>OX453255.1:6377809-7013800 GCA_949709985.1 Luffia ferchaultella | reverse complement strand
AAATCATCTAAGAAATGTTCAAAGAAAACACGCACCGATTTCATGAAGGATCTTTTCGGAGACGAAAGTGATACTGAAATATGTGTGAAGAAAACTGAATTATCGGGTATTTTATGGAAGCGAGTTGCTAATGGAATGACAAAACAGACTGAAAACAATGCGAATGGGGAATTCTTTTTGGAATTAAAACTTTACTATACGTCCGAAATCGAGAAATTACCAGATGATACTCGTTGGAAATTCGCTTTGATAAATACGAAAATTAAATTACAAAGAGAGTCTGATGACTTTAAATATTTGCAACGTCTTTTATTGAACATAAAAGAGAAATTTGCAAAATCTGAAGCACAATTTATTCCTGAAAAGAAAAAGTAAAATATTATTTTCTTAAACTTACCGATTTAAATAACGTGTTATTTCATACTTTATGTATTTCGTGTAATAGAATATAAGCCTACATTGTAATCAGTGTATTTTTTAATTAAAGGTAAAAATTAGATTTTCTCTGAATTATCGGGTATTTTATGGAAGCGAGTTGCTAATGGAATGACAAAACAGACTGAAAACAATGCGAATGGAGAATTCTTTTTGGAATTAAAACTTTACTATACGTCCGAAATCGAGAAATTACCAGATGATACTCGTTGGAAATTCGCTTTGATAAATACGAAAATTAAATTACAAAGAGAGTCTGATGACTTTAAATATTTGCAACGTTTTTATTGAACATAAAAGAGAAATTTGCAAAATCTGAAGCACAATTTATTCCTGAAAAGAAAAAGTAAAATATTATTTTCTTAAACTTACTGATTTAAATAACGTGTTATTTTCATACTTTATGTATTTCGTGTAATAGAATATAAGCCTACATTGTAATCAGTGTATTTTTAATTAAAGATAAAAATTAGATTTTCTAGGTTTAAGTATAAATTAACAAGCAATGCTTACAAAGTAAATAGTAGATAACTTGGTTTACATATGGTATTGTATTACCTATTTTTTTTTTACTTTGGATGCAATCTGATAAAACTACATATTTTGATTTTATTATTGTGCACTACGATATTTTATTAATATGACGAATAAAATATATTGTAATATTTGTGGTATAAATGTTACAAAGAAAATATACTATGCTCATCTTAGAACAAACTTACATAAAAAAAATTGTTTGTTACAAAGCCACATTGATAATGTACGGCTTATAAATTCGGCATTTAAAAACAGACTACTTTCTTTTAGAATAGATGGTATTCATGATAGGTATTTACTTCCAGAAGATTTTTTAAATGATGTACGAGTTTCGGTGAATAAGTTAATTAAATATATTCTTCATCAACATAATAGCTGTAAAATAAATTTTGAATTGTTTTGTTATTATTCTTTACCACACCAAATAAAGACCGAGTTGAAATCATTTACAGTGAAGTATAAGAAATTTTATCACAATACTGATATCAATGAATATTATAACCATGTTAAAGCTACACTCATTCGGAAATGTAGCGAATTTCAATTAAAAGATTCGGGTTGGTTTATTTCCAGTGTATCTCATCTTGAAATGAATATAAATAAATACACACCATTACGAGGGGGTTCTTACATACCATTACCTAAAAATATTCAGAGTACGAAAAGTTGTTTAAACATTAAAAACACTGACTCTCATTGTTTTTTATGGTGTGCAGTTGCATCTTTATTTCCAGTGAAAAAAAATGGTACACGCACTGCATCATATCCAGATTACAAACAAATATTTAAAATAGATGGGATGAATTTTCCTCCTACTAATAGAGATATAAAGATATTCGAAATGAATAATCCAACATTTACAGTAAATATTTACGGATTAGATTCAAAAAATCAACTTGTAGGCCCGCTCTACAAGACAGAATATCGTAGTATAAACCATATTAATTTATTATATATAGAAAATTCTCAACATGGGCATTATTGTTTAATAAAAGATTTTGAACGGCTTATTAGACACCAAGTAACGAGGCATAAAGGCAAAATATATTTTTGTGATGAGTGTATGTTATTTTTTTCCTCATATGATAGTATGGAGATGCATAATTGTGCTCGAATTAAAACGGTATTGCCCAGACCTGGTACAATCTTACAATTCACTCACTACGAGAGATTGCAACGTATTCCTTTCGTTATCTATGGTGATTTCGAAACTATGTTATTACCTCTTAATAACAACCAGAACTGTGAAACTAAATACACAAAATTAACAAAAAGACACGTACCAATAGCATTTGCTTATTATATATGTTGTGCATATGATTCGAGTTTAAATAAATTCATTTCATATCGAGGAAAAGATTGCGTTCATATATTTGTAAAGTCATTAACGGAACATGTTAACGAAATTCATAGAATTAATACGACTGAAAAGAAAAAAATGATTCCGTTATCATTGCAACAACAAATTGAATACAATAGCGCCACTCACTGTTATATATGTAATAATTTACTATTGGGTGATGTAGTTCGCGATCACTGTCACAGAACAGGCGTATACAGAGGCGCAGTACACTCACATTGTAACTTGCTTTTAAAGACTTGTACGTTCATTCCATTTTTCTTTCATAACTTAGCGGGGTATGATTGTCATTTATTTATAAAAGAGCTTAGTGAATCTGATGGCAGGATAGAGGTGATACCTAAAGGGAAAGAAAAATATATTTCTTTTACTAAATTCATAAAAAATGTATACGATGTTCGTGAGTCATATATTCCTCTCAGATTTGTTGATTCTTGTCATTTTCTCAACACGAGTTTAGATAAATTATCTAAAACATTAGAGTATGATAAATTCTTGAATCTCAGACGCTTTTTCTCTGATAAAAATAAATTTCGATTAGCATGCCGTAAGGGAGTGTATCCGTACGAATATATGGATAGTTTAGATAAATATAATGAAACAGTATTGCCACCGAAACAAAGTTTTTATAATACTTTAACATCAAATCATATTTCAGACGATGATTATAAACATGCTTTTGATGTATGGGAAAAATTTTCCATATGCAATTTAGGACAATATACTGATTTATATTTAATGATCGATGTTCTATTATTATGTGATGTATTTGAAAATTTTCGTACTGTTTGCCAAAAAAATTATAAACTAGATGCAGCTTTTTATGTAACCGCTCCTAGTCTTAGCTGGGACGCAATGCTTTTAAATACTGGTGTAAAATTAGAATTAATTTCTGACATTGAAATATATCAAATGCTTGAACAAGGCATCCGAGGCGGATTATCACAGTGTTCTTTACGATATGCAAAAGCTAATAATATTTATACTGAAGACTACAGGGAAGATAGACCAAATACTTATCTTTTATATTTAGATTGTAATAATTTATATGGATACGTGATGATGAAAAACTTACCGATTTCAGAATTCAAACTTTTACAAAGTGATGAATTATTATCTTTCGACATAGATTCATGTCATGAAAATTCAGACATTGGATTTATATTAGAGGTTGATTTAATCTATAACGAGGACTTACATGACTCTCACAAAGATTTACCATTTGCACCAGAAAAAATGAAACCTCCTGGAGGAAAGACTTATAAATTGATCGCAAATCTGTACAATAAATATCACTATGTTATTCATTATATGCATTTAAAACAGTGTTTAAATCATGGTTTGATATTGAATAAAATTCATAAAATTCTTTCATTTAAACAAAGTAATTATTTAAAACAATATATAGATTTGAATACAAGTTTGCGTCAATCCTCACAATCTACGTTTGAACAAGATTTTTTTAAATTGTTCAATAATTCAATATTTGGAAAAACTTTAGAAAACAAGCGGAAGCAAATATCTGTAAAATTAGTTGATCGATGGAGTGATGAAAAAAATTACACAAATAAATACATAGGTGCTGAAAAATTGATTGCTCAACCAAATTTTCATAATGTATCAATTTTTTCTGAAAATTTCGCAGCAGTTCAGATGGACAAGTCGGAAATTTTACTTGACCGTCCTATATACATAGGATTTACTGTACTAGAATTAAGTAAATCCCATCTTTATAGCTTTCACTATTCTTTTATTAAACCAAAATATGGGGATAGAGCACAACTGTGCTACACCGACACTGACAGTTTATTATATTACATAATACCTACAAATGATTGTATTTATAAAGATCTAAAAGAAAATCTTGAATTATTTGATACAAGCAATTTTAGTAGGAACAATATTTATGATTTACCACTAGTAAATAAAAAGGTACCAGGTCTGTTTAAAGATGAATTAGGAGGGACAATCGTTGATGAATTTGTAGGTTTAAGATCTAAACTATATTGTATAAAAACCGAAAACGATGAAATCAAAAAGGCAAAGGGAGTTAGCAAAGCAGTGTTAAATCTTTTAACTACAGACGAATACAAATCTACTCTTAAAACTAACAATACATTGCGCTCATGTATGAATGTATTTAAATCAATCAAACACACGATATTCTCGCAAGAAGTAAATAAATCCGTGTTGAATGCTAATGATGATAAAAGATTAATAATTGATAAATATAACACATTGCCTTGGGGACATTACAAATTATTTTAAGTATGCTATGTACAAATATATCTGATATTTTTTATAACCAAAGTGTACATCTATAAAAATATGTATGTATTTTTACCATTAAATTAAGTATATTACTGAGTTCATCTCTGTTTTTATTTCATAACCCTATAATTCTTTAAGAGACTACAACGTTTATGCTGAATAATGATTCACCATAATAATAATAATAATAAATATTATTATCGAAAGAGAAAAAAAGGTTTTGGATTTTTCAATGATATGCTGAATAAATTACCGTTTGAGCTACATGTACCCGGTTATCAGTTTTGCGGTCCTGGAACTAAACTCAAAGATCGATTAGCACGAGGTGATATGGGTATTAATCCACTTGATTCAGCTTGTCGCGAACATGATATAGCGTATTCGAAAAACAGAGATAATGTTCATATGAGAAATCAGGCTGATCGTATGCTAGCATCAAAAGCGATGAAACGAGTATTTAATAGAGATGCATCAATGAGTGAAAGAGCAGTTGCGTTAGGCATTGCGTCCGCGATGGGTGCCAAGTCAAAATTAGGTCTTGGTATCACAAATAAAAATAAAACAAAGAAAAAAATTAAAAGATCAAAGAAACCTTTCAAGCATGTTATTAAAATAGCTAAATCATCTATGTCTAAAGGATCTGATCCTATAAAATCTGCACTGAATGGTGTTCGTAAAGTGATTCGTCAAGTAGGAGGGAAAAAAAATATCAATTGTCCTAGAATTTTACCTCTGCCACAAAAAATTGGTGGAGTACTTCCTTTTTTAATACCACTTTTTGCTGGATTAAGTGCAACAGGTGCTTTGGCTGGTGGAGCTGCTGGAATCGCGAAAGCAGTCAACAATGCTAAAAATGCTGTAGAACAACTTAAAGAACAAAAAAGACATAATGAAAAAATGGAAGCGATATCTTTAGGAAAAGGAATGTTTCTTAAACCTTATAAGAAAGGTTTAGGTATTTATATAAAACCTTCAAAAAACTATTAACACTACCAAACAGAGCTCTTACAAATATTGATTTAACAAAATATGCTAGAATTTTAAATATTCCTAACTTTAGAGGTGTTTTTATGAGAAATGATTTACCTAACTCACCTCCTTGGACACATGAATCTGGTATAATAAACTTAGATAGTAAAGATGGTCCTGGAACTCACTGGGTAGCTTATAAGAAAAAAAACAATTGTGTCTTTTATTTTGATAGTTTTGGAAATTTACCACCTCCATCAAATTTATTATCATATTTAAAAGTGCAAAATGTAAAATACAATTATAAAAAATATCAAAGCTTCAATACATTCAATTGTGGACATTTGTGTCTTAAATTTCTTAGTGATAATTTAACTTAAATATATATCAGAACGTCAACTCATTATAGATTCAGTCATGAGTGAATCATGGACATTAACGTTAAGCGGTGTTGGACCCGTTTTAGAAGCACAATATTTTCCTCCTATTGAATTATCATCAAAAAACTATGTGCTTGGTTTAGTAGAATTCTTGACTTTTAATTCCATTCCCAATATCGATGAAAGAAATAACAAATTCTATATCGATGACAAAGTTATTGTAATTCCACCAGGTAGTTACGAAATCGAAAACATTGAAAAATATTTAACTGATGCATTAGATAAATTTAATATTTTCATATCGATAAAGCCTGATGAAAATCAATTGCGATGTAAAGTGAGATGTAGTAAAAAAGTTGATTTTACCCATAAAGATTCTTTGGGAAATTTGTTAGGATATTCTCCTAGAATTCTAGATCCAAACGTTGATTATTTATCAGATATACCTGTTTCCATAATCAAAGTAAACGCTTTGCGAGTAGAATGTAACATAACAGGAGGGGCGTATATTAATTCTAATCAAGCTCACATTATTCACGAATTTTTCCCCACGGTTCCACCTGGATATAAAATAGTAGAAGTACCATCGCAAGTCATTTATCTTCCTGTTATGGTTAAGGCAATACATAATATTCAGTTGAAAATAGTCGATCAAGACGGAGATCTAGTAAATTTCCGAGGAGAAATTATAACAGTGCGATTACATCTTAAGTCAATAGCATAGAATGGGTGTGGTTTATAACAGTAAAACCTATTCATATAATAACAACAGAAAATGGGTTTATCCACCCACTCGAGTTCGACCATTGAATCGGTTAACACATCGGAACATACAATTTCTAAAAGGGCTTGGCTTAAGACTTGTTTCAAACTCAATAAAAACAAAATAAAACTTAAATTTTTCTGTTTAATCTGCATTTTACCATGGAAGAACAAGAAGAAATTTTAAATATACAAAAAAGTGTATTATTCGATGAATCAATAGAACATTACGAGTTTCATGCTCATCGTCCATATGCATTAACCACTTTCAACAACAATGATGAAATTCGCATTACTGTTCAACATCAAGATGCTTGTATACTACCCAGCAAAAGCTTTCTACATCTTACCGGAAAACTTATGAAGAGCAATGGTGAGGTTAGCGTTAACACGAATCTCGTAAATATGGGATTATGCTTTTTGTTTGAAGAATTACGTTATGAGTTAAATGCTGTTGAAATTGATCGCAATAAAAACGTTGGTTTAACAAGCCTTATAAAAACATTCATTTCCGCTAGCCCAAATCAAACTACATATCTTGATAATGCTGG
This sequence comes from Luffia ferchaultella, assembly GCA_949709985.1. NCBI lineage: Eukaryota > Metazoa > Arthropoda > Insecta > Lepidoptera > Psychidae > Luffia > Luffia ferchaultella. The sequence continues at coordinate 7,006,535 of OX453255.1, read as the reverse complement.
ATGGAACACAAATACAACTAAGGACATTGTTGATACCAAAGGATATTTTGATGTCTCGATTCCACTCAATTTGTTACTCGGGTTTGCAGAAGATTATAATAGAGTAATAGTGAATGCAAAACATGAACTTATTCTTACCAGAGCTAATACAGACGTAAATGCGATCGTACAATCAGAAAAAAATGTTGATAAAGATGTAAAAATATCCATTTCCAAAATAGAATGGTTAATGCCATATGTTAAATTGTCCGACTTTGCAAAAGTAAATTTACTTAATTATATCGTCAAAGATCCTCCTATACAAATAAGTTTTCGGACTTGGGAACTATATGAATATCCATTATTACCTACGACTACAAACCATGTATGGGTTGTAAAAACATCTACACAACTAGAGAAACCTCGATACGTTATCTTAGGATTCCAAACGGGTCGAAAGAATATACACACAAAAGATGCAAGTTTCTTCGATCATTGTGACATTCGTGACGTTAAATTGTATTTAAATTCTCAAACATACCCTTACGTTAACCTTAATATTGATTTCGAACGAAACCAATATTCACTGTTGTATGATATGTATGCTCAATTTCAAAGCTCTTACTTTGACAAGAACAGGTGTAAACCATTATTGTCAAAAAAGGAATTCAAGGAAATGGCTCCACTTGTTGTATTAGATTGTTCCAAACAAAATGAAACATTAAAAACAGGACCTGTAGACATACGTATAGAATTTGAATCAGAAAAACAATTTCCTCTGCAAACATCTGCTTATTGTTTAATCATACACGATAGAATAATTGAGTACAATCCAATCAGCAGCGCAGTACGCAAATTGTTGTAAAGTAGAGTGGTTGTGTGTTATTTTATATTAAATCAAAATGGAAATATTCAATTTATGTGAGAAAGACATTGAAAAAATACCTATAGATATATTAATCAAACGTTATGGTCACTACATTCATTTATTGTATCATAATGATCGACTACCCAAATCAGTGTTGGATAATGATGATGTGAAGCCTTATTATACTCCTTGCACTATTCATTCTTACGGTGATAATACATCAAACGATCAAGATGAACTCGATAGTCCACTTTTCATGCAAGCGTATTGTAAATTGTGTACGAAGAAAAAAGTATTCAAAACCGATTGATAATTTTTATTTTCTAATTTTGTTAACAATTACCTAATAAATTTTTTACCCATATTTTATGTTTTTTATTTTATATACATAAACTATATACAAATGATTTCTTATTCAGTTTGCTACATCATGAGGTTCATAAAGCAACAAACCGTATTACCTGTAGAGAACCTTGATAATCTTATTGTACCTACCACATCAGAAAAAAACCGTCGACATGGTAAACTATTACCTAATAGCATAAGATCGATTTTTTGCGGTCCCTCCAACTGTGGGAAAACAAATGCTTTGTTAGCGATTATTACACACATGAATGGATTAAGATTTTCGAATATTTACATTTATTCAAAATCCATACATCAATTAAAATACGAACTTCTTAAGAAAGTAATTGCTACTGTTAGTGATATTGGTTACTATATTTTTCAAGAAAATGATGAAATAGTGAAACCTAAAGATATTCTCCCTGGTTCCATCATTATTTTTGATGATATTGTTTGTGAAAAACAGAATAATGTAAAGGAATACTTTTGCATGGGGAGACATCAAGATGTTGATTGTTTTTATCTTTCACAAACTTACTGTTGTGTTCCTAAGCATTTGATTCGTGACAATACTAATTTATTAGTAATATTTAAACAAGATGATTTAAATTTAAAACACATTTACGATGAGCATGTAAATAGTGACATGACTTTTAAAGAATTTAAGAAACTATGTTTTAAATGTTGGAACGTAAAATATAGCTTTGTTGTCATTGATAAGGAGAGTTCTTTAGAAAACGGTCGATATAGGAAAGGGTTTGACACCTTTATAAATATAAAGAGTCCACATTAGTTATAACCAGTTGCAGTTTGTCGTACTAAACACAAACACCATGGAAGTTCAAAGTATTAAAAAACAACAGGACACTTTACGTAAAATCAGAAAGCTTGGCAATGTGATAAGAAAAAAGCATAAATTATTGAAATTGCATAGAAAAAACACAGAAAACACTTTAAACGAAGTCTTTAGACCTTTGACTACTTCTTTAAAGAAAATTAGTGTCACTACACCGAATATTGCACCTAAGAAGGAAGAAGAGCATAAAGAAAATAATAAATATGATGAGCACTATGTAACACATAAAAAAGAAACAGAATCCATGAATACAACTTCAAAAGATGAAAAAACTACTAATATCGATGGTGATGATGATGATTCATTCTTTGACGTAGAAGAACATGAAGAAGAAGAAGAAAACGATTCTTTACAAAAACCAAATCACAGTATTTTATCATATTTATCTTTATTAAAATCTAAAAATCATAAAGATTTAGATCAAATTTATGGTGTGAGACAATTAAAGGGAAAACGCTTAATGTTAGGAAATACACCTATCTATTTTGAAAAAGACAAAATTCTAATAGCAAACAAAAATTATCCCGCTACAGTTGGTTTATTAGAATTGATTTTCAAAAAAGTACCTAACAATAATGCTATAATAGATAGTGATATTGAAAATTACGCAGAAATCATTACAGCTACTAATGCGCATCGTAAACATTTTAAAGATGATGGTGCTCTCCGTATAAACAATACCCCAAAATATATTAACATAATTTCGAGGTTCGCTAATGAAAAGATAGGTAGTGGGGTTTCTAACAATAATACCTTATTACCCACCAATATGTCAACTCCTAGAGTTGGTTTGAATTTCAATTATGTGTATTGGGATAATCCTAATGAGTTGGTAGATCGTTTACGACTTCTATTAGCATCAAGAGCGGCTAGCGGTTATGTCACCCATTCCAATGAAATAATTTCAATCCTAGAGGAATTGCGTGAAGCTAACATTATTTATTAACAAGATTTATCAACTATTTAATCATTCTCTCGAAGTATCTTGAGGAAGTACAATGAGTGTAGACGTATTTGGACGTCAATTATCTAAATCTTCAACAGGACGCCGTGGACCACAAGGAGAAGGATTTAAAATTAATATTGAGGGGAATTATGATATTGAAAATAAACGATTGTGCAATGTGGGAGATGCTTTAGGAGACAGTGATGGTGTATCTTTAAAAATTGTGACAGGATTATTGTCCAATGAAATAAATATTATAAGACGTGAATATAATGAAAGATTTGATCAGTTGACTATCGATAATAATGAAATGAAACAAATATACTATTATTTAAAAACTCACTTAGACACAGTAAAAGAGAATTTAGAAAAAGACATTACCATCAATCATAACCTTTCTAAAACACATTCTAATACATTAACAAACATAGATCAAAGATTAACAGCATTGGAAAATACAAATAAATTATGAATAACTCCTACAAGACTTTAATTGCTGAAGAATTACATCGTGCTGCTCGTAGAAATTATCAACGACGTCACGTTGATATACGGGGATTAGATGAGACATGGCAAGCTGATATTGTTGATATGCAATCATATGCTTCTGTAAACGATAATTATAAATACATTCTAACGGTAATCGATAATTTTTCAAAATTTGGTTGGGCTGTGCCTTTAAAAACAAAAAATAGTAATAATGTTACCCAAGCAATGTTATCAATATTTACTACATCTGGTAGAATACCAAAAAATCTTCAAGTTGATAATGGTACCGAATTCTACAATTCTTTATTCAAAACACTTATGAATAGATATTCCATCAATATGTATTCTACTTATAGTAATTTAAAGGCTTCAATCTGTGAACGTTTTAATCGAACCTTAAAAAACAAAATGTGGAAGCGATTTACAGCGAGAGGTAGTTATCGATGGATAGATATTTTAAATGAATTATTAGATTCCTACAACAACAGTACACATAGAACTATAGCACTGAAACCAATAAATGTAAATAGATCGAACGAGAAATCAATATTAAGAAATATTTATAATAACAACGATAAGATGATGTTTAAAAAGTCTCAAAAATTAAAAATAGGCGATAAAGTGAGAATAAGTAAATATAAACATGTTTTTGAAAAAGGTTATACACCTAACTGGACTACTGAAATTTTTACTATAACCAAAGTTAATAATACTAGACCTGTTACTTATCAACTAAAAGATTATTTAAATTCACCAGTTCAAGGTTGCTTTTACAAAGAAGAGCTTTCAAAAACGAAATATCCTGATATTTATCTAATTGAAAGAGTTATAAAAAAAAGAGGAAATAAAATATTAGTAAAATGGTTGGGATTTGATGGTACACACAATTCATGGATAAATATAGATGATTTGTAAATTATACTTGTCTAAACTTGTTTCAACGCTGAAATTACGTAATTTTATTGCGAGAGTAGGTTAGTCATTCTGCTGGCTAGTCGCTCACGAGCACTTGAATAATCTACACGTATTCGAATATTTAAGAAATCTCAAACAATTATGGAACTTATTATGGATATACAATGTTTTGTAAATGGAAAAAATGAATTGATCGTGAAAGAACTAGCGGTTGCATCTGTTGAAGACAAAGAAGACAAAGAATATTGTATACTATTTAAACCACCATATCCTTGGTATAATTTGTCTGCAAAATGTCGATCCACGAATTCATGGCTAACAAGAAACTATCATGGTATTTCGTGGGACTCTGGAGAAATAGATTATACACAACTCAACACAATAATAAATAACCTAATAAAAGAAGCTACATGTATATATGTTAAAGGCTTACAAAAAAAAATATGGTTTGAAGACTATATCAAGCAACTCGAAGACAAACGAATTGTAAATATAGAAGACATAGGATGTCCACCTTTACGAGAACTTCGTACGGACGTTTATGGACATCATCAGGCTTGTCACAGATACATTAATCAAGTAAATATTAATTGTGCGTTACAAAATGTAATAGAAATTAAGAAATGGTATAATTCTTTTTATAAAAATGAAAAATAAACCTATTTTACATTCAATAATTTGTTTTATTTCTTGTAAACCTTCTCTACATAGTTTCAATTAATTATGTATTTTTTATTCGTAAATATCAAAATATGAATTATGTTTGTATTATAGTCAAGAAATGAAATGCGTTTGTAGGTTGATGGAGCATAAATTTTACACGTTTAGAAATTATCTGTCTAGTTCATTTGTCGTTTTTTTTTTTTTTTTTTTACTGAGATCGTGTTTTCCGAGAAAAATTATTGAGAACTCTGGTTCATTTAGCATTTGCAGAAAAACCGTTGTCCGTGAGAGCGAAGCGAGACTTTTAAAACGGACAACGGTTTTTGTAGTATATAATTGGGGAATCTGGATCACTTTGTATGGCTATAAAATTGGGGAGTCTGGCTCACTTTTTCGTTATTTGCTGAAAATCGTGGTCCGTGAGAGCGAAGCGAGACTTTTAAAACGGACAACGATTTTCTGCAAATAACGAAAAAGTGAGCCAGGAAAAATTATTGAGAACTCTGGTTCATTTAGCATTTGCAGAAAAACCGTTGTCCGTGAGAGCGAAGCGAGACTTTTAAAACGGACAACGGTTTTTGTAGTATATAATTGGGGAATCTGGATCACTTTGTATGGCTATAAAATTGGGGAGTCTGGCTCACTTTTTCGTTATTTGCTGAAAATCGTGGTCCGTGAGAGCGAAGCGAGACTTTTAAAACGGACAACGATTTTCTGCAAATAACGAAAAAGTGAGCCAGACTCCCCAATTTTATAGCCATACAAAGTGAGCCAGACTCCCCAATTATATACTACTACTATTAGTGTTCATATTTAAATATTTGTTACAGTTCCATTCAAACTTTATGGCGGATGTGAACATAGGCACAACTCGCGTCGCAGTAACCAGTTTTAGGTGTAGCAGGACGCAGTGGAGCAAGGCGTATACGACTGTACCTGCGCAAGCACGCATAAAGCGTTGCATTCCGATCCGCCATAAAGTTTGAGGCGAAATATACTATGATTTGAGCTCACGAACTTTATTAGAAAGGCGGGATGCTTAGCCACTTAGCCACTACAACTCACCATGTGAGTCACTACCACAGCCCGCTTGTCTAGTTAATCTGATTTCTATTAATTGTCTAATCACAAAATATTACTACTACTTTTAGTAGACAAATTGAATATGACAGCAAATTTTTTCATACCATCGAGGCAATCATCAGCAATGCGGCCCAGAGCTCGTTCATAGAAATCATATTCGCTGGCGGTGTTGTCGAAGTGTGCCGGGTTGGCCACGTCCAGCTCGCGTGTATCAAGGTGGCTCATCTCGCAGTTGTCGCGTAGCTCGCCGCCGTAACCGCCTTCTCTGTTTTGTCATTCGCCATTTAATAATTACGTAGGTACTTGGTGTAGGCGCGCTTAGAAACTTGGAACACACACCTACATAATTTGCGGATATCCATAGGTTTGAATATAAAATAATTATGTTTTTGTTCAACGTCGACCTAAATTAATTTCGAAGGACCTGGCGGGAGTTATAGCAGGACAATTGGAAAGAAGGGAAGTCGACAACCCACTTACTTAATAAGCAGCTGTGCCTCTCCACTGTCCAGTACTGGAGCCGTCTTCACAACACCAAAATGAAAGTCCACACACGAACAGTTTATAATGTTCAAAATAGTAATTCGGCGGTATCACACACGTTATACATAAAATTATATGAGAGCGGAGGTTTACTGATGCGTTTCAAGCGCTAGCGGTTTTGCGAGTGTTTTTTTTTTGTAGCGCGAGTATATTGTCTTTTTTTTTTGATTGTGTGAGTTGTCTTGGATTCCGGAACTTTAAAGTGGAAGAAAATAAGGTAATAATTTTGGAAAGGATAAAAAAAAGGATTTCGAAGCGGACTATAATTTTGGCGGCGACACTTGGATTGCTTCCATTACTCAGTTCTAGTAATCACTGGTACACTTTTGAAAAAGCCACTTGTATTCAAAAACCCTAATTTGATCGCCTCCATTAAACAGCATTCTTTGCTGTTTTACTGAATTCGTAACTCCAAGTTTTTTTTTCTTTCAAAATCAGCCATCGGCTTCGAAAAGCTTCGTATGATTAACAATAAGTAACAAACATTCAGCATGTTTCACTTTTGAATTTGTAAGGATTGGGTAGGTAAAGCATTTACGAGTAGGTTACTGGTGTGTCATTAACCTCGTGCATTGTTGAGTGTGAATATCATATTGTTATATCAGCTGTTTGTTAAAGTGATACTTTTTGTCTGAGTGTTTTTATATATACCTACCCATTTATATGTAAATTGAGGTCTAATACGAAAGAATTTATTAGGTTTTTTGTAATTATTAGCTGCCAGAAATTTATAAATTAAATTATTGTATCGTACATCAAAACAATTAATACGCTAGTATTCAGAAAAACGCAATATAGGTAGGTACCTGAAGTTGAACGATCGGCAGATGAAATCTCTCGCTTCGATACACTCACGTTGGCAATGAGCCAATGAATGTGCTGTCATGAATCGTTGCACATAGCGACGTTGCATGCGTTGACGACCGATTTGTCTAAAACTTTCGTCTTCGCATCGTGAGCCTTGCCATGGTCGATGACCCACGGGTCCTCCTATGGGACCTCCGACCGGTCCTCCAATTGGACCTCCAACTGGACCTCCGATTGGACCACCGATCGGACCACCGATTGGTCCATCGGGTTCATAGCCTATACCGAAACCGCCGCCGCCACCTTTAAAGTTGTAATGTATGATTTAGTTATAGAGATCTAATAATAATACAAAATAATACCAAAAAATAATTCGATCATTTAACCTCCTATAGGTCTTTCCAGTCCAGGCCCTACTGGCGGGTAACTACCGTGAAAACCATCTGGACGGCCCACAGGCGGTCGGTAACCGAACCCAGGGCGGGGCTCCAATGGATATCTGAAATAACGAATAGATAACCGCTATCGACTTAATGAGTTAAGTAATTAATTATGTTCAGTTAGAAAAGTCTACGTAATTATACTCGTAGATGAGATTGTACATATGTGTATGAAAGTTACGTGCAGGTGCTTACCTTTCAGGTCGAACGCCTCTATTTGGGTAGCGATCTCTAGGGTAATCAGTTCCGTAATATCCACCTCTACCATTGCCTGCTATTGGAAATTAGATAATATTAGTTCAGTAAATTTTGAATTGGAACAAAACATATTCTATTACATCCTTATTTTAATGCAATGAGCTCACCAGGATATGAGGATCCGGTCGGCGGATATTTGTCGTAAAGGTCAGGGTAACGATCGCCACCGAGAGGTCCTGGATCTCGGTTGACTCCGACGGGGTATCTACTGTACGGGTACCTTCCCCATTCGTTCATACCGGGGTACCTTCCAGGGTTAAATCTACTTGGATATCGACTTGGAGGCCATCCAGGTCTAGATGGATACCTTCCACCACCTCTCATCGGATATCTGTCTCCTGGATACCGATTTACAGGATATCTATTCGGGTATGGGTCTAGTGGAAAACGACTTGGAGGATAACGATCCCCTGGTGGGTATCGTCCGATGTCGTTGGATATTGGATAGTCGTACAACGGATAACGTCCACTATCTAAAGGATAACGGTCATCAGATGTCAGAGGGTATTTTCCACCTCCTGAAGGTATTCTATCACCTGGAGGGTATCGGTTCGGACCAAGGCCTGGACCAACAGGATATCTATCTAAAGGATACATTTCGGGACCCACTCCGGGAGGATATCTATCACTAGGAGGAAATCTGTCCCCAACAGGATATCTATCCCCAGCAGGGTATCTGTCAGGGATAGGATATCTGTCACTTGACAGGTACCTATCGTCGCCCGGATATCTATCGTCAGGGTACCGATCACCCGGATATCTATCTGGGTACGAATCAGGCCCTACGGGATAGCGGTCATCAGGGTATCGGTCCGGACGAACTGGATACCGGTCGTCATCAATGGGGTACCGTTCGTCATCCGGGTAGCGGTCTGCGCCAGGCGGATATCTGTCCCGGTCGCCGCCTCCATTACCACCTTTGAATCATTACAAAATTACTTATTAACATATGAGACAGTAATTTTTTTTTAATACCATATAATGACATTTAATTGATGTTATTAATTTTTTTGCATCTAGAACAATAAATTAAAAATTGTAAATTTATAAATAACCCCATTTCAATAAACTAGACAAGCCACTAGAAAATACAAATTATATTATAATAATAAATTCATGCATTACATAATACAATAACAGTCTACACTGTAATTATTATAACTACTATTCAAGACGAGCTACCACAAATAAATAGTACTTCAAATATAGATAAATAAATACATCAAATATATTTAGATAAATCTAAATGTTAATAATACAATGAAAATCAATCATTACAACTAAAAATATTTACAACACTCGTAATCACCGACTCGTAATATTACATTTCTACACTACCAATTATTTACAAAAACAAATATGTCCACGTCATTTTTCTGTTCTACTGTCATAAACCGTACCCCAAAATCCTGGTTTCAAACCTGTAGTACTAGTAGGTCGGCCTGGTGTTCCCGTTTCCCCTTCTCCGCTCACTAGCTGATCTGAACACCCAATTTAGAAGAAATGAGGATTTACTACTTTATTGAAACAATACAATATATAAGGGCATCTTGACAACGACTAACTGATATGAAATTGGTATATTTTATTTATAAATATTTTTTATATAGCACTTACTATAAAATAGACAAAAGAAATTAGTATCAATTATTAGAAAATGTGTACGAGTATTTATATTTATTATATTTTTTAAATAAATATATCTTTAGTAAATTGAAATTTCCCAGCGCATCTCTAATGTACAAAGATGACATTGTTGTTATTTATTTAGGGCGCTGAGTCTTCCGGGAGGACGCTGCGCAGGATGTAGGCCTCTACCAGCAGGTCCTTTTGGAAATCAATGGGGGAGGCCTATGTCCAGCAGTGGACTGTCATGACCTCTCTATGTCGGAAATATACAGAGAAATGGTTCCTGTCTTTATGTTTATGATTTTATTAATTTTAATTCATATTTTTTTTTTAATATTTAGTACCTAATTAATAATTTCGAACTAAAACCATTTTTTGGGACTGTTCTAATTAACATATAGACATAGATATTTTTTTCTTATTACAAAAAAAAAATTACTTAGTGAATTTCAGATATTTATAAAAATGCCGAAGACACAAATTTTTAAAATAAAGCATGCCTTAACGTCATTCGATTATGTACTATGGACTAACAGTAGCGTAGGTAATTCCTACGTCGCGCGGGCGGGTCGCAATACGCAAACTTTGATTTATGTCTCCAGCATCGATGTATGAATATGGGCTTTTTCAACCAAAAAAGTGATCCCTCAAAAACAATCTGATTCTCAGTTTTTCAGAATCAGATTGATTTGGAGAGATTAAAAATATAGCACCAATTACGTATTTTTTTTTATTTAACGTAATTTTTTAACAAAATGTTAAATTGTTGGTTTTATTCTCACCCCGTATAAAAGTGGCGTGCACTTTACCCATTGCAATTTCCAAAAATAAAGTTGGAAACATAGTGCGTGCGCGCCTCAAAACGACACGGGTAAATTTTCGGGTTCGTTTCTCGAGCGATAATCTCCGGTAATAATCGATATTTTAAGAAAATTAAAAAGTGTAATAATCTGTTTGTTGTAAGTACTCTAACGTATGAAATAGAGTATGATACATTTTTTGAAGGAGACGCGCTCATTTCATACGTTCTATCCCGGCTATAGGTCCTCGTACTAAGTTTCATCTATTGCTAGAAGTCAATGCTACAATAATAAAAAAAAATTAGTATATATAAACTTCGTACCACTTTAGGCATAGTTACAGATGTTTACCGGTTGTTGTTTCAAGAAAATACTGATAACGAAAATTCAATAAAGTTATGATAATTTAAGGTTCTTTAAGGATACGCTTATATTCTGAATGTCTGTTGAAAAACGTTTTCATTACTCATACACGGAAAGTACGCTTAAAGTTACCTGATCAGAGGGATAAAAGTAGTACTTTTCGTCCCTGGGTAACGATTTTCTCTGCTGTCAAATAAATTAAAAAAAAAAAAACTATACATGCCATGTCTCAACTTATATACAACAACTCCGTTGATTCGCGAAGTAAAGTTCTTATAAAAAACATTATCAACAATTTCGTAATATGACTTTATGTTACTAGAGGCTAGAGTTAGAGGTTAACACTCGGCCAATCGGTCAGTCAATGTTAAGCTAGTTATTTTCGCGCTGGTATTCATGCGGGGTACAAAATATGATAGTATTAAAACCATAAACCGACTAAAACCGACGACTGCTTAGCCTAGTGGGTAGCGACCCTGCCTGTGAAGCTGGAGGTCCCGGGTTCGAATCCCAGGTCGGGTCGGTATTCATATGATGAATATTAATACTGGCACCGGGTCTTGGTTGTTATATGTATGTGGTGTCTTCGCTTGGTACCCAAAATACAAGCTAATGCTTAGTTTGGGACCTAGACGTTGTTGTGATTGTGTGTGTTATTATTATTATTATTATAAACAATCGTTTTTACAAAGAAAATTCATGTAATATTTTTTATCATTCATTTTATTTTTATCATATTTTTTTATTTTGGTATTACTTTCTTCTTATTATTCAACACTTTTTCTCCTGTATCAGTTTGGTCCCACATAAAGGATACAGCGAGCGAGTGGATAGGTATATAGTCGATACAATGGCTAGTACAACTGTTACAACGTCAGTTACTTTTCTCTGTCATTCAATATAACCATAACGATAATAATTATTATACGGCAAAAATTACAATGTAAAAAAATGCATATAAATGACTCGTAAATAATACTCACGCATAAGATTTTCGTAATAATCGAAATCGGGGTCGTAAAGTAGTCGCATTCCATCTTTCTGATTGTAGCGACTGAGTCGACAAGTCCTAGCTCGGTCGCTGTACACCGCAGACCTGTGCACATACAAGAGAATTGAATTGTAGGTCAGGCAGACGCGATTAGCGTGCGTTGAACTCGTCCTCTAGTACAAGGTGTTCTGTAGTTATTATACTCGTATGCGATAATACTATTTTTAGAGATTTATACATAAATTTTAGACCTTTATAGACTTTAGTAAATCAAAGTACATATAGAATGGTAATTGTTTTTTTATTGTTAAATCTAACCACAGTTCTATCTATCTAGCACATACAATTAAGGTCCTCCGTGTCGAATATACGACGGGCATAGGCAGAGAAGATTAATATGCTCTTAGAACATCTTAGAATAACAATATTGACAGCAGCGAATCGTACGTATACTACGTAAAGTCACAGATTAGTATAACAGTTACTAGTACAATGTGTAATGTCAGTTTGAATTATGTACAAGGATAGTGAAAACAGCGCCTGCAACTAGATCCAACTGGTGCCTCCTTAGCTGTGCTCCTTAGAGCCATATATACGACTACCTATATCTGTGGCACTACAGCTGCTGCTGCAGAACGATATATGGTGTGTACGCACACATTCATATGTTGCTACTTTAGAGCCATACATACATATATCTATGACGCTGCTACTCCTGACGTAGAATGCTATGTAATTATTGTGGCATGCACACATTCACACGGTACCGTGCCTCCTTAGAGCCTTATACAATACGCGCCACCGATGTAAAAGACTGCCGGCTGTACACCACAGCTGTACACACTCACCGAGTGGAGGCGAGCGCCAGAGGCAGCGCTATGCGGGGAAAAGAAAAGGCATCCCTCTAGCGCTGTCTCTGGTGCTCGCCGTCAATCGGCTAGGGAGGGTGTACAGCCGACAGCCTTTTCCATCGGTGGTGGCATGTATTGTACATATCTGTGGCGCTGCTGCTGCTGACACAGAATGAAATTTAATTGTGGCACGTACACATTCATAGGGTGCCTTCTTAGAGCGATGCGAGAGATGTATCTTTGAGTGTACAACAAAAGGACTCCCATGCTGTCAAAACGCTTCATTTTATTTTGTTCATCTACGATCATTTTAAAATTAATAAACAATCTGTTTTCAATCAAAGAGTTCACATAGCACGAAGTTCTACCTGCGTACCTGTTACATTAATTAAAAAAAAAAAGTTAATTTGAAAACTAGTTCATGTGCTGAAATTTACATCACCGCTACTTAGTTTTGTACGAATATTCTTTTTAATTGTAGAAGATTTAATAACAAGAGAGCAAAACAGCGGTGACGGGACCCTCGGCAGGTAAACTAGGTTCAAATATTTTCAGCCGACTCCATTATTGTTTGCTTTCATCTTATTAACTATCATTTTACGATTTCAAATCAAATCAACGTGAAATTTCGGACCTTTAATAAATCTAGCATTGTCTCAAATCATATTATTTATTAAGAAAAATGATTATTTGTTGCCTTCTACGAAGTGTATCTGTAAACTTAAATACCATAATATTTAATATTTTTACTTAATATTTCGAAATGACTGAAAACTTGAAAAAAAAAGGTCAGACTCAGTACTTAAACAGACCATAAGACATTATAATTTGTTTTAAACAAACATTTTGTTATATTATAAATAAAATGTAATTTCATAATTATTTTTTTCTTTTCGAGTGCCAATTTTACACGTAGTTCACACAAAATTGTACTTCACAGCGAATATTTCAAAACATACACCATATTTGGTCAACAGCGTATATTTTTTTGGCTCACATTTTTGCTGTCACAACACTATCATCATGGACAACCATATTTCCAAATTATTTTTTAGAATTTTTAACTATACCTAGGCTAAAGTTTACGGACAAAACTTTTTTTTCAACTTTTAAACATAATATGCCTACAGAACGATATTAATCCTCAAATACAGCAGCATGGTTCAAAACTTACGTTTATATGATAAAAATATGACAGAAAAGGTAAACCGACCCCAATTTGTTTTTTATAGTATAGGTATGTATTAGTACAGATTTTCATTAGCAATACCATTAATTAATATATTTAATAACATTTTTTTTAAACTTACCTGCACTGAAAACTTGTTTGGCGCAAACACTCATCGAGGCATTCACTGAGGGACCTGCCGGTGATTTCGGAATGAAACTCTCCGGTAATCCGACTATTCCGGTGTCTCTGGAAGGCTGTGTCCGGCCGCCGGCCGGGTGAAAACAGGTGTGCTGTCACACTGTTATCCGGATATTCGGTCCCGCGAGCTGTCACCCGATGAGAAACTGACCGTAATTATTAGAATTATCTTAGTTCACGCCCATGCATTCAAAAAGTTAAATTTTAGTTAGTGTTCGGTGGAAGTTTTTGTAGTATTTCATTGCCACATGTCAATAAATTAGGTAGTTAGTTAATTAGTGTTATTCATTCAATACAAAATTTAAGATTGCGAATATATAAATCGTCGCAAATCGAAAATTTAGCAAAAATCTAATATTATTTGTTTTAAAGTGTTCACAGTTTGTCTGTAAATGTTAGTTGACGACATCAATTCAACAGCAATACTCACGATTATCCAAACAGACCAAATCGTAAAAATGGTGCGTCGAGGACCCACTGCCTATCACGTCATCTTTCTGTGACACGGAATCTTCTTCAGACAAGATGCATTGACGCGTCATGGTATCATGCTCGATAGAACGGCAAAAGTACCTAGTGGAAAATATTGTTTATGCACAACTCACGTTTAATCAAAAAGCTACAGTACTCCTTCATTTTAGTTATCGACCAATTACGTACGAACTTTTATAAAATGACTCGTATTTGAGCTGACACTTAGTAATATCATCATCATCATCAGCCCATGTTATCCCACTGCAGGGGCTTAGGCCTACCCCAGGGTAAGGAGGGACACTTAGTAATAATGATGTGTATGTGCATCGTACTACCCACATATATTCTAAGTGTCAGTTGGAAATAAAGTATTGAGAAACAAAGACGTAGTTTCTTCTTGTGGTACATACATAGCAATTGGCGACGAGGATGGCGACTTACATTGGTACCATCTCTCAATTTGACCACAAGACCCAGGAATGGGAGTTTTTCATAGGCCGACTCAATCAATTCATAAAAGTGAATAAAATCGACGACGGCAGTAGATGTGCCGTACTACTAACACATCTGAGTGACGAGGCGTACCGGCTGGCGCGGGACCTGGTGCACCCGCGCGACGTACAATCGCTTAAGTACGAGGAGTTAGTGGACGCGCTTGGTTCGCATTTTAAACCAAAACGGTCCACTTTAGCTGATCGAGCCAAGTTCTACGAGGCGATACGGGCGCCGGGCGAGCCACTTCAAGACTGGGCCGCGAGGCTCAGGGGACTGGCTGTCTATTGCGAGTTCGGAGCTACACTCGACGGGTTACTTCGTGACCGATTCGTGCTAGGCCTGCGTGCGGGCCCGGAGCGCGACAAGCTCTTCGAAAAAGATGCGACACAGCTAAGTTTCGCGCGGGCACTCGAGGTGGCACAGGCAGCGACGAAGCTTGCGGCGCGTCGAGCACGGTTGTAGCTACAGCCGGTGGTATGAGCGGTATCAAGGAGGAACCGGTATTTCGGGCGGGCGTCCGATCGTCCCGCCGACAAGGCAACTGGGCCGGCGGCGGCGCTGGCGGCGGCGCTAACGGGCCCGCGCGCCGCTCGTTATCGTCTCAGTGTACGGTTTGTGGATTAAAAAACCATTTTTCGGATCAGTGCAAATTTAAAAACTATAAGTGTAAACAGTGCGGCATAAAAGGTCACCTAAAGAAGGTGTGCGGTTCTAATAAGCACGTAATACATAATTTGAAGGACGAACATTTTTCGGACGACTCAGATTGTGACGAATTCATGTTAAATAATATAAGGTATGTAAACCCACCGATCTATGTTACACTAATTGTTAATAACATAGAAGTAAAAATGGAATTAGATTCGGGATCTGGGGTCACTGTGATTTCTGAAAATCTATGGAAAAACAAGTTTTATGAATTAAAAATATGTAAGTGTGATTTACGAATGTGTTTGTATAACGGTCACAAAATCATACCGCTCGGTTATATCTTAGCATCAGTAATTTTTCAAGATTTAAGAAAAATAATAAAAATATATGTTATTCGCAATGGAGGACCACCGCTTTTGGGACGTGATTTTATGGCCGAATTTAATATTAGGTACATTCACGTCAGTAAATAAAATTGTAAATAGTCCTGATTCTGCATGTGTTAGGAATTTATTGACACGTTACGCCGACTTGTGGAGAGACGAATTAGGGTGTTTTAATAAATTCAAAGTTAGCCTTAAAATGAAGGAGGGCTCAAAACCGAAATTTTTTAAACCGCGCCCGGTGCCTTTTGCCCTGCGCGATCAAATTGAGAACGAACTAAAACGTCTCGTAGATCTAGGCGTACTTATACCAGTCAGTCACGCAGAATACGCCACACCTATTGTTCCAGTTCTGAAAAGTAACGGTAGTGTTAGGATTTGTGGTGATTACTCAGTAACGATAAATAAAGATCTTATCGTTGATAAATATCCTCTACCACGTATAGACGAAGTTTTTGCTAAATTGGGCGGGGGAGAAAAATACTCTAAACTCGATTTATCAATGGCGTATAATCAATGTGAACTGTCCGAGGAGTCTCAACCCTTAACCACTATCAATACCAGTAAGGGCTTGTTTACCTACACGCGGCTAGTATTCGGATTAGCAAATGCTCCGGCTATTTTTCAGCGAACGATGGAATCTATTTTAGGTACTATGGAAGGTGTGTGTGTTTTCTTAGACGATATATGTGTGACTGGCCCGACTGAGGAAATACATATAAAGCGGCTCGAACGAGTACTGTCTAAGCTACAAGGTGTCGGATTAAGATTACAGAGAGACAAATGTTGTTTTTTTTCAGGATAGCGTAACATATTTGGGTTATGTGATCGACAAGAATGGCTTGCGGACGTGCCCTAAAAAGGTAGAAGCAATAGTAGAAGCTCCACGACCACGTGACGCACACGACATAAAGAGATTTCTCGGGATGGTGAATTACTATCGTAATTTTATACCGAACGCTTCCAGCATTCTAAACCCGCTACACGAGTTACTGCGCGAAGGGGTGCAGTGGACGTGGGGGCCGCGGCATGAACGCGCCTTCGAGCGAGCGAAGCGAGAACTTGTGTCGGACCGGGTGCTAGCGCACTACAGCCCGGACGCGCAGCTTATTTTAACTGTAGACGCGGGACCGAGCGGCCTGGGCGCCGTGCTCGCGCAGCAACAGGTAGGCTGTGAGAGACCACTCGCGTACGGCTCGCGGGCGCTCACCGCTAGCGAACGCAACTACAGTCAAATACAGAAAGAAGCCACGGCGATAGTGTTCGGTGTGAAACGGTTCCATCAGTACCTATACGGCCGGCGCGAGCCGTTCATTCTAAAGACTGATCACAAACCATTATTAGCTATATTCGGTTCGAAAAATGGTATATCGATCATGGCCGCATCGCGACTCCAGAGATATGCAATATTTTTATCGGCGTATAATTATACCATCCAGTATACCCCATCTAAGGAAAATGTGGTAGCAGACTATTTTTCGAGATCACCAGTCACAAATACTAGTACAAATAAATCGGAAGGTAGCGAAGTAGAAGTCGAAAACGTTAGCTTACATAACTTTGTGGATGCTAGTACATTACCTGTGTCAATAGATAGCGTGAAATTCGCGTCACAAAATGATACAATTTTAAAATCCGTAGTGAGGTACGTAACTGAAGAAAGACTTTTAAATTATTTGTTTAGTTATAGGAACACTATACATTGTACTACAGGTGTCACAGCCGCTTATTTAATGTATGGCCGCGACTTACGCGGAAGGCTAGATCTATTGTGTCCCTCGCAAAGACCTCGCGCACATAAAACGGACGATCGTACTCAACCAATAAAAAATGAGGTGCTTTCTCATTATCAATGTCGAAGTTTTCACGAAGGAGATAAAGTTTGGTTAAAATGGTTTGTAGCGAGAAAAGCGGTGTGGGTACTGGGCAACATTTTAAAGAAAGTCGGTAATCGAATGTATAAAGTGTACGTGCCAAAATTTGAGGTTTTATGCGACAGACAGCGACAGATAGATCAGCTACAACGTTATACGGCGGGGCATGCCGTCACCGGGAGTGGGACCCCACCGGCGGCGCGGACGTCAGTGGGGCCTGCAACGGACGGTGCCGTGGAGGCTACAACTGGGCATTCCACGATACCGCCATCGCCGGTGCCAACTTCTAGTCGAGATGTTGGTAGCGTCGTGGAAATAGGGGACTGTGACACGATAGTGAGGTTAGGGACGCAGCTAGAAAGCGCTACGGTTGCAAAAGAGAAGGAGACGCGTGATGAACAGAGAGCGCTTGCACTCCCTGCTACAGTAGAACGTACGAATACTGAGGACGCGAGATTAGAAGGAGAAGCATTGGCATCGCACGTGTCACGGTCACCTAAATTGATAAGACCGGCCCGCCTCATTAAACAAAAATATAAATTTTAAATATTGGGGAAGGAATGATGTGTATGTGCATCGTACTACCCACATATATTCTAAGTGTCAGTTGGAAATAAAGTATTGAGAAACAAAGACGTAGTTTCTTCTTGTGGTACATACATAGCAAATAAACATTGGATAAAATGATATCATCATCAACATATCAAATTTGGTTTAAATTTTCATACTAACTTTTCAGCGCGGACGCACATTGATTGACATTCTTCCAAAGTCATATTTGAAAACACGTCTGCTTCAAAAGGACCTCCCAAACGTTTCTCTTTCTCTTTGATGAAGACAGCTAAACCATCGCATCGTCTTTCAGCTGTAAGAATAATACTCTTACGTCATGATAAATATTACAACGCGCCAACAATATACAACGATCTAGTTTCATACCCTTTAAACAAGTATTCTCCAAATACTCAGCATTATGGTCATCCTCCAATAGTTCAGGATGAGTTCTTCTAGTGAACCTACTCAAAGAACAAGTTCTCAAAGACGAATCGTAGGTAGCCGATCGGCACACGAAGCTAAACTCCCCCAAACACTTATCTTCACAATCCGTACGGTTGGCCACCATGATCTCTTTGAGGTCCGAAGATTGTAACTTGAGACGTTTTTTAGAGTGGCGCTCAAACACGTATCGACGTGAAGGGCATTCGCGTTCAGGGTTATTTGCTAAGAAAATAAATGAAACATACGCCAGTTAATAGTCCATACTTGCTATAGGTTCTTATGGTTCTTTCAATTCAAAAATGGATTATACTAGTGCACATTGCTGCAGAGTTTGCATTTGTTAAAAATTTGACTCTGTATTACAGAAGAAACTTTTCTACAAAAGTTCTAGTCCCACCGATTCGGACTGAGCATTGTTTGGACTTTTCGGACATTCGGACTGTCGGGAAATAAATGTCTTTATATAACAAATAACTGACTAACTAATATATCAAAGCAAATCCTAAACAACTGTGTCTAAAAACTTTAAATAATGCTCAGAGACTACGGATATTATCAGGCACATACTAGAAGAGTTAGTCAAAATTCTGTATACCACTAAGATGTTGGAATGGGGGTTTAAAATTACTGGTCATATTGATAAATCAAAACGATATCTACTGCTAGTTTTCAACATCACATAGTGCCATGAAACTAGTATTAAAATTTTATATAATGTTATATAGAACTTACATGTAAGACAGATTTCATTGAAGTGCACGCTATTGGGCACAATCATTAGTGTGCCCATGCCATCTGGAGCAGCTTTCTCTCGTGTTAAATAACAAGTGGATTCTTCATACTCAGGTTCTGGACTAAATGCAGCAATACGGGCACCTGGTTGGAAGTCGATAGAGTTACACGTCCGGACAAGGCCGTTGCCGAAACGATCGCGTAGGCACAAATCTTGGCATTTTTCTAATACGCGAAACGGTGGCGCAGTTTCACGTACCTGATGGAATAAGCAAACAATAAATTTTTGGTATTGCTATATGGTTGCTGACACAAATTGACTTTATCTATACTAATATTATATGTGGTTAATGTATTTGTTAATTTTTTTGTTGTTTGGTTTCTCTTTTCTTTACATCGCAACAGAGTACGAAACTACTTATTAGGTAGGTAACTTTGGATGCACGTCTTTGGAGGAAGAGAGAGAGTTAATCATGTAAGCTACGGTTAATCCCGGCACCCTCATAATTGGGACCCTCCCAATATTACAAAACTTTTCTTTTCCTAACTTTGCAATAGAGCAATTAACTAACATTATTTTTCTGATATACTTAATTGAAATAAAGGGAATTAAGATATTGTTTGTCGCGGTCTACGGTTCCCGTAGAATACGAAAGCAATCAAGATTTGAAGTTAATGACGAGCATAGCTTTGATATGTGAGATAGAATGGTAATGGAAGTAGAAGTCAATAAAGTACTAGAGATAGATGGCAGCAATTTTGATGAAATTTTCGCGGGAAATTAACAAGCATTTCACAAAAATCTAAACAACACGTGTTATACAAAAAATATAAAAGGATATAAGAGATCAATAAAAATAGAATATATTGTGTATCGATGTAAACAAATTTTACAGATATGAAATCATAAACTGCCATTTCTTATTAAAATCCATACTCACAACATCATCATCATAACCATGTAGTTGTTGGTTCGGCAACCGCTCGTACATAACTCGTCCCATGCCTTGGTTGCATGTCGTTTGAGCTACGCACATAAAAAAAAAGTATATCTATGTTATAACATTTTTCAGATCACGCTGAATAGATTATTATTTTATAATATTTATATAGGTAGGTACTTATAATAACTTCTTAATGATTCTATTGTCTAAAATGAAGTAAGTAAACCAATGTCCATAAACTACATAAAATCATGACAAAGCTATTTGATCTAATCACTAATCTGATTGATTTCCAGGGATACAATGTTATGGTAATTAGTAAATGTGATTTCGTAAAATCACTTTCGTATTTTTAATGTACCTACATGATTACGCACTACATATTATAATTGCCTCAGTTGAGAGGGTTAAACTAAAATATGCATTTGAAATCCAAAAAAAAAAATTAATAATTATATGATTGATAATGAATAATGATAGAAATAAAAATTGAGTCATATTTGAAAAAAAAAATATTAACTACTCCTACCTATTGACTAAAATAAAAATTTTGTGGTACTCTCAGAGTATGAGAATCTGTAAATGAATCAAACCTTAAACGAGCTACATTCTGGCTTATTAAGAGTAAAAATAATAAAATTCGGCTAGCAATAAATAATACTTCCATGCTGGACTTACCGTTAGCCATTGTAAGCATAGTGAGTGCAGTAAAGGCGTGCATGACGCGCGCTCCTCGCGGCTTCATCTTCTGGCTGCCCCTACTGGCTGCTCTCACCGCGCCACCATCAAGGCTTCTGCTAATACAAAGGTATTTTAGTTCTTGCCAAAATCTGAAAGATGGAACCTTAAAGTCTTTACTTCCATCAAATATCTCCAAGACCCTTAAAGGTATCAATAGACAGATTGCATTGACCACAAAGTACGAGTATAATATTACCTAGAATCTATATACAGTGGTACTTATTTATATCAAAATGGACAAAAACCTTAATTATATTATTATCTCTGTGATTTATTTACTAAAATAACTATACAAATTTAAATGTAAAAACTAAAACTAAAACAAATAAAACTAATCCAATAATCCACCCCTCGTCACCCCCGACGCGAAGGTGCCCATGATGCTCATCGCATTGCCGCGCTGAATTGCAATAGCAATTATTTGCACCAGGAAGTAACCGGAACGGGGCGGGGGTCGAATCCCCTTTCTCTCAGACGATAACCTAAATAATGTTTTGTATTGAAATGTCGTCTCTTTGATGTAAGTAATCGTTATGTTTATGCCAGCTTACCTACTAACCATTTTTGTACGTCTTACGTTTTGTTATTATGTAGCATAGTTAATATATTTTTATTTTATGAAATTTGAAGTTATCATAAATAGTCTGGTGTAATAGATACAGAACGACGTCACAATCAATTTCTTTACTATCTTTCGTACTCAACCGTTCAGTCAAATTGTCAAAGTTTTTCTAAGCATGTTATATAAAATTTGTCCCATATTCAAATATAGTGAAAAGGGAGCTCACAAATTTTTTTTATAAAAGTAAACATCTCTTGAAATATTATACGATTCTTTTTTAAAAGTTTCTGTGCAATATTTTTTTTATAATTTGCATATATAAATTTACCATGTATAAAAAGTTTGCAAAACGATTACCGCTTCGGTGCATATATTCAATGAAACAACGAGAACAAGGTTACAGCGGTGACCAATAATCACTGGATTTGTAATCATCGTTTACGTGTTAAATCTGTATGTACGCGTCCTTCAGAGACGGCTTATTATGAAAATTGCTGAACGAATTCAGGTCAAACGTAATACTGAAATTGATGTATGTAGAAATCAGTTGTGATTTCAATTCCTATCTTTTACCATATTCGATTTTTAGTGACTTAAAAAATAATGTGACTAAAATATTGTATTTATTTCGCCACCCACTAAGCCGCTTAGCCTAGTGGGTGGCGAACCTGCCTGCGAAGCTGGAGGTCCCGGGTTCGAATCCCAGGTCGGGTCAGTATTTATATGATGAATATTGATACTGGTACCGGGTCTTGGTCGTTATATGTATGTGGTGTCTTCGCTTGGTACCCAAAACACAAGCTAATGCTTAGTTTGGGGCCTAGACGTTGTTGTCATGTATGCGTTGTTATTATTATTATTTCATTTCAAAACTACTTCACTGATTTGTGTGAACTTAGGTACAGATGCCTGCCCTCAAATCGGAATACTACGTATTTTGATTCCTTTCAAATAGCAGCTAAAATCGTGAAAAAGACATAAATCGCGAATGCGAGGCCCTGCAGCAAGGAAGGAGACTCTGTCTGCTACGACTAGCGTGCAGGGCGAGAATGTTAGACTTGTTGGTGAGATGTACTTCAACCACCGTTCAACCATCACCAATAATAAAAATTTAAGTTTTCCGTTATGCGAGCGAAGTCGCAGGGCAGAAGGACAGGCAGAAAGTTCTTCATGTAACTTAGAACCGCTATGGTTTTGCTGAATTTTAAAAGTATAATCCATCTTCTTGATTTTTCCTAAAAAATCTTATCTGTTGTTGGAAAAATAGGAAGAGGACGTAATTATTGACGGACCGGTTGGCCGAGTGGTTATAGACCCTAACTGCGAAGCCAAGGGTCGCGGATTCGATTCCCGCCCGGTACAAATAATTGTGAGCATGAACATGTTTATTTGTTTCGTGTCTGGGTGTAAAAGTATCGATATAATGTATATACTATAAATATATATATTTAAGTATGTATATACATTGTCTAGTAAGTATCCCTTAATACATGCACTATACTTGTTTACTTTGGAACTAGACGGATTAATATTATTACTATTTTACCCTACACTGCAGCGGGATGATTATTCTCTCTTTTAAAGTGAAATTAAGTTCTTTAGAAAACTTTTTTATTTCAGCTTCCTGTTTCTTAAATATTTAGCTTCAAAGTAGCTTTTCTCGTGACCTTTCGCGAATATCTAATAGCCTGAAAAAGTTAAGGAAATCAGACTTAATAGTTCAAGTAGTTTCGAAAGTTGGTACAGATATTCCTTAAGGTGTCCAGGTGAATGTACTAAAAACTCCCGAGGGAGGGACACAAGCCGGCGGTGGGGCGGGGGGAGAAGGTCTCTTTTTCAAGTTTTTTGCTTGTGATTTGAAAACTATTTATAATATCTCTTTAGTGACTTCTACATTAATTATCTAGATACATTAAATTTCCTATACATTATGTCTAAACATTTTTACTGTACGATCAATACTTTAGGAAATACAGAGTATTAAACGTGATAAAAATAAGAAACAAAATCGTTATACGAATTTTCATTCTGAAAAATTATACCAAATTTATTGCACAAGTATGCCGACTTATCAATCAAATTGTGTTTCATCTTCGTCATCTTTATCATCAACATCGATTGGAACTCCATTAGTACAAGCTCCTAGGCATACATCAGCAAAAAATTGAATTTCACAACGCGTCAGGAGCTGGAGGATCCAAGGTCGTGATTGGTTCTAAGTTTCCATCGACTCCTCGCTTCCAACCCCATATTTCAGGAAGCAGTTGGTTCCCAAGCCACTCCTGTACTTGATGGAATATAATAAGTCGCGCTGTGGCGCGACTTATCATCTTTGTCAAAGTATAACGATTTTGTTTCTTATTTTTTATCACTTTTAATACTTCTGTATCTTCTAATGTATTGATCTTACAGCAAAAATGTCTTGAAATAATTTATAGGAAATTTAATGTAGTAGTTAATGTAGAAGTTACTAAAAAGATATTATAAATAGTTTTCGAGTCACAAGCAAAAAAACTTCTAAAAGATACCTTCCCCATGGCCTGTGTCCCTCCCTCGGGGCTTTTAGTATATTCATCTGGACACCTTAAAGAATAATTGTAATAACTTTCAAAACTATATACATGAATTATTTGGTCTGATCGACGATTTTGAAGCTAATTATCTTCTATCATAAACGAAAATATTTATAATCGGAAAAAAATATCGTATTTAAGTACGAGTAATGACGGGTAGTATCGATTTTGACGTTCAATCAGAATTGTTTCAGTATTCATTAGTTCCGAAATAATAATAAAACCGCTAACTTACCGCTATATATAGATGTAATGAATACGGAACCTTACACTGTGCGTGATCGGACATGCACTTGACCGTTTTTTTTTTGTTCCTAGCATAATGGCGGGTCGCGTGCATAGCAGTAATGATGGACATAAAAGCGCCGATTATTTATAAAATTGAAAAAAAGCCGATTGTCGAACCATTGATCGGGGCATTCTGTTCTAACACGGGCACAAATAACAAAAGTAACAGTAACGGCTATTGAAAGTTTATATTAAAACCGTTACGGTAATGCGTGGACATAAATTCAGTGTAGGTCATGTACTTTTGTGAGTCAATTAATCGAACAAAAAGGGGTTTACCTATATCATCATCATCATTATCAGCCCATTTTTACCCCACTGCAGGGGCTTAGGCCTCCCCCAGGGTGAGGAGGGGGGCTTGGAGCTAAGTCCACCACGTTGCTCCACTGCGGGTTGGGAACTGTAACGACCGCCATCTATTGACAGCGTCCGGGACCGACTGCTTAACGTGCCCTCCGAAGCACCGTGTCAGTGACGACCCTTAGCCTAGTGGGTAGCGACCCTGCCTGCGAAGCTGGAGGTCCCGGGTTCGAATCCCAGGTCGGGTCAGTATTTATATGATGAATATTAATACTGGCACCGGGTCTTGGTTGTTACATGTATGTGGTGTCTTCGCTTGGTACCCAAAATACAAGCAAATATTTAGTTTGGGACCTAGACGTTGTTGTGATTGTGTGTGTTATTATTATTATTATTATTAGTGATATTGTGTACTTAAGTCAGAAAAACTCATTGGTACATGCCCGGATTCGAACCATGGCCCTATGAGGCCTTGTAAATTTGAGACAGGTTCGTTGCGCTCTGGGCTATCACGACACTTATTTACATTACCTATATCGATTGTCTGATATTATTAATAGAGATATTTGTCTAGTGGTTGGAGACGCCGACTGTAAACACAAAGGAGGCGGGTTCGATTCTCACCTGAGACAAATATTTGTGTGAATAAATACACCAATGTATCTTCTGTGGCTGGGTATGAAATATCTACATACGTATAATAAACATATTTAAGGTGGTAAGTACATTATAGCGCTGGCCGCTTAAAAACCGGCGGAAATAATAAAACTTACATTATAGAGGAAATGATTTTAATAGAGTTCGAAATGTCACTTCACAGAATCAAAACTGTCAAACGCAATTATACGGGGATAAAGGTAGGCGCGCGGGGACCTCGCGTACCGAAATTCGGACTAGAACTCGCCATCTCGCCAAACGGGTGCACGGGTGGTTAGACGATAAGAAGAGGGCTTCTAGGCCGAGATACCCTCCTAGGAGATACCTATGTTTTTTTACAAAAATCATTACGAGCTCGATTTTTAGTTGCTTGGATATTTCTTAAGTATGCGATTTAAATTCGAGGGATTGAGATGATATACATAAGTATTAGTAAATATTATTATGATTCGAAATATAAAAGAGGAAACATTTTTTTTAGTTTTATTTTTCAGAGCGACGACCCCAAGTCTACATAAAATTAAAAGAGAAAGTTTATGGTAGTATCATGTTAAACTCCTTTGTTATATGCGTCGATTTGTTATATGAATGCAAAAAAACATGCTTATTCTCCATGTTATTCTCGTTATACCTATATGCTTATAATGTCCTACTATTAACAATGTTGTGATAGCAAAATAATAGGAATGTTTTTTAACTGAATACAATTGGTCCTTGGAAGTGGAAGGAAGAAGAAGGAATTGGTCCTACAATTGGAAGCTGGAGGTCCCGGGTTCGAATCCCCGGTCAGGTCAGTATTTATATGATGAATATTGATACTGGTACCGGTTCTTGGTTGTTAGATGTATGTGGTGCCTTCGCTTGGTGCCCAAAACACAAGCTAATGCTTAGTTTGGGACCTAGACATTGTTGTGATGTATACGTTATTATCATTATTATTATGAGTATTATTATTATTATTAAGTATTATTATTTATGTGAGAGCATCACAAATAGATCTACATTGAATTCTATCTACGAATGCTACACTCAGGCTACGACAAAAAGCGGCAAGCATGACTATAGCTGGTATGACTTAAACATGTTTTTAAATGTTCAGTATATAATTAATTACTACCACATATAATATAAAAATATAATAATATCGAATAAAATAGGAAATAAGTTTGAAGAAAATGATATATTATAACATGGATGCGACAACGCCATGGTAGTACGTGGTCCGCAAATGTTTGTGACGAATTGTCACATAATTCCAGTCTTATGTGGTCTTATAATAATAATAATAATATCTAGGACATCCTACACAGCGCCGTCTAGTCCCAAAGTAAGCATGTATTATGGGGTACTAGACAAGTGATACACATACTTCTATATTTATTTTATTTTAAATATATACATATATAGATACTTTTACACCCAGACACTTTAAGTCTTTTCTTTGTTTTTGTTTATGTGAAATTTGGCTAAAATTTAGCTATCACCACCGATATATATACGTAGTGATGTATATCTAAAGTACACAAATATCACAGCTAATATTATAAAGAGGTAAACTTTTAAGTTTAGATGTAGGAGGTAATAATATCTGAAACTACTCATCCGATTTCAAAAATTGTTTCACCAACTTTCAGCGTTGGACATAGACTAGTATATAATAGCTTTTATTTTGATTACCCAAATGCGCAACCTAAAGGAGAAGCAATATGTTTATCAGGTTATACAAGTATGTTTGTGTGTATTCATGTACGCGCGCAAGTGTGTATGCATGTTTGTTCCTATGTGGAACTTTTGAGACGAAAGTAATCAAAAATCCATATGGCGATAACCAGACGCCGTATACCAAGTGGGGTATCATTGAAAAGGTCTTCAAAAATAATTTTAGATTTTTCAATTCTATTTTCTTTTAAATGAGCATTTATAATATTCTTTGACGATTTAAAGTTGGTTAGTAACGGTACAGTTTTCAATTAATGTTTTTTTATAATGGAATGGCAAGCCTGTGCTATGAGACTGCGAAACTTACCTTCTTAATACCATAACTATAAAGTGGAAACAAAAAAGAGTAATTAAAAAAAACCCGACTGCGTAAAAAGCAAACTAAAATATAAAAGATGGAAACAAGATGTCCTACTTCTCTCCCCGAACCCACAATCAGTGTTTTTCTCGTGACATATTCTTATGTTTAACAGGAGCATAGAAGTAGGAATAATATAAGGTAGACAGTAGAACATACATTAAGCTTGCGCTGCGTTACCGGAACTACACATATGTAGTTAAGACGCAGCGCAAGCGGTGGTGTATGCTTGGTGACAGCGCTTGTACCAGATCCAGTTCAATATTAAACTTAATAAGGAAAATTATCGAAAACATTGTTAATAACTTCAGATAACTATTATAACTGACGCTCTATTGCCCTTTCGCGTTAACTGTTAACCCCTCCCACACTCCACCGATTACTTTCCCCCGCGTTTACGGTTCATGAAGTTGTAATAGATCAGTTAGACAGCACTCGTTCTAGTCTATTAAATGATTCCTACTTCTATGGAAATAAGTAATAAGTTCATATTTTTATTTTATGCACTAAGTAATTACAACAGATACAAACATGTAGTCCATGCGGGTGGAACCGAGGCGGTCGCTAGTACTTTATAACTTTGGTATGGTAGTTTTTCCGTCCGTTCATTCGCGCTCTAACGTCGTTATTTTCCAATGGATTTTATAAAACTTGATAGCGAGTTTTCCTTAGAGCTCCAGTTTTGCATTGCATTACTATTACCATTAGACCTGACTGGTTAAGCCTAAGGGCCTAAAGATAAGGTCCTATGATAAGGCTATCAGCAGCTCTTATCAAATTCTTACGTTTAACTTGTTATTTTATAGGTCTCTGTTTCATTGACGCAGATCTAAAACCAAGCCATATCAATTCATCTCTTTTTTCATTCTTTTTTGGGTTTGAATCCCAGGTCGGGTCAGTATTTATATGATGAATATTGATACTGGTACCGGGTTTTGGTTGTTATATGTATGTGGTGTCTTTGCTTGATACCCAAAATACAAGCTAATGCTTAGTTTGGGGTCTAGACGTTGTTGTGATGTATACGTTATTATTATTATTATTATTAACTAGTTGCATGATTCAAAAAAAAACAGAAAACGTTGTAAAGTGTCGTGAGTCATGAAATATTTTTAGCACAATTATTAGCATATTTTAGAAATAATCAAATTACATAAGATATTTGCAAAGTAGTTTTATTAGAAATTTTTATAATTAATCATATTTTTATATAACTTTATTTTTTTTAAATGCATTTGCTTATTTTTTTAATCCCACTAAACACAAAGGCCGAAATATAACTTTTCGTTTTCGGTACAAAGCACTGTGCGCCGCCCTGAAATATTTTTTAATTATATATTTCATCACGCAGCAATAGGAAAGGAATGCATATATAAACCTAAAATTAAATGGTTAATGTAAGTAATAAATGATTAAGTTAATGTTAGAAATGAAAACTATTTATTCATAGATTACTGTCTACCTAATCAATCGAAATTCTATGGAGATAACACACTTCTACTGTCATAGAATTCAGATAATTTTCCTGTATCGTATATTTTATGTATATTTTAGTGCAATGTGTTACAAGTACATTGTCAACTTTTTCTTCAAATGTACTTAGGTATTGTAAATTACTAAAAACTGAAAATACTGTGAAAAGAGTCTTATTTTACTTGAATTTGAATTTTAATGTAGTTATATTAAACCAACGTACATCTAATATAGCTCATCTGAATGACAATACGCGAGAGGCCCCCGACGAATGAAAATTTTGGCGTTTCCGAAAACGCTCGGTGGAAAGCGGATGCCGACATCCGGTATATTGTGTGCCGAACGATGTCCTCGCCAATTCCACCAATATGACGTGGTATCCAAATTTTGTACTGTTATCTTTGGCGTGAAATCGCTGTCTGGTCTACATGGATACGAACGTCAATCAGCCTGACGACGGTGAATTGGTAGTCTTATTATTTTCAGAGTCAATTACTTGAGTGGGGGGAGGGGAGGATTTAAACGTGAAATAGAAATTATTTCTTTAAAATTTGATGTTACAAGAAAGAAAAAATAGAAAAACAATATCAAAATATAAAAGTATAGAAACTTACAAAATTTTATTATGGACAGAGGGGCGGAGATAATCTAGTGACAGACACACTCGTAAATATTTGACAGCAACGTTTGGTTTTAATGTTTTAGTAGAGTCAGAAATGTCACTTCATAGTGTCGAAACTATTAAACGAAATTTCGCGGGAGTGGGGAGGAACTTAGCCTGAAACTCGTCATCTTGTACCAGCTAGCTAGAGTATGAGTGGTTAGACGGTAAACGCAGAAGAGGGCTTCTATAGTCAGTCCGTACTTTTATGGTGACAGAACTATTATCACTACATATTATAAAATAAAGTCCCCCGCCGCGTCTCTCTGACTGCCTGAATGCGATAAACGCAAAAACTGCCGAAAGGATTGGCATATGATTGACACCAATAGACAGAGTGATTCAAGAGGAAGGTTTATGTATATAATTGATTAATGTTTTGTGGAAATTAGTTGAAATATGACGATTATTGTTGAAGAAGTCGGAAAAAATCAAACCTGCTGGGAGCTTTCATCTAAAATGCTGTCTAATCCCTTTGAGATGTAACAAAATAATGTACGGAGGAATTAAAGGACTAAAGAAAAGTCGGCGATGGCATATGTTTATCTTTTATGGATAACTTACTATACTTATTTTTACGTTTAAAAAATGGTGTCACATGATGAGGTGATTGGAAAGCAATTTATACGGATACAGTATTATTCCTTATCAAATTAAATACGTTATTTACCTTCAGCTTTTCATGCACATTATAATTGCCCTTTACAACATACAATTTAAATTAATATCTTCGGAGTTGTGGCGAAATAAAAACAGGGCGGTCGGTGGGCCCCGCCGACGTGACTCGCGTGATGTAAAATTAGGCAAAAGTTATCAATATTCTATGCAAAGAAATTTTGTAGTATGTTTTTATGTAATTATTCTTTACTATTTCAAATATTTACAGTATTGTAAATACAATAAAAATACTCCAAGTAGGATGAATTTACGTTACATTTAAATCCAATTAAATCTAATCCACATGTTTGACGCAACAAGCTGATATGACACTACGACAGAAAAAACACTACGGCTTATATGCTGTGCTACCCGTGCGAAACCGGGGCGGGTCGCTAGTTTCAGATAAAGTATAAAAAATTAAATAGGCACATAAGGAATAACTTGCTTTGTATACGTGTGGAAGTGCAGGCGTGTCTGTGTGTAGCCTTGATATGTTATTACGTCCACAAAAGTTTGTGACGAATCGTCACGTAACTCGTCTTTTTCGTAGCCTTTCTGTGCTTTTGTTTAGGTATATGAAATTTAGGCCATACCTAGCTACGGTGACAACTGATATATATGTAGTGATTTATATCATATCCGTCTGACATTAGGATACAGATAGGTGTTTGATAACTGACGATTTAGTCTGTTTTGTAGTAGATTATTAGCCACCAGAGGGCATTGCCACTGAGCTAGTAATTACGGAATGATTGTCTCATTCGTTCCCACTTCGCAAATCGCATTATCCGAACTGCGTTTTGATATCAAAATATGATGCAATACATCCAGTCAGTTTAATGTCGTGATAGCCGAGTGGTAGCGAGTCCGCTTATTGTTCAGAAGGCCGTGATTGGAATCCTAGGGCATGTAATAATGAGTTTTTTCTAACATATGTATATAACTATACTGACTCTGTGCCGCGGAGAGCACGTTAAACCGGCGCGTCGGTCGTGGATGACAGTAGTTAAAATCCACCAACCCGAATTGCTGCCGTACGCGGAAAAGCGTGGTGGATTTTAAGCACGAAGCTTTGGCTCCAAACCAACTCATCCCGAGGGTCTCGTATAATAGTCAATTGCTAATCTAAAATTTTTACTGATATTCAATAAATCTTCAAATACTTTTAAAATCTAGCACTAAAACAATATTAATTATCCGCTATACTGCTATGAATTGTAATAGTAGTATTCGCTTTTATTTCAAAACCAACAGATCGTGCCTTTGTATTGAACCTTTTATCTCTGCGTAGAGAAAGAGCTATTAAACGCATCTTTCATCCCGTTTAGTCACGCATGACTTTACGATGTGAAAAAGGGACAGACAATAAGGTCCAGATGGGTTTGGCAGAGGTTGGGCCCGTGGGAAATAGTCTAGGATTCGTGTTCCGTGTCACATGATGTTGCGACACTTTTACCACACCTATTAGTACGCAAGCGGAAACTTTAGATATATTGAACTTTCTATGAAAGCTTTGTAAAGATCTGAAAGTACCCATATTTTTCATTTATGTAAAACAACAGAGTCTGAGAAGTTGGAAAATATTTTCTTAGTCAGAGATTATATGAAACTGTAATAATGTATAAGTTAATTATTAGTAAGGTACGTACGTCAACGGAAAATAAATAAAACATAAAAAAATTCTGATCATAATCAGAGATGATAAAATTCGTTAAATATATCTAACATATATCAGAATCGTTTATTATATTCGATAATACGCATCTGCTGTGAAATTAATTTACTCTATGATAATACGCGATGTCGTAATGTAAGGATTAACAATTAAATGTAAAGAAAAACAATGGACACAAAAAGATTTTTTCATCACTTTCCAAAATTTTTATAAGTATTAGGTATTATCTAAAGACTCCATTTTAAAAAAATTGGTAAAAGTTTTACATTAAGAAATTTTTTCGAAAGTCAAACATAAATACTACGCACAAGAAGAGGCACACGCGGAAGTTACACGTGGGGAAGAACATCTCGCCGGTGACTGCAATAGGCTTGGACCAAATTTTTTAACACATAGTTTTAATATTTTTTTCCGAAAAAATATAGACCATTTTATATCTTACCCTTAATGTAAAATAAAAAAGTTAAGTCTTTATTTTACTTAGTTATTTTATCAAAAATAAAAAATCATTAATAAAAAATCCCTGTGACGTCAACTGGAGAGATGCTTACTAATTATATTGTCTTGCACTAAATAAAGCGACAATTTTCTTATTGATTCATGAGGATTACAATCCAATTTGACGTAATGATATTACCTCAATATTTTTTGTTTACTTTTACCATTAGTTTTTTACTGTAGAAAGCAGCACAATAAGCTCAGCCGCTCATGTAGATGATGTCATAGGGACAATTTCAACGTCAGATGAATTTTCATAAATATCTAGGAAATTCGTAAATAGAAAAAAATTATATTTTGAGAAGTTATTCTAAAACCTTATTCCTTTTAATTTTAATGACCATCAATCAGCGCATCTGGTAAAAATTGTAGTTCAAGCCCATTGTCGTCGCTCGCGTGTTCCTAAATTAATACTTAAAAAATACGAATTTTATTGTTTACACCAAAGATATTAAAATTTGAAAGTTTTCGCGAAGAAAACTTTCAAATTTTGTATCAAATATATATCAAAGAATTCTGTAATCGGTATATCGCTTAATATATTTTGTTCTTTCTTGCATTGACATCATGATTTTCCGAACCTCTAATGAGATTGGCATTTTACGTGTAAGTATAATACATAAAATAAATGGACTGTGATTCAGACTCACGAAACGAAAAGTTTTCGTGATGTCATTATTGAATGAACAAACTAAATCACTTTCATAGAGTCGCATCCATATATGAATATTAATAAGTAATTATCATAACTTGATAATTGTTACAAAGAGATTGATTATATGTTTTGACGATTGATACAACTTTTTAAAATTCATTTTTGGGGGTCCGTACCCAAAGGGTAACAATGTGAAACCCTATTACTAAGCCTTCGGTGTCAGTCCGTCTATCCCTCCGTCTGTCACAGGACTGTATCGTTTAAACCATTAGGTAGACACTTGAATTTTTCACAGAGTGTAACTATACCCGCCATGGCAACAAATAATGAAAATAAAATAAAGTTAAAAATTAAAAGGGGTCCGCAAACGAGAAACGAGTTTTTTTTCAACGTTTTTGGTGATCGCTTGTAGTGAGATCATTGCTTACACTTGAAATTTTAATGAAGTATGTACAATATTGTACAACTGTAGCCGCTATGACTGCAAATCATAAAAATAAAATAAAGTTCCAAATAAAAGGGGTCAAGAAGAAGATATAAAAGATACAAGAAGCCCCTTTTTTATATATTGTACGGTGGTACTGAACCCTTCGTGTTCAAGTCTGGCCGGTTTTTTGTTGTCCCGTAATCCGACAAGGTACCTTTAGTTTCTCTTTATATCCGTCTGCTGTAGGTATGTCACAACAATTTTTTTCCGACACTATCAGGCCTTTAAAGGGTTGTTTGGCACGTAAATAAATGTTTGTACAAGTTCCATAGATTATTTAAAAGATGTATTAGCAGTCACACTATCGCACAGAAAGTGAGTAGCCAAAGTTCCTACAATTGTAGTGATTTGATTTAGTCACGTATTCGTCTTTGCTGATCTTTGTTGACTAACAGTAATTTAAGCGTCTTTCCATAAAAGTACGAATTGACTGGAAGCCCTCTTCTGCGTTTACCGTCTAACCACTCATACTATAGTTAGCTGGTGTAAAATGGTGACTTTTAGTCCGAGTTTCAGCGCGCAACGTCCCCGCGCGCTGCTCTTCACCCCCGAGAAATCCCCGTACGC
Source organism: Luffia ferchaultella (assembly GCA_949709985.1). NCBI lineage: Eukaryota > Metazoa > Arthropoda > Insecta > Lepidoptera > Psychidae > Luffia > Luffia ferchaultella. Next base: position 6,971,914 of record OX453255.1, on the reverse strand, counting down.
CGGTTTCAACCCCACAAAACTGCGTAATTTCACTTCGATACTGTAAACTGACTCTATGTGTAACTCATTACAGATAGCTATCTCCTTCTGTATCATGTGTTCCGTATTCCGCACTCAGTTGTATAATTGTCATTGCGGATAAGTTTCTGAACACCGCCGTATATTATGAAGGTGCCTCATACTTACTAAAACATCATTGCTCTCTACATGAAAAATGAGAATGAAAAAAGAATCACACTCTCAACTGGAGACTCGTTGAATAGACATTTTATAATCAAATGTGGTTTCTTTGATGGTTTTTCAAAATTAATCCTCACTTACGCATTTTTACGTAATTTGCATCCAGCCACGAAATATTAAACCACTAACCAAAAAATCTTAAAAGAAAACTGTAATAACGTATAGCGCATAATACGAACTTACTAAGAAAATTAGCATAACCTAGGGTCAACATATTTGTCAATTCGAGCAGACTGAGTTTATTTATTTTTATTTAAATGTTTAATTACATTTAGTTACTTCAAATACTTATAATTTATAATATAATTTTATAAGTTTTTGTTATTCACATGTATGGCTACACGAAACTCTTGCTTATAAAAATCCCGATACGCACTTGCCCAGTTTTTTATCTTCTATCAAAGCAACAACTGACAGGAAATTCCTTCTAAAAAAATAGTTACTGTTAATGCATTAGGCCTTCTCTTAGGTTCACGAAGCAGTCGCTTATTTTACTTTTAAGGTACCGTTCACCATTAGATCCTGAACAATAACGAGTATAACAAAATTAAAAACTTTTCCTGAGCTTTCAATATATTAGTATACTTGTGGATAGTAAAAAAGTACTACAAAAACATGTACAATTTTTGTTGAAATAAATAAGTTTGATTTGGATATATATATATTTTTGTATGCATAACAACAACGTCTAACTAAGCATTTAACCAAACTAAGCATTAGCTTGTATTTTGGGTACCAAGCGAAGACACCACATACATATAACACCAAAAACCCGGTACCAGTATCAATATTCATCATATAAATACTGACCCGACCTGGGATTCGAACCCGGGACCTCGAGCTTCGTAGGCAAGGTCGCTACCCGCTAGGCTAAGCGGTATATATTGCGGTATAAACATATTGCCTAAATGAAATCAATTAGGCAATATATTTTAATTTATCATAATAAAAGCATAAATACAATACATACAGTAAATAGTCAGAGTACATACATACATTTAACTTAAACCCAACAACTTGAAAAAAATGTTAACTCTCAAAGCTCTAACAATAATAATAATAACGTATACATCACAACAATGTCTAGGTCGCAAACTAAGCATTAGCTTGTGTTTTGCGAAGTGAAGACACATATAACAACCAAGACCCGGTATCAGTATCAATATTCATCATCATATAAATACTGACCCGACTTGGGATTGGAACCCGAGATCCCCTGCTTCGTAGACAGGGTCGCTACCCACTAGGCTAAGCGGTCGTCAAACCTTGGCATAATTTAATTTACTATTGATTTTCTATTATTCAATGTATTTATATATTGATTTATTATAAAAATTATATGTTGTTGTAGATATATAAACAAGAGTTTTGAAAAGTTCAAAACATGATACATTTTGTTTGGCTGGATCTTAAAAAAAAACTTTAAAAACTTTCGCAAATATACATTTTTTATTAAGAAGCTATAGTTTCAGTAAAATTGAAAAATATATGTTGATCTTATTTTTCAATTTTACTGAAAAAGTTAGTTTTTTTGCGAAAACGCCAGTCGCCTCAGTAACATTAAACACGCTGATTGGCTTGATTTTTCTAGCTGGCCAACTCTTACTCTGATTGGTTCCTATCTTTATCTATGTAGCTTTAAAGTATTATATCTTATTTATTTAATAAATATCAATCATAGAAAATTTATTAGGTACACTATCCTAGTACTGCTAAATGCTACTACGAGTACGTTACCTCTTATTACAAATCACATAATTAGCAGCCTTCTTATATAAATTGGTGCTTAACTTATTATTAAACCTACATGTATGTACCTACTTTAGTGTTATTGTCAGATCTTAAATATCAAAATTATTGCTTTCTGATTCTGTTGAACAGTCAGCAATAATTTCACTTGTATCTGTCATTTTGTACTTACAGACACACGTCTACATAACATTTCGCATATCAAAAAACTGCTGGCTCGCTTACAAAAACACAATCACAAATAAAACAACATAAAGAATTGACATTTAAGACGTCAAGCAATCAGAGAAGACGTTTATGCGGGGCGTTCAAACCGGCCAATCAGTTTTGTTTTTTTTATAATAACTAACGATTCTCTTCGCAATCTAAGGCGACTCGCGTTTTCGCGAAAAAACCTTACCTTTATCCGTGTTTTCGCAATATCCCTAGAATTTTCACGAAAATTCGAATTATCAAATCATTCTACGACATATATACGTTATTATTATTATCTTTCATTTTGTTCCGTTTAAAAACACTTAAATCAGTCCAATTAATCTATAAATGTAATATTCCGTTTTAAACTTCTGTTTGAAGAGTATTTTAGTTGACTACAATCGAAAAAGTACAATGATTGTTCTGGCAGTTGTGACATTCGGGTAGTTACAATAGATTTCGGCATAATGTGTCTGAAAACTTAGAATAGGAGCCATTGTCCAAAATCACTTACTTAGATAACCATAGGTGAAAAGTCTATAAGACCTTTTTATGTGAAATGAACGCAAAACGGACTCATCTTTTAGTAGTAACAACTTTTTTAACAGTTTTTGAGATTAAACCAGTGTTCAGAAACTACAAGGAAGCACGTGCCAGGATGCGTGTGCAAATAGCGGTTGCATAATGCAGGTCACAGGCCGCTGCACGGCGCTCTATGTAAGTACGCACCGACAATAAGCGTGCCCTTTTGTAATTAAAAATCATTTGTGACCGTGTGTGTGTGTATGCAAGTAGTGTTCAAACAATTCAATTGAAAAGTTACAAAATTATTTTCGATTCAAGTTAATGAAATATTACCCAATTGTCCGTTATTGTGACATTTGTAACTCCTCAGTTTCTCGCACGAAAATTATTATAAAGAAATGGTTACTTTCCCTGTCTTACGAAGAAACAGAAAATTTTGTTTTTTAATTATTTTAAAATAAGCCAGATGGCTAAAATAACTGGGTGTGTATTTTACTTCACTACATATTATAAAACGAATGAATGGATTGCAAGTATTCCTATAAATAGCAACAAACTTATTAACAATTCTCATTTGTATGGAGGCTGTCTGCAACACAAATTAATATTTTATTTTATTGTGGTGGGTTGCCTAAGCAATTCTGTGTCTCAACTGTTTATTTCGCATGTCATATTCTTTGCCACGATTCTATGTTAAGATAAATAAAATTATTTTTGTATACCCTCAATTATAAATTAGACGTACTTCTTATAGTGGGGGAGCCCAGGATGCTAAATCGGGATTTACTCGAGCGTCAAAGAGACCTATTGGATTGCGAAGCTTAGATGATAAGAAGAAAAAAATGTCATATAATATATACACTTTCATCGGTGGGGGGAGCGGCTATAAATTTTCAAAAATGTAAAAAAAAAACAGTTGCATGGACATACTCGAGCGCGTCAGATTAAGATATATATGGTTCATTTATATACCCTAAACGTGCTGGCTCATAATCTGACGATTATCTGGAGGGATTCGCCTAATCTGACAATGGAAAGATTTTTTTTTGGTATTTTATCAAATCTTTTAACTTAACAAATTAAGAGGTGAAAAATTAGCATGCAAATAAAACAGTATATATTCTTTGAAGTACAAAACTTTTATTTACGAGAAAATAAGTATAAAAAATGTAAATTTAAATAAAAAACTTTTATTTACGAGGAAATAAGTATAAAAAATGTAAATTTTTTTGAGAATTACGTAGCTGCACGCATTAAAGTTTATCGATTATTTTTCCTTACTTCGGCTTACGGAAATCGTCAGATTATATATTATTCGTGAACGTTGAATTATTACCTTCAAGGTGACGTTTTTTTTACAAGTTTGTAACCCACCTACTTCTTATCGTCAATCAAAAATTGTCAGATTAGTGGAATATACACTTTTTAGCATATAACTAACTTACCTTACCTTAATCTGACGCGCTCGCGAATTTCAGATGATCAATTTTTTTTACTAATCTGATCCTTTATCCTTGACGCGCGGCCACATATACGAGGCTAATACTTGGTGAAGGTATTTAATGGGGTACTAGGTTCCTCCAAATCAAATCAAAATATCTTTATTTCGTAGTTATGTAACATATCTTGACATACGTCATAAGAGTGTATTTTATTACTTTGTGGAAGAACGTGACCACAAAGGCGCATTCAAAAATGCTGGTTCCTCTCAGAAGAATGCGCAAGAAACTGAGGGACGCTCTTTTTAACAAAATTATTAAAAAAAATTTAACAATAAGTGCTTAAAGAATAATATTATTGAAACAAACTGATAGGTGACCGGCTTACACCCATGGATTTTTATCATCTAAGTAGTCTGATACTTTATAATAAGCTTTTGCATAAAGCTTTCGTTTTAGTGTAGTTTTAAACTTATTAAGGGGTAGATCTTGAATGTCAGCTGGGATCTTATTGTAAAAGCGTATACATTGCCCTTTAAAAGATTTCGTGATTTTATTGAGGCGGCTGACATGATTAGCAAGTTTATCTTTGTTTCTTGTATTAACATTATGCCGATCACTATTTTTTTTAAATAATGTAATATTTTATTTTTACGTACATTATGTTTTCAAATATATATTGAGATGGCAATGTCATTATATTAATTTCCTTAAATTTTTCTCTAAGTGATACTCTAGGTCCCAGTTTATAAATTGCTCGAACAGCTCGCTTCTGCAACACGAAGATTGTATTAACATTAGCAGCGTGTCCCCACAGCAGAATGCCATAAGTCATTAAACTATGGAACGCACTGAAATACACCAACCTCGCGGTTTCTATGTCCGAAAGGAAACGAATCCTTTTTACAGCGTAAGCTGCAGAACCGAGCCTTCTCGCCAAGTTAGTGATATGAGGATCCCATTGCAATTTCGCGTCCAATGTGATTCCTAAGAATACAGTAGAATCCACAAGGTCCAATTTCTCGCTTTTAATGACAATATTGGTAGGTGCCTGTTTGACGTTCGGTAGCGAGAATCTTATTCATTTGGTTTTTTTTTCATTTAGTAATAAATTATTAGCCGTGAACCATTCTACTATTTCGGAGATAGCATTGTTTACATCGTCGTAGGTAAATTTCTTTCTATTAACTTTGAATACTAAAGAAGTATCATCAGCAAACATTACTATCTCGTGATTATTTTTTACAAGGTAAGGCAAGTCGTTAACATAAACTAAAAATAGAAATGGACTAAGAATTGAACCCTGTGGGACGCCCATCGACATTGGGGATCCTGATGACCTCTCTCCGCTTACATCAACCCTCTGAACTCTGTTACTTAAGTACGACCTCAGATGGTCGAGCGCACGGTCTTTAACACCATAATGACACAATTTCCCGACCAATGTATCATGTTGGACACAATCAAAAGCCTTGGAAAGATCACAGAAGATACCTATAGCATCTCCAGAGCCCTCCCAGGCCTCAAAGATGTGCTGAATCAGTTCAACACCAGCATCGGTTGTTGAACGGCCCCGGGTGAAACCAAACTGTTTGCGATGCATTAAATTATTCAAGTTAAAATGTGAAAGTAACTGACCCATTACTATTTTTTCGAAAATTTTACTTAACGTTGGTAGTATTGAAATAGGCCGGAAATTGGTAGGGTCAGATGTGCTACCGGCTTTAAATAATGGAATGACTTTACTGTGTTTCATTAGGTCGGGAAAAACGCCATGATCTATACACTTATTAAATAAATAAGCAAGATGAGGTGAGATGCAATCAATGATTGAGCCTATAATTTTAACTGAAAGGCCATGAAGGTCCGCAGTATTTTTCATTTCTAATGATTTGAATACTTTAATAATGACTGTAGGGTCCACGTGAGAAAACTTAAAATCAACCATGCACTCACTGACATTTTGCTTGAGTAATGATTCGGCAAGAGCGGGAGAAGAGTTTAAGGACTTGGTAGTCGAAACTGGAACATCAGAGAAAAATTTCTCGAAAGCTTCGGCTACTTCTAAATTTGATGTTAAAATATTTTCATCAATTTTAAGTTTAAAATCATTATTGCGTGCTTTTACTTTTCCAGTTTCGCTGTTCGCAATGTGCCAAGTCGTTTTTGTAATATTCGTATTTTTTATTTTACCATAAATATGAATTGCTTTAGCTATAGCACAAGCGCGTTTAAACATTTTTGAATAATTTCGAACATAATTTCTAAAATAATCACTTTTGTTATTTGATCTTTCTTCATAAAGTTCATACAACTTAAGCCTAACTTCATGGATTTCCGCCGTTGCCCAATCACTGAATCGTAACGAATTATTAATTTTTATGGTTTTGGATTTAAACACATCGTCGTATACATTTTTTTGTGATATCAAACAATGCACTATATGACTCGTTAATATCATCATAATATTTTAAGTATGGTAAACTCGCTAATATGCTTTTTCTATAATTGTCAAGCCGGGTCTCATTGACTGGTATACATTTTATTTTGTTTTTAGTCACTTGTAATTCACCTAAATCTAAAACAGCCATTTGACCACAATGATCTGATGCTAATTTATTAATTATGGCTTTATCACAAGGTTCAGCATTAGTAAAAATATTGTCAATACATGTTGCTGTGGTAGAGGTAATTCTTGTAGGCTCAGTAAAGAGGTTCACCAGATCAGAACATCGAAATAGCGATTTGAGCCTACTACTCAGTACACAATTTGAATCTAGTAGATCTATATTGAAATCTCCACAGACAATAACATCGTTGCCTTTGTTTCTTATTTTAAACAGTGCCTCATCCATTTTCTTTTCAAACAAATCGTATGATGAGGCTGGGGGTCTATACACGCTTATTACAACAAGCCGCCCAAGCTCTATACCTCCCTGTATATTAATCTGCCGCGCTTTAGTAAATCCCAAAATCCCCTCTTGAGCTCCCCTACTATTACCTGTTTTTGCTCCCGAACGCGATGTGATATCTATTTAGTAGTGATTAATTAAATTTTATATTGGGTAATACTGTTAATGTATAAAACAAAAAAAAAACACAAATGTAAACGACTCCACCGATACAGGCTAGGCCTAGTGGTAGAGTTACTGTATTTCAATAATGTATATAATATTTTTTGGTAAATAAACGTTATTATTATTATTATTATTATGTTCATTTAATTCCCAGTTTTAATTTCAATTAATTTTGCAAATTAATAGTAAAATAATAAAACGTTACTATTTTATATAATTCCAAAATAGTTTGCATTATAATTATTTTCCAGTAGTTTTCATTTGATAGAATTTTGGTACTCTTAACAACTTGAAGATTTGACAATCAATTTCGTAAAGGAGAATGAACATTTTAACATTCAATTATTATTAAAAGCTGAACAGCAAGTTATAAAAAAATAAGTGTTCCTTTTTATGCCATTTGGCTACAGAACCCTAATTAATAATTTAAATTCTGTAAAAATGTATTGTTTCTTGGTATTAAATTGCAAGTAGTAAGTAGTTATTTTTTAAAACAATTTTAGTTAATATATTTATTCTTAAAGTAAAAGTAAGTAAATCTAATATGAGGCCATGTACAAATGAGTTTTATCTGATTTAAGTGCATAACTCTCACTTACTCCGTACCTCGAAGAGCACGTTAAGCCGTCGGTCCCGGTTACCATGATCAGATGGCAGTTGTAAAATGCCCCTACCCGCACTGCAGCAGCGTGGTGGATTAAGCTCCAAGTGCCCTCTTCCCAAGAGGAGGTCTAAGCCCCTGCAGTGGGGCATAATGGATTGATTCCGGTAGCAGTAAATTAAAAAAAATCTTTCAAAAATATGTAATGAATATGTTATATTTAGTATAAAATAAAATGACATGGAGGTATTTAGTTTCATGCAGACAAAAAATGATGTGTAATGGTTACATTATTTTAGAAACCAATTAATATTATGACCTAATATTAAATTGGTGTATTATTAATTGAAGTGATATTTTTTAAGAATCATTATACGTTTGTATTATGGACCTACACAATGTTTATCAATAAAATATTATAACGTACCCTGAATTAAACACATCCAAGTTTTAAATTTGAACTATAAAAATATTTCGTTACTCTTGTACTTACAAACATAAAGTATCAAAAATAATCCAAACTTGAAAGTGCCCATTCCCCTTTTAAAGAGTAGAAAGCTAGGCTGTAACTTAAACTCACGCGAGCTTTTCGTGAGGCGCCGTCTACGAACGTAGCGCACCGCGTAGCACAAACACTTGGTAAAGCACCCCACACACAGTCAGTCGAAGTCGAAACGCGGCCGCACCACTGGCCAGCTTAAACCGAATTGTGGACCAGTAACCATATTCTCATACACATCAAGGGGAATGACAATGAGAGCGTCGCTGTGAGCGAATCACACCATCGACACGCATCGCTAATTTTCCATAGTGTATCGCCTTTACCAAGTGCCAGAGCTCAATAAAAATATATTATGTATATGCGCGTGATCATTATGCTGGGATCTTATTGAGTATCTCTTTCTTATAACATGGTTTTAAAGTTTAATTCCCTTGCCAGGCAGTTTCTCTGTGGCGAGGGTCGGATGTATTATAAGTTATAGGTTGCATATCTGTATAAAATGTAACATCTTTACTACCTACCTACCTAATACCTATAGGTAATCAGGCACGACAGCAAAAAAATAAACATACAGATCTTGCAGAAAAATATTTACAGACGTTAATTGTACACAAGTATCCGTGTCGTAACGCCATTGGTGTATATAGTGTTAATTCATCTTTTACATCTTTGATGCCCTGGGACGAATTTAGTGAAAATCTGGAATGGTTCTTGAATATATCTTTAAATATTGCAAGAAAAGAAACACATCTATTTGAAAAGTCCTATTTGCCTATCTACAATATTTGCTATTGAAATATATTTCCTTGCACAATATAGTGAAAGATTAAATAGAGCACTAATTGAAAAATGCTTATGAAAAAAAGTACAATTAAATATATTTTACAATAAACATGTGAACTATCGTTTCTTTGGAGACCAAAAATATGTTTAAATGGAACACATTTTTGTATTTGTCACCTTCAAAGTCCGTACGTGTACAATCTATATATGAACTCGCTACATCAAATACACACTCAGTGACCCCAAACTGGGCGCTTTTCCGGAAGTGCGACACAATGGTTTCGCACGAAGCGGCAACGACCGCCATGTTGCCTCCCTGTTAACGATCATAATCAGGTTTAGTGAATTAATTATTAAATCTGTTTTGTTAAGTTTAACCTTGGACACGGTTAAAACTCGCACGGTCATCGAATCTTGCATACAGATCCGATCTAACGATTGTCGGTCGACATCTCGGTTCAGAGGATTTGAAAAAAAAAACTTCATGGATTTACACGATTCATACGATAAATATTTCCATCCCATCCTGTTTAGTCGGGCTTTGTATAAAATTCAACACTTTGAAAATACTTAGCTTTGTTGGTTTTCCATCAGCCCTACCCCAACTTTTATACCCCACTACAGGGGCTTAAGCCTTCACTCAAGATGAAGAGAGAGAGTATTAATCAAATTGTGGCGAAAGACGACGCCGCTCGAATGTACCGCTGGTCGTAACTACAGCAACTAAACTGACCTTTGTGTTAGAAGATTCAATCTTGCACTGGTGTGATCCATGTCCAGCAGAGGCTGTGTTAACGCGACACCATATTTCTCCGGCGTTAGACTCCAGCACATTTCTGCCACCAGGAAGAACTGTAAAACTTCCCTACTGAAGTACTGCTCATCCTCGACATCAAGTTAAATTTTGCTTGGCGCTTAAATCCACCACGCTGCTCCAATGTGGGTTGGCGGATTGTACCGCCATTTATTGACAGCAACCGGGACCGACTGCTTAACGTGCTCTCCGAAGCCCGGAGTCAGTGATAGTTAATGTACTTACTTAAGTCTCATTGGTATACGCCCGGATCCGAACCACGGCCCACGGCCGTGGCCTTATAGATTTGAAACAGGATTGCTGTATTCGGGCTATCACGACACTTACGGGCTTTTTTGGTTACATTAATTTATTAAATAAATTACATACAAGAGGGGTTTTCACAAAATATTTCGCTATCAGGTCGACGCGAACGCAGCGTCATTAGTATAATACAAAATTTTATACTACGGTCTAAACATTTTACGCTAAAGTATGCTGTAGCGTAATTAAAATATACAGTGTATGTTTCGTATGAGTGTTACCTAACACGAAAAGGACTAAAAATTTGTTGCGCTGATGTATATGTCTATGGCTGATTTAAATACACTTAAATAAAACTGATTTTGTCATACGTTATATTTACAGACTAGTATTTTGCATGCATAATGATAATTTTGTTGTAACTAATGCATTAACTCCTCTTCAGTATAAGTAATAGATACTTCAACTGTCGGTCAGATAGAACAAAATGTAATTAAACAATAATAACATGTTTAGTCCAAGATCCCGATCTATCTTGTGAACCCTTCATTCTTTTTCCAGGCGAAATATTGTTCATATAATATAAAATATATTTATAAACATTACTAAAGAGGGGAGCTCCAAGCCCCCTCATTCCGAGGGAAGACCTAAGCCCCTGTAGTGGGGTATTAATGGGCTGGTAGTATGGTATGGTAGGGAGAATGGCACCCTAAATTCGGCCCAGGCTAATTTAAAAAAAAATTCTTCAATTAATTTTAATATAAAAAACTAAAAAAAAAGTAATTATATTAGAATAATAAAAAGAATAATCGGAATCGAAAATTTATAATAAACAATTTACCATTTCTGGTATAAATCAAACATAGCTCTCCCGTTAGAACCATTATTTGGTATCGGAATATACTTTGGAAGTTAAGTACACTTTTTGGAGCATGCAGTATCTTTTGGTACAAAAATCTATATGGGAAAGGAGTTGTTGTAATTAATAAAAAAAAATAGCCTGGATCGAATTTATGGTACTATAAACCCCCCTTAGAAATGGTTAATAATATAATTTATGGTAAATGAACAATATTTGGCCTGGGAAAAGAATGATGGGTTTACAGGGATGGGTATATAGGTTAGGATCAACGAGTAATTATTTAAAAAAAAAAAACAATGAATACTTAATACTATTAATACCTTCAATGGGATTATAAATTAAACCCCATAAAATAAACGAATTTTATAAAGTAGCCCAAAGAAGTCGACGCCATAGGCCGAAATAAAAGAATTCCGTTTTTACTCATACTGCATTGTCACTATTGAAACCTAACTTACATTAACTATGTTTTTTTGTATTAGAAAAAGTGACCGTCATCCGTTTATATGTCCTGGATGCAATAATATGATCTAATATTACGTAAGAAACCCTGTCTAATTAATTTGAATGCATTTCTTAGAAACCCTTATCTTGATAATAATCTTCGCCTTTTAAACTGTTATCTACCATTTAGAATATGAAACTAGACATTTTGTATATGGTTAGGGCTTGAAAAGTTAAAAAAATCTTTGTTAATATTTTTAATTATTATATTCTGTTTTTGTTATGTCTCTCCTTTTATTTTTTATATTACCGACCGTAAAAACGTAGACTTCTAGCTAGCTGGTGCAAGATGACGAGTTTTAGTCAGAGTTTCAGTGCGCAAGGTCCACGTGCGCCGGTGTGCACCCCCTGAAATCCCCGCGTGTCAGTCTTCAACCCCGCAAAATTGCATAATGTCACTTCGATACTGTGAAGTGACATTTATGACTATATTAAAACCTGAGATTAAAACCATTTAACATTAAAACCAAACGGTGCTGTCAAATTAATTTATTCTAAGCTTCTTCATCCACAACTTCATAAGACTTTCATTCTTAAAGCAAACTATTAACATACAAAATTAAATTAAATATTTATGAGCCATCGAGAGTGATGGTGAAATAAAATAGCAATAAAATCCTTGACGTACGAGTAATAAACAAGGACAAAAATTTTAAAAAATAATTAAAATTGTAAACTCCACTTGGGTAAAAAAAATAGTATGTTCATAACATTTAGGCTACCGGTGGTTATCCTCAGTACACAAAAATGTGTGGTGGAAACTGCTGCGGACCCTATGGTGGTTGCTGTGAAGGCTGCTGCAGCGGATGCAGCGGCTGTGGCTGGCCGTGCATAACCATAATACACGTTCTAGTACAAAGATCTGCTAATGGACGACGTGGCGGCGTATATGGAAACCCTTCCAATATTCAGAATCCAAGTAGTTCTGAGCTGCGGGAGGGTTTACTAAAATTAATTCATTCACAGAAAGTTAGGTTAAAAAACCTTAAACCATTCCTCTACTCAGCGTCGCGAACGATCGGCGATCTGGATTCGAGTATTATTTTCGGTGTAGTATTCAAGACTTCATAATTAAAACGCTTCTGCTACTCAGATACATAAAAGTACTTAGGTGAGATCTGACACGCGGGAGGGATTTCTGTGCTATGCTCCGATCTCACATCGCAAGCGGCACGTGCCGAGAAAGAGCGATATCATGCGCATCGCTCTGTTGTTTGTTTTGATTTAAGATAGTTCCGTTACCCATTTCTCACGAAAACAATTACTTCGTCATTTTTTATATTAAATTATTGAATGTTAAGTTTTATGATTACATTGTCGTAAGTTTTTTAATTAATTTATCCTCACTTTGCAATTCACATTATTTTTAATTCCTAATAAGTAGTATGATAATCATCCTTTCTTAATGTCGTGATAGGCCCCAGCCGCAGCGAACCTGTTTCAAATCTATAAGGCCAAGTGGTCGTGGTTCGAATCCGGGCATGTACCAATGAGTTTTTTCTGACTTAAGTACCTACAATAACTGTCACTGACTCCGTGCCTCAGAGAGCACGTTAAGCAGTCGGTCCCGGTTGCTGTCAACATATGGCGGTCGTCACAATGCAGCAACCCACATTGGAGAAGCGTGGTGGATTTAAGTTCGAAACCCTCTCATTTTGAGAGGAGGCCTAAGCCCCTGCAGCGGTGTATAAAAAGGGCTGATGATGATGATGATCATCATCATCCTTTCTTTAATCTTCGCTCGTTCATATTGAAGTCCGTACAGAGCATATTCTGTTAAACCTATAAACCATATTTTAGTCTGAGTAGCGGCAAGGAATTGAAATCCATAATGCCATGAAGATAAATTATGTCAGTTTCGGTACTTTCAGATGATTTTTTTAGATGAGACTTAAGAACTTATGAGAGATTTAAGTTATATAAGTTAACGATTGGTTTTTACATTGTCGTTGCAAAATTTTTTTTATTTACTATACCATACCGTACCATCAGCTCATTAATGCCCATATTGCGCTTGTAAAGCCTCCCGCATTACAGAACTGAAAGCAGGGTAGCATTTAATACATCAAACTACGCGTTTTAATCGCTTAAAGCCATCGCGCGCAGTCGCGCAGTTCAAAAGTTCTGGGGTTCTGAATACTGGAAAGGAAAATCTATGTAATACATACGAATAAAATGTAAAATAGTTATCTAACTTTGTATCACTATGATCATTATTAAAACCTACAATTATCCTCTTCCCGAAATTTCACATTCGTCTCATTGTCTTGAAACCAAAATTTTTGAAGGTTTCACTTCTACTACGTGTGAATTGCACACATGTTTTTTTTAATTCTTTCACTGTTATGTTTATGGTATATTTAGAAAACTTATTGATTACTTATACCTACAGAAGAATTTAATAAAATAATCAACTAGCCTATTATGCACTTTTTAGTGTGTCTATGGTGGTACTAGGATTATTTTCATCTAATGGTATTGGGAAAAAAGCCCTTGAAAGAGGTTCCAACTGTTTAATTTTTTTTCTGTCGTAGTGTCGTATCTACTTCTTGCCTAGAGCATGTGGATTATTGTAGATTTAATTAGATTTAAATGTAACAGAATGTTCATCCCACTTAGAGTAGGTATTTTTAATGTATTTTATTTCCAATACTGCAAACATTTAAAAAAGTACAGAATATAAACATATACGAGTAATTTTTTTATCACTGGCGCATTTTTTATATGATTCAGTAACGTGAATAAAATACATTACCTTAAAAAAATCGAACTTTTATTTTTCATTATTTTTTCAACCTGTCCTATGGATACATTTAATCAATTTTAGTTTTTTTTTATATTTTTGAATAAATAGATAAGTAAATGAAATTATATATATTTTTCTTAATTTGAATTCCCTCCCAAACCACATACTCCTGAAATGAGAAGTCGTTTATTCACGTTAGACGTCCGTGATTGGGTCACCTAGGTCTGTATATTTACCAAATTTAAACTGTTTCGTCCAGTAGATTCGAAGAAAACTGTGACAAACAGTCAGGCAGACACCAGAGTGATCCTACGCGGCTCCGTTTTGCATACAGTTAGTTATGGAAACCCGTAGTCTAATTACCAATCAATGTAACAGGATTAAGCTCCAAGCCCTCTCACTGTGACTTTGAGGTGAGGCCTAATACCTCTGCAGTGGGGCATTAATGAGCTGATAGTATGGGATGGTGAAAAAAAATTTTTGCAACGACAATGTAAAGACCAATCGTTGACTTATATAACTTTGTTTCATCTTAAAAAATCATCTGATAGTACCGAAACTGACATAAATTATCTTCATGGCCAAGTAACACGAGTCAGTCACGATGTTCTTTGTTATTTTGCGCGTGTACATATACTGGTAGCTAGGTATATAAATTACTATAAACAAGCTGACCAGCATTATCTCGATTTGTTTTGTGACAGGTTTGGTGATGTCTTTATGTATATTTTGCCGCCACCTGGATAAATTAGCCACTCAAAATTTTCATGGAGTGTGTATAGTATATGGCCGCCATAACGAAAAATAAAATAAATATAAAGAGGGTCCCATACAAAAAACATGTTTTTTTCGACGTTTTCGGTGATTGGTGGTTGTGAGATCATTGTTTACACTTGAAATATTCATGAATACACTATTAAGAATCAGTGCAAAATCTGGAAAAATTGCTGCTGATGCACGGCCGGCCTAAAAGCGTGCGATAGAGAAGGCAGAAGCGCCATATACTCTAGTGCAAACGGGATACAAGACTGCTTGAAATAAAGACGCAAGTGAAAATTTTATATTTTAATCACTTACAAAAGAAATAAATATTAGATATATATACAAAAATAAAAAGCCAATGGATATCTATAAGTATAACCTTCGTTAGCGATTTTTTTTAACGTTAAATAATTATGATATTTAATATTTTATTAAGGTTCTTTTGGTGATTTTATTTTATCGATTTTTATCGATTGAAATTATTACTAATTCCTTTTCAAAATAGCCAATGGACGAACAAAGGTCCTTAAATAGTTACAATTTTTTTGTCGCTGTTGAGTAAAGATTTGAACCAATAACGTAGATTGAAATTTGATGTGATGATTTGATTTAAAAACGGGACGGCTTACATTGTACAGTCTTATATAAGTCTTGTATTGTATTGTACAGTCTTATATATCTTGTATAAAATAAAATAAAATTAAAAATTAAAGAGGGTCTCCACTCCCCATATAAGAAACGTGTATTTTTATATCGTACGGTGGTACGGAACCCTTCGTGTGCAAGTCCGACTCGCACTTCTATGTAGACATGTATTTAAGTCATTGTGGTTCACTTTTCGAACAACCATATAACATGAAAGTGTCTTATCCTTTTACTAAAACACCATTGAACTGCAATATATTGCACAAAACATTTATTTTTAAACACTCAAAATTTTACTTAATTTAATTTGTGCATATTTTTAATAAGCAATACGAGCAAATATTTTGGCTTCGGAATACATAGAACTAACAAAAAATATTTAAAACCACAAAAAAATCAACGGATCTCCTGCTTTCGCACGAACTTCTTACGACATTGGGAATGAACCTAACGGAATAAAATAAACACACATATTTTGGATAATATTTATCGAAATAAATTTTTTCCGCAAAAAAAAAATAACACAACTGTATTTGAATAAGCTTAAAACTTCGAAATATAACATTCTGTACATTTTGATCGAACAAACCGAATTAGTATGAAATGTAACACCGACGCATATCCGACTTCCAACTAAGGGCACCATTAACCACTAGGTACTTCCGGTTGTCCGATTCTAACAATTTTAGTCTCAATCGATCCCCCGTCTAATTACCCCGAGCCGTTTTTTATTTTTTTCTTATTCGGAACTAGTTCTTGAGATATCGGGCTCCCAAAATGAATCGGGAAAAAAAATTGCGATTTTTTTCGTTTTTTGACTTTTTCCAAATTCTCTTTTTTGCCGTCTTGTAGAGCTTGCCGAGCTGCGTTTTTTGACACCGTTCATCCCGACATCTCGAAAACTCTTCGTGCAATCTGCCTGTCTCACAAAACTCCCAAATGACCCCCTATACTCCAACGAAATGAAAGTCATTTCCAATGACAAAATCTTAGTTCACTGTTTCAAAATGCAATGCCCACTGATTTCTCAACGAGGAAATTACGAAAAGTGAAGAAATCTGCTTTGGTTTGTACTTATTATTGCCACGTAAATTAGAAATTCTTTGTAACGAATTAGACAGACAAAACTCATAGCTTATCAATATGCACTGCACTGTGTATAACAGGATTGTTGTAGGTATGTTACCTTAACAATAAATAAAAAGAAAAAAAAATACGTAGACTTTTCGTGTAACTAAAATAATGCACACCCGTGGGCCGTATAAACATTTTGGTTCATCAGATTTTAATTTTTCTTTCTCAAATAATATGCTTATTTTTTATCGTACATATTTTTATTAAAATATTGTCTATAAACGCAATATATTAACCATGTAAATTAGGGCCTAAAAACTCATATTACTTAATTTTATCGGATAAAAATGTTCATTGCCGTATCTATATGATATGATGTACTCATATATCTTTGAAATGTAGGCCATTGTTGCCTTAACGGTTTGAATGAGATTGATAGTAATTTATCTACGGACTTTTGTAAAACTGCATAAACTACGCTGGGAATTATATTAAAAAATATGTGTTCAACTATAACGCATATTTTTCTAGTCTCACCGGAATGTTACAATAGATAAATTATAAAATAATTATGAAATACAGCGAGCATGAAATAATAGCTTTGTCAATTAACTGCAATATATACCTACTTAAGGTCTCATGGCAACATCTGTTCCATCGTTTAAAAATTTTAAAATAGACTTTATTCAATAGTATATCGTACCTACTACCTACTCCGTAGAAAATATGATGATAGGTATGAATTTTACTTGTAGATATCTACATCATAATCAACCTTTGATACAGTATAGCGACTACAGCGTGCATAGAAAAGTGGCAACAAAAGAGTAGCTACATGGTAGCTACTAAGTTCTAAATTTAGTTTGTTTAGTAGGTAACATTTTATTAACATCAAAGTGCACAGATGATATGATGATGTATAAACGGTAAAACTGAAATGTACATGCAGTCGGCGCCTGTTGCTGGGTGCCTACGTGACATCCGCGGTTGCGGGGTATGAGGATCGCAGGGGGAAAGAGGGACCGGTTTGTTTTGCTCGCTGCGCACGCAATCGACTAGTGATGCATTTACGATACCACTTTACGATAATGATTTTAATGTTTTAATATAAATTATTAATAATTACGTACAGGTAGTACTTAACTTTAACCTATACGTTTTATTCATTCTTATATCCATCACTAAAAGTCAGTCATTAAAATCCACCAACACGCACTGGAGCGACGTAGTGGATTAATTTCCATTAATCATTCCATTACTTTCCAAGCCCTTTCATCCCGAGGGGAGGCCTAAGCTCCTGCAGTGGGGCATTAATGGGCTAATGGTATCAAATTTATTGAATGCAAAAGTGAGTTAGGTAACTTACGTATAGCATAAACAAAATAGGTACTAATAGAAGTAATCGCGTATGTATATACCTACCTACATTATTAAATTTACAACAAAAAAACTTAAGTCTATTTCTTGTTCTTAAATGATGTTAGTAAAAATTGTAAACTATTACTTAAATAACTCTAATAAATGCAAATCATTTGTAAAACCGTAGCTTTGCTAAATGACAAAAATTATACCTATATGGTTTTTTGGTTTTAATTTTTTCTGTTCTACTTATTTATTGTTGCTATAGCGTGTTCATAATTTCAATGCTTCATATTTTTTTAACAAAACACATGTTTGCCTCGATATCGATAGAACGAATGTAAACAATTAAAACGTTACTAGGGAAAACACCAACCGGCCGGCAAGGAGGCAAAATACACAACACAAAGAAAGAAGCAAGCACTAGCAAAGCACGTCTGGCAGTCTGGCTGATACAGTCGTTCCGACAGTGTTGTGTTGAGTAGACGTCAAGTAGTATTTGAGAGAGAAAAAAAAAATCCGTTTTTGTAAATTAACTTATTAAAATACCTATAAACCTATTTTTAATATTTGTTAGAAAAAAAATATTTCGAAAATGATTACTACCAAAAGAGCCATCGATAGGATCTTTCTGAGTTACAAGAATGAATTTCGGCGACAAATCAGCAAAACTACGAGTGTAACAAACTCTGATGCGATGGCGCCACGCCTCGATCAAACGACACAGAAGAATGAGGACAAACCGAATGTAGGAGTACCCAAGTTGTTGAAACTGAAGAAATATCACAGGTCAGTAACAAATATAACATTATTAAGTACCAACATAAAGATTTTGAAAAGTTATATTAATGTTTATCTAACTGATAAACACTATCAACGTGCATTAAATAAATATCAACTGAACGAGTTATAGTTCGCCTCAAACCCCTCGCTCCACTGCGTCCCGCTACACCTAAAACTAGTTAATGCGACGTGACTTGTGTCTATGTTCGGATCCGCCATAAAGCTTGATTGGAACTATACCTAAGTAAAATAAAAAATATTGTTATTCCATTTTTAAGTCAAATTTTTGGTCCTTCGAACCGTAACTTAAAGCGTACCTACCGGTACAAAATGCATTAATTGCATAAAGTGTACCATTCGGCAGATTCTTGTCAACGCTGAACTCGCAGCAACTGCCTTTGGCGGCGCGTGGGCTGACGGTGTCGAAAGACCAATCAAGGGAGTTCATGGCTTGCTTTCCAGACATCGTGAGGGACCTCACCGAATCGGGGAAGCACATCGACGTCCCTGAAGCCAGCAAATGGTTGGCTAAGGTAATGACTGAACGTCCCTCCTTTTACCTAAATACTTACCATTAAGGATCGATATATTGATATAATATTTGAGATAGGCATGGTAACCTTAAACAAAACCGCCTTCACCAAAACGATCTATTTTTGTGAAGTCGCTCCTTTCGCAAAAAGAGTGCGAGCAAGGCAATATAAGTAGATAGGTACCACACAGTACAATCAAGTAGGTATGAGAATTCCTCACAATCTGTGGATTTCATTCGCGGAGCAAAGTAAACGCATCTGTCTTAAATATCTATGTTATTATTAATATGTCGATGCTTTTTAAGCGCTTAGGTACATTCCGCCAGGAACCGGATATGTAACTTCCCAGCGAGTTTTGAGAGCCTCGTATGCTAAAGTCTCAGAATGATGGAAAAAACTGTTAGGTGCGACCGTTCAGTGAAATTGTTGGGTCAATGCAATATACTAATTAAATGACTGGTTTTGGTTTTAAAATCCGTAAAAGATTTAAAAATTCGCATTCATTTCCTCCGTAATTTTTAAAGTTATATTTTGTAATTTATCGTAATTTCAAGATTCATAACGATAACGTTTGAAAATTTAGTAGGTACTTATACAATCACCATGTAATCACTTATAATAAGATACTTATAAATATTTTCTATAAAGCATGAAGTGTTTTCGTTAAAAAACTGTGTCGTTAGACATTACTCTGGATTGGCGTGTTCATTCACAAATAAATTAAACCATAATCAGCTCATTAATCAAATAATAATAAAAATAACACCTGGGACATTTTACACAGCGCCATCTAGCCCAAACTAAGCAAACTTGTATTATGGGTACCAGACAACTGATATACAAACTTAAATATTCTTTATAATATATACATATAGAGACATTTTACACCCAGACACGGAACAAATACACATGTTCCTCCACACAAATATTTGCCTCGGGCGGGAATCGAACCCGCGACTCTTGGCTCCGCAGTTAGGGTCTCTAACTACTCGGCCAATTGGACAGTCAAAAATACGACTATAAATCTTTCTTATGTTAGTATGTTATGTTAAAAAAATCGTAAAACGGGAAAATAAATGATATGTTAGTACTAATTACACTCATTCTTTTTTATAGGTATTACAATACAATGTACCAAATGGAAAGAAGAACAGAGGACTGGCCACGGTTCTTGCATACAAAATGCTCGAGAAGAAAGAAAATCTTACACCAGAGAACATTCTTCTGGCTAACGTAATGGGCTGGTGTGTTGAAATGGTAAGAAATGATGAAATTGTCGTTATAATATTCTAAAGCCACTACGTGATTGCAATCACAATAACAATAATAATTAACGACATAACTAATATACATTATTATTATCGGAAGCATGAACTTAACGTCTGTTATAAACATTAAAAGATGTGGATCACAAATAGTCATTTGATTGAGTCATGAACAAATTAACAAGCTAATAGATACGTATTAAGTAATCACCTGAAACCATAGATAGGTAATCGAAGTAAGTTTTTTTCGTCAATTCGGTGGTGCATTTTTTTACAAACCATCAAAAGAATTATTATAAATAACAACGAAATGTTCTTGAATTAAAAAGTTCATAAATGATGCATTAGGCATTTCTTTTGGACAAATACTTTGGCTGTAATACCACTTTAAAAAATTTTGTGCCACCGAAATTACGAGCAAACCACCAAAATGATGAACACAATAAAGCATCTGCTTGGCGATCGCATTCGATACATCGATGTTTTCGATTAAATTTCATTTAATTAGCCTTGATTTTGGCAACTTCATTCCTAGCCTTCTGCTGAACATTTCGAAATAAATAATACTTTGTGTGTGACACGGTATAGTACTTACGGCATTTTGGTTGGATTTAGACACAGGCAAGTCAACCTTATAGACCACGCTTTGACAGGGAGTAGCATTCGCCAAGGCTATGTAGTGACACTACATAACTACGTCTCTTGTGAGCGGTCAGTTGGAAGCACGTCGGAAGCCATTAAATTGTCAATTTTGAACGAGCCAATGAAAACTAGCCGACCTCTCCCCGCACCCCGCCACTTTTTGGCGATTTCGTTTTCGTACTGACGTTTATTAAAGCGTGGTCTATAGGTTGACTGGTCTGTGGATTTACATTACAAGATGATTACAAGTAATAAATTTAAATCTCGAAAAATTGGAACCAGCAATAACGTTCACCAAATAACAACTGAGACCAAGATTTGTGACATATTCGTTAGTTCGGTGGAAAAAACTTATTCACCGAACTGACGCAAGCGATCTGATGAAAAAGCAGTTTTCATGTGGTCACTGTTATTCTATAAGATATAAAATAAAAACATTAGAACAGTGAGATCATGCTCTAGTCGGTTGTTATTTTCAAATTGGGATTTGTTTAAATAGTACGTAAGTAAATAGTAATAAACACAAAAAGTCCCACCGAACTGACGCAAAATGTGAACAAAAATCTATCGCATGAAAAACTTACTCGCTGGTGAATAAATCCTCAGATCAAAGGTCTCTTATATGTATAGAGTGGTCGAAGGGCAATCAATGGTGCTGTGTCGCGAAACAGCGTAATAGCTCGCACGACCAATTTATTAGCATTGTTCGCATTGTTATCAAAAAGTTACAGAACAGCTGGACAGATACAAAGTATCCAAAAAGTCTTTAACTACAAGTACAATAACTAATTTTTATATTCACTAAGATACGTAAACTCGTTATCCTTCCAGTGCAGCATATAGGTAAACTATCAATATGCTGTTAACACAAAAAGTTGTGCATCATTGATTGAAAAGGAATCATGCGTGAGGTGCATGCGTGGGACACCCCTCATAGTAGTATTGAACGAAGATTTCGTAACTTTAAAGCCGATTTTTTACTAAACTCTAAGTGTATTGTAATGTAGTGTAGTTGATTGTATTTTTGAATATAAATATTAAATTAAATTTATTATATTTCTTGTCCACTATTTTGAAATATTTATAAAGGCCTAAAACACCAAAAAAAGTAGTTTCAAAATTCATCCGACGTATGTAATATATACATATTAGGTAGCATTTTATCAAAATGGAGCGTCTCATACATATTACTGTTTAAAAAAACAAACACTTTATATTACACATGAAATCACATTTCCCAATTTTTATTTTCTTTTCCAGTATAAATTGTACTTACATGTGGGTCACTCAAAATTGTTTTCACGGTAAATATTTCAAAACATCACGTGGCCTATTTGCTCTATACGGCGTATATTTTTTGTGAAATAGAATTTACTCTATCGCGCATGTAAAAATCGTGCCTACTGGAAAAGAAATAAAGATTTTGGAATTACATCTCATGTATAATTTGTGTGTGGTGGCGAGCCTTGGGAGAGGCCTATATCCTGCAGTGGAGAGACACGGGCTGATGATGATGATGATGTATAATTTAACAAAATGTTTACAACAATTATAATGACGTATGGCCCGTTTATTCTCTGAATCTGTAATTTTGCTTTGTTTTTCGATCACGAACATTTTGATGATTTTGGTATCTATGGTTTTGAATTGTGAAACGTTTAGTAAATCAATAAAATAAATGATAATGGAACATATTAAATTATCACATCAAGAATTTAACGCTAAACAGACAATTGTACATGAGTCGCTAAAATGTTTCTATCGTACAAATGTACAAACGAAGCGAAGTTGTCAACAAATATTTCTTTACTTATTATGCAAGGCGCGAGACAACCTTGATTTTCGATAACAAAAAACTGACTACCGATTTCTAGAGATCCGATTTCAAGTTTCGCCAACCTGTTTGAAACTACACTTTTTTTGTAGAAAATATTTATGTACGTAAGAAATGAATAAAAACATACCTACCTACACATGACTTTTGAAATATTTTTAAATATATACTTCGGATAAATATAATCTAAGGACTACTCTAAGAAACGTATTTCAACTATTAACAAAATATTAAAGAAGAGTCAACCGGACTTTAAACAGGCGAAACCAACACCACTGTATCAAATTAATGGTTGCTGAGTCTAGCATCCCGGCCCCCTATAGAAACGAAATGACCTATTTATGTATGTATTTTCAAGCAGTTATTTGCTCAAGTGTAAACAGTGCTCATTTGCATAAACAGACAAATGAAACAATGGGCTATAATTTAGAGAGAAATACACATGTTAGGGGCCGTCCATTAATCACGTGATCTTTTTTTAAGCATTTTTTAACCCCCCCTCCCCCTTGGTGATACATGGTGAGGTTTAAGACTCCCCCCCACCCCCACCCAACATCACGTGTATTATTAGTATCTACAAAAATTCTTAAATTTTTTAGAATATTATCTTAAATACGGGTATAAAGTATAATCTTATTTTATTCTGAAATTAAGGACCATGATAAAAATGTCTAGAGAGAAAAGTTGTAGGTTGTTTTTGGTTGGTATAAAAATAATGAACGAATGGTGTACACTACATGCCGCTTTTCAATTTAAAAATAGCGCGTTTGAAGAAATAAATACACGTGATATCTTACTACACCCCCCTCCCCCCTTGTGACATTTCGTGATTTTTGTCAAACCCCTCCCCCCCTTTCAAGCCTCACGTGATTAATGGACGGTCCCTTACTTGAAATGCAAAATATCAATACCACACAAAACAGGTTAACAACATCAAGGCATTTTTGTTAGTCATACAAATTCATTTCTTTGTAAATGTGTTGGGTATCAAGCTATCATTGCGAAAACAATGCGGAATTAAATGACGCATTTTAAAACGATAATATGCGTCTCTTTTTTTACATACATATATTATAATACGATAAACAAATCTGTTATAGTATGAGGACAAGATTTGAAAGTTAACTTTAAAATAAATGGAAGGAAATGTATGCAAATAAGAACATTTAGATGAGAATTTTCATAGTCTAAATTAAAAATTATTTCGTTTTAAATGAATAAGTTGATATTGAACGTATTCAAATATAAGCCTTGAGTTGGCTCAAGCCAAGTTCAAGCATTGTAAATAAATTTTATATGGACGTGGGTAATTCTACGACACTTTTAGAAGAATTATTTACAACCCACTAAGACAGCTAAATAGTAACTGAGTTTGTAAAAATATTAATACTTTTTTCTTATCATCTTAGAGATGTGCTAATTTAAAATACGCTGTTTTGAACGTCCAACTGCAGAGGACCACAAACTTTAAAGTTGTCAAACTAGGAACATACCCATCCTGATCAACACAATAATAATAATAAAATGTGTGACATTTCATACACGTTCATCTAGTCCCAAACGACGCAGAGCCTGTATTATGGGTACTAAATAATAAAATTGATGTACATAATTCTTTAGGGTTCCATACCTCAATAGAAAAAAAAAGAAACCCCTATAGGATCACTTTGGTCGTCCATCTGTCTGTCAAAACCCTTTTTCTCCGGAACGCGTAAAGGCGTCAAGTAGAAATTGATACCTTAAACTAAGGTAAATCAAATTAAATTAATTAGTAAATTAAACTTAAATCAAGCTTGTATGTCCACGCAATCAGAAAATATGGCCGTTTATGCTGTATATTTTGCCTCTAGCTAATAAATCAAAACCTTTAGGGTCCTTCCCTGTTGACCCACAATAATGACATTTGGCAAGAAGCAAGATCTTACAGCACCAGTAAACGAATAAATCTGAAAATTGTTATTTGGTTATTAGGTAGGTACCTATATCACATGAAAAAATGTTTTTTGCTATAACAATTTTTTTATATAAGCACGTAACACAAATACATTACGTGATGATTGTGTGGTGGTACAGAACCCTCGCACTTAGCCAGTTTTTTTTTTTATAAATACGTAGTTATTTTGCACCTAACAGGAACTTAAAGACATGTTCATTCGAATAAATATTTGTCCCGGGCGGGATCGAACCCGCTACCTTCGTGTCTGCAGTCGGCGTCTCCGACCATTAGACCAATCAGTCAGTCAAATAAAAATCACAAAATTATTGAATCGAATTTTGTTGATGATTATAAATTGTCTTTCAGTATAATAACTTCCTATAACGAACTTTTATTTGCTTGTCCATACAGTTCCACACTCAGCAGCTCATGTTGAATGACTTGCTAGAAGATACTGAGATGCGACGCGGCGCCCCGTGCTGGCACAGACGCCCTGACGTCGGTTTGTCCAGCGCAAACGATACCAAACTACTGCAGGCAGCCATGTTCTCAACACTGAAACGTTACTTCCAATCGAAACCTTATTATAAGAACGTGCTCGAAATGTTTAATGAGGTAATTATTGTTGTACTCCTCTTTTGTTACGATGTATTTACGTTGCACTGAAATAATATAAACTGGCTTAACTGACTAGTTAACCTCAAAGTTAGGTAAACAGCATACCCAATGCTCATGGTAGGTGAATAGTTTTATTAGAATAAATTCTTTATTTTTCTACCGATACCGATTTTGACTTTGTTTATATTTTGTTGTACTGTCCAGTTGATTTTCTATATTCTTTAAAAAATATTATATTTTCTATATTAGTCATTTACCCTATCTATAGCCAAACTAAAGTTTACTTACATTTTAAATATGGCGCATAAATTGTTAAAATTTTTTGTTTTCTTCTTCATTTCGTTCGTTTATTGCCTGTTATTATGTTGAGAAATTCAAAGAGTTAATCAGGTTATTACCATTGTATTAACTTTAAAAATCAATATCTATTTTCAATGAATATGGTCATTGCACAAGTATTTGTATAACATTAGCTGTGCCCACCACCCGTTTCCGAAAGTTTTATTAATTGAAATTCTAATTAATAATTAATTTAAATACAAATATTTAATTACTATAGTTCATGGGCCGTTTTTTTTTTAAAATTTACTCGCTTAATTAATTAAGTACAGTAAGTACGTGCAACAGATCTGTGCGGCTCTGAAGTAAGTCCCAAAACTTCGCCGTAACATCAATTTCATGCACCTCGCACATCAGAGCCGTAGAGATCGTTTGCACGTACTATATCACTATATTAAAAAAATCGTAACCTTAAGTGAAGTCGGTACTTACGACGAAAGTCGTTACAAAATATAATAAATTCTCGGTTTATTAACAGGCAGACAAATGTCTAAGATAGGTACCAAGTTTTAAAATATACTACGATTAGTTAGTATCTCATGTAAACCAGTATAATTATACTATTGTACATATAATTATCATATAAAAATAAAGTCAGTTTTAATTTTTAATTTACAGATGCTTCTGAAGTCCTCTATCGGTCAGTACTTGGATAAGTCCCTTACTAAAACGGACAAACCAGATCTGACACAATTTACAATGGATAAATATATAGCGATATGCAAATATATGACCGCTTACTATACATTTCAAATGCCAGTTAGCTTAGCTTTACTCATGAGCGGTGTCAACGACCCTGAAACGCATAGACAAGCAAAAACGATCCTAATGGAAATGGGGCAATTCTTCCAAATACAGGTAATACTTTTAAATTCACAATATCATAAAGGTCATCAAGCATTCTGGTTTCAAGAAGTTGCGCAGCCGAACCTAGGTTTATTTCTAATAGCTAGGTCTCCTCTACCTCACACAGTCTACCTCAAACTATCGTATCAATATGAACTTGACAGTGTAAAAACGTTTCCGATATGCTTGTTACCATCTGTGGTGCTCTCAGGCGTAGCGTGGTACGCAACTGCAATCGCATTATGGATTCAATTCGATTCTGCTTTGTTTTTTATTCATCAGACGTAAACTTCTTACGTTAACTTAAAGTTGAGGATTAGTTGTAATCCGGTCGTGGATGCGTGAAAATTGAGAGCAGTGTCCATTACAAAAATAGCATTTCACTTTTTCCATTTAATCACCTATACAACAATTGACTGTAGTATATAGGTAGTTCGACAGAATAATCGAAATGCAGCACCACTTTATTGATGTTTAATTTTTCGGTTTGCAAGCGAAACGGCTGACTGTTCTCTGACACCCGCGTATCCCTTAAAACTTGAAATTTAATTTTAAGTCAGATACAGAGTTCAAACGGAAAATGCACACACTCTATTGCGCAGCTGTTCTTTTCCTTTATGTTGAAAACCTGATAAAAATACGTAAAATGAATATTACCACCTTAGCTCAGAAAATTTAGTTACAGTGTAAATTCTATATACAGTTTGTGATTTACATAGCCTAACTATTGAAGGTAATCCAGGTCTGGACACGCAACTTTTTTTTCCACAACAATGTGCGATATGTGCACAATGTATGTTTGACTACAGGAAGTTTTTTAACTTTAGAAAGAAATAATTAAATCGTCTAATTCAACTTCACAGGATGACTTCCTTGACTGTTTCGGAGATCCCTCCGTGACCGGTAAAATTGGCACAGACATACAAGACGGTAAATGCACATGGTTGGCTGTCGTAGCTCTTCAGCGAGCGAATCCTGAGCAACGCCAGATCATGGAGAACCACTACGGTAGTGCCGACCCAGAAGACGTTGCTAAAATCAAGAACTTGTATGAAGATTTACACCTTCCGCACACTTACTCGGTATACGAAGAAGCTACTTACGATCTTATCAGAACACAAATTCAACAAATCACCAGAGGATTACCACATGACCTGTTTTTCAAAATATTGGACAATATTTTCCGACCAAATATGTGAACTTTTTTAATTTAGTTTTTATGATAAAATAAGTAGACCTAATAGAATTATATTAACTATGTTACCGTAAAGAGTCGAAATTGTTAACTCGAACTAACCAGTAAATATAATAAGTGAAGGGACCATAAGCATCAGTAACTTCCAGTTCTTGCTAGTAAAATTTAAAAATTACTAAAGTGTTCTATATTTGTTATAGATACTTACTTAGTTATAAATACTACAGAGTACATTATACATATGTATATCAAAAGTAAATATTATCACTGTTTTATTATTACTTGGTAAGAAATCTATTAAAATGTCAAAATATTGAAAGATAAAGTAAAATTTTTTGAGCAATGTTTATAGCAAAAATAATTTTATACGTACCTAGGGCATACTTAAAGTTTCTGGAACTGGCCACCTACAATAGAAACAATAGAAAATTATTGATGAAATTTGAAAATGGAACTCTCTGGGTAATCGTTACTTTTTAAATTACGAGAGTCATTTGTTTCTTGATTGTGGCGTCGCGTCGGTTTGAAAATTGTGTGTCGGAATTACAATGAGCTTAACTAGAGAAAATTTTCGCGCTATGATTTTGTATGATTTTCGCTGCGGCTTAAGTCAGTTAGAGAGTTGCCAGATACTTCAATCGGAATTTGGTAATAAAGCTCCACCTCGTAGCTCTGTGTATACGTGGTTCAGTAATTTTAGTGGACGTAATTATCTTCATGACAATGCACGTGAAGGTCGAGCAGCGGATGCGGTTACCGAATTTAATTTTGATACCGTACGTCAATTAGTTGAGACTAATAAAAGAATTACATGTCAGCAAATTCGTGCTGTATTAGGCATTGGAATGAGGCAAATCCAAAAGGTTTTACATGTGCATCTGAATGTACGGAAGCTTTACACTCGATGGATAGCGCATGATTTGACGGAAGATCAGAAACGACTGCGTGTAAAGTGGTGTTGCAAAGTGCTAACAAAGTTTAATGGAGGGCAATCATTGGCTGTCTTAATAATATTGTGACAGGTGACGAAACCTGGGTATACTACTTTGAACCGGAAAGAAAAAATCAAACAGCAGAATGTGTCTTTCCTTTTGAAGATTTGCCAACGAAAGTTAATACAAGTCGAATCGTTGGCAAGAAAATTGTTGCTTCTTTTTTCGGCAAATCAGGACTTTACACAACAGTGTCACTTCGGGAAAATCGTCCCTGAAGCAAAGTCGTCCTTCATCACGATAATGCGTACACACATACCGCTAAGGTAACAGAAGAGTATTTGATTTAAGGGTTCAAACTTAAAAGTGATGACGCATTCGCCATACAGTTCAGACCTCGAATCATGCGACTTCTTTTTATTCTCGAAAATTAAAGATAAACTTAGAGACATTAGTTTTACGAGCCCTGAATCGGCGGCGAGTGCATGTTATGAAGCTATTGAAGACGTCTCTAAAGAAATCGGTCCAACTACTTTTTACGATGGTTCCACCGAATGCCAAAATGTGTCAATTATGGCGGCATATACTTTGAAAAACAATAAATGTATCATAAGTAAAATATCAGGTCTTATTTATAGGAATCCAGAAAGTTTCAGTATGGCCCATGTACCTGCAAGCCAAAATGTGACAAAAGTTGACCTAGTCAAACAATCGTATTTTTTTTATTAATTTTAATATGTTTATACCATTTTTTCTACTTATAAGTTATTACGTATGAGCACGTAAAGTAGGTATTTTTAGTAACCAATATTCAGCCGATTCAGATATTTACTATGGACAGTGTTTTAGACTTAAAATGCCAGTTTGACTAAGAATTGAAATAAATAACCGATATGACCTTTATTGGTTAAATTTATTCAGCGATTCACTAATTTTACTAACCACGATTTTTACTTCTTGATTATGCTAGTAAGAGCTCAAAGTTACTGATGACTGTCTTTGCTCATATTAAATTAGTTAATTCGTGTTACAACGGTTTTCGACTTTTTACAGTAGCATATACTTGGAGTAAGATTAAATTGTTAATTTGTGTTGAATGCATGTACCTAAATGAACAACACTTGTGGTAAAATATTAATATTATGCTAATAGATTGCTTGATGATGTGCGAACAATAGGCTAGTTGACTATTTTTTTTTAATTATTTTATATGAAAGAATTTTTTAAATATATCATGACCATGAAAGATTTTTTTAAATAAATCATTATTAATAAATTTATGAATGTTTAAATTGTCCTGCTGTTATACAGAGGGCAATACCGCACGCCGTACCTATGTGTGACGTCAGACTATTTAAAGTAATGTTATTTCGGTTTGCAAGAAAGAGACAGAGTTGAACTTTTAATAGCTTTGTAGCCCATAATTTCCATATTCTTCAACCGAATATAATTTTGTTTATAAATTATGTTACTGTATAAAGTCTATTTTTAAGTTTTCTTGTTAAATGTAATACATGTATTTAATAGTAGTCAAATACCCTATTCTTTGCCGCCTCTAATAATTTAAACTACTCGTGATCTGTTCAAAATAGAAAACGATTCAGTCACAGAGAGCATTCTATTTTTTTTTCTTTATAACGAAATTAATTATGAATTATGTAAGTATATAGGCTGTTGCAGGGCAGGAATTTTTACAATTAAAGTATTATTAAAAATATATTAGACCTTCCTCTATTTAACCCTAAATATATAAATCTAAAATAAGTTAGGTACCTATATCTAATTACCGACTGGCATCAACTTGTCATGTTTTTTTTTAAACTAAAATTTAAAAAAAAACTCATATTAAGTAGGAATATATGATACAATTTTTTCACTTATATAAAATAAGTACCAAAATTGATAAATTAGAAAAGTGACACTAAAAAAATTAGACTAAACGGAAATAATTTTGTAAGTCGCTTTTTGTAGAAATTGACTTTCTAATTTAATTTTCCAATCCAATTAGTTTAGGTAGTATTATTTGCGATATTATTCAATCTTAAACAAAGCATAGAAAAATCAACCGGTCGAAGATTTATACGTACATATTTTATATTAGTGTGAAGTTAGAAGTTGAATTGATCCATAGGTATATTAAACCAATGAAATTAATACATATGTGTATGCGTATATTTATATTTTCTATATAACAAAAAGATGAAGATAAGAGGTCATAAACATTAAATTCACATAGTCTCGTGCAATTTTTATACAGATCGCGCGGCGAGAGTTTGGCTTTGACCTTCGGGGTGGAGGGGATTACTGCGCATGGGTACTGTCACGCACACAATACTTTTCCTTTTTTATGTACCAGGTTGGATATTTGAGTGGGTCAAAATTCATGTACTGTGGTAATAATGCTAGAAAATAATACGAAATAGATAAACTTCTTCATTTATTAAAACTATTGATAGTTATTTTACTTATATAAAATGTTTATTTCCTTTTAAAGTTTACAGAGACAGCGATGAAAATTCTAAATAATTGTTTTTTAATAAAATCATCATCATCTTCATAACCATCATCAGAATCATCGTCTTCGGAACTATCATCGACGCGAATTATAAAATGCTCGGTAAGTAAATCAACTACATGGTCACTCGTGGCGTACTCTTCTTCTATATCTTTTACCTTTTTACATATTTTTTCCCATTCCTGGGCACCCATTAAGGATACTTTTTCTTTGATAAGTTTGGTACATTCTTGTAAATTCCATTTAACATTTTTGCTAGCTACATATTGTTTAATAGTAGCCCATGCCTACTATAACTCAACAAATAATAACAATCGACAACAATAAACAATTAACGAAAATAGCAATTCACTTGTGAATGTGATTGTACAACAGGAGTGCGCGGGGCATGCGAGAGGCAGGGAACGACTGGAGCGCCAATCAGAGCACCGCGTGCGCCTACAAACCCGCCCCGCACCCCGCTAATTGCCCGTTGATACCCAATTTTCAAATTTCTGCGCAATAACGGCCAAAGCCAAACTCTCGCCGCGCGATCTGTACGACTTGTGCTGACTGCCGTCGGATTCCTCTTGACGTCTATCAATCAATTTACTATTATAAAACAAAAGGTAATGATATCTCCGGCTATTCAAAGAAGAGAGTAACGTACAATAACCATTTAGGAAATTAACAACACAACGCATGGCTCTATGGGACCTCCCTTCTCGAAGGTGAAGACGTCGCGTCTTCGTCGTGACGAAGTGGTGTAGACCTTGAAGCCTTAATGCTGCTCATGCTGCCCCGCGCGTCGCGTCGCTTCTTCTTCGGGTTGTTCTCCCCTAGACTGGCACTGTGGCTGTGGCGGCGGTGTTAACTGCCCGCGTTGGTGCGGCCTGCGCGGCTACCTACCATTTGTTCGAATTGATTTAACGTGCCGACACTCTCAGCCGACTTGCAAAGATTTGTATGTGAATTTCAGTTCTTCTCGGTGTAGCCAACGGGTGTAGCTCTAGCTAGGGTATGGTATGAGTATTTAGACGGTAAACGCAGAAAAGGGCTCCTAGTAATTTCGTGCTTTTATAGTTGGTAACCACTTCGAATTCATGATAGTCGTGTTGAACCGCAATGCCGTCGCTATCGACAGAACAAGGGAAATAGGATGGAATCTGGGTGAACCCTGATTCTTCGATAGCACTTCGTGCTTCTCTTCTTCGTCTCCAAACTTTTGCCGTCTCACATTCATTGAAGATGGTTACAATATGCCTAAGTTTAAATTAACGCCATTACTACCAACGCGACGGATTCTGAGGTAGCGCCGACTAGGTAGGTACTCCAGATCATTACGAATACAACTTTCTACATTATAGCAATCTGCCTGACTTGAGCTAGTTCCTAATTTTCTTATCTATCGTTTGAATGTAGGTATCACATTAACGAAAGTAATAAAAAATCTCAATCAATAATGAGCTTTAACTACCTCATTGCCATATCTTCGATACGACATCTACGTTGGCTTATGCGTCGGCTCCTGATCTCACACGCTTCAGGCGCTGGCAACTCCCAACCTAACTCAAGTTTGTTGCATTAAGGGGTAGCGGTTCGTAAACTCTGGAATTTCTTGATTTTTAGGGTTTTTTGTTGGCTTATTTTTCGGAACAGGTACGAGTTTTAAATCTGGAAAAAATATATATTATTGGCTGACCTTTTATTTACTTAAGGACGTATGTACAAAAAGTGACAGCTCGAAAATAGGTTTTACTTGACAGCTTGCTTACTACTACACGCGCATCTGCACCAGAGGCAACACATACTTGGCTCTATACCAGAACTAATTAGTCTTGATCATTATTATTTTTATTTATTTAAAAATTAGTTTTCTTTTATGTCAGGTTTTTAATGTTGCTTTATTTTATATAATAACTAGCGATCCGCTCCGGTTTCGCACGGGTAGCAGAGCCATAATGTTTTTACGGTCGTAGTGTCGTATCAGCTTGTTGTGTCGAACATGTGGACTGGATTTCATTAGATTTAAATGTAACGCAAGTTCGTCCAACTTGGATTATTTTTAATGTATTTTATTTCGAATTCTATAAATATATGAAAAAGTAAAGAATAAATACCTAAAAACAAACTAAAATATTTCTTTGTATACAACATTGATAACTTCAGCCTAACCACGTGTGTCGCGTCGTCCGGTATGGCTCCTAAGATATTGATTTAAATTGTAGAATACAAACGGCAATCATAATGTTCATGAAATGCTGAAGGTAAATATCGTATTTAATTTGATAAGGATTAATACTATATCCGTATAAATTGTTTTCCAATCACCTCATCATATTACATCATAAAAATAGTATAGTAAGCTATCCATAAAATATAGACATATGCTATCGCGGACTTTTCTTTAGTTCTATAAAAGAGACACAATTCCTCCATACATTATTTTGTTATATCTCAAAAGGATTAGGCCGCATTTTCGATGAAAGTTCCCAACCAGCTTGATTTTTTTCCGACTTCTTCAACAATAATCGTCATATTTCAACAAATTTTCTCTTGAATCACTCTGTCCATTGATGTCAATAATATGCCAATCCGTTCGGTACTTTTTGAGTTTGTCGCGTTCAGACCAACAGACAGACGCGGCGGGAGACTTTATTTTATAATATGTAGTGATAACAATAATACCTGGGACATCCCACACAGCGCTATCTAGTCCCAAACTAAGCAAAGCTTGTGTTATGGGTGTGGGTTAAGATGTCTTTTAAAGTTCCATAAAAAAAATTATTAGACAATACTATACTGTGCCACAGTTATCGTATGAGGAGTTTTGCAATACGAGTGCATTTTGTTTGTGATACGTGGCGATGGCGAAACCGAGGTCCCATTGAATGAGGTGACCTTTTCATTTCCCATTTCGTCAAATTCTACTATTTTTGATTCTGGACCGATTGTTTTCAAAATAAATGTCTAAGATTACGGTATATGGTCTTCGATTACGAATCTGTGCTCAGAACTAAAAAAAAATTACTGCCTTTGAATCTGTTTTAGTTTTTGAACTGCTTGCTTTCAAAATCGATATCTATGGGTCCATGTGGTCTCCCTTCACAAATCTGCGGTCAAAACTGAAAATAGTGTCTGCAATTTTGAACTTCTTTCTTTCTGGGCCTAACACTACTAAAATAAAGTCTGTTTCGTATAGATTAAAATGTTATTATTATTTGGTCCACATTACAAAAAAAAACAAGTCTGTATGCGTTATTACAACAACGATTAATACTTTTGTCAATACAGTTACTATTAACACGTTCTTTATGACATCGAAACTTGTACCGCAATGTTGTATTTTACAGTACTAAATCTTTTTACTTTACACCAATCACAAGCGAGCATTCTGTTTGCACCGCATGCGTAAACCGCAAAAAGCAACCCGCTCGCGCCCTTAGCTCCCACCATTATTTATTTCTATAAATAGAGAAACCGCGCGAACACCCCTGTTTTGACTAACTTGCCCTTCAAATTTCACGATCATTCAGACCGCCTTCTAAAAACATTATAGTTTAAAAAAAATAAGAAACTTGCACTTTAATACCAAATCGATCTATAAAGAAGAAAATAACTTTTGGAATAAGAATAAAGTGTTTAATGAGGAAAAATAATGTTATTGTGACAAAACGTGGGGTGCCCGATATCAGTTGTTTTAAATATTTCATTGCACTCCACGATTTTTCACAATAACATTAATTTTCTATTTTTTTTCTACTTATTTTCTTTTTTAAAGTTCGATTGTCTATCAAAGCGTAATTTATAATTTTTTTTTAACATATTTTTTTTTCCTTTTTTTAGTCTTAATATTTTTTAAACTACATTCCATCAAAATTTACAAACATAAAGGTGGAACTCACAATTACCTATAACACGATGAAATGATACACACCGACACAAAGCTTCATGTCGGTGCTAATCTAACCACTGAGGAGTTCCCTCGTTAACAAATTATCG
Organism: Luffia ferchaultella; assembly: GCA_949709985.1. Taxonomy (NCBI): domain Eukaryota; kingdom Metazoa; phylum Arthropoda; class Insecta; order Lepidoptera; family Psychidae; genus Luffia; species Luffia ferchaultella. The sequence continues at coordinate 6,936,375 of OX453255.1, read as the reverse complement.
TGGTGCATCATCAGTTTATAGTGAAAATCATGGATAACTATCGAAATCCAACCTACATACAAAGTTTCGTGTTCGTGCTATTAACCGGTGAAGAGTATCCTTATGAGGAAACAATCCTGGCTGCAACATCAAGTTATGTTTATCATTTTAGTGTATTGTCATCGAAGTTACATATGTATTCTGAATTTCAGCCCAATATCTTCAGTGGAAGTGGGTGACAACCGCGTTTAAAGATTCCATTAGATACAAAAAAACATACAGGTGGAACTTATAAAAGCGTATTAAAATTAAAATAATTACACCATTCCAAGAGGTCACCACTTTTTACATATGTTTTAATTTAATTTTTTTATCATAAAAAAATTATTAGTTGGTCAACTCGGTAATGTATATATTATGTACATTGTATATATAGTGTAAGATATTTATTTTAAGTTTAATAGCTTTCCGCCTTGGTAAAAAAAATAATTCAAAAAATATTATAAAAGACAATGGGCGGTTTCGTACCCAGTGGTGTATCAAGTTGTGACATATGTCATTTTAAAGGTCTTAATAATAGCTTCATTTTATTGTATGACACCAACTTATTATTTAATTACTGCCTTTGAAATTTAAATTTAAAATTATTTAATTTTTATTTAAATAATCATTATTTCTAGCTTATAAAGTTCTTTTTAAGCGACTTCAAAAAAGAAGGAGGTTACTCAATTCGACCGTATATATGTTTTTTTTTTTTATGTGTGTTCAGGGATGACTTCGTTGTTTATGAACCGAATTGGATGATTTTTTTTTTGTGAAAGGGAGATATCTCCGAAATGGTACCATGATAAGGAAACCAGGATCTGATGATGGCATCCCAGAGAAATCGAGGGCAACCTTCGAAAATCGTATTTTAAAGTATCGTATTTTAAGTATTTTGATAAAGTACTACTACTAGTACTATTTAATGAAGGTCGGGAGTCGATCTGATGATGGAGCTGAAAGACAGTCGAGGGAACTCCTCAACGACTTACAGCAATTACCTGGTGTTTGCACTTGATTCATTTCTATTGATGAGATCTTTGCACCCATATGAATTATAAGTGCCAATACAGGTCTGATGATGGAGACCATACACAATCGAGGAAACTCCTCAACGATTTACAGCAATTACCTGGTGTTTGGACTTAATTCATGTCTATTAATGAGGACTTTGCACCCCTATGGGTTATAAGTACCATTACAGGTCTGATGATGGAGACCATACACAGTCGAAGGAACTCCTTAACGATTTACAGCAGTTACCTTTTGTTGAGCTTCCGTCATACGGTTGAATATGCCAAAATGTTCAGTTCGCACAAAAATAATAATTAAGATTGAAGTTTTACATAAGAATACCACTGCCTACTAGGCATGCTGATTCGTCAATTTGACACTGAATTTACGTTGCGTAATCGCGGTGCTGTCTCATTAGAGTAGCGCGTTTAGTACCCCATTTATACTAAATAGAAATAAGTTACAGATGCGTTCAACTAAAAATTGAAAAATAAAATAATTAAAAAAAAAATAAAAACCGACTTCAAAAACATAAACTAAAAAGTTAAAAATAAAATTTTCACTTTAAAGAAAGGAGCATTAACAGGCGGCATATAGTTAATGAAGTCGGTGCCAACTCAGACACTTTAAATGGGTACTTACCAGGTAATAACAGTTACAACAATTATATATTTATAACTATAACAAATATGGAACACAATTTAAAGTGTCTGAGTGAGTAGGCACCGACTTCATTAACTATATGCCGCCTGTTAATGCTCCTTTCTTTAAAGTGAAAATTTTATTTTTAACTTTTTAGTTTATGTTTTTGAAGTCGGTTTTTATTTTTTACTTATATTATTTTATTTACCATGTTATATAGCATACTGTGCGTTGCGGCTACCTGTCAGTATAACTCTTACACCGCCCTGCCCACACACATACATACTACTAGAGGTTGGATTCAGTCCTGTCATGTGTCGAATCGGATATATTACTCCTATATTGTAGTAACTACAATAACGACGGGAAGGGAGTCGATAATTACTGTTCGTGCCTAATAGGGCGAAGAACAGTCGGCACATGTTCACATATAATAAGCATTATATGGTATTTGGGGTGGGCGAGGCATCAAAATTATATATTGTTGCCAGCAACTTTTTTAGATGATATAATTGTTGATCTAGATTATTAGTTCAATGATAATTTTTTTTAAATTATTTCGACCTACGCAATACTAGTCTTTAATTATATTTTTTAATAAGAAATCCAAGAACAACATGCCTACACTAGATACAGCATGGAGACGAAGCCTATGCAAAACCTGCAATTTTTTTGGCCAGTCTTAAGAGTATGTAGGTGTGCAAGCGGCGGTGGAATAGCGATTGGTAACCGTATAGTAGGTATGCTTAGTAATAAAGTAATATTGTACAATAAGTAACATTTACACTAAAAATAACATTTCATTATATGAGATATAAAATAACTCATAGTTATTTCCTTGCACGTGTTTCATGGTTGGTGCCGTACTATAAAATAAAGCTATTGATACGACCTTTAAAATGACATATACCACAACTTGATACAACCTGGGTACGCAGCCCATACAAAGATGCCCATTCACTTTTACTTTCACCCACGTCTCAAGATTGATTGAGTTCAACTTTACCATACGTACAGCATTTGATCGGAGAAAAACAAAGACGTACACCCGACCTTTCAATAGCGCTCCTCGGAGCGGTCTGAAGCACGATACCGTGTGCGTTTGGTTTTATGCTGTCAGTGTGCTGTCAGTTCATACAAAATAGTATGGCGAAATTTCGGTGAAATTGCATATTATTGATGATTTTTTTCTGCCACTTTTCCGTTTATTATCAAAATTTCCTCTAACAGAAAGAAAGGATGAAGTATTAACAATACTTAAATGATTTTTTAATCTCAAAAAACCTTGTGATGATGGTGTAATATGTACCGAAAAATGTTAATTTTCCGCGATTTCGGCAAAAGTGGGTTACAAAATAATATTTTTTCAGTGTGAAAGAGTGTAAAATATGCAAATGTTTTCTAACACAATTGTAAATTAAGAACTGATCTTTATTTTAGAATTAGGTTTATGACCATATACCTTTCCAAACTTCCTAAAAATGTACCTAAACATGCCGTTTTTTTGTAATTGCCCCCTTAAGTATGTATGCTTATTGTAAAATACCAACAAGTTTTGGTAAAAAAAATATATATCTGACGGACTATTTTTTCCGTTTGATACATGTTTTCTCGTGTTCGGGTGAACCGATTTATTGCATTCTTTTTTTAAAAAATAGCTCTGTGTAAACATTAGTTTACTATGTATTCTTAGATCGATATATGAAAAAACATATGAGTTGCACGTAAATATCTAATGTTGAGTGCGCTCACGTCAAGCCCCGTCACAGTGTTCCCAACTTAGGGGTTTTCCCCCCAGATTTAGGGCGTAAATAAGTGAGATGGGATTTTTTTAGGGGTCTAAAATTTTTAGGGGTATTTTCAGGGATTTTTGGACTCTTTGATATTTTTAAATTGATAATATTAATATTTATTTCTTGACCTAGCGATCTAGTACGCACTTCTACAACCACTCTGTGGTGACTGGCGGCAATACTGGCGCCACTGGCCATTTTATTGTCTGTGCATGTGGTGGTTGTTGTTGTGTATGCGTCTATATTTTTTTAAACTTGAACGTATGTTTGACATTAGCTTATCTCATATAGGATACCACCAAAAAAATATGTATGATTTTAAAAAATCTGAATCTTCAGAAGAGGACGAAATATTTTATGTATTAAATAACTTATAATAAATAGACTTTTAAAACATATTACAGCATATTATTTCTAAATCATTATGAATTTATATTTATATATTTTTTAGGGGGACAACTCAATAAGTAAGGCGATTTTAGGGGTTTTTGACACAACTTTAGGGATAAATATTTTTGTCAGTTGGTAACACTGCCCCGTCAGTACGCTTGCAACCGGCAAGCTAGATGGACGTTGGGGTGTACAAGGTTTATATCGTCTTTTTTTCTCTGAGAATTAGTGTAAAAAGTACGTGTTTTAGCATTTATTAACAACGACAATTAAAATATAACACAACTATTTTATGGGAACAACCGGCAAGTTGAATAAGGTAGGTAAAATGTTATTATTTAATATCCGAATAATGTTTCGTGTAGTACAGACAACTGTTAGACGCGGCAAGGCGCGGTGCGGCGCAGCGCAGTGATATGTAACGGTTTTTGCTGTGTCAACATGTGTATTCGCATTTGTCAACACACACTACTATGCCATGCATGTCGATGAGGTCAGATGTATTTTAGATACTAGATAATAGTGCTGGATAAAAAGTATCAATAAAAATAATATTATTGGAATCGATTTTTAAATCATTAATTTGCTAATTATTTAACATTAAAATAGAAGATACAAAAAATTATCATGATACTTGTATGTATTCGGATTATTGTATAAAAAAAAACCACATCCAAGATAGCAGACATTGCTTTTCATACAAAAATCGTCATGGTACTTGTTATCTGGCTTTTCGGGCTGTAGATTACGAAAATGATATTAATTTTGCTAAAAAACTACATCCAAGATGGCGGACATAGCTTTTCAAACAAAAATCGTTATGGTACTCGTTTTCTAGGTTTTCGGGGCTGTAGATTACGAAAATAATATTATTAATTTTGCAAAAAAAACCACATCCAAGATGGCGGACATGGCTTTTAACACAATACAAGGAATACAAAATAAACAAAAGGCACAAATGGTATTTCCAAATTCAAGCCACGCCTCATATTACCGAAACAGACGTCTGTGTATTCGGCTTATGGAGTGGAGAAAACCACCCAGTAAAAGTGGAATATATCTATCGTGATGATGAGTTTTGGGAATCCATGAAACCTAAGCTCATCAGATTTTATAACGATGGTATGCTACCAGAAATAGTACGAGGCATGTTTTTTAAGTAAGTACCGTTTTGCGATTCCGCCGCCGCAGCGTTACGGTCGGCGTTCCGCGCATACGCGCTGGTTACCTACATCTCTTATCTACGCACTGACGCCATTACAGTCTGATTCTTCATTGTTATGCGTTGTTTACTGAGTATTTAAGATGCCTCCGACAATCGTGAGTCCCGCCGATTGTGAAGTACGGGCTGTTATAAGATTTCTTAGTGCTAAAGGCGTAAAATCGATCGATATTCATCGTGAGATCTGTAAGTTTACGGACAAAACATTATGAGTGATGGAATGGTAAGGAAATGGGTGAGAGCATTTAAAGATGGCTGCACAAATGTGCATGATGAAGAACGGAGTGGGCGTCCTTCGGTCCTTAATGAAGATTTTCAATGGGAAACTCTAGATAATCCTCCATACAGCCCTGATCTGGCGCCCAGCGACTACCATTTGTTGCTACACTTGAAAAAACACCTGGGCGGTCAGCGTCTTCAAGGCGATAACGAAGTCAAAACAGTTGTGATACCGTGGTTGTCAGGCGGCAGAATTTTATGAGGAGGGTATTCAAAAACTGGTGCCACGTCATGACAAGTGCCTCAATATTCACGGAAATTATGTAGAAAAGTAGATTAAGGTACAGGCTTCCATGTAAAAATTAAATTATTGCCATATCTTTGCACATCTTTTTTTAATTCCAAAACGGTACTTACTTACAAAACATGCCTCGTAGATTCGAGATTAAGCCGAGGAAAGGAAATTCGAGAACCAGATTATATTGTAAAAGCATCGATAGAAAAGAAAAAGAAGAAAACTACAGAAAAACCAATTACGACGACATCTTATTTAATAGATGTGACTGAAGAGAATTTCGAATTTTGTTACCAACGACTTTATTATGATACTCTACTGTATGACGAATTTATTCGGTTGGCGTTCAAAATGTATGGATATAGCGACACCTGTGAATACTATGGAACTACGACTCCCCCCGCCTCGCTTCATGCTAGGCAATGCTTAGCCATGCTCCATCATGCTTAGTCATGCTTAAACTATTAGACCGAAGTATGAAACTATTTTACTACACGATTTTTCCATTATGTAAACTTATTTTCAGGACGAGAAATTGGCTACTTTGAACACCCACGGCGACAAACTGCTAGAACAGAACCACGTGGAAAGTCTACGCGTAGCTGATGAGCTTCAAGCCGTCAATGCACACAGGAAGAAGGTACGTTTAAAATAATGAAAAAAAAATCTTGCTCTGAACGTCTGAACGTCTGATTTTCTAATGATTCACGCACACCGACTTAGGTACGTATAAGTCGGTGTTTTCGCATATGCTTCGAACGGTTCAGCGGTCACTTTCTATTTAGGGGAGTGTCTTAGCTGCTGGCGTCGTGTCCCGAATTGGCTGCCGGCGCTGCCTTTGGACACAAAGTGTGAAATGGGGTTTACATTTTAGCATATAAAGCAGATAGGCAAGGTAGGCATAATAAAAATTAAAAAAAAAACACCTATAGATGTTTTTTTTAATATATAATAAGGTGCAGCGGGGCAATTCTGACTGCGGGAAATTTCAACTAATTGCAATAACTTCTGTATCTTGCATAACTCATTAAAGTGCCATCTATGTCTCGAACGCGGAAAATCATTTTCATAATTACACCATAGATGGCGTCGATAGCTCCAATACTGTTTGATTAACATGGCCATTTTGTTTTAGACACATTTCTATTCATGCACGTGCGAATAGATTGCTTAAACTTTCAGTAATTAAAGTGATTTTTAATGTGTTTTTTTAGGTTTTTTAAAGGTGAGTCATATATTTATATCCTGTTACACGTTACTAGCTTAAGTATTCTGTTGTAGCTTGTGTTTTAATAGTGTTTTGATGACAGTTTTATTAACCTCACTAAAATCAAGATGTCGGTTAATTTCAACTATTTGGCAGTTAAAATTACCCCTCCAGATTTTGTATGAAAATAAACAAACACTAGTGATGTGCATGTTTCGATATTCAATCGATGTAAATACCTACCTAATACCCTCTTATAATACGTCAAATTTTGCATTGTACGTTTCGCTATAGTCATCAAAGGTTATTTTTTATGTTTTTTGTTTATTGTAGATGGTTCGCCACTATACCAAAAAAACCGAAAGGTCATACACTGTGGCAGACTTGCAGCAAGCTGTGCAATATGTGAAAAATAAAAATATGACAAGTTATCAAGCGGCAGAAATATTATACGGTATACCAAGATCTACTATTTTGAGTAGAGTTTACAATAGTGATATGAATGAGAAGCCTGGGAGACCAATTGTTCTCGGAGAAGAAGTAGAAAAAAGCATCGCGGATAGTTTACACATTATGGAGAAACATGGTTTTCCGTTAACTAGAAAAGAAGTTGCAGTTTTAGTATCTCAATATGTGAGCCGAAATGGAATTAATACTCCATTTAAAAATAATATGCCCGGAAAAGATTGGCTGCAAGCATTCCAGAAAAGAAACGGTCTTTCAATCAAAAAGCCTCAATCAGTTGAGATAGCTAGACGAAAAGCCTGTGATCCTTATATTGTTTATGGTAATTTTGATTTATTAGGAACTGTCTTAACAGAACTGGGATTAAGGGATAACCCAGAACAAATATATAATTTAGACGAAACCAGTAAATGCAATGATCCCGTTAAAGGTAAAGTGATCGGCAAAAAAGGATTCCGTTGCACTAGGACAACTAGTGGTCCCGGAAGAAATAATACGACGGTTTTATTGGCGACGAATGCTTGCGGGAAAAAAGTTCCGCTATTAATAATTTTCCAGGGCAAACATCTTTGGACCGAATGGATGTTTAAAAATGAAAACATCGAAACGGCCTATGCAGTCAGTGAAAAAGGCTGGATGCGAACCAGTATATTTGAAAAATACATGAAATCGGTATTTGTTCCTGCGTTGGGAAGTGAAAGGCCGGTATTGCTTGTATACGACGGTCATACCACACACGTCGATATAAATGTCATTCAGTATGCAGCCTCTGAAGGTATCACGATTTTAAAACTCCCACCGCACTCATCGGATATTCTGCAACCTTTAGACTGCAGTACTATGAAACCCTTAAAAGACCGCTGGGAAGACGAAATAATTAAATGGCAGAGACTTCATATCGGCGCGAAGTTACCAAAGTCTGAATTTGCCAGGATTTTAACTAAAATATGGGATGATATGGATCCTGTTATTTTCAAAATGGATTTCGCAAAACTGGCATTCATCCATTAAATCGAAATGTCATCCGAGAAGAGATTTTTGACCCTTTGATTTTAGAAAAATGGAAAAATTCTCAGCCCAATATCATCCAAGTAAATCAATTACCAGCACAAGATACGCATGATAATTACAATGACAACGAAACACAAGAACGTACGGAGAATGGCATGCATGTAGGACAATCATTTTCTAGTTTATCTACAATCGCACTACGAAAACTTAATGAGCGAATTACTAACGGCCAAATGATTAGGAATTTCGATCAGGATAAAGAGTGTTATAGTCATGAAATTCAGAAAATCAATAGAAAACCAAGTCCATCAGGTTTTTCTGATATTACCTTTGACCAAAAAAAAGCATGTCATAGTAAAGTCAAATTGCAAAATGCACTTACCGTTGTTCAAAATACGTCTAAGCTGCCAATACCTAAAAAGATTGTAGTAAATCAATTATCATCATCTTTAAAAATTTTAGATTGCAAGATAATTAAACCTGCAACAAATACAATTCAACCCGTTGTTTCGTTTGAGGAATTATTGCGCAAAACTATATCTAAAAGCAATCTTCCTAAAATTCAGAAAAAGCGTGTTGCCAACAGCAACGCCGAAGTTTTGACTTATAAAGACGCAATTGATCGGATGAAAAAAGAAGAAGAAGAAAAGAAGAAAAAATTAATAGATAAAGAAAACAAAAAAAACGAAAAGAGATTAAGAAAAATGAAAGAAAAACCACCTCAAAGAGCAAAAAAACAAACCAGCTTGAAAAAAATAAAAGAGGAAAAGAATTTGGAGACAAAAAGTTAAAAGGTATCAAAAAGTCTCGTAAGAAAAAAGTCTTCAAGCGACAGAAGTACAATCTAGACAGTGATTCTTCTTGTTCCTACGTATCTCTTAGTGATACTGAACCGGAAGATAATATAGAAAGCTTTTACAAACGCGTTATACGTGACCAGAAATCGGATTCAGAATTTGAGGATACTCTTGATAACATGGACTTGGAAAAGCCAAGAGTTTGTTCCACTTATAAAGATGTTACATTTAGAGGAAACCCAGCTCGTCGTTCTATATTACCAGCTTCTATTTCAAAACCGGCTCCCAAAGAAGGAAAATTTATTCTGGCCAAATTTTATTCATCTAAAGGAAAGAAAACATTCAAATATGTGTGCATGATAGAAAATGTGACTCAAGGAAAAATTGCGGTACAAGGGTTTCATTCTTTAAAAAAGAATAAAAAACTATTTCGTATTATTGAAAATGACCACTCAATCATAGATAAAGACGAAATAATTGAATATTTGCCCGACCCTGAAGTACAAGGCGTTGATTTTATATTTCCACATGATATTGAAGAATTTCGTTAAGATAAGAGTTGACCAATATTGATCTCAAAGTGCTAAGTCCGAGAATATAATTAAGTTGTATTAAGTTGTTGTTTATAATTTAAGTTTAAATTTTTTAAATGATTAATTATATTTGTACTCAACTTTTAATACAATTTTTTAAGTAAGTATACTAACTCCGCCTAAGACTGATGTTTTGTGCCAAATACGTCTATATTAGAAAAGTTCCTAAACTTGATTTTGGAAAAGATTATTTGTAATTTTAAGGAATACAGTAAGAATATAGATACCTAACTACGTAAGCTCATATGTTGATTCTCAAAATATTACATTTCTATGACTTAAAACGTTGTTTTTTTATATGGATTTAATTAATAAAAAAAATGTGATGAAGATGTGAACACATATCATCTATCGACTTATATTTTTATTACGAATCACATCACTACTTACTATGGCGAGCAGTTTAGATTACCCCGCCAAAATGTTTAATGCTTTTTCTTGCAAAAGCAACGCCAGTTACATAAATAGTAGGGTTCAATTTAGATTGTCGACCCTGTGACTAAACTTAGAAGCTCAATATTAGTAATATAAGTACACTATAACGGTACTTATAATCAATAGTTGTAATTGCCCCTCAGAGGGGGAATTACAACTATTTTTGCGTTTTTAAATAAGAAAAACATTTTGATGTGTATACAATCATAATTTTTAAATGCGAATCTGTAAAAAGAAAGAATAGATAACCAGTCTTGAGCATGAATGCAATAAATTTTCAGTAAAGGTAATTCATATAGTATTTATTAGTGTTCAAAGTTGTTCTTTGTATCTTACCAGTTGAAATTGCCCCACTGCACCTTATATTAAATTAATTAATTTTTATTAAATTATTATTATTATTTTATTATTATAATATTTTACATTATAAATTTATTTAAAATATTATAATAAATATATATAATATATTTATTATAATATTTTAATATAATTAATAAAATTAAAAAAAATATAAAAAACAATGCTTATTATAATAAGCATTGTTTTTCCCATTACTTAATTATTAAATCTCCATAATGAATTATTTCTATATGTCAGTAATCGAGTAGAATAGCACTATTTATTTCTTACGCTTATTTTTATTTTTACAGTTTAAACCTTCTACGGTATTACCTAATCTCTTTGGTCAACCCTTCTTCAAAAAAATAAAAAAAAATGCTTAAAATAATCACTACAGCAAAATACAATAAAAATGGAATATATGGGCACACCGATTACTGTTGCAATCCACTAGGTACATAAAAATCGGCCGTGTTTCGAATCCGGGTGTGTACCAATGAGTTTTTCTGAGTTAAGTACATAACTATTACTGACTTTGTGCCTCGGAGAGCACGTTAAGCAGTTGGTACCGGTTGCTGTCAATAGATGGCGGCCGTTACAATCCGCCGACCCGCATTGTAGCAGTGTGGTGGACTTAAGCTCCCAACTCCCTCACCCTGGGGGAGGCTTAAGCCCCTGCAGTGGGGTATAAAAAGGGCTGATGGAATGGGAAAAAATATTGCTTGCTTTCATACTACGTTTACTGCAACACAATTCACACCATATTAGCTAGGTTATATTGTTTTTTCACCCACGACGAATCGGAGGCAGTACGTATAAATGATGACTTTAAAAATCCACAGGAGAAGTAACGTCCTCTGACGACAAAATCAAGAAACTACAAAAGCAGCAAGTGTTCAGAGCGGAATTAGCAGCTAACGAAGCCAGAGTAGCGGAAATTGCAGCGCTGGCAGCGCAACTCGGCCCAGAACAAGAAGTCGAAGCCACACTCAAACCGCTGCAAGCAAAATGGAGGCAGCTTGTTACAGCGACCGAGCAAAGAGGTAGATTGTAATTTTTTTACTTCTCGATAGAATAACTTTACTGTGGAAACTCTGATTCAAACACGGACAAGCCAGTAAAACAGGAGCGTTTTGTTGTAATGTTTGTTTTGTTGTTGTTGTGAGATGTTACAGGATAGCCAGAAATACACTTCAAAGAAATATATATCAATACCAATAAATAAAATTGAAATGTATGTATATGATTTCAAAATATAGACTTTTTCTTGTGCTCATATGTTTATTTACACGTAGGGCTACTTTTTATTCTAACTAAACTTGCGGTTAAGCGACACCGTAGATTTCTATACAATATTAATTTGGCCAGAAATATTAAATTCGTTTTTCTGACTCAAGTATATAATTGTCACTGACTCCGTGCCTCCGAGAGGACGTTAAGCCATCGGTCTCGAGTGCCATCAACGGATGGCAGTCGTTAAAATCCACCAACCCGCACTGGAGCAGCGTGGTGGATTAAGCTTTAAGCACCCCTCACCCTAGGGGAGGCCTAAGCCCCTGCAGTGAGGCATAATCGGCTGGTGGGACGGAAATTAAATTAAAATTATATTAATTTTATCATTTTAATACGTTAAACACATCGTAAAATTGTCGTCAAATTTTTTAAATGGTCTTTCTAACAGAAAATGCTTCTAATTTTGGTGCTTAAAGTTCATAATTTTCGATGTAGATATGTATGTGCGAATGAGTTTTTTTCGAATAGGTACCAAAATTAGAAATGCTTGGTGTAAGAAAGAACATATTTTATAAATTCAACGACAGGTTTATGATACACTTAACCTAGTAAGATTGTAAAATAAACACAAAAATCGGTTGACCCTGCAGGCCATCCCTGAAACTTCCCGCTATTTTCAAGTTCTAGGCGCTCGAAAATTAAAAAGCTATATAGCACTTCGAACTCAAAACATCGATTTTCGTGCTTTTGAACTCTTTAATCTCATATCCAAAAACAGAATTTATATACATTTAGAGTTCTTCAAGCTCAAAAACCTGGGACATATCAAAGAAAATGTTATTTTGGAATTATTTAAACTGCTATATCTTTTGAACGCTTCGTTTGATTTTAATGCAATTTACGGCATTATATGTAATTTTGTAAGCAAAAAATTTTTGTGTAAAACCAAAAATCGATTGATCTTGAAATCTCAAAGTTATGTTAAAAAAACACGTTTTCGGAAATTTGTGAACTGCGATTTCTTTTGAACTCGTTGTTCGATTTTGATATTTTTGACGGCACTCGACGCGATTTTTTATGTACAAAAAACGTATATAAGGTTTCAAGTAGATCGGTTGTAAAATCACAAAGTTATTTAAAAAAAACGTTAAAAAAAATTTTGTTTTTTGAATATTTTTGAAATAGCTCGACCGATTGACTTCAAAATATAATTAGATCTAAATATCGATAAACTCTTTCAAACGCCGTTTCACGGATCTTAATCGGTTAATCCATTCTCAAGATATCTTACAACAAAAGTGTGTGCAAACATTTTACATTGAATAAAAACTTTTTGAATTTGAAAAAAAAAGTTACATACACAAACACACACATACGGACGTCCAGCCGAAAATGGTCAGAATGGCTTCTCAGGACCTCAAAACGTGGAGATCTGATGAAAACTCGATTTTCGAAAATCGGACCCAAATTAATAACTTCCCTTGGATAGCGGGAAGTAAACAATATGAATGGAAAAATAAATTTTGTATGGAAATCAGCGGTATCGTTTATTCTTAAATTTGAAAAAAAAATTAGAAATTCTGAGAACCACGCGACCGAAGTTGTGGGCTTTCACTAGTACTACAAATTTACATGTATTATAATTAATAAAATAGACATTTCGTTACAGTTTTGCAAAATTCTAAATTTTAGTTAATTAAAAACGGAATACGCTGTATCACGCAATACTTAAGGTTTATTTGGAATTGAATCCTTTGTAGTTAGTGCTTTAGGCGAATTATTTATTAAATAGGAAACTGAAGGAAGTCGCCATAGTACGAACTTGTATAAACATACCATAGTTACAAAATTCTTGGTCTGTTCATTAAACAGGGACGTAGAAGACACTATGCAACGCTCAGTGAAAAAATCCGCCATGTTCGCAAGCACGCAGCGCTGGCGTGACTTGAATGCGGCTAGACAACTGCGCAGGCGTCACGAGAGGCGCTGATGGCCGAGGCGGGTGCCGTCAAAGACAAGATAAACGTTTTGGAAAAGCAGGGCAGAGCGTTGGCTGCTCCATGACGGGGCAGTGGTCCAACTGCTCTGTCCAACCAGTTGGACCACGGGCCTTCACTAGGGGTCGTGGTCCAACTATTTTTATAGTTGGACCACGGCCCCCTAATCAAGGCCCGTAGTCCAATTATCAAAAAAATTACTTATTTTTTATCCTATAACGATAGTTTTCTAACTATAAACTTAGTTTAGAAACTTCAACTTCACCAGCCAGCCTGCTTCTGTTCCGCTCTTCTTGACTGCTGGCCGCCGATTAAACTGCACGGTTTTTTTGCACGGAAAGGAGTTTTTCGAGGCTTAAAATTATTAAAACGTATTTGAGGAATTCGATGACGCAGGATCGGCTTTCAGCCCTTGCTATTCTTTCAATCGAAAATGAAGTAGCTCATTTGTTAGATTATTGTGCTTTAATTAAAGATTTTGGTCTTAGTAAAAACCGCAAACATCAATTTTAAAATTCATCATCTCTGTATTTGTTACTTTTGTAAATCTTTCAATGTAAGTAAAATATTTTAAAACTCAAATTTTATTTATTTGTATAACTTTAGCATTTCTCGTCAAACATAACGAATACCTACCAAACAACCAGACCTACTTTCGCATCACATAGGTACTTTTCCGTGGGACAAAGGGCCTCGCAAAGACCTGCCGCCCGGAGCCTCGCAATGGTTAAGGCCGCCGCTGCACTAGGGTGTCACCGGCGCGAAGATTTCGGCAATAGATCCTACTTTTATAGCTGCGAGACGCCGCCGTACACAACCGCAGACAATGAAGCGCTGCCGCTGGTTTAGTTGTACACTACGCCCCGCTAGAGTGCGGTCTGTGTACTTCGCTTCCTCTCTTAAATACAGAAACAGGTCGAGAGAGGTAAAGTAAAAACAATTCATAAAAAACAATAGTCTTTTACAATATGTATTTTATATATGTAACAATACGAAAAAGGCGTCAAACAATTAGGTACCCAATAGTTATATGAGTACGAATCTCGCTATAATTAAAAAGAAGAGTAGGAACCAAAACCAAAATAATTACGCATACAAAACGAAACAGTCAGCCAGTACCTATGTACCTACTTCAAACACATTTAATATAACAGTAAACCCATAGCCATTTGATGCAGTTGAGGTTTCTAAACTAAGTTTATAGTTAGAAAACTATCGTTATAGGATAAAAAATAAGTAATTTTTTTGATAATTGGACTACGGGCCTTCATTAGGGGGCCGTGGTCCAACTATAAAAATAGTTGGACCACGACCCCTTGTGAAGGCCCGTGGTCCAACTAGTTGGACAGAGCAGTTGGACCACTGCCCCGTCCTGGGCTGCTCAGTAAGTGTATTTTTATTATTTTTTAAATTTTTATATCGTATTTTTTTCCAAACTCTAAAATGCGACATCATACTCGTATCATACTAAAGATGTTAGGGAAAGGGATGAACGACTTAACCGCTTTCTAAAATGATATAAATATAAGACAAAAATTTATGCCCCACTGCACGGGCTTAGGCCTCCCCTCGGCATGAGGGAGCTTAGAGCCTAATCAACCACGCTGCTCCAGTGCGGGTTAGTAAATTTTAACAACTGCCATATATTGATGGCAACCGGTACCGACGTTTTAACGTGCCTTCCGATGCACAGCCAGTGACAGTTATGTACTAAGTTAGGAAAAACTTATTGGTACATGCCCTTGGATTCGAACCACGGCCTTCTAAGCATGACGCGGGCTCGCTACCACTCGGTCATCTCGACATTTACACGACACGACGTTTGTCTTGTTAAATGTATATTAGCATTCATCTTCACTTCATTTCTTCACTTCATCAGCCCATTTTTACCCCACTGTAGGGGCTTAGGCCTCCCCCAGGGTGAAGAGGGGGGCTTGGAGCTTAAATCCACCACGCTGCACCACTGCGGGTTGGGGACTGTAACGACCGCCATCTATTGACAGCGTCCGGGACCGACTGCTTAACGTGCCCTCCGAAGCACGGAGTCAGTGATAGTTATGTGCTTAAGTCAGAAAAACTCATTGGTACACGCCCGGATTCGAACCATGGCCCTATGGGGCCTTATAAATTTGAGACAGGTTCGTTGCGCTTTGGGCTATCACGACATTCATCTGCGGCTCACTTATATACACTTAAAGTGCCCGACTGCCTTACGGGCATCATCCACCAGGTTTAATAGTAGACCATGTCACCCTCCGATCCTTAAATTATCAACATATAAAAAATGATGATCGCTCGGTTATGACACGAAGAAAAGCAAACTGTTTTATAATATATGATTTTATTTTCTTCCAGGCATCCGCGTCGAACACATACAGTGGGATGTACTGTCTGTTATGGAGAGTAGACCACTAGCTGCCCGACTAAATAGAAATTTTGGCGAGAAAATAACTACAATGAAAGTAATCCGATGAAGAGTATATAGAGTGACGGGCCGATATTCTTACTACTGTGTATTATGGTCACCCTTTCTAATTATTTGTATGCAGTGGTGCATTTACACATTTGCTGTCGCCAAGGTCGAACACTAACCATTTCTTTGGCGATATTCTTGCCTGAGATTATGTCTGAAAGCTGTCCCTGAATGTCTGTTCTATGAACGAATTATTGCAGCACACATTTAAGTTATATACACAAAATACAGATGGATATGTTGACAACTCAGAAGTTAGTTACCTAATTCCATTCTCCGTGGAATGTCAATTCCACGGATCGATAATCACAACAATGCGACTTCGCATCTTTTATTTTAAGGCAATTCATGTCTTTAGGCATACATAGATCATGAGTTAACTATACCACGGAATTTGTTTATCCCTATAGTGACCTCCAACCACCCCTTATAGTCACTCCCTTACCACCTTTGATGTGAGGACTTTCTGACACTCGTTCTTTTTTATCCACCATCACGCTCATTCATAAGCCAACTAATACTTAGCTCAACTCGTCATAGTAGTTAGTTCCTCACGTTCTCAGCTAACGCCTACTAGATTTGACTTTTAATTTTCACCTGATCTGCCTTACCATGTTGACAACATTTTACTTCCTTTGTTATGCGCAGATCTTGTCACCCAACCTCTTGTTCCTACAAGTTCTTAATATTCATTTTCAATACATTTGCTATTAACACGGTCTTTACGACATCGGAATTTGTACCGTGATGTTGTATTTTACAGTACTAGGCCATTTTACTTTACACCAATCACAAACGAGCATTCTGTTTGTAACGCATGCGTAAACTGCGAAAAGTAGTCCCGTTTCCGCCATTATTACATTGAAGTATCTATCTAATTTTAATCGTAAATGTATTGAAACACGTCGTATAATGCTCGTACTCAGTATCAGTAAGCTTGCTATTTTAGTCATCTGTTTATTATAAGCACTCGGCTTCGCCTCGTTGCTATAAACACCTCGACTATAATATGCGGCTTACCGTACTTGCATCATAATGTACTATTAAAAATTCTTTCCTCTATAGAAAGCTACATTATCAGCGAGTAACATGGGCTGTATTTTATTTTCAAACTAGCTTTTCGTCCGCGGCTCCGCACGCGTGAACTGCATATTTGTACAGGGGCCGCTATAATTGTTTGCATATGAAAGTTATTAATTAAAACAAATATTTTCTGAATACGAATTTATATTTATAGTGTACGTGCTCGATCCAGCACAGTCAAGAGATGACTGCCCGATACATATACTACTCTATGCTATGAGTACCACATACATAAATACCTACATATCTGTACTATATAAATCATTGCATTTTTAACTCTAACACTTAGGTGTAGTTTGTTGGCTGAAGAGTGACATAGCCTACTTTTTATTGTGAAAAAAGGTGTCTTAGTACAATTGTCTAGTCCACGCGAGCAGAGCCGCGGGCGGAAAGCTATTCGTCAATAAATTGGGGCGCCAGGGTCTATCGGAATCACTCAAAAATTGGATTTTTGCACAAACTCTACGAAACTGTTGAAACAATCAATAATGTCAGGTGAAAACATTAAAGAGAAATATTTTTTATAGTTGCATGTTATGTTTGATCAACTGAAACGTAGAAACGTGGTCATGATAGATGTAAATCATTACTTTGTATGGTGGCTCCATCTATTATTAAACAGCCGTACTAAACAGGCAGCGTGCATCCTTAATAGGTAACATGTTCCATGGTTTAGCCACTGCCATTAGCAACAATTATTATAATTTGCGGTTCGGGAATACAAGCGATTCCGATGCGCCTGATCAACGTCGTTCAAGTAGGTATAACTATTATGAAATCTCATTTAACGTTTACAATTTTAAGATTACACATCGTCCCCGTATTTAGAAAACCCGATACGATTCTGTCCATGATAAAGGTGAAATACAAAATGAAATTACCTTCACTAGTAACCAGAACCTTTCAGTTTTAGAGAAAAATGACAAAAAATAAAATTTGTATTACAGTTAATAAATTGTGATTAGGGATTTGATTTTACAAACCAAAGATATTTGTAAGTGGAATAAATGTATTTTAGCACGTTTTATGTGTTTCATTTGTCTAGTCGACTGACCTGAACCAAAAATTGCGGGTTCGATTCCTGCCCGGGACAAATATTTATTTATACTTATTGAACATGACTGATTGTTCCTTATCTGAATGTGTACCTTCTTCACTTCACTTCATCAACCCATTTTTGCCCCAATGCAGAGGCTTAGGCCTCCCCCAGGGAGAGGGGGGAGGGGCTTGGAGCTTAAATCCACCACGCTGCTCCACTGCGAGTTGGGAATTTCAACGACCGCCATCTATTGACAGCACCCGGGACCGGCTGCTTAACGTGGTCTCCGAAGCACGGAGTCAGTGATAGTTATGTAAGTATTAGTATAGTAAGTATAGTAGTAAGTATTAGTATAGTAGTAATATTAGTATAGTAAGTCAGAAAAACTCATTGGTATCTATACTAATATTATAAAGCTGAAGAGTTTGTTTGTTTGAACGCGCAAATATCAGGAACTACTGGTTCGAATCGAAAAATTCTTTTTGTGTTGGATAGTCTATTTATTGAGAAAGGCTATAGGCTATATGTATAAAATAATACTATCTGTCTGTCTATTCGAGCAAATCTCCAAAACGGCTAAACTGATCTTGATGAAACTTCACAGATGTGGAAAGGAAGTGGTCAAAAATGACATACACTACTTTTTGTATGTCTGTATGTACGTCCATCTGTCTATTCGAGCTAATCTCTAAAACGGCTAAACCGATTTTAATATTGGTATATAAATGTACCGCCATTCTGACGTCTGGATGGCGGTACATTTTCTAAATTAGGTACTTCTATTATTTAAAACGACATTTAGAGTTATGAGATATTTAGTACCTAATTTGTACCTAAAAATATATAAAATCCACATATCCAAGTGAAATCGTTAAGTAGTATTCGTCGATATAAAGTGTACCGCCATCCTGACGCCTATGAAATTCTCAAACCTAGCAGGAAATACGTAAAAGAGTACAAAGTTATTAAACAGGAATTTAGTACCTAATTTGTACCTAACAAAAATTTTTGTATTTATAACTTGAGTAAGTATACAGAACTTTTATAAATATATAGACGAATAAACGATAAGTTAGACCAAGAGCTCATATACAAAAGTCTTTAGTTTTTGTGGTTTTTTTTTCAAATTTCTTTCCGTACATGATAATATGTGAAATAACATAATTATCTTGAGCTGTTTGTTATTTGCGTCTTTAAGTCATCGTAACACATCCATGCGGAGTGATAACAACGAGCTTTATAGTGTCCAATGGCTTCACTTTTGGGGGCTGTTTATTAACCTATTCGCTACTCATTAACCAAATTTGGTCAGATTGAAAGTCTAAAGTCATGTTTAGGTACAAATTAGGTACTAAATATCTGATAACTCTAAATATAATTTTAAATAATAGAAGTTCCTAATATAGAAAATTTACCGCCATCCTGACGTCAGAATGGCGGTAGGTACACTTTAAATCTCAAATATTTTTGAAAGTAGGCAGGTACAAATTTTTTGATGAAAGGTACTAAATCTGCAGCATAATCATAATCCTAAACAGTAATCTTGTACCACTTTGTACCGTCATCTTGACGCACACTTCGTTGGTATTCACTTTTTTAGTTCAGTTTTACACCGGCTCTTTACTTTCCCTTCTTGACCTTGCTCCTGCCCCGATTTCGTTCCATTCTCATCAAGCAAAGTGGGCGGGAACGGGGGCATGGGAAATTCTATGATGTTCGTATATCAAAAAAGATATTCAAGAATATCCTATTACCATTCCGCAAATATTACAAAACCTACAATTACACACACGAAGCTAGAAGTAAAAGCGAGTGTATTATAGATTTAAACACTCTGGAAGAAATTTCTTAAATGACTAAAAACTGTATCAAAATCCCTTGCATGGTTTAGAAAAAGTAAGCGGAGAAACAGAAGAAATGAATCCCGTAGCGTTGTCCTCGCGCCCAGGCTGCGTACCAGAGACCTCCACCGGCGCAACGCCAAGGCGGCGACAACGACTCGACGACGAATGATGCGAGGAGAGCGCCGCGTCATGTTGATACTAATTCGGTGTTCGGCTGAATAGAGCATGCAGAGCTTACCGAACTAAACCAAAAGTTTAAAAAAATGAAATTTTAAACATGTTTTCCTCGTTAACTGTTAGTTTGCGCCATCTGCTCACTTAAAACTTTTTGTTTAGTTCGGTAAGCTCTACGTGATTTATATGTTTGGACTACGTTCAGCCGAACACTTGTTATAGGTTTTTTACTTTTATGCAAAAATATGAATATATTTAATTAAGGAATATCATTTTTGAAAGTCCTATTTATAAAAACCCAGTAGGTACTGTTATACAAATTTTCACCTTTATTTACTCCCATTAAATTATGAAAATCCAAAAACCCTAATCATATGTCCTTACTATACACAAATCATTCCACTGTCAAAAAATTAGTAAAATCTTAAACGTATTGACAAATATGCTGTATTTCTTTTACGTATACACCAATTTTTTGTAGCGTCGTTGTGTATACAAATGAGAGTGGTCGTGTTTATAAATAACATTAATATATTGTATGTTATTATTAAGTACAAAATATAGTGACTAAAGGAGCGATCGTTAAAAAAAATATAGAAGTACGAGGGCTGTAATTTTTTAATCCGGAACTGGCCACTTACAAAAAAATTATTTAAACAGTAATTAGGTAGAACATTTAAAAATGGAACTCTTTGGCTGTAGAATACAGATTGTTTCATATAACTCACATATGTGTTACTTTCTTAAAATGAATTCAGACTACTTTTTGAAATGGCTTTGCATCAAATCAATTGAAGCTATTGTTTTTTCATGTATTTCATTAATTTGGCTACTTCAGGATCGTCATTTCAACGGATTGTGTAATTCCAACCAGTCACCATCTTATACCAACCACCACTAACTTATAAAAAATAAGTTTCTTGTCGAAGAATCACTTTTATTTTTATTTTTTAATTTATTATTATTTTATTTTAAAGAGATCACAGTGATACATCTTTCATGAAAATTTCAAGTGTAAGTAATGATCTCACACTCACCAACCACCAAAAACGTCGGAAAAATTAGGTTTCTTTTATGCGAATTCTTTAATTTTTAACTTTATTTTATTATTATTATTTATTATTATAGAAATCATAACGATACATTTTTCATAAAAATTTGAAGTGTAAGTAACGATCTCACGCTCAGCAATCACCAAAAACATCGGAAAAATTTAGTTTCTTTTATGCGAATTCTTTAATTTTTAACTTTATTTTATTATTATTATTTATTATTATAGAAATCATAACGATACATTTTTCATAAAAATTTGAAGTGTAAGTAACGATCTCACGCTCAGCAATCACCAAAAACTTCGGAAAAATTTAGTTTCTTTTATGCGAATTCTTTAATTTTTTACTTTATTTTATTATTATTATTTAGTATTATAGAAATCATAACGATACATTTTTCATAAAAATTTGAAGTGTAAGTAACGATCTCACGCTCAGCAATCACCAAAAACGTCGGAAAAATTTAATTTCTTTTATGCGAATTCTTTAATTTTTAACTTTATTTTATTATTATTATTTAGTATTATAGAAATCATAACGATACATTTTTCATAAAAATTTGAAGTGTAAGTAACGATCTCACGCTCACCAATCACCAAAAACGTCGGAAAAATTTGGTTTCTTTTATGCGAATTCTTTAATTTTTAACTTTATTTTATTATTATTATTTGTTATTATAGCGATCACAGTAATACATCTTTCATAAACATTTCAAGTGTAAGTAATGATTTTACAACCACCAATCGTCAAAAACGTCAGAAAAATTAAGTTCGTTGTATGGGAACCCCCTTTTATTTTTAACTTTATTTTATTATTATTGTTATTATAGCGATCACAGTGATACATCTTTCATAAACATTTCAAGTGTAAGGAATGATCTTACAATCACCAATCACCAAAAATGTCCTAACAAAACGTCGAAAATAAGTTTCTTTAATGGGAACCCCCTTTAATTTTTGATGTTTACTTGAAGGTACCTTAGTATCTAAGAATCTGACCTGTGATATCTATGTAACACTAAAAACAAACCAAACGCGCAGTTTCTTTTCTAGAAACACGCCGGATGCAACACCTCCTGGCTGGTGGTCTAAAATCGTACAGCCTACAGATCGCGCGGCGAGAGTTTGGCTTTGACCTTCGGGGTGGAGGGGATTACTGCGCATGGGTACTGTCACGCACACAATACTTTTCCTTTTTTATGTACCAGGTTGGATATTTGAGTGGGTCAACATTCATGTACTGTGGTAATAATGCTAGAAAATAATACGAAATAGATAAACTTCTTCATTTATTAAAACTATTGATAGTTGTTTTACTTATATAAAATGTTTATTTACTTTTAAAGTTTACAGAGACAGCGATGAAAATTCTAAATAATTGTTTTTTAATAAAATCATCATCATCTTCATAACCATCATCAGAATCATCGTCTTCGGAACTATCATCGACGCGAATTATAAATTGCTCGGTAAGTAAATCAACTACATGGTCACTCTTGGCGTACTCTTCTTCTATATCTTTTACCTTTTTACATATTTTTTCCCATTCCTGGGCACCCATTAAGGATACTTTTTCTTTGATAAGTTTGGTACATTCTTGTAAATTCCATTTAACATTTTTGCTAGCTACATATTGTTTAATAGTAGCCCATGTCTACTATAACTCAACAAATAATAACAATCGACAACAATAAACAATTAACGAAAATAGCAATTCACTTGTGAATGTGATTGTACAACAGGAGTGCGCGGGGCATGCGAGAGGCAGGGAACGACTGGAGCGCCAATCAGAGCACCGCGTGCGCCTACACACCCGCCCCGCACCCCGCTAATTGCCCGTTGATACCCAATTTTCAAATTTCTGCGCAATAACGGTCAAAGCCAAACTCGCCGCGCGATCTGTATATATAGATCGCGTCAAACTTTATGGCGGATCTGAATAAAACGCTATAAGCGTGCTTGCGTAGGTACAGTCATATACCCCTCGCTCCACTGCGTCCCGCTAAGACCTCAAACTGGTTATTTAAACTTGTATTTATTTTCGGATCCCCTACAAAGTTGGATTGTAACTGTACTACGTGACAACTGTTGTATCTCATGAATGTTAGACGACAACACTCGGAAAATAAACAAATCGTTTCCTTAGCCAGTGATCGCTCTTGTATAATATATAAAAATCTTTGTATAGGCCAAATAAAACACGCACATACAATAAGTTAATTTATTAAAAAGTTTTCAGTAACGAGTTTAAACCTTACATAAACTATATCGAAAGATAAATTGAAAAACAAGTACTGGAAAGGCCACCTTAATTTGTTTCGATAAAAGCGATAAAAAAATGTTCTTAGCTAATACTCTATTACTGAAGTATAATATTTGTATCTTGAGTAAAAAACAAATCAGGTCGCTAACTTTGGTTTTGCCTTTGAGCATAGTATTGTTGCGATGGCCAAGCGATTTTAATAAATATCTTAATTTATTCTCCCATCATGTCTTCATATTGTTTCCTGAAGTAATCACCGACGGGGAAGAAATCCCAACATCTTTGGGTGTACATGTTCCACACGTACGTTTCTTGACCTAAAAAATAATAAGCAAAGTTAATTAATTTTGTACGTTAGACATTATAAACAGTTTCAAACTATTTTCGCTTCACAATTTTCAGCACTGTAACTTTTGGTAATATAGATTTAACTAACTTTCTATTACTATAATAAATGTCAGTCCTTTGAAAGTTATAATAACTTCTATCGTGTGTCCCAAAGATCTACATCAAGCCGAAAACAAGTAATGAGGCAAGTGGTGACAGTTATCAGAAAAGTATAAAAAAATCTTAGTCATGCATTTTTAAAATTATAGACACCAAAAATAAAACCGGCCAAGTGCGAGTCGGACTGGCGCACCGAGGGTTCCTGACCTGAAAGTATTCGATATGAATTTCAATTTAATACCTCTACGCGTTCACGAGGAAAGGGGTAGTAAGTTTAAAATTATTAAAAATATTTTTATTATATGAGGTAACTAAAAATTTATGCTTTTCGCAATTTTTATTTTATCTGTGCTATAAGACGTTGCTTCGTACCAAATTTCAAGATTCTAAGTTTAGGGAAAGTATCTTGTAGGTTTTGATCCCCTTGCGAGTTTAGAAAATTTGCAGCATAAACGGCTGTATCATTTGATTGCGTTGGCTTAGAAGTTTGATTTTTTCACAGCTCCAAGGGACAGTAAACCTAAGTATTTGATATGAATTTCAGCTTTATACCTCCAAGCGTTCTTGAGAAAAAGGGTCTTGACAGACAGACAGACGGACAACAAAGTGATCCTATAAGGGTTCCGTTTTTTATTCCCTTTGAGGTATGGAACCCTAAAAGACTGACACTGTGATGATTTGTGGCAGTTATGTTTTAATTTTAGATTGTAATTTACGGAAGGGTTATTCAGGGTTACATCGCCAAAAAAAAAATCGAATAAAAAGTAAATATTTGCAGTCATAGTACTTGAAAAATCATCACAAATTTCCGTTTTATCGATTTTTTGGTGCTTATAATTTTAACGGTGCATGTCTAAGATTTGTTTTTTACTTTTCCGCTAACTATCACTACTTTCCTCATCATCTGTTTCCGGCTTGACGTTGATTTCTGGGACAACCTGCATAAAAAGAAGGTCTTCGTAACGTAGTCAATATCCTCTAAGAAAAGACAAGAAGACTTGTTTTGGTAAATTAAGCTCCTGTTAGAATATGTTTTTACATATATTTTTCACTCATAATTAAAGGCATGCACGCACTGTTGGCGTCACGTGACGAGTGCCGTATTAATAAAGGCAAGTATAAGCTAATTGATTTTGTTTAACTACATGTTTGCAAAAAGTGATTTAGAACCATATTTATGAATTACTACGTGTAAATTACAAGGAGGAGGGGTCTTGGCATATACTAAGGGGGCGGGGGGTTAACATTGTTAAAAATTGGTCACACAGTATGGGTATGTTCCGTTACATAGACCAAGGAAGGTTATTATCGGCCAATCAGTATCCTTTAAATTAGCTAATTTAAAACACGTTCACTAGCCGATAGGTTTTTAGTATATTTAATATATATTTAAATTACCAGTATATTCAGTGTCCGGTTTATTGATCAAATGCATCAAGAAGAACATGTAGTTGGCTAAATTATGTTCTCTCTGTACGTGCGTGTCGAAACCGTGTGGAACCTGGAAATTAAACAAGTATAGTTTAATTTTAATTTCATCACTCAGCGGCGCCCTCCTGCGGAAGCACAATTATTGACATGGTCGGTAAAAACATCTAAACAGCAACTTATATCAGGCCATTGTGCCGCTGTCGATGCCAATTGGTAATGGCAGTCGTTAAACTCCACTAAAGCGTACTGGAACAGCGTGGTAGATTAAGCTCTAAGCACCCTCATCCCGAAGGGAGCCTCTACAGTCCCTACTGTAGAGACTCCCTTCTGGTTGAGCAATAGAGAACAAAACATAAATAAAAAACCAGCCAAATGCTAGTCGAACCACGCACAGTATAGGGTCCAGTGGTTGACCGTCACTATATGCGTACTTAGAAAAAGGCTTTTTGATACTATACTCGTATTGAGTTCACGATATAACGGCAATAACGACGAATGTTTATCAAAGTACTTTTTAAACAAAAAAAGTTTAGCTTTTCGGAGAAGGAGGGGGGAGCACGTGACTAACAAAAATGATCACTTTAAAGCTTAATAATGAACACCGGAATCGAAAGAATGTTAATAGTATAAAGTAAAAAGAACATTCCCGCTTTAGGTGTAAAACAAATATTGTTTCCAATATTTTCTGCACAACTTCGTAGGCGTGATTAATATAATAATAATAATAATAATAATAATCATTTATTTTCAGGTGCTAGCCCCATAGTAATTTTACATATTTACACAGTATTTACATATCAAGTACTAAAACTAAACAGTACAATAAAATAAAATATTATAAAATATTAACAAACTAAACAATAAATTAATTATTTGACATGCAGGTGTATCCAATAGGCTATAAATGGAGAGTCCCATCTATCAGCGATAGTGTCCAGAATGGTGTTGCGGCCGCCACGCACCCGCGCCAGAATGGAGGCACAACGTTTGCGCATGATGGCATGAAAGCCGTCTACGCGCGCCTCCGCGAACATTCCAGACGCGCTACAATAACGCGGCAGCCGCATCAGCACCCTGAACGCATTATTGTATTGGACACGCAGAGCGCTGTATGCCTTTTGGGTATAACTCACCCACAAACTGCAAGTGTAAAAGGATTGACAGAAGGCTCTGAAGAGCGTGGTCTTGACCTGATTAGTACACTTTACAAATCTGCGAACGAGCATATTACATCGGACAGACAACGCTCTACGCTCCCGCTGGAGTCTCTGAGTTAAATCGCGGGCAGACAGACTTGGAGAAACTATAAGGGTTTCTAGTAGTCCTATTTTCTGGCATCGACAAATATATATAATTCACCAACCTGCACTGGAGCAGCGTGGTGGATTAAGCTCCAAGTCTCCCTCATCCTAGGGCGAAGTCTAAACCCCTGTAGTGAGGTATAATGGGCTAATAGAATGGAAGTATAATTCCAGTCACTTGCCATCCCTTTCAATTTTGAACAAATTAATATGGTTTTCATATAAATATTTTTTATTCATATTTTAAGAAGGGGGATGGCTACCATTAGATTGAAAAAGAAATCATTAATTAACGATGATGAAAAATCACTACAAAATATTCAAATAAAAATATCACTACAAAACAAAATATATCACTAAAAATACGTCGTTTTTAGGCGGGGCCACACTAACGTTGCACGTCATTTTAAATTACCACAATAACGTGTCGCTACACTTGCTTTTGAGATTGTGTAACGACAAAAGCCGCGTGAAAATTGTGAAACCATGAAATCGTCACGCACCTTATTTAACTCTTCTTTACCAGTGCCGCATATAAAGCAGTTGGACTCCATGTCTTCTTTGACAGACTCCAACTGGTCACGCAGCTCACCGAATGCATTGATGATGAAACCTAAAACATTGGTGTGTTATGAAATGGACCTTCTTATAATATCGAGGAAGTGGTGGAAATAAAGGAAAGAACACGACCATGACTCCCAAATAATATGAAAATTAACATCTGGCACTATTTCTACTTGCAAATAGTAAGTTAACTAATTCATTTCTTAACTCGATAACAGACAGAAAGTACAGCTCGCGCCAAACTTCTTCTATATTTTATTTTTTATTTTTTATTATTTTCAAAGACAAACAGCCACTAATAGGCGACACTCAAAGTCTAAATCAGATTTCTTGCTAAGATCGTGTGGAAGATTGTTTAATCCCATTAGATTGGAAAAACAAACCTTCGGTGTTAAACTCTATTCATTAGCCATTGTATATCCAACTCACCCTGCAAAATAGCCAGTAAGATAACGATGATGAAGAAGAAGAAGGATATATCGAAGATGATCCTGTACACTTCGGAATCATCTCCGTCGGGAGCTCCAACTCGTCTCCTATCCCACCGCCGGCTCTCACGCCTTTATACAAATTGAACACGAAACACTGTAAAAGAAAAGAAAAAGATAAAGGTGAAAGACAAGCGAGTTAAATAATATTAATAAGTAGAGTTGCACCGAAATCCGGTTTACATTCGGTACTGCCGAAGGTCGGCAGGTTCTACCGAACATTGTCTGTGGCCGAATTTCGGTTAGATATGCCAGGATATACCGAATGTCGGCCTAACTTCGGTAACTCTAATTATCAGCATAACTACATTTAAAGATTCAGTTCTACTTGTTTAGTTACCATTTTACTAATGTAGTATTGTATTTTGAAGGTCAAAATAATAAAAACAATCAATTTCTATGCTTTATTTAAAAATTGAGATTAACAAAAAATATTTTCATTTTAAAATAGTGATAACGAAAGTCAAATGAGAAGCGACAGGGTGATCGCAGGTGACGGGCGGGACGCGCGCGGGTGTCTGGCAACCGACAAGTTCATCGGAGAAAAGCGCGCCAATTTAAATCCAAGTTCCGAACTTCGGCTTCGGCAGATGTTTAAACCGAACATTCGGCGGAAGCCGAACTTCGGCAGAACCCACATTTGGTGCATCTCTATTAATAATACCTGGAACATCCCATACAGCACCATCTAGTCTAAACCATACAAAGCTTGTATCATGGGTACTAGACAATTGCTTTACCTACTTAAATATTTTTTATAATAAACATATATAAATATTTACACCCAGACATGGAGCAAACAAACATGTTCATGCACACAAATATTTGTCCCAAGCGGGGATCGAATCCGCGACCCTTGGCTTTTTCAATTACAATTAGGTTCGTAACAGGCGTATTCAGATATAGCCGACGAGGAACCGCTTATTGTCTGCCAATGCGACGTCAGCAGACAGTAAGCGACTCAGCTTCAGGTGGCTTTGATTTGCTTTTGACCCCATCTGACATGTAATGTTGTTGTATATGTGATTGTTAGAGCTGAGTGTGTACAGCACACGTACTCAGAGTGAGACTTGCCGGTCAACAACTCCGAGCGGCCCCCTGCAACTGTTTAAATCAGGCACGAATTGTCTTCGTAACTAGCGACCAGTTGGCTGGTACCCCATAATACAAGCATAATATTTACTTACTTTGGAATTAGATGGCGCTGTGTGGGATGTCTCATGTATTACTATTATCCCAGGTATTATTAATTAGAACAAACATACGTTTTTACGGAAACATAGTTAATATATCGCCTCATACACAGGTAGTTAAGAATCGTGTAGTTTTTTTACCGTAAGCATGTCGTGACAGTTCTTATTCACTTCATCATCTTCTTCTTGCACATAGAACTTGCGGAAGAAGTTGAATGCTATCACTGTGTAAATGTACACAACGATTGTCAGCAACATCACCGTCAACACGAGCTGAAAAAGAATAAAAACCTCTTCATTATGTTGTTGGATGTGTACCGCTGTTTGAATACTATTGCAGAATGGGAACGCTATTAATAAGCCTCCGCTGTCCGTCTGTTCGTCCGTCTGTTACAGGGCTTTATCGTCTGAACCGTAATAAGCAGACACTTAAAATTTTCACAGAGTATTAAAATAACAGCAATAAAAACAAGTAATAAACATAAAATGAAGTTAAAAATTAAAGAGGTCCCCATAAAAGAAAAGTGATTTTTGCAACGTTTTCGGTGATTAGTGGTTGTGATAAACTAGCTGATAAATACTACGTAGAAAACAAAAATATCTTCCGATTAACGTTCGCGATATTACAAACAAGATGAATATTGGAGTTTTACCTGTTTCCCATTATGTGTTACTGACTGCAAGATCGTTCTCAAAGTTTTAAATCCAACAGCGACATCCAAAAGATGAGCAGCGAAGAAGAAATTGTTGAAATTTCCCATCACAGAGAATGAGAAATACCATAGCGAATAGAGGAAAGAGTTGTCAGTTATTGTCACTTCCGCCTTCCACACTTGGTAACGCCAGTCGATGTTCATTATACTAAAACAAAAACTCTAATATAGTCTCAAACCTTATTTAGGCATGTGAATTGTTTTTATAGCATTAATTAAATATTTTTTCTAAAACCATGGGTTATTTTAAGAAATCCATTGCAATCATTGATTTAACAATTTAATAATAAGGATTTGTAGTCGGTAAACAAAAGCGAAATAAAAGCGTCCGCAACGCGCGTGGGCTGGTATGGCCGCGGCTTGGCTCCGTAGTGTGCGGCAGTGCATGCAAATATTTATTATGGGTCGAAAGTGTCACACTGTTTACGGAAATGTGACGAGAATTAAATCGTGATAATGTTCAAATTAAATTAAAAATAATCGAATAACCGTCTGCAGGCGTACACTAATGTTAAATTATAATGTTTACTTACCGCAAATACGATATTCACCTCTTTTTTGCGTCTTTGACGAGTAGTTTCACAAATTTTTACGACACAAGTCGGCATCGCGCACGTTTATTCGGCGCTAAGCCATTACACTAACAGCCGGTTGGTGGACTTATTGCGTTTTGGGTGACTTCCTGCGCGGACACTTTAAAACGCGGACAGCCCATCCAGTTATATTATTGGTATATCAACGATTGCAATATAAAATTTTTCCATTCAATAAATATTGAATAAATATTTAAAATCTTAAATTGTTATACATAAAGTCAATTTATTTGATAGCACCGTTTGGTTTTAATAGTCAAAATGTCACTTCACAGTATCAAAGTGTCAATCGCAAATTCGTGGAGTTGAAGACCGGCGCGCAGGGACCGGGGTCCTCTGCCCCAACGCATCGCTTCTCCCATTTGTATCGCCTATATGTCGCGAAGATATTCTAGTTATATAATCTTAACCTACTTTGTTCGTATTTATAAAATGTTTTTTACTAGTGAATGAATCCGTTTCCTTCTTCTTCTTGCGCTGAAAATGAGGTCTTCTCCATTCCGAGCATGTTCGATATGGAATCGAAATCGTA
Source organism: Luffia ferchaultella (assembly GCA_949709985.1). Classification (NCBI taxonomy): domain Eukaryota; kingdom Metazoa; phylum Arthropoda; class Insecta; order Lepidoptera; family Psychidae; genus Luffia; species Luffia ferchaultella. Next base: position 6,905,513 of record OX453255.1, on the reverse strand, counting down.
TGTTTCCGAATACTTGACGCGAACTTTTTTCTTCACGAACTTATCCCAGTAGTTCACAGGGAAAGACCTGTAAAGAAAATAGTTTAATTATTTTGGTCACGGGTTTTAAAAACAACGCGTCCCTTGTCAGTCGAAGAATTTGAGCGATAGAGATCAAATGCTATCACACCAACACTAAACCAACTTAGCTGCCACCGACGGCATTCAACGTATCAAAATTTAACATTATTAACTGACTATAACTGTGGAACCGAGGGTCACGAGTTCGATTCCCGCCCCGAAAAATATTTGTGTGCATGAACATGTCTATTTGTTCCGTGGCTGGGTGTGAAATATTTATATATTTAAGAATGTATATCAGTTGTCTGGTACCCATAGAACAAGCTTTGCTTAGTTTGGGACTAGATGGCGCTGTGTGGGACGTGCCGGGTGTTATTATACGAGGTATCGACTATATCGGTCGCTCTGTCCGTGTTTGCTATCGTTGCTTAAATTATACGCCTTAAACATTTATAAATTAATGAATCTGTATGCAAATTTAAGTTTGTATTAAGTTACATATCAGTTTCGATTAATGACTTGAACGCAAAAAACCGATATTAATGGTGCACCGAACCCGATGAAATACTTCAAATTGCGCATCGCATTGCATAAATTCAAAAATAATTCCCTACTTTTGTACAAATAGTATTGATACTGATATTACTTTCTAATTTATGAATGCCTAACATTTGATAAATTAAAAAGAATACGATCCCCGGCTCCGCTTTTTTAGTATATCCCCCCCCCCCCCTACCCAAGGGGATAATAATAATAACGTATACATTACAACAACGTCTAGGCTCCAAACTAAGCATTAGCTTGTGTTTTGGGTACCAAGCAAAGACACCACATACATATAACAACCAAGACCCGGTGCCAGTATTAATATTCATCATATAAATACTAACCCGACCTGGGATTCGAACCCGGGGCCTATTATTTGATATTGATGTCAATTTCGTAACAAACAAGAACCGGTACAGCTTCGTAGGCAGGGTCGCTACCCACTAGGCTAAGAGGTCGTCAGCGGATAATAGTTTTATAGACACATAATGGTTAACGCTTGCTCTAGCGTTTTGAAATTCTTGGTTTTTATAGTTTTATAATTTCGTTTATATGCAAAATGGAGGACCCTTTGTTATGCCCAGCTCTAATCTGAAGTATCTTAAATGTTTAAATAGCATAATCATTAAGATAGAGCTTCCTCACTTGGAAACAAACCAAAACCCTAGCAAAACGTCAGACTCGAAGAATAAACCGACTGTACATCATCATTGTTTTAAACAAACGTTTTGTTAAATTAGACATGAAATTTTTTAGAATCTTGTGTTTTCAGAACAAACTTCACATGTGGATCACACAAAATTCTATTGACTGACCGGTTGGCCGAGTCGTTAGAGACCGTAACTGCGGAGCCGAGGGTCAGGGTTCGATTCCCGTCCGGGACAAATATTTGTGTGCATGAACATGTTTATTTGTTCCGTGTCTGTGTGTAAAAATATCTATATATTATTAAAAAAAAAAAATTTAAGTATGAATATCAGTTGTTTAGTAACGCCATAATACAAGCATTGCTTACTTTGGGACTAGATGGCGCTGTGTGGAATGTCGCAGATATTATTATTATTTCATAGTGAATATTTCAGAACATAAGTGTATGTTTAGTCTGCGGCACATTTTTGTTGTCATAACGCGGGATTTTTAAGTATCAGAACTATTTTGATATATGGTCATTGGCATATAGTATAGATGAGACAGAAAGAAAACTATCAGTGGTAAAGCAATATATCAGGTATCTTTCAAATAGAGAGGACTCACTTTGCTGAAATCACAAGTTTATCCCAATGGCTCTTCAAATCGTCATCTTCTGGCTGCTCTGCGATGTACAAACCGTCGAATTCCAGTTTACGTGCTATCTCTTTTTCACGCTTGAAAATTGCCAGTGATACCTGAGATAGAAATATATTTTGTAATACACTAAAACAAAGTTCTAGAAACAGTCCGAAATCAGTTTATTTTCAGTCCGTCTCTAAGGACCAATGATTTTGCGCACCTGGTACGACTTGTAGAAAAGTCATAAAAGTACTGCCAATTAGGCACCAAATCCGAATCTGATTTATTAAAATAATACACAGTAACGATTAAGTGTCGTGATCTCGGGCTGAGTGTAGTGAACCTGTTTCAAATTCATAAGGCTGTGAGGCCGTGGTTCGAACCCGGGCGTGTTTTGACTTAAGTACATTAACTATCATTAAATCCGTGCCTCGAAGAGTGCGTTAAGCAGTCAGTCGGTCGCCGTCAATTCGCGGGCGTTACAATTCGCCAACCCGCATTGGAGCGGCGTGGTGGATTTAAGCTCCAAGCCCCTTCATCTTGAGGGGAGGCCTAAGCACCTGCAGTGGGGTATAAAAAAGGGCTGATGAAATGGAATGGAACGATTAAAACTAAAGAGCATTAAAATAGGTTAGAATTGTCATTTAAGCGGACACGCTGTTCCCTTCAAGTATGCAGTTGCATGCTTAAGATAGATCTTATAACCTATTAACTCTAAAATGCGACATCATATCATACCAAAGATAGAAGTGAAAAGGATGGATGGCTTACTCGCTTTCTAAAACGAAATAAATATGAGACAAAAGTATTTATGTATGCGTAATAATAATTCGTTGAGTGCGTAATTATTTATGGGACACGTGTCTCTGAACAAATGCCTTCACATGGCACTTCTAATTCACTCGGTTTTCTATGATTAAAACGTACAACAGGACATTGTGCACTAATGTAGTGAAATACGAAAAAAAAAAAAACTAGACGTACGTAATAGTACTAATCTATACAAACAAATAAAATTGAAGTGTCTATCTGTGATATCGAAATAAGGCCATTCCTATGATCACATGCTTATATGCAGGTGACAAAAACACACGGATTTTGTCTGTCTGTTTGTTAGTCCGGTCTGACCTCCGAAACGGCTGAATTAATATAGATAATACTTTGACTGACACATAGAAGATTTTTCAAAAAATATCAAAGGGTACTTTATATTCAGAAAATATTTATGGTGCCTGCGTCAACTTAAAAAAACTGTAAGAATTATGAAAACCAGGCGATCGAAGTCGCGGACGTTCGCTAGCGAGTTAATATCAAGATAATGACGTTAAACGACGAAATTTGAAGTTAAGTTTAGGAGCTTCAAAGTTTTAACTATATTGGGTATCCGATTACCTTCAGGTGGTAGTATCCAATGAGGATAGCCAGAGAGACTAGAGAGTGCATAGCAGCAGCCACTTTGATTACGTGTTCCATATAGAAAAAGTCCTCGTCTATGTGCACAATCTCTAGGGGATCATCTTCTTCTCCAGATTCGCCACTTCCACCTAGACATACAAAATAGATGGTTCGGAACACTGAATCAATGTATGATTTTCAGCGAAAAGAGGAAATGTATTTGATAAATAAAAAGCCGGGCAAGTGCGAGTCAGAACAGTGTCCTGACCAGTGAACAGTGCTCTGCCCTGACTTACAGATTGGGCGAGCGGTTAGAGACCTTGACTGCGTAGCCATAGGTCACGGGTTCGATTTCCGCTCGAGACTAATATTTATGCATGAACATGTCTATATTTGTTCTGTGTCTGAGTGTGAAATATTTATATATGTATTTACATATTATAAAGAATGTTTAAGTATGTATATCAGGCGTCTGGTACCCATAATACAAGCTTTGCTTAGTTTGGAACTAGATGTCGCTGTGTGGGATATTCCAGATATTATTATAATTATCATCGCTACTTACTGCCACATGGCAAGACAACGCATAAATTTAAAAATACTAAACAACCGCCAAAAATATTTTTTATGTGAAATAACTACAAATTAACAAACTAACGGACGCTGTCAATAGATGGCGGTCGTTACAGCTCCTTAAGCTCCAAGCCCCCCTCCTCACCCTTGAGGAGGCCTAAGCCCCTGCAGTGGGGTAAAAATGGGTTGATGATGATGATCATGAACTGCAAATTAACTATTTTTGGATTTTTTACTTGTGCTCTGAGACTTTGCATCCTGTAAATTTCATGATTCTAAGTAAACACGAAGTACCCTATATGGGTTTGATGAATGAGTTTGCCACTATCAAAACATAAATGGTCGCATCTTTTGAGTAGCGCCCCCTTAGTAGTAAGCTCGTAGGGTAGGCCTTGATTTGAAACGAATTCCAACTTTATATAACCATCCATTCCCGAGAAATCCTCTCGACAGAACGGACGGACGGACTGTGATCTAATAAGGGTTCTGTATTGTTTTTTTAATTTGAGGTACGATACCCTAAAAATAGAATCAAATTATTTAAGTTTTACTTTTTTTTAATAGGAAAAACTTATTCTATATAGTAATAATTGGGACATTCCACACAGCGCCCTCTAGTCCCAAAATAAGTAAGTATAATGCTTATATTATGGATATAAGACAACTGATAAACACACTTAAATATTCTTTATAATATATACATATATAGATACCTTTACTCACAGACATGGAACAAATATACATGTTCATGCACACAAATATTTGTCTCGGGCGGGAATCGAACCCACGACCTTTGGCTCTGCAGTTACGATCTAAACAGTCACATTTTATCAAATAGTTATTCTTTACTTTAATAAAGTTTAAAGAGAATTAGAACAAATATCTATTTGAGAAGTATTCACTCGACGTCGAACTGCATCTCAGGTTGATAAAGAAATGACTTTAATTTCACTAATATAATAATAATAATACATGGGACTTCCCACACAGCGTCATCTAGTCCCAAAGTAAGCAAGTATCATGCTTGTGTTATGGGTTACTAGACAACTGATATACCTACATACTTAAATATTCTTTATTATATATACATATATAAATATTTTTGCAAAGACACCACACACATATAACAACCAAGACCCGGTACCAGTATCAATATTCATCACATAAATACTGACCCGACCTGGGATTCGAACCCGGGACCTCCAGCTTCGTAGGCAGGGTCGATACCCACTAGGCTAAGCGGTCGTCGACTAATATGATAAAGCGAAAGCCAATTGCAACTGTGACTGATAAACATGTGAGATAGGTAGAATTGCTCTGACTGGCGAAATTTGAAAGGGCACACGTTTTAACCCCTCGCAATGCTTTAAGTAAATTATTTGTAAAGCGTGACAGCGAAAAAAGTCGTTATAGTGAGGTACGATAATTAAAAATTATTAATGATTAAACGTCGAAGTAAGTTCAATACTCACCATCACCACTGCCAGAGCCTTGTCCCGAACCAGAGCCGCTGATGATTTCTCCCAAACCTGAACTCTCACTAGGCTCTGAATCTAGAGTAGAAACCTGGAAAAAACGTAAGGAAATGTCACATATTTCATTTGACATCTTATCGCTGTTGTATAAATACACATAACGTAATATACAGGAAAAGAGATATAAGAATAAGGAATAATTTAAGAAATTACAAAGAAAAAATTATGATCAACAATTAAAAAAAATTAGTTCATCAAATTAAACGTTTGTTACAGAGCAGATCATTGCAAATAAAATAGTACAATGAAAATAACAGAATGACACATTGAAACTATATTTAAATGTTTGACTATGTGACTTAACGCCCGTTCGGAAGCAGCCTGCTGGGTGCTGCCACGGATATACCTCTATATCTTGATACGTACCTTGTAGAACAGTAGTACGAAGTTTATGCAAAATGCCAGAACGAGAGCGACGTATTTAAGATTGTAGAAGTTCCTCGCCAAAAACGAGACGGCGCGGCGCGTGTATTGTGACAAATCCACTTGAGATACAGCCGATTGCGCTGGACCCTGTACCGCTTGCTGAAACAGATAATTATACTTAAGGCATCTAACACGCGGCTACCTAGTGCAAAACTAGGCAGTATCTGCATTATAGAAATTAGACAACTATACAGTACCCGGCGGTGAATATTGCACATCGACCTTTGAAAAGAGACAATCGGCTAATTTCGGCTTCTTAGAACGTTATCTCTATGGCACACTAAACAACAATGAAGTATTTAGTTCTGAATTCAAAATCCGATAAACAATAAATCTAATAATTGATGGACATGGATATTTGCATTCGTTTGTATTCGGAAATGCGATTATTGCCGATGTGCAATATTTATTGCTGGGTGTAGTTCCATTCAAACTTTATGGCGGATCGGAATACAACGCTTTAAGCATGCTTGCGCAGGTTCAGTCATATGCCCCTCGCTCCACTGCGTCCCGCTGCACCTAAAACTGGTTACTGCGACGCGACTTGTGCCTATGTTCACATCCGCCATAAAGGTTGATTGGAACTATACTGTACTATAAAAAAAATATATAATAAAAATCCATTTATTTTCACGTAGGACACTCTGCTGTCACTTCTGGAGCTAAGTAGGTTTGTACGCGACCACTCTAAGAATAACACTGCAAGAAACTTAAAGTGCCTTGTTTTGTTTTTAGTGACGCACTACAAACCATTATCTTAAAACCTAATTGGACGAGAGCAATTAAATCCCAAGCGTTTTTAGCATTTATTTATTCTTTAAATTTTAATACGCTTTAGACATAATTTGTCGTTTAACATAATTTTTGAATTTATTTATTAGCAAGTCTATAACATTGATTGGAAGTTTATTATAAAATCTTACACAATTACCTTTGAATGAATTACTTATTTAATGGAGCCTAGGGGTCGGCACTGCGAGTTTTTATTTATTCCTACAATTAACATTGTGGATTCCACAATTCTATTTAAATTTGGTACTATTTTTATGAATATACAATATATTTTCATAAATATACTGACAATGCACTGTCTTTATATTCATTTCTTTGAATTTATCTCTAAGTGAATCGCTAGGACACATTTTATATATAGCACGAGCAGCCCCCTTCTGCAAGACAGAAATAATATTAATATCAGAAGCACTACCCCACAGCAAAATACCATATGACGTAATACTTTGCAAGTAATTGAAATAAACCAATATTTCTGTCGCTATATCTGTCAGATTTTTTTACTGCAAAAATTGGGGAACCCAGTTTATTTGTTTTTTTACCTAATGTTTCTTTATAATACATACATATGTTATTTAAAATTCTTGGCGGGGATCGAACCCTCTAGCTTTGGTTTTACAGTATGATATGAATGATTACTACTATTTTGCTACTGTACAGCTATTGTGACAAAGGATGCCTAAGTTGGGCTTAAATGGCGTTATGCAGTTGTTGCAAAGGCGCTGAACTGTTAGCTAATGTCTCTACAGTGTCATTGTACAACTCTTGGTGCTACTTGGGATTACTCTGTCACAATTTTATATCTTTACCTATAAATAATTAATTATATATATACCTTTTTTAAATATGAGTATTTCCTGAAACTCGAAGGCTGCGTTAACATAAATGCGATATAATATTAGAAATAAAATATATATATTATACGATTTACACATAAGCGCATTTTATCAACGTTTCACGACGTGTCTTGTTCGATAAATTTTATTAACGTTTTCATTTTTCACACTTTTATTGAAGTTACGATATTTCGCGTTTCACGTGACTCGCTTCCGTCGTTTTCTTTCCTGAATTACGTCCCCTACGACTTTTCCAATGTCCAAAATTTCATGCAGTGTATGATGACAAGGTCGTGAGTCGAATCCAAGGGCATGTACCAATGAGTTTTTTCTGACTTATGTACATAACTATCACTGACTGTGCCTCGGAGAGCACGTTAAACCGTCCGTCCCGGTTGCCATCAGTAAAGAGAACGAAAGGAACGTCGGACGATAATTAGCGTCATCATCATCATCATCAGCCCATTTTACCCCACTGCAGGGGCTTAGGCCTCCCCTAGGGTGAGGAGGGGGGTTTGGGGCTTAAATCCACCACGCTACTCCACTGCGGGTTGGAGATTGTAACGACCGCCATCTATTGACAGCGTCCGTGACCGACTGCTTAACGTGCTCTCCGAGGCACGGAGCCAGTGATAGTTAATGTACTTGTCAGAAAGTCAGAAAAACTCATTGGTACACGCCCGGATTCGAACCATGGCCCTATGGCCTTATAAAGTTGAGACAGGTTCGTTGATCTTTAGCGTGTTTATATGTTATTATTATCTTATATATACCATAATCAAGACGAAACGTCACACACTTCGCAACAATCGAAAAAGTGAGCAAAAAGTCAGACTCAGTGGTTAGATGTTACCATCATGATTGTTCTAAACAAAAGTTTTGACAAAATACCTATGAAATGTAATTCCAAATTTTAATTTTTTTTCCCAGTACGAATTTCATCACAGATCAAATTTCACATGTCACAGTAAATATTTCAAAACATCAAGTGGTGCATATTTGATCGACGGCGTATATTTACGTTGTCACTGCGCGCTGGCTCTATGAACAATCATGATAGTTATTGTGTACCTTTTTATTTTCAGCTTCGATGGCCGACATAGCCGCTTGCTGCGCCGCTTGAGCTTCCAATCGTTCCAATGCTTGTTTCTTCGCCTGTTCTCCTCTGAAAATAAAAAATAAAAAATAAATATGATTACTCTTTGATTTGTTGTTTATATCAAATAACATTTAAAACAAAATTAACACTTCGAAAGAGAAGTAAACCTTGTAGTATATGTATCTAAGTAATTAACAATTAACCCCTGGCACCTGCTTACCAAAACATTCACCCTATCAAGTTCTAGAATTAATTTGGTTCTCCATCATCCATTCTTCAGAATTTGTTTGAATCAAACAATTACATTCCATTCCACCAGCCCATTATACCCCACTGCAGGGGCTTAGGTCTCCCTTCAGGGTGACGGGGCTTGGAACTTAATCCACCACGCTGCTCCAGTGCAGGTTGGTGGTTATTATTTAACATATTAATTTAAACAATATTCATACCAAATTATCCAGTACTATAAAATAAATGTACGTACTAAACTGATCCTATCAAAACTTTAAAAGAAAATAGCTAAAAAACTATATATCGTAAGTTTGTATAAGTACTGCAATTAAATTTCATATTAGGAATAATTTGTTGCAATCAGAAGAACAAAGATCATCTCCCATACATCGGGTGGACCACGATTATTGATGTAATTCTTCATTGATGGAATTTTGCATATCAATAGGACTATATAAGGACATTAAAATTAGAAAATACAGATTTCTATAAATTACAGAAACTAATGTATATATATATTTATGTATATAATATATAAAAATATTAAAGTGACCAATGAAAACATGCCATAAGTTAATGGGAACAGAAACAAACTAATGTGCCCTTTGTGTGCTGTCATCACAGACATAAACGTCAGTACGAAAACGAAATCGCCAAAAAGTGGCGGGATGCGGGGAAAGGTCGGCTAGTTTTCATTTGCTCGTTCAAAATAATGGCTTCCGACGTACTTACAACTGACGGCTCACTAGTGACGTAGTTATGTAGTGTCACTACATAGCCTTGGCGAATGCTACTCCCTGTCAAAGCGTGGTCTATAAGGTTGACTTGTCTGTGATGGGAACAAAACAAACTAATGTGCCCTTTGTGTGCTGTCATTAATGTCAATATCAAAAGTAAAGGTGTATATTGTTTAAAACGCTGAAGAGCGCTAGAAAAACAAGATTATATTTTTATGAGACTGCGGAGCGTAATTTTTATTCGAGAGTACATATGTATTTTCAATGTTTCGTTGGCACGCTCTGTAACTTATACAGCCTGATGGATTTGAATATATATTTCATTAAGGCGTGGCGTCGGCGAATTGAAAAAGAGAGGGAGAATGCGATCAGGCGCCAGAGGTCTACTTATCAAATAGCCTATTTTGACTATTTTCACTATTTTGATTTTATTTTGACTATTCTCATTTTGACTATTTCTCTAGGTGACTACTTCGCTTTCGGCCCACTTAGCAAACGGTCTATTTAGCATTCTGTCCAACTCTCAATGTGTCTAATGTGTCTGTCAGAAAAAAATAGACGGTTTAGTCTGTTTTTTCTGTAACGCCATTATTGGACAGTTAAATAGATAAGTAAAATACTAATAATAAAACTTCAGTGGGAGAGGAAAACTGACAGCGAAAAATAGTTATAATTTCCTTAATTAAATTTTGCTTATAGCCATGGCGCACCCAAAATCGAAGAATACTAAGAAGCATGCATCCATAATTGATGCAAATAAAGTTAAAAACAGAAAACAAGTTAAGAGGCGTCAATTAAGTCAAAAATCATAACGCGATTTTCACCCACTTTCACTGCAAATATTGGGCTGAGATTTGGAAAACATATGTAACTTCGATGACAATACACTAAAATGATAAACATAACCTGATGCTGCAGCCCAGATTGTCTCCTCATGAGGACACTCCTCAACGGTTAAGAGCACGAACACGAAACTTAGTATATAGTTGCATTTTGATAAAATTAACCACCACGAATTAAAGCTGAAGTCAAGATTATCTCCTCATGGGGACACTCATCAATGGGGATACATACCTAAAGTATCTGACAAAACAACATTGTATGGTGCATTCTACGTTGTTAAAACCAAATTCTATATAATATACCTAAATGAAAGAATATAAGTAGGTAGGTGCTTATTCAATTTGTTTTTATCTTTTCAGTTACGGGGTTTTATAATCGGTTTATTTTTAAAATAATTTTTAGTGAATCGATTCTTAATTTGTTGTGTTCTACACATTTATTGAGTAAATGGCTACATTGTGAACCGATAGTAACCAATAGATAACGTGAAACATTCACTGTAACTTGGTTTTGACGATTCGAAAATACTTGCGCAAGTCTTCACTTCACTTCATCAGCCCATTTTCACCCCACTGCAGGGGCTTAGGCCTCCCCAGGGTGAGGGGGGACTTGGATCTTAAATCCATCACGCTGCTCTACTGCGGGTTAGGAATTGTAACGACCGCCATCTATTGACAACCCCCGGGACCGACTGCTTAACGTGCTCTCCAAGGCACGGAGTCAAGTCAGAAAAACTCATTGGTACACGCCCGGATTCGAACCATGGACCTATAAATTTGAAACAGGTTCATTGCGCTTTGGGCTATCACGACACATTTTTTGCGCATACGATTGCGCAAGTCTATTTGAATAAAGATATTTTGATTTGAAATCATAAATAACGTTTATTTAATCTTCTTTTTATCACTTTTCCTCCCCGCTCCTGAGCCATTTCAAATCTGAACAGTTTTTAGTGTTCAGTATTGGTACGGCCCCTCACTAGGTGGTCTAACGACCTAATAAAGATGGCAGGCCTCCAAAGTTGTCTAAGACCGTATGTTATGGAGATTAAGGAGTATGCCTGCGTGCAGCAGCAAATAAATCTCTAGCGGCTCAGACGACAACGATCACTCACACTTCATTGTTCAACGGAGTACTTAATCTAGAAATGAAAAGTTCTGTCGTCAGGTATTTTCTTTACGCACCCCAGTAAGTCAATAAGCGATGGAGGCTGCTGTTCTTCGACATGATCGGCGGCTTCGTCGGGCGACACTTCGGTTTCCTCTCCAGAAGATGGCGTAGAAATTGTTGGGGACTCGTGCTGTTTCATTTGTATTCTGAAACATTGGAAACGTTTAATCGGAAGGTCCAAAGAGCAAAATTTTATTGCCGCCATGGAAATGACGTCATGCAAATGGCGTAAGGTGTGATTCGATTGAATTTTTAAACGTCAACAAAATGGCGAATAGAATTAACTGATATTGGCCGTTCGTCGAGAATGTCGATCAATATTGTATATTTTAAATCACAAATATCACAAAACATTAAATATAGATATACCAAGTGTTTGACTGAAGGTAATCAGAATTTGTAAAGCGTGTAGAGCTTACCGAACCAAACAAAAAGTCCCAAGTGAACAGATGGCGCAAACTATCGGTTACCGAGAAAAACATGATTATTTTTTTTATGTTTTTTTTTGTTTGAGTCGGTACGCTCACACGCTCAATAAGTTGGGAATACGATTAACCGAATACAAATATAGAGTTGTCCAATATTTTCTGAGAATGCGTTGCATTTGCAAATCATGAACTAAGTTGTTCTTACGTAACACTGTAATACAACGCGAATGCACCATTACCCAAATTATTTCGGATAATAAATTAACTAACTAACCGGGACCGACGGCTAAACGTGCTCTCCGAGGCACACAGTCAGCGATAGTTATGTACATTAGTTAGAAAAAACTCATGTGTATTTGCCCTGGGATTCGAACCACGGCGTTCTAAACAAGAAGCGAGCTCGCTACTACTCGGCTATCATAAGATACTCACTGGCCATTGTCTTCTTTAGTTATATCCAACCCAAAGGCTGAAACTTGCAACTGTCCGGTGTCATCGGCGGCCGGTAAAGCTGGCAAATGTCGACTGGTGCCTAAAGTTAAAAAAAAAAGTTAATGGTGTCTTTTTATTTGGATACAGAGAATGAATACAAAGCTTCATTGCTGACGTAGAAAGGTGTGGTAAGAGGCGACTAAACCGGACAGCGCACCCGGCGTATATTTCATGTGGAACTAATTGACACATATGACAAATTATCAACCAAAGAGCAGCCATCGGATACATTTTATTGTGTACATTGTATACACATACATTGTATGTGTGAACGTTGTTAGGCATATAATATTTATTGGCTGGTATTGCGGGCAGTTCGATAATTACAATGATTGAACTAAGACGTATGACTTTCATTGTTTACATACTTATCATTGGCGACGAGTAAAATCGAATTCAAAAAGTACAGCGATAAAATATACATCGTAAAAATGTTAGGAGGAATATTCGGAGGTAATCTGGCCTTCGATCATAGGAGTCAAGACTGGGAAACATTTAAAATCCGCTTTGAACAATACTGCGTGGCAAATGGTGTCACTACAGAAACGGACCAAGGCGCCGTAAGGAAGCGCGCCTTACTCATCACTACCATGTGCGAGGACACGTTCCGGGTGGTGGAAAGTCTGGCGGTGCCGCAACAATTGGATGCACTGTCATATAAGCAACTGGTGCAATTAATGGACGAAAATCTAACGACGCGACGCTGCGTGTTCGCGGAGCGCTATCGTTTTTATAAGGCGGAGCAGCGGTCAGGAGAAGAATTGGGTGAGTGGGCAGCACGCGTGAGCTTGCTGGCACGCCACTGTCGTTTCAAAACGGAATTGGACAACGCGCTCCGGGACAGATTTGTACTGGGTCTCGAGAACGAAAAAGAAAGGGAACGGCTCTTCGCCGAAAACGCGGACAAGTTGACTTTCGCGGCGGCGACCGAGTTGGCGCAGTCGGTGCGTTGCGCGCGCCAGGCGGCACGGCGCAGCTCACAAGGCTTGAGCGGCGGCAGCGAGGCGATGACGGCAACAGTGGCTGAACGCGCAGAGGTGTTCGCCATGGGGACGACACCGGCAGCGGCGACACCGCGCGCTGTACGACCGGCCGCTAAGCGTTGCGATGTTTGCGGATATAATAATCACTCAAAAGAAAAGTGCCGTTTTGTGAATTATTGGTGTAAAAGGTGCAATGTTAAAGGTCATTTAAAAAAAGTGTGCCCTCAAAAAAATTCGCATTTTATAGCTGCAGAGGTCACCGATTCTATCGAAGGTAATAAACCGTTATTCAATGTAGGGCCGTTTTTCGTAGACGTTAAAGTGGACGGATCGAGCGTCAGGTGCGAGGTGGATAGTGGTAGCGCGATTTCGGCCATGTCAGAGGAATTTTATCGAACCAAGTTTAATAGATTGCCACTTATTAATAGTAATATTAATTTACGTAGTTATAACGGGGCAGCGATCCATCCGATCGGTCGGGTTGCGACGCGAGTGACATACGACGGGAGAACGGAAACGATCGAACTATATGTTATCGAAAACAGGGGTCGTTCACCACCTGTACCGATCTTAGGTCGGGATTTCATGAGAAAATTTAAATTAGGTATAAATAAAATCCATGCAATAATAAAAGAAGACCTAAATTCTTCTGTCACTCACGGTTTAAGTCAAAAGTATAGTAAAGTATTTTCGGACGTGTTAGGAAAATTTTACAAATTCAAAGTGGAATTAAAATTAAAAGGGGACGCACGTCCAATGTTTTTCAAACCACGGCCAGTACCGTTCGCGATTAAGCCTAAAGTAGACGAAGCGCTCGATAAACTAGTATCGTTCGGTATTTTGAAACCAGTAAACCAGTCAGAATATGCGACTCCGATAACACCGGTACTGAAGCAGAACGGTACCATCAGAATCTGCGGGGACTATTCGGTCACGCTTAATAAAATGTTGCATATTGACAAGTACCCTCTGCCGCGTATCGAAGAGTTGTTCGCGCGATTATGCGGCGGAAAAGAGTTCACTAAACTCGACCTGTCTATGGCGTACATGCAACTCGAGCTGACCGAGTCATCACAGGATCTGACGTGTATCAATACTCATAATGGATTATTTAAATTCACGAGATTAGTTTTTGGGTTAGCGTCTTCGCCTGCGATCTTTCAAAAAACAATGGAAAAATTACTAGCGGGGATAGACGGGGTGTGCATATTTCTTGATGATTTGTTAATCACCGGGTCAACTAGAGAAATACATATGGCGAGGTTAGAAAAAGTATTAAAAAGGTTACAAGATGCGGGACTTACATTACAGAAGGAAAAATGTGTTTTTTTTTTCAAAAGTCGGTACAATATTTGGGACATATTATTGATGAAAACGGCTTGCGGACATCTCCAGAAAAAGTACGCGCCATACGCGAGGCTAAAGCGCCTAGCAACGTAACCGGATTAAAATCTGTTTTGGGAATGGTTAATTATTATCGTGGTTTCGTGCCAAATATGTCCAGCATTTTAAACCTTTTACATAAATTACTCAAAGATAAGGTTAAATGGGAATGGTCAGTTGAGCAGCAAAGGGCATTCGAGGAAATGAAACGACAACTTGAGTCTGATAGAGTATTGGCGCATTACGATCCGGAATCGATCACGATATTGTCGGTTGATGCGAGTCCAAACGGGCTCGGCGCCGTGTTGGCGCAAGTGCAGAGTGAGGGAAGAGAAAAGGTCGTGTCGTACGCATCGCGCGCACTTACTTAAGCGGAGCGAGCATATTCACAGATTCAAAAGGAGGCTACTGCGATCATTTTTGGTATTAAAAAAAATTTCACCAATATCTTTATGGGCGAGATCAACCTTTTATATTACGAACGGATCACAAACCGTTAATTACCGTTTTCGGAAATAAAAAGGGAATACCAGAAATGACCGCAAATCGCTTACAAAGGTACGCGTTGTTTCTTTCGGCGTATAACTACAGAATTGAATTTGTTCGCAGCGCTGATATCGTAGCAGATTACTTATCTCGTTCGACCGCAGCGACAGAGACTGCTTCACCGCCGCGGCCCGCTGGCCGTAACGAGTACGTGTGCACCGAACAATCGCAACCACAACATTGTTTTGAGTCGCACGCATTCATAGAAAAGAATGCATATTTAAATTTTTTATCTGATTCGTTACCAGTTTCGGTTCACGAGGTTAAAACGGAGACCACGAACGACGTTATACTGGCCCGAGTGTTGTCATTCATTGAAAAAGGTTGGCCACGTAAAATATCTGACAGTGCAATTTTACCGTATTTCAATTGTCGGTTACAGTTAAGCTGTGAAAATGGCTGTGTAATGAGAGGTCATAAGGTTGTGAGACCGGAGGCCTTGCGAACGAGAGTGTTAAACGAGTTACACTCGTCGCATTTTGGCATTGTTAGAACAAAAACGGAGGCGCGTGCTAGGTTATGGTGGCCGGGAATTGATGACGATATTCAGGTAAAAATTGGAGGGTGCATAGCGTGCTCAACATTACGCGCTACCCCGCACCGCTCGCACCATGGCCGTACCCCGCGACACCGTGGGAACGAGTCCATTTAGACACTATGCAAGTATTTAACGATACATATTTGGTAGTGGTAGACGCCCACTCAAAGTGGGTGGAAGCTTTCAAGTTGGTGGGGACCGCAACCACGGCAGCCGTACTCGAGCGAGTAAGTGAACTTATAGCGCGATTCGGACTTATGCGTACTATAGTTACGGATAATGCTAGTGTGTTTACGTCGTCGTTATTCGAACGGTATTGTGACGCTAACGCCATGAAACATGTTACTATTTCACCTTACCATCCAGAATCGAACGGCCAGGCCGAAAATTCGGTTAAGATAATTAAAAGGACGCTAAAAGCCTTAGTACTGGAAGGGGGTCCGCTCTCACAGTGCATCGTCTTAGCAAATATTTACTAACATATCGTAATGCACCTCACGGTACAACGGGTTTCTCCCCTGCGCAACTGATGTTCGGACGTTCTTTACGTTGTAGGCTAGACCTTCTTCATCCGAGGAGGGACAATACAACGCCGGCGAAATTTACGGTCTCCTCTGCCGCTATAAAAGCTACAGACAATGTTATATCTAAACAGATCTCACAATATAAATATTACGGTGGACAACGTAAAATTAAATTTAAGGAAGAGACAGAGGTATTAGTAAAACATTACTATTATAATGGTACTAAGCATAAATGGTTAAGAGGAACCCTAAAAAAGAAAATTGGCAATCGGATGTGGCGGGTGTTCGTTCCACAGCTGCAAGGGTGTGTTCGGAAGCACGTAGATCAGCTGATTGAGTACCGCGGCCGCGATGAGAGGAAAAGAGAACACGCCGAAAGCGATTACAGTATTGTGACGACAGGTGGGAACGCAGAGATCACAAGCGCATCATTACCAGACAACTCAGGTACTTCTAGACCGGCTGATGAAATGCCATCGTCGACACCTACTATAGAAGCGGAGGCTCACGCGACGGCGTCGTCGCCGGAACATGACTCACAAACTGAAGGAAGTCCGAGTAGCCAATATGACAGCCCCGGAACTGACTCGGATTCGCTGGACGATGCAGATGAGTCCTGGGTACCGCGACGACCATTAAGTAGAAACGACGTTGAACCCCGTATCACGTCTCGACGACGTCGAAATTAATAGATTTAGTTAAATCAACGTAGAATTTTAATTTAAGTTAACATTTATTTTATATAGGTTTGGTTGTTTATAATATTGATAACAATAGTTTTATATTACATAAGATGGTGTATATGTAGAAAATTTAGGGTGGAAAGATGTATTGTATGTGTGAACGTTGTTAGGCATATAATATTTATTGGCTGGTATTGCGGGCAGTTCGATAATTACAATGATTGAACTAAGACGTATGAGTTTCATTGTTTACATACTTATCAAAACAAACGTAGTGATATTATTCCACCGACCCGGAAATAGCGAAATCCCTACATAGGTATAATTATGTGAACAATGAATACAAGTATTGACTAAGACACGTGACGTTTTTATTAACTATACAATAGTCTGGCCGTCGAGAGAATGCGTTTCTGACACATGTCAGTCGGGCATGACTAATGGTGGGCAATAAATGACACTACCTATTATTAATTAACATTATTTTCTATAATTACGTTATTTGTCATTCGGTTATCCGTTAGTTAGACTCAGATTCGCTTGAAGACATGCTGTCGTCTTCATCGTCTTCGTCTACAACTATAATTAGGTTGCCATCAATTATATTGTCAATTTTCATATCACGATCAAAGCCTTTGAAAATAAAACTTTAGGGATTTTTTCCGCCTTTTTCCACTTGTCTCTCGTGACAAACGCACAGGCTTTCTTCCCTTCCCAAACTTTCTACTCACTAATAGATGGCGCTTTACAGTATAAATTTTGCAATAAAATGGAATTTAGTTTCGACAAGAAGCTAATGCCGGTTTAATGTTATACAAAGTTGATATGCAAAAGCGAAGAACGCAAGTTAGCACGCTTCATTTACAAAATATCACCAATTAAGTGCATGGACGTTTAACTCTCTGGACAGGGTAACAGTGACTGAAACACTTTGTGCCAATTGGCACAAATTCGCTCGACAGAGAATTTTGTTTGAATATCCTGTCTTTTATCTATATTATACACTGCAGTGTCTTTGGTATCGTCCCGTTCGTGTATGGTCACTTTTAATATCTTTTGAAAACTATAAAGAAAAGAAATATTTAAGAAAAGTAAGAAAAAGAAAAGAAAAGGTTAATGGTAACCTTATTTACTACTTTGCACCATTATACCCCACCGTAGGGGCTTAGGCCTCTCCTTGTGATGAGCGTGTTTGGAGCTTAACCCACTACGCTGCTCCAGTACGGGTTGGTATATTTTACCGGCTGTCATCTCCGAGATCTAACGTGCTCTCCGAGGCACGGAGTCAGTGATAGTTTTGTGCTCAAGTCAGAAAAAAACTCATGCCTCATGATCTTCTAAACAAGAATCGGACTCGCCACCACACGGCTATCCCAACACGTCACGACAAGGTAATACAAGATATATGGGCGGAAATGGAAATTTTCGAAACTTTCTTCTGTCTGTCTGTCTGCATGCGTCGCGTTAGATCTGGGCTAGACTGGGCATCTTGGGGGAAATCCTTAAATATTTTTTATCATATAAGAAATAAATTCAAGAATAATTATTACAGAAATGCAAAGAATATTGTAGGCAATAGGTATAAGTAAAAAAATACAATTAGTGGCAATTTGTTATGCATTCAGACCCTGAGAATAAAATTTTAGTGCATTTTTAGATTTTATTAAATTTTTGAATCGTCTGCTGTTATCTATTTATTAAATTATTTCTTATCATTTGAGTGCTATGCAAAATGCAGTCAGCTGTTTAGTGCTTTTGTAGTTTTGAATTTTAATTTCCTATAGGTTAATGTTAACCTATAACTTAAGTAATATTTTTAATTTATTATCAATTAAATTATTCGTTAATTTTTGATTTTTAAACAAACAAAAAATATTTATTTAAATTACATGCTATTAGACGAGCGATAATATTAATTTCATTTTCCTCAAAAAAATAATATTCATGAATTCAAACAGAATACAATAGTTTATTAATAAAATATCTTTTGGGATCACTAGCAAATAAGTAGCTAAATCACCAATTAATCTTGGATAGGCTTAAAATGTTTTATTGACACATTTGTACGAATGTCGTCCATTTTACATCAACACAAAATTTCTGACCCACACTAGTACAGCCGATACCTCAGCGACATGTACGGGAGTTCGTATGAATCAGTGTGCATAACTGATTTAATATAATCCAAGGAGTAATCGTAGGGCGGCCTAGGGCGGCTAAGTTGTAAAATTTCAAGATTGATTAAAATATGAAAGTATTTGGTCTATATAATGGCTTCATAAACCAATATTTTATTACCTATTGTATTTTATTACGTTATTTCACTATAATCTTCATCTGATTTAATACAAATCAATATATTGACAAATCAAAGAATTAAATGTACTTTTTAAAATACTTTTGTTGCATTATTAATTATTTTCACTCTTTCATAATATTGTAACGCTGGCTAGTTATAAGCCAGACGTTCGATTAAAATACATAATTTGAATTTGAATAAATTCAAATTATGTATGTGTTAGGAACACGAGCCCGGGATGGCTCGGCCTGGTTTTTGACAGAAAGAATTCTGGGGTGTACGAAGATCGCGAAGTGTTATACGGATATATGTTTTATTGTGTTATTGTGTTATTGTAATCGCGTTTACGAAAGTGTCGAAATACAAGTCTTTCCTTTCCAGCATTCATATCTTTCATTTCAGCTCTGTAAGCTACGTACCCTAAAGAACATAATTAATAGAAAATAAAATATACATAAAGAGAGATATAAAAAATATACTCTCTACAATTGGTGGAGACGGCCGAGATATCGGTACATGGAAGAAATTATTCCAGGGTTTACCCAACGACGATGTCCAAGGATTTTTTGAATCTTTCGAAGCGATAGCTGCAATTAACAAATGGGAGGATACCCAGAAGAAAGCAGCACTATTATTATATTTAGCAGGCGCTGCCAAAGACTTTTACAAAACAATAAATGCTTCAGAGAAAACGTACGCACAAATTTGTGAAGAGTTAAAAAATGAATTTAAAAGTAATACGAATTGGATTCAAATATTCTTCAACACAAAACAAGGAAATGAAGACATATTACAATATTTTTATCACATGCGTACAATAGCTACCAAAGCTAAATTAAATGACGAAAGGCTCATTACTAGCACGATTATTAAGGGGTTAAAAGAACCGTTTAAGAGGGTTTTCAGCTCGTTAGCTTTGGAGAAGATGGAAGATTTAAAAAGAAGCATAACGAGTCATCAAGAAATATACACCGAAAATTACAGCAAAGATTACGACCTACCAATTAATATGACTACTACGCAGGCTTCAAGTACTCATATACCGCAGGCATCAGGGGATGCCAAATTGCCTTCAACAATTAACAAATCTTCTTTCAGAGGAAACTACAATTTCAGGCCACGTCCTAGTGTTCCTCCTCGCTATAATAGTTGGAGAACACAGCCGCCCGTGGCGAGGTCTACTCAACAAGGTCCTGTGGAAAATCCTAAGCGCATCGCAACGACGCAAGGTTTGAGTGAGCTTACCTCGCAAGCAAAGTCTTGTCAAGAAAATCAAGAACGGTCATCGAGTACAGGACATTCTACTCAACTATCTAATTTCAGTAGTTATATTGAAGTAATGTTGCCTAGTAGTTCAATTACTGCACTTTTAGATTCGGGCGCAGATTGTAGCTGTATTGGTAGAAATTTAGTTGAAGAAAAATCAATCTGTTTTTCGGATTCAATGAAGGTTACGATGAAAGCCGTGAATGGTACTCGATTAGATTTTGCTGGTTTCATAAATCTGCAATTTCTCATCGCAGATAAGAAATTCGATCACACTTTTTATGTGATAAATGATTTTGATGATTGTTTAATTTTGGGTATGGATTTTTTCAAAAAGTATGGGGTTATTTTGAATTACGTGGAAGGATCTGTTGAATTCCATAATAGAGATTTAAGGGTTAATTTGGTGCAACCGCGTGCGCCTGTAAAGATTCAGAAAATGGCATACTCGACTATTAAATATTTTGAGTCGGAAGACGAGAAAAATGAAAATAAATTATATATTTGTGATATTAATTTAGATAACGACATTTCGGTTGTCAGGGAAACGGAGTCGCTCTTAGCAACGGATAACGGGAATAAAATCGACGTAGATAATAATTTGATGAACAAGCAGGAAAATTCATTGAAAAAGGTTTCAATGAAATTTTCTGAACGTAAAGGTGATGGTGAAAGTGAAATTCCTCTTTATCGTATAGGATTGTCGGATATTACGATGGAACAGAATAGTGATACATTTTGTAGGTTTATTGAGGAAAATTCGAAGACAAGACCAGGTTCGGTAAGAAGTTTTCGTGTAGAAGGTAGCGTATTAACTAGAATTAGAAGGGCCCAGCGTAAGAAAAAGGTTCATTATGATAAGAATAAAAGGCCCGCATCTTTTCAGGTTGGGGATCTAGTTATGGTATATACTCCGCGAAGGGTCGTGGGGAAAAGCTTAAAATTGAGCAGATGTTTCAAGGGTCCATTCAAAATCATCAGAATTATTTCTCATACCAATTTTCTGATAGAACATATGGTAAATCATAGTCGCGATATTGTTCACGTCAATAGAATTAAGAAATTTTATAGACGTGTACACCATGTATAATGATTCATAAGTTTTCCATTCGTTTACGTGTATCATTCATGGACATTTTTATTTTGTTGAAAATAGTGAAGTAAAGACGAAATAGTGATTTAGTGTCATCCTTTAGTAGCATGTGCGGATGTTGTTTAATGTGATGAAATGTATTGTGCATTATGATTTTTGTGAATGAGGATGATTTTAATGATATGATTGTAAGGAAGGTTTGGTGTGTCGGTAGGGAACACCTTGCATAGTCGGGATTCCTCTGACGACCTCCAAGGTATTGGATCATCCTCAGAAGAGTATCCGCACCATATCATATGAATGTAAGGTTATTCACATTGAAAGGGTATGACTGATGATTTTGTATTTATTATGAATGTATTAGTAATAATGTCGTTCATGTATTTAATGTAAAAAAAAAAATTCACTACATATTTTTCATATTTCATATTTTCAGATAATATAAAACATGTTCTTTGTCAAATTTCAAAAATATTCAAAAATGAAAATGTTTGAAATTTGAAATATGTAAATATTCTAAATTGTTTTAAAAGAATTATTTGACGTTTTTAATATTCGTCAAATTACGAATAATATAATTATTTGAATAGATTCTATTTCATTCTTCATATGACATTGACAACTTGATGAAATGTCAAAATTTTTATTCAATGTCATTGTTTACAATTTAAAATTTAGTAATACGAAGATGTTAATCATAATATAATGATTTATTTTTGTTATATATCATGTGAACGTTGTACGTTGGAGCGACGACCAGATGCAGAGAGGTGGCAGGCCGTTTAGAAGATACAAGAAACCGCTGCATGGAGCAACATATAGGACATAGGAAGTATTTTTCTATCAATTAAAGAGGAATGATGATAGTTGAGGATTGTAAATGAAGTTATGTGAGTGGATATCACTTCCCATTAAGAGTGAATGGGCCTTCCGCCACATGTTGTTTTATAAGTGAATTGATATGAGAGAAATGTACGTAGGATATGCCGACTACCAATGACTATGATCATGGGGTCTGGTTTCCTCGTTGCGTTTCCTCAACTAGAGGGCAGTTTAAAGTTGAACTTATTTTCAGATACGAGCAATCCTCATAAGAAAATGGATGTGCCTTTGCCTCATAGCTACTCTGCACGTCACTCCAATGAAGTCCAAGATTTTTTATAAAATTATCCTAATGTCATGTTTTATAACAATGATTATGTATTAGCTTTAAATAACAATTTGAAAACAGCAACTACTGAGTTTCTTGGCGGTTCTTCTCAGTGGAATCTGCTAGTGAACCGTCAACCTTAATTTCTCAATTTCTTATTTTTAGAAGAATAGGGACCTTCTTCAAAATTAGAGGGGGGAAGATGTAACGCTGGCTAGTTATAAGCCAGACGTTCGATTAAAATACATAATTTGAATTTGAATAAATTCAAATTATGTATGTGTTAGGAACACGAGCCCGGGATGGCTCGGCCTGGTTTTTGACAGAAAGAATTCTGGGGTGTACGAAGATCGCGAAGTGTTATACGGATATATGTTTTATTGTGTTATTGTGTTATTGTAATCGCGTTTACGAAAGTGTCGAAATACAAGTCTTTCCTTTCCAGCATTCATATCTTTCATTTCAGCTCTGTAAGCTACGTACCCTAAAGAACATAATTAATAGAAAATAAAATATACATAAAGAGAGATATAAAAAATATACTCTCTACAATATTATCATAACCTTTGGTAAGAATTTAAAAAAAAAACTTTAGGTTACTCAGTGCCAAAATATTGAGATATGGCGCTATGAAGTTATAGACTTAGCGAGGAAGTGCGCAAACGACTGTTAATTGTGTCGATCGATGGCTGCAGGTGGGATACCTCTCCCTATTACAACCGCGGTTGCCCCTTGATTCGGTTATCATGCTGTAGGTGACGAAAAAATCTCCTAGCATGTAAATTTTTATGAAATAAAATGGATACCACACCAGATAGGCCTACGGCCATCCATGTCTTGCGGCTCAATATTATTTAAATCTGTTACTGTCAAGACGCCAAATAATCTTCCTAATTATAAAGAGGTTATACAAACTGTATTCATGAAGCGCTCAAGCCCAAGCTACGATTCAAGTGTAAATTGTGTGCCTTACTTTGTGTCAGCAACCTGTGCTTCAACTGACCGATTTTCTATTCTTCCGTTGGCTCAGGAGGCGGTTCTTCAGTTTGAGGACCTCGCATCAGGCCGAGAAATTGAAATTAGATAACTATCTATATCCCACTTCGGTGAACCGGAATTACACTATTTTAATTTATTTAATATGATACTGCAACGTACCAAGTTTTTTCATTTTAATTCCAACAAAGCAACATTAAAACACTTGGATGCTTTAAAGCAGAGTTCCTCAACTTTTTTTTTCTAAATCTAAAGTCTAACTAGCTATATTTTTTTGACATATACTTGAAACGGCACCTCTTGTACCACTACAAGTGACGCAGAGAGCGAAAAGTAATATTAGCTATCTCTCTCACATGTGCTGATTGTGCTCCGAATAGCGATGTTTTGTCATACTATCCATACTATCGCGCTAGCCAGGTACATAGCAATTTATTCAAAGGATTTTAAAAGATAGTATAGTTCCAATCAAATTTTATGGCGGATCGGAATACAACGCTTCATGCATGCTTGCGCAGGTTCAGTCATATGTCCCTCGCTCCACTGCGTCCCGCTACACCTAAAACTGGTTACTGCGACGCGACTTGTGCCTATGTTCACATCCGCCATAAAGGTTGATTGGAACTATACTTCAAAATGAGAGATTCCCCGCGGGCCACTTGAGGCCGCGCGTTGGGTACCATTGCTTTAAAGTATCTTTATATAAATTTAATCAAAAAAGTAGGATGCCGCTCTTCACGGAATAGGAAATAGAATAGCGGCTTCTGTGTCGTCGCCAAAAGCAATGGGCGTTAATTGACCAATCAACGCGTTCCAAATTAGCAGATAGCCGATTTAAAACTCATCGATAGGCAATAATGACTGCCCCCTCGCATCCCGCAACGGCATACGAGAAATAATAATAATATAACAATAATAATAATAATAATAATAACACACACAATCACAGCAACGTCTAGGTCCCAAACTAAACATTTGCTTGTATTTTGGGTACCAAGCGAAGACACCACATACATATAACAACCAAGACCCGGTGCCAGTATTAATATTCATCATATAAATACTGACCCGACCTGGGATTCGAACCCGGGACCTCCAGCTTCGCAGGCAGGGTCGCTGCCCACTAGGCTAAGCGGTCGTCAATAACTTAGAGTTGTCATATTTAGCAAATGAGAAGCCTTAAGTAGATAGAAAACTTAAAAAAAAAATCAAGTAATTGTAAACTAATAGGACAAAGATGCGATCCAGTTTTAAATTTCGAGCACCTCGAAATTTATTTATATTTACGACGTACGAAAGGGGAAAGGAAGAAAGAGGAGAGGTATGTGAAAGGTAATGAAAAATAAATCGATTAAATAAAATAATATCATTAGAATAAAATAGATCAAAAAATTTGATTCAAAATTTGAATACTTTTTTATAAAAATATAGACGATCTAGATTATATATATTTATTAATTTTTATAAATGGATTTTCAAGCAATAATCGATTCTGTAAAATTAATAGATGATGACGTCACCACTAATAATTATAGCTACGATTTTCTACAAATTGCATTTAACTGTTGACCGCCTTAAACAAAAGTCGCGCCATATTAATGTTAGACTTTTTTCTGTCTTTTATTTATTACACTTATATGAAATTACATATTTTTATCTGTTAAACAAGGATAGGTATATATTTCTATATATAAAAACAAAAACTTGGAAAATATTGCAAAATTTTGAAGAATGCCCATTAGGTAAGTACAGTTGGTTTTTTATTGCATAGACTTATCCAATCAGGTCTAAAACAAAACTTACTAAACTAGAAATGAAAAGGAACCTCTAAGCTAAGTTAAAAAAAAAGCATTAGGAAAAAACGAAGTTAGAACGCGAACAGAAAGACAGACGGACGGACAAGCTACCATACGACAATAAAATTATAAAGTACCAGCGGTGTTTAATAAATGGTGTACACATTAGAAGAAATGTGTATGAAATTTAAATATATTTCTGACAGAAAAGCGTACATTTTCGGGGTTTTTCAACATTTCATATTGTAATATTAACATTTGAAAATATATTTAAATAAATAAAATTATGAATCAATTACCAATGACTGTGCGCCGATGGTGTGGCGTGAAAAACAAGTTTACATTTATTATTTTCGTGGTTCTAAAATTACTACGTACCTATAATAAATAAATTAGTGTTCCGAATTCTTTGTCTGTCTCTTCATACGTAATTAAAAAAAAACGGATCTATTCTTATGAACTTTCGTGCAATTTCATGGTCACGTGATGGTATATGTGGGTCACTATATAAGTTTTGAGACACTCGGAAACAATATATTTTTATTATTTAAATTATATTTTTCCAATGTTTCCTCCATTATTCTCTATGCGAATTAACATCCGGTTAAACCAGCTCTAGAAACATTTATTCCAGTGTTCCTCCGACAGGTCAAAAATGGTTGATTCCGTAAAAGTGCGAATTGACTAGAAGCCCTCTTCTGCGTATAGCGTCTAACCACTCATACTCTAGCTAGTAGATGTAAGATGGCAAGTTTTAGTCAGAGTTTCAGTGCGCAAGGTAACCCGCGCGCCACTCCACACCCCGAGAAATCACCGCGCGCCGTTTTAAAACACGCGAAATTGCGTCACGTCACTTCGATACTGTGAACTGACATTTACGCCTCTATTCCAAACACTGCTGTCAAATTAATTTACTCTCTGATTCGTGGGCAGCCACAGTTTTTTCGGCACTTGAAAAAAAAAAACGTTTCTTTCATTTTGTCCTTGACAATTGGGAATAAAAGAAATCACGGGAGCTACCTCGGGGCATAAGGTGAATGAGACAGGGTTTAATATCCAATTTTTGAATAAATGCCTTTGTTCTGAGTTGGTTTTGAAAGATTCGTTGTCGTGCTGCAACACTATTCCACTAAGCCCGGTCTTTGGTCGTTTCTTCTGGACAGCTTTGAAAACTTTTGACACTGCGACTGTTGTGTACCATTCTGAGTCTACTGATCTGCCATTTTCTAGCATTGATGTCACAAGATCTCCACTCCGTGAAAAATAACTGGGCACCATTTTCTTACCAGTTTTTTGAGACCTTCACAAGTTTGTTGGCAACTGGCCATCTGAAAACAGCCATACCGATGAACGCTTCTTGGCTTCCGGATAAGATTGATATATCCATGTTTCATCTTTAGTTAATAATTTCAGAAACGCGTCGCATTTCTCAGCAACAATTCACACGGGCTTCTTGTTCCGTTTGAGAGCACATGTAGCGTCGAATAACAAAGCCTTCTCACGTCAAGATGTTCATGTAAAACGGTATAAACAGTAACCGAATATCTAAGATCCTCTCCATGTCCATATATGAGATTCGTAAGTCTTCTTGCATCAGCATTTCAGTAGAACATTTTCTGCAGTGACTGCCGTTGGCTGGCGTACACTTTATTCGTCATCTTCAAGACTAGTTATGCTCTTTTAAATTCGTTAAACCATCTAAAGATTGTTGCCCTAAAAGGCATAAATGCGGAGCCAAGGTGGGTTCGATTTTCGCCCGGAACAAATATTTGTGTGCATGAACATGTCTATTTGTTTCGTGTCTGGGTGTAAAAAGTATATATTATTGAAAAAAGAATATAATATTTAAGTATGTATACCAGTTGCCTAGTACCCCATAATACAAGCATAATACTTGCTTACTTTGGGAGTAGATGGTGCTGTGTGGAATGTCCCAGATATTATTATTATTAAATGTTCTCGCTTAACCTCTATCGTAGTAGACGAAAAGGCGGGAAGTGATGACAGGATTCGATAAATACCAAAAAAAAATTCTTAAATGGACGTTCACGTTCGATATTTAAAGTTTGCAAATTTAAAATATAGGACAAAGATGCGATTCAGTTTTAAATTTCGAGCATCTCAAAACTTATATATATATTTACGACGTACAAAAGGGGAAAGGAAGAAAGAGGAGAGGTATGGGAAAGGTAGTAACAAATAAACAGAACGATATTATCTTGCACTACATAACACACTGTAGCATGGCATGAAAAATTAGCAATGTATTTATTACATGCGGTGGGGGAGGGGGGAGAAGATGGCAGGACAGACTAATCGTTTTACTTATGAAACAGTGTAGCCAAAAATGCCGCGTTTTAGCTGTTGAAAACTAAGAACGTTGCCTTTCTCTCATTTTATTTCGGTTCTGTCTTTCACAAAAGTAGCCATGTTTGTAACTACCGATACAATATCGTATTCGACCGCTTCATCGAAATACGCATTCATACACAATGTTGATGAACATCACCTTTTCGGGCCTTTTTTAAGGAAAATACACCTTAAATCTTGTAGGTAATTGAACCAGACGTTGGTAGTTAACCAATTACATAAGTAACTCAAATAATTCTTATGACAGAATCAGTTGGTTTTAATGTATGTATATGATTTTAAAAGAATCCTCACCTAACAACTACCAGAACTCCATATCCTAAATAGTAGAATAAATAGAAGAACATCTTGAAAAATCCAACGGCCAGTTCAGCGGGTGGCATTTGCTGCAGATCTGCGATTTTCTGTTTTATGTTCGACGGCGATAGAGACGAAAACGCCACGGATATTCCTTCTTTGACTGACTGCAAGCCTCTACGGAACGGGTCTTTGCCGGCTCTGAAAAATTACAAAAATATGTTAGAAAAGCACGCCCAACAACACAAGGTCGTCGGTAATACTTGTGACGTCACAACTGTCATTTCGACAATGTTTTTTGCATAGAGCAATATGTACTCTCCTTTCTGTATACCAACTCTATGGATACAATTTTAAAAGGTAGATCCGATTAAAATCATGCAAAAATGCTTTATTTTAAAAACATACTTATTGAAGTAAAAAGAATCTGGCAATAAGCCTCTTTCCGATAACTAAAATGTTTTTTTTGACCAATTTTAAAGAAACAAAAATTTTGTCAAACTTTTGGTTAAAAACGATTTATATCTGAAAAAAGGTAAATTCACATAAAAAAATCCCATCCGTTGAACGAAATCCTGTACCCACACCTGCAAACAAAAGATACAGCGAACCTGTGGGACTTACTCTTAAATCATATTGTTTTTTAAAATGGAACAAAACCATACACTGTAACCTAGGCAGTATGGATTTGTAACAAAGTTTTTTCATATAACACGAGGTTCTTAAGATGGCATTGTAGACATCTATATAACCGTTACGTTTACACCCTAAATCACAAACTTCCAACAGATTTTCTGCAGCTATAAGCTTACAGCTTATAAAATATTTGCACGCTTTTCTTACGTACTTTAAGAAAATAAATAATAATAATAATAACGTATACATAAAACGTCTTTTGTAATGAAAATTAATAAAGGAAATGATCAACATTTCACATCTTGTCTTTTAAATCTAGGTTAATTGACAGTTAGTTACTTTTTACCTACGACGGGACGGAGACAGTATATGCGTTTGGGGTAAGCCTGCGGGCACGAGACCGCCCGCCATCGCTCGGCCGTCGCTGGTCTTCTGCCCGCAGGCTAAGAGGTTGTTTATGCATGTACTTGTTTGTGCATATGTTACCATTTTCCTCACAAACTACTGGATCGACTTAGATGTGATTTTCCACATTACATAGGTACCACCTCAGAGCAGGCTCTTAAACATGTATTACGAGTAATGGCCACCAGAGAGCGCTACAATAATTATAGGCTAGGTACCTTTCATCGTCGTCGTCACCCATATACATATAAGCAGCTTCTCTGTTCTTCGGTCCGCTTCCAGTCTCCTCAGACGCCGCCATAAGACCAGACGCGTGTGTCATTTCAAAGATAGCATCTTCGCAAAAGTTCACGAACGCTTCCAGTTTCTCTTTGTCGCCACCTTCCGTCACTATACTGTAGAAGAACGCGCGTTTCGATTCCTGCATGATATTATAGCAATTAAAATTATTAATGTATTATCAATAATCAACATAAAAATTTTACGTATACTTGGTGGCGTTTCTATGACGTAATTCGTATGAGTCGTGACATTAATTCGTATAAAATTTCGAATGCCTATTAAAGTTACTAATTTTATCAAACCTCACCACTTAATAATAATAATAACGTATACGTCACAACAACGTCTAGGCCCCAAACTAAGCATTAGCTTGTGTTTTGTGTACCAAGCGAAGACACAACGTACATATAACAACCAAGACCCGGTATCAGTATCAATATTAATCATATAAATCCTGACCCGACCTGGGATTCGAACCCGGACCCCCAGCTTCGTAGGCAGGGTCGCTAGCCACTAGGCCAAGCGGTCGTCAGTATTTTTAATATTTTGTTTTTAGAATTCCGTATCCAAAGAGCAACACTAATCCTTATTGCTGTTACTCTGTTGTCTGCCAGGCTGTACGTCTGTCCGTATAACACGAGTCACTAGCTCGTAAACGGAACAAGTCTCAAACTTAAATTTGATATTTTGTGCAAAATGTTGACCCGAAACCAAATACTGAGTCAAACATTCAACTAAATAGGTTCTTGAATAGGAACCTTTTTTTTATCCTGGCATATGGGTTGTCGTTGTCTAGGACTCATTGGAAAGAGTATAAATATATTTTTTTAATATTTATTTTAAAATAATTAATAAATGAAAGGCCGTCAAACTTGAAAGTTTTAGACCATTTTAGTTACGGAGTCCTATCTCAAATCGGGGAGTGATAGCTGTTATCAAAAACAAAGTCAGTATTTATACATCCGGAGTCAATAATATATTGTGCAACTAAGGTTAAATATAGTCGATTTGACCACCATAGCTGTGTTGGACGCACGCACGTAGAAAGTGCGTTAACTGCCAACAAAAACGGAGAAATACTACTATTCTGCACGGATTTACGATAGGAAACTCACTAATTGCCCATAGTGAGTTTCCTGTTTCCTATTGTGGATATATGTAACTAGTGTAACCAGGGTGGATACTAGTCGAATGCCCACGATAATAGAGTTGATCGTACGAGTTATCCGAGTGCCTTAACTACCAGCATGGGCAAAAGCTAGTGACCATACGAGTTGCACATTCCATTTTTTATCACACGTGCGGAAACTACTACTATACTGCACGGCTGTACGGCAGGAAACTCACTAATTGTGCCCACTGTAGTATATTGTGCAACTGGGGCGAAACTAGCCGAATGTTAGACGGACGCGTGATATCAGTGCATTAACTGCTATCACGGGCAATAAGCTAGTGGCCACCGCATTTTTTATCACACATGCGGAGAATCACTATTATACTACATTACTTCAAGGGCGAAAACTCACTGTTTGCCCATTGCGGTATATTCACTGTAATATATTGTACTCGTACTATACATAGTGTACTCGATCGCTAGCGTGTCCATCACTGGCCATCATGGACCATCGGATAGTTTACGCTTTAGTTGCACAATATACCACAGTGGGCAATTAGTAAATTTCCACCCGTAATGTACTAATTTCCCTGTATGTATGACATAAATATTATTACAATACCTTGATTTGAGGTTTCTCCTATTGCTCTATGTTTGATTCCTTGATCTCGAAATATACACGTTCGATACGTTTCGAGCCGCCACAAATTTCTATTCTGCCCAAGAACGGCTCGAAATAATTCAGAACTGAACCGGCCGTTTCTAAGAAACGAGCTAGCCTGAAAACGAAATTTAAAGACTTTAATGACACCCATATTGCGTAAGAATTAGGTTTTTCGATTATAAACCATTCTAAAACTATTTGACTTTCATTACATGTCGCGTCAAACTCTATAGCGGATCTGAATACAATGCTGTAGGCGTACTTGCGCAGGTACACCCCTCGCTCTACTGCGTCCCGCTACACCTAAAATTTGTTACTGCGACACTCGGATTCGCCATAAAGTTTGTAACTGTACCTAATTCTAATGTTCAAGAAAATTGCCATATACAACCTTCGTTTTGTTATTAAAAACATTTTTAATAATCACATAAACAACAGACTAACCACAGCCTTTCCTTAATATCGAATTAAGAAGGCGCTAAATGTGTTAACGGCCATACAAACGCTCGTATACTATTACGACGTTAATATGCATTTTAATTTTGGTATATTAGTTTATGAATAGTTATCAAGAAATTTCTAGAACTAGACTTCTAGATTTCTAGACTAAAATTTAAAACATATCAAGATTAAAATGCTTATTAACGTCGTAATCATTTAAGAGCGTTTTTATGGGCGTTCACGTACGCAGCCTCTTCTTAAGAAGTTTGGACCACAACCCCACCACAATGTTCTTGTGGCTATTAAAGTCCACCATAATGGAAGTTACGACTGTGATATTTATTTGACTTAAATTTTTATAAATTAAAAAGTCATTGGCCAGTACGCCCAGGCGGAAATAGAACCAACGGTTTTTGCATCAAAAAATGGGGTCTTAGCCGCTCCGACACCACTACTATAGTAGTTGTAAATACTGAAATTTTTCATTTTAATTTGTTACATTCTTTCTAGTTTTTCAATTATTATCGTAGGTATATGACTAAATATTCATATATATGAATGCGAAAATGTAAAACATATTGTAGAAAAATTCCACAAGGCAACTTTAAATTCTCGTCTCGACATAACAGTGTGGTCATGCCGGCCCATTTGTACAACAAGTCACATATATAATCGTAAATAACAGCCATTTTGTCGGAGCCTCGTTCCTGCCATTTACTCGTTGAATGCCAGAATCTATTTATTGCCAGATGGATCATCATCATCAGCCCATTTTTACCCCACTGCAGGGGCTTAGGCCTCCCCCAGGGTGAGGAGGGGGGCTTGGAGCTTAAGTCCACCACGTTGCTCCACTGCGGGTTGGGAACTGTAACGACCGCCATCTATTGACAGCGTCCGGGACCGACTGTTTAACGTGCCCTCCGAAGCACGGTGTCAGTGATATTGTGTACTTAAGTTAGAAAAACTCATTGGTACACGTGGATAGGATATGGCCAGGGTGGATAGGGTGGATATAGACTGGATGGATATGGCCAGATGGATAAATTAAATCAATTTTAATAACAGAATCAATTCGACGTTAGAAGCCGATTCCACTAAAGTGTCCACCATTTGCTTGCCGATCGTACCTGCGCAAAAATAATATTTGCCGCATTTTTTATGAGCCTAATTTCAGAGGACAGCCAATGCCATTGAAAAATTAAATATTATCCGCCATTTGTTTACGTATTAACTAAAGTCTGTTAGTATTTATATATGTATTTTGATGTCATTCCTTTTTTTTTATTTTCACCGTTCGTTATATAGACTCAATTCAACTGGCGAAAAAGAACAAAACGAATGTATTTTCAACATGTGTCATATAAGTCACTAGCACAAGGTCAATAATAATAATAATAATAAATTAGCTTGTATTTTGGGTACCAAGCGAAAACACCACATACATTTAACAATCAAGACTCGGTACCATTATCGATATTCATCATATAAATACTGACCCGACCTGGGATTCGAACCCGGGACCTCCAGCTTCGTAGGCAGGGTCGCTACCCACCCTGGTTAGTATAGTATTAGTCCAGTTGACGCTTGTGTTAGCGAGGTGGTGACACTGGTGTGCCATAGGATGCAATAGTGTTTATAAATAGTCATTATTTTGATGTAATATCATGTCGATGTATTCATTTGTCATCCGTTACTCTATTATCTGGAGGTCGTAATTAAATATCGTATATAATAATAAAGACATAGCCTATTCGACTTTTTTGAGTCACGCTTTAGATATGTTTAGATATAAAAATGTCACACGTTTCGGCATATAGTCTCAACTACCTTGAAATATTGTAACTTAAATAAAAGACGAATTAATCAATTTAAAAAATCTTTAAAAATTACATACCATTAACAACATTCCCTTCAAGCATAGACAACATCATAGTGATCATGTCCTTCTGTAGATTTAGCAGTTCTTTAAGCAAATCGACTTGTGAAGAATGTTTCGATAGTTTGTCTTGCATATGAGAGAACAGAAACAAGAAACCACCGACTGCGTCCCATAACCTAGAAATTATATTAAATTGTTACTCGGGTCTAATACAGAAAAGTAAAAAACTAAACTTTTTTGTTTATTTTACCATCTTAATAAGTTAACTATATCATAAACTTATCGCGGAATTTATAAAATATGTTCTTTTTGTCATCAAACAGTTCTAATTATTGTTTTCGCAAAAAACACAAATTCATAACTAAATCGAAAATTATGAACTTTAAAAACCAAACTTAGACGTGATTTCTTTTAAAAATTTCAGGACAAGTTAAGTTACAGTTAACTTATTAAGGTAGTAAAATAAACCAATAAAGTTTTTTGTATGGCAATCTGAGATATCGTTTAACCTTAAGGCTTTAGGCACTTGCTATGAGCTTACAACTACATTACCAAAAACTGCTCCTTTACTTTTTTTTATAATGATTTAATTTTAGATTAAGAAAATTCATAAAATTAGAATATGCAATTCTGACAATGAATTATTCACTACGAAAAAGAAAAGTCCTGTTTTAGTTGCAGTCCTTTATTGTCCGGAAACAGTTTTTTTTAAGTGGACAAGAATTAATTTAACGAGTAAAGCTTTACCAGATTTTACGATACAAACAAGTCGGTTGCACCTAAAACGAGACGAGACTCCAGACCGCAGGCCGTGTCACACTTCCCATTTACCATAGTGTAGTTATAATATAATAATAATAATAATAGCTTAGACATCCCACACAGTGTCACCTAGTCCCAAAGTAAGCTTGTATTATGGGTACCACACAACTGATATACATACTTAAATAATATTTTTTATATAATATGTACATATATTATAGTTACTTGCACATAGTTAATATTAGCATCGCTAAGCTAAGGCCCAACTCACACTCAACCGGTATTCCCAAAACTTACCTAGAATGCGCCAATGCTTGCTGATTCTGTGTACACGGCCCCTGTATGACTTCTGTCAACGTGTTAAAAACTTGGGATGCCACTCCGATAGCTTTGAAGAAATTGGCTTTGCCGGCGGGATCGATCATTCCTATAAAAATTAGTCCATATTAACTGAAAGAGCATCCTTTCTTCACGTCGCGTCGCAATAGAACGATTGAACGACGTAAGTTTTGCATGGAGATCGTATAAGGAAGCAGTATAACATGACTACCCTTTACTTTAGCCGATGGCATTCATCTAGTATCATTATATTAATTAATTATGAAATTAATTGGATGCAAAATAATAAATATTCGAAACGAACAAGTAGAAATCAAGTACAAAAATAAGCCATAAAATAGAAGAAATTAAATAAGATGAAACAGTTTTAGATACATTTAGTATGGCTCTGCCAACCCGCATTGGAGCAGCGTGGCGGATTTAAGCTCCAAGCCCCCTCACCTTGAACGGTGGCCTAAGCCCCTACAGTGGGATATAAAAAGGGCTGATGGAATGGAATTATGACTAAGCCGGCGGAGCTGTTGACAAAAGCTAGTAATTTGTATGTTATAAATTTATATAATATACAATCGTTACCATCCCTAGATAGTTCAAGTTGTTCGGATTAGTTTGAAGTTTTAAAGACGTTATATTTTTTTATGTGGGAGCATTCTAGTGAAGGATAACTCACTACCAAAAATTTTCGTTATTTGCTTATAGTAGGTACTAAAATCCGTTTTTTACAGACATTATTATGAGTATTATTTCTTTCTTAAAAGTATTGTCATTACATGTCAGTTAACCTTTTAACTAGTCATCAATCATTATCAATCATATCTGTTAATTAAATGGGTCGTGACCTTCAATCTGACCAAATATAGTTAATGAGTAGCGAATAGGTTAAACTCAATTACTCGTACGTCGTGTGTCGTGATAGCCCAAAGCGCAACGAACCTGTGTCAAATTTATAAGGCTATAGGGCCATGGTTCGAATCCAGGCGCGTGCCAATGAGTTTTTCTGACTTAAGTACATAACTATCACTGACTCCGTGCCTCGGAGAGCACGTTGAGCAGTCGGTCCCGGTCGCTATCAATAGATGGTGGTCGTTACAATCCGCCAACCCTCATTGGAGCAGCGTGGTGGATTTAAGCTCCAAGTCCACTTAGTCCCCTCATCTTGAGGGAAGGCCTAAGCCCCTGCAGTGGGGTAAAAATGGGCCTCGCTGAGGCTCCAAGCCCCCACTGCTTAGGCTTAGGCCCCAAGGGAGGCCTAAGCCTAAGCAGTGGGGTATAAAAAGGGCTGATGGAATGGAATGGAAATTAAATTGAGAAATAAATTGTACAACATCACCTTCAGCTTTTGTGTTCCTCTCAAAAGCGTCCAAATCCAATACAGAACAAGAATTCATTAAACCAGCAATGGATGTAAAGAAACCGACATCTTTTTTATCTTTCAGATGATTGAGCATACCCTGAAATGAACATAAAATTTTGTAGTCGATGATTAATAATAATCCGATTCAAAGGACTCTTATACATAAAACTACTTTAAACATGTGGATCTACTGCAAAAATATTTAATTACAATTTAATAATCTATGTTTTACTTTCACGTAGGTATACGGTTAATACCGGATGAACGAGTAAAAGGGTGGTTACAACTGGCCTAATAAAGTGTGATCATATCGCGAAATGTTATCCCTGACGAGGAAAAATCGTGGTCACCCTAAACTTTTTTGACAAATGAAATGTCTCAATTCTCACCATACCGATACCTTCATGGTCTAAGAGTGATCGTATTGTAAATTTCACGCGTTCAAACGCTTTCGGAAATTAGGAAAAAGGTTTTTGTACCTTTGCACATAATCACCTTTTTATTACACTAACTTCTATTTAAGATTACGATTTTACTTTCCAATGCTATGGATTCAATTAAAATTTAAGGGAATGAAATCACACTTTAAATCTATTTTCATAGAATTAACTCCCTCTCGCCGCTCTCCCCTCTTAGTATTGGTATTATTTTTAGTCAATTATGAAGATTTCGTAAAAAAATTTAAAAAAGAAAATAATTTATTCACCATCTGTATACCGATGTTGCCTCCACGAAGTACGGAAATACCTAGTTGTAGAGTTTTCATTACCATCTCACTAGGTACTCCTTTCGAAGCAGAGATATGTAGCAACACCATCTCTGCCACACCTCTATCGGCTAATCTCGCTTGGTGGAACAACAGCTTTTGTTTCTCCATCTCTTGTTCCTGTTCGAAATAGAAGTAAGTAAACAATAGTTATCATAGTGTTTTCAAGTTTATTTAGTAAAGTATGAGTGAGCATAAATATTTGAAAGTTGTAAATAATCTACAAGTATCTACATAAGTCTATGGCTATAATTTTTTTACGTACCATGAAAGTTTCCATAGTTTTCTGCGTGTAAAAAACAATCAATCTATTAACTACAATCCACGAATACCTGGGTCAAAATATTGCCTAAAGAAAGTCTTCCCAATACATTGATATGGACTTGGTTTCTAAAGCTTACTAATAAAAAACTCACGTGTATACTCGGTCCTCCTTCTTCTTCACCCTCTGCTTCTCCCCCTCCTTCCTCTTCTTCTTCGCCGCCTTCTTCTTCTTCCTCCCCACAGGATTTAGCGATTATGTGTGCGTAAGACATGTACAATGGATCTTCCTGTAAAATTCAAACAACTTTTCTTACCATAAAAATAATTGGCGCTATGACATGATTGTTATTTAAATATTTGAATAAATTAATAAACCTAGTATATCAATGGACTTACGTAAAAAAATTACATTAATTTTGCGATATGGTATTTGACAATTTCATTTTATTATTGTTTTTATAAAAGAGTTTTATAGATATTATGATAGCAATGAAATACTTTTTAAAAATAAATAATAACGAAGTTACGAATGTCTAAAATGTCCTGTTAGACAGAGACGGCAATACAGCACGGTGTGACGTCGTACTATACAAAATAATATTAAACATATTTTGTTAAGAAAGAGACAGAGATAAACTTTTAATAGCTTTTAAGTTCCATACTTTTCAACGAATATAATTTTGTTTATGAATTTTGTTATCGCGTATAGCTCGTTTCTATATTTTCTTGATAAATAAAATATATTAAATATTAGTCAACTACTTTGAAAAAACTTTGCTTAAAACTTGTTTCATATTTAATTAAAATTCATTACAATTTTTAGAATGAAGTGAATTTCTCCAGCTATCCACTTGCCAACTCAATTATTCGTCCAACAAACAACTGCATAATATCTTTACGTTACTTCGATTTCAGAAAGTTTTTAACGTGACTTGAATCACCATCGCGAATGGCACCGCATGTCCTGAACGAGCTGACAGTTCTTATATATATCAATAATTCATATATTGTAGCTATTCATCACAGGTTTACCGCTAACATTCACTAGAGGCGAAACCGCAATCTACGACATATATTGTAATGTAATGATACATGTGCGAGTGTGATTTTGTTCGTAAGTCTATGGACAAAGACGGACTATTGGTATTTATAAATTCAGAACGATTTTAATTGATTCGGGTAGTTACGATTTAGCAATTTTCCGCACACTTGTGGGTCGAACCCTTTCCAAGAGCAATCTTAAACATAAACTGTCTACCCTGCCATCCCTTACATAGTGATCCCCTAACTTAAAGCTAATGACAAGAAATTTTATAAAAAAACAGACCTGCAAAGCCCCAGAGCGTTCAGTCATCGCTCCGCGACAGAACGTGGTGACAAGTTGCGTCAAAGGATCCGGTTTCCCTTCTTCTTCCACGACATCGCTCTTCTTTAGTTCCGCATCTTCGAAAGATTGCTGTGAATAGACAAAGATATAATTTTTTCTGTTTATAGAATTCGTATTATTACTTGTATATTGTTGTTTGGGGTCTTCCATTAATCACATAAAGTTTTTAGCATTTTTAACTCCCCCCCCCTGGTGATATGTAGTGGAGTTTAAGACTAACTCCCCTAGCCCAAAATCACGTGTATTTTATAGTACAAAGAATCTTAAAAATTTCAGAATATTTAATTCTGGAAAATAAGGACCGTGATAAAAATGTCCGATCAGATATTAAGGTTGCAGGTTGTTTTTGACTGGCATAAAAATTATAAAGGAAACGTGTAACCATGTGAAAAATATATAATTGTACTGGTACATGACTTGAATTTACTTAAATCACGCATTCAACGACAAAATAAATACACGTAACTAACTACACGCCTATACTAGTGATTTTTGTCAAACCCCCTCAGCCCCTTTCGAGCCACATGTGATTAATGGACGACCCCTTTGCGGACCTTCATAACTTGGGTACCAATCACTAAACCGATTTTTAAGAAACTTCATTATTCAACATACGGGATATGTACGACCATCACGCTATTGTTATTAAGGATCAAGTAGGTATTACAGTTCGTCAAGTATAAAAAGTACAGGGTAAGTCAGAATGTTATGCAGGTTTTCAAAAATTTATTATTTGAAATATAATGAACATATAATATTGTGAGATATACTGTGTGAAAGGTAAACTCTCAAAGTTTAGTTTAGTGTAGTTTTTTAAAAAAAACACATCACAGGTGTTCTATGTGAGCGCCTTTTGTTACACGACAGACATCAAGCCGATATTCATTTTCTCCACTAGTCGACGGACTGCCAGTTGATTTTCGTTTACAGATGCAGCCTGCATCCCTAAATTGTGTGTACCACTTATGAATGGACCTCCCATCAGGCGGGTCTCTCTGATATTTGGTACGAAAATGTCGTTGAACAGTAATCAC
The DNA here is from genome assembly GCA_949709985.1 of Luffia ferchaultella. Classification (NCBI taxonomy): domain Eukaryota; kingdom Metazoa; phylum Arthropoda; class Insecta; order Lepidoptera; family Psychidae; genus Luffia; species Luffia ferchaultella. The sequence continues at coordinate 6,865,830 of OX453255.1, read as the reverse complement.
GGAGTTGTTAACATGGTAATCAAGCACACAGAACGACTTCTGCTCGCCAGTCAGCGCCATTTTCTTTAACTGCTCTCCTGCTGACATCTTGCGGGCGAACGCGGAATCAGTTTCAGGAAACTAAACTTTGAGAGTTTACCTTTAACACAGTGTATCTCACAATATTATATGTTCATTATATTTCACATAATAAATTTTTTTAAACCTGCATAACATTCTGACTTACCCTGTATATAAATTAAAATTAAGAAGAAATAAAATAAACTTACAGTCAAATCTTCTATCATGACTTCTTGTCCAACGTTTTCTTCTTCGAGCCATAGCTCGTAATAAGTTCTCGCAAAAATATTGCATGCTCTATGCCTGTAAAAATAATGAGATTTTTTTATGTATTTACGTTTTATTATTTTAACTTAATCACACTTGAAAATTTCTATTCTTGGCGAAACGGACTTTTATCAGGCATTCTCTAAAAGAGCACAAACAATGCACTATTATATTTGTATAGTGTACCGAACTTTGAATATAAGAGACTAGAAAGCGCATGCGCTAAATTAAATGGCTCAGAACCGATAAATTTGGACAACTTTATTTATTTTAATTTTTTTTTGTCGTTTATTCACCTTTTTAATAATATGTTGTGACGAATAATACACAAAGACCCAAATACAACACAAACATCTAGGTAACCAATCGCGTGGGCCATACGCGCGTTTCGCTCGTCTGCCTTCGTCATCCTATGGTTCAAATGTGATAACTTTGGTTCTCGAACTAAACGGCCAAAATTACTCCTCTATTGAACAAATTGAAAACTTGGTTGTTAAAACTAATTCAAAGTAACTACCTAACATACCTGTCTGTCTAATCCCATCAATCGATGACGAGAATGTGCACATAACAATATTTACACTTCAATAAGACTTTTCTACCTTACTATCAGCCCATTAATGCCCCACTGCAGGGGATTAGGCCTCCCCTCGGGATGAGGGGGCTTGGAGCTTAACCCACCAAGCTGCTTCAGTGCAGGTTGGTGGATTTGAACCACTGCCTACTATTGGTGGCAACCGGGATCGACTGCTTAACGTGCTCTTCGATACTGAGTCGGTGAGAGATAAGTTAAAAGAAATTCATTGGTACATGCCCTGAGAATCGAACTACGGCCATCTAAACCAGAAGCGGGCTCGCCACCGCTCGGCTATCACGACATTCACCTACCTCAAATTAATTTTATTTCTTGCCAATATTCGCAAAGATAAATAATAAAAGAGAGAGTTCCGTCTTTAAAAAATATTTAGCCAAAATACACATAAAGCCTATAATATTAACCCACAACTCACCTGCTGAGTTTATACAAATGCGTGGACCTCAAACAAGCGATAGCAGCTCGTTTTCTCGCAGCGCAAAGCAATCGTTTCCAATCGCTTGTTTTTAATTTAGGTTTAGTGGCCTACGTTCCATAGCAGCATGCATAAATTTAGGAATTGTTAAAATATTTTAAATTAGGAGCAAAATTTCAAGCACTCGAAACCGAAGAGCCAGTGTGAGGCGATGGAAGAACGCAAGGATCACATCAAAGGGAAGGTCTTATAGCCTATGCCTAGCCCTTTAGAAAACGGGTATGAGCTACGGATATTTGCCGCTATGAGTTGCCTGCGAATGACTCAATGGGCAGGTATAGCCACGCGGGCAGCGAGAGGCAGTAGTGGGAGCGATTAGTGCGAGCTATCCGACCTCTTTTCATGTCCTCCGCGTTCCTATTTTATGCTACTGCGACGCTTTCTGTAAACTTCACAACGGCAAAGACCCGTGCGTCGTACTGTATTAAATAACCATATTTTTAATTTTCAATGAAAAACTTAGACAGGAACACGCATTATGAGATAAATTATCGTCATGAAGTTATTTCTTGCGCTGGTTACGGGTGTCAATTTGATAGGTATATTGTAGTTAAGATTTTTTCAAGATATTGATTAGAAAAAATATGGTTAGGTACACTTTAGATATCAGAATTATTAAGATGCTACATTTCATATTTATTACTGATCGAAAACCAGAGCATCATTTATAGATATACGTCTTTATAAAAAATACATAACAGCGAAGGACAGTGAATTATAAAGTTTAACTTATCTCATGAAAAAATTATTAAGCTTAGTTGGGAGAGTGAAATATTATTAAATTAAAAGAATTATTAATATCATCATATCATCAGGTAAGTTTAGGAATAATATGTTTCACACACAAACACACACACACAAAACAGACATATTCATTTTTCAACCTTGGCAAAGAGTGTAGAGACGTTTGTCTAAAGCAAGCGATGACTGCTCGCTTTCTTTGTATAGATACGACGCTCCTGTACACATTTTTACTCATTTGTTGCGGATGGTCGATCTGTTTCAAAATTTTATTTTTATATAAAAGTACCTATACTTGGAAAAATTTAATCGTCTGCTAGGTTACAAAACACTTAAATAAGTAATATTTGTTGGTATTTACCATTTATACACAATTATAAAATTGTAGCATATTTAATCTTAACGAAAACACTGGCCATAAGATTTTGACGGCGGTAAGACGTCGGCCTTCCCTGCGGTAGCTATGCGATTCGGAACGGGCGATTTTGTATTTATTGATCCAACAGACAATAGGTGATCAATAGAGTGCGCGTGCTCCCGCATCTCATCCCTCTTGCACCTCAGTAAACATGAAAGAGACCTACAGATTCCCAAATGAACAAAATGAGGATTCGCTGTATTTTTCAACTATTATTAGTTTCATTACATGAAAAAGTTTTGTTTAAGTTGTTTATGCCGTTGGTAGAAGGCGTCGACTGCAGACCGGGACAAAGACACTGAGACATATATTTGTGTGCATGAACATGTATGCACACAAATACACTAAAAAATTCAACATGTTGCGTAGTTAAAAGTTACTTAAACTAAAAATAATAATTAAAAGGGTGTCCTAGTATATATAATTTTAATAAAAATTGTTGATAGGAACATATTTGTAATTTATAATTATATATAAATGGGAAATCACGAACCTGGAGAGGACAGAGGGGGCTCACAGTTCTGTCAATCTTAGATAGAGCTAGAGACAAATGGCTAATATTTACTTAAAAATAGAATATTATGTATGTACCCTAAATGACGACGACCGCTTGGCCTAGTGGGTAGCGACCCTACCTACGAAGCTAGGGGTCCCGGGTTCGAATCCCAGGTCGGGTCAGTATTTATATGACGAATATTGATACTGGTACCGGATCTTGGTTGTTATATGTATGTGGTGTCTTCGTTTGGTACCCAAAACACAAGCTATAATGCTTAGTTTGAGGCCTAGACGTTGTTGTGATGTATACGTTATTATTATTATTAAATATAATAACTTACCATATGTAAACCGAACAACACTTTGCTCATAGCAACAATTCTTTCTACGGTATCGTCTATTATTTTTGCTTTGTTTTCGGCTGTGTCCACTGTTATAGTTGTTTTACTTTTCGAACCGAGTTTACTGTATAAATAATGCTGCCAAGACATTTCGTCTGCAGGGTCGATTTTATCTGGTAATGTGAGCTGGGTTTTGGCGAATTGCGCTACGTCTTGCTCTGACATTTTCTAAAAAAAAAATACAAAAATTCGTTCATTGGTTAAAATTATTAAATTAGCCCTAATGAGCGAAAGCACCCATCGAAAAATGTTTTTAGCATGTGTATTACTTATTATATTTGCTTCATGTACAGACAGACATTAAACTGTCGGATGGTGGTAATAAAGAGCGACACGTTTTCTGTTTTTTTTTTGTTTTTTGAAAGCAATGGAAAGATTATCTAATACAAAGAACAAAGTTTCGTATTCAATTACACTATTTATCGTTTCTATAAAAATTAAAAAAAGAACTATCCCTTGCACTGTCATTTATTGTTTTAAAAATAATAATATGACATGTCACCAACGATATATCTTGTATTTTATTTTAAAAGAAATCTATATTTATGTACTTAAAACACTAAACAATAGATTTATTTTAGATAAAAAAAATATTTAATAGTCTGGATCAATATAGTCTGCCGATAAAAATTACATCTAATATATAAAATTCTCGTGTCACAGTTTTAGTTGCCATACTCCTCCGAAACGGCTAGACCGATTTCGATGAAATTTTTTGTGCTTATCCGGTATCTATGAGAATCGGCCAACATCTATTTTTCATCCCCCTAAATGTTAGGGGTAGTCCACCCCTAATTTTTATTTTTTATTTTTTAGACAAAATTTTTAATTTCTATTTTTTTATGATACAACATACAAAAATACATACAATCCTCAATTTTCACCCTTCTACGATCAACCCTTATTTTTTAATAGCCATTTTAGTAATTTAATAATTGCTTATATAAATATTATTTCGCGAAAGTGTAATTTATTTAATTGAGACTGACAGAAATTGAAACGATAAAATATTTGTGCCGCGGGAACGAAAACGGGAAAGGGAAGAACGGGAAAGAGTTAAGACTGAAATAAAAAAGTTATTCTTGATGAGAATGGAAACGAAAAGGAAATGAAACCAGGGCCAGGAACGGAAACGATAAAATGTTTATGCGATGGGAACGAAAACGGGAAAGGAAGAACGGGAATGAGATAAGACTGAGATAAAAACGTGATTCTTATAAGAAACGAATACCACCCGTGCAAAGCCGGGACGGGCCGCTAGTTGTGTATAAAAACATGAATTTGTTTGTGTATTCGTATAGTAACCATAAAGATCAAATCACAAAAGTATTACAAATACCTTTAAAAATCTATCTTTGCAATGTTGTACCAATTCCTGTTCTCTGCCAGCGAAAAGGTTCAAACCCACAGGTAGTAGCCGTTTCAGACAGGCGACCATAAGAGAAGCTTGCACTTCCTTGTCCTTGTCACGTTTCTTGTCGCGGTGTTTTTTCTTCTTCTGTTATGTAAATTAAATAAATAAGATGAGCGTCAAAACCACGACAACAATAATGTATGATAGACCAAAAAACGCATATTTTAAGTATTTTTATGTATATACTCAAAAGTGAACTTTAATGGAAAATTTACTACAAAACAATAAGATTGGAAGATAGAAAAAATTTACGCTCACAGGACAGGCGACGCCTAGTGTGAGTGTATGTGTAAGTAATTAAAGTTTTAGTGTATAATCAAAATGCCAAATAAATATATTTCACATTTCACAGAATTTACAAAAAAAAAAAGAATTTCTAATGTATTTTCAAATATGGACTTTAAACGTCAAAACATGAAAAATGTGATCAGAGTTTTTTTTTAATTTAAGAACAAGAATGAAACGACCCTTTTAAACAATACGGTACACACCGTATATGAAAAACGTTAAACAAAAAAATCCAAATAGCAATTTTTTTATAGTTTTTTTTAGGATCTCTATACGATAAAATGTAAGTTCCACCAGCCTATTATGCCCACTACAGGGGCTCAAACGTCCCTCCAGGGTGAGGGGACTTGGAGCTTAATCCGCCACACTGCTCCAATACGGGTTGGTGGATTTTAAGGACTGCCATCTGTTGATGGCACCCGTGACCGACGGCCTAACGTGCTCTTCGAGGCACGGAGTCAGTGATAGTTATGTACTTAAGTCAGAAAAACTCATTGGTACACGCTCGGATTCGCACCACGGCCACACGGCCTTCTAAACTTTGAACAGGTTCGCTGCGCTCGGGCTATCACGACATGAATGTAAGTACTTATTGTTAATTATTACGAACTCACGTACCTTTCCTCCGCCTTGAGTTGCGCCGTCCACAACGGTTGTGACTCTCCTTGTGGCCGTCGGCATTATTAGAACCTGGTTGCACAAGAATATAGCATGTGTTAATCATTTATCTACATTATGATTATTAAGGTTCCGCGCCTCAAAAGGAAAAAGGGACCCATAGAGAATCACTTCGTTGTCCGTATGCGTGTCTGTCTGTCTATTAGAAAGACGTAGAGCTATCAAGTTGAAATTAATATATAGTGCCAAGATCTATTTGACTGACCGATTGGCCGATTGGTTAGAGACCCTAACCGCGGAGCCGAGGGTCACAGGTTCGTTCCCGCCCGGAACAAATATTTATTAATGATATTAACATATCTATGTGTTCCATGTCTGGGTGTAAAAAGTATGTATATATGTATTTATTATAAAAAAAAGGTTATTAATGTATAATATTGTGTTGTTTTTGATTATCGTGGAAAATATCAATAAAAGAATATTCTGAACCTGTACCCAATTTAGAATTGTTTATATGTGCAAGTCATACAGCAAAAGTAATAAATAAATAAATTAATGAAAAATAAATAAATTTTTCATATCTGTAATCAACAGAGAGTGTAATTTTAATCTCCTCCCTCATACACATAATGAGAATACCATCTCTTGTCATCAAGGAACAAATAAAAAACTCTGAACTATTAAAAAAAATGGTAAATCAAAGTGTTTGAAACCCATAGACATATATATACTAGCGTAGGAGACCAACTGACATCTAAACATCGCATGACCGAAACGGAAATGAGTATGTGTGCAAAATTCACATGTGGTTGAGCCAGTTTTAGTGATGTGGATGGGTGTTTTTTATATTATCGATAGCACGTAGTATTTTCATGCTAATGTGTCGTTGAAATTACCGCGATATCATAAGTCGAAATCGGCAATCCTATTTATTATTTTGAATCTGCTATACTACATAATTTTTGTTTTGAGTTACTTTTCCTAACTTTTAGTTTTTTAAAATGACAAATCATCAATCAGTCAATTCAAATGCCATTTCCTTTACTCCAATAAATATTTTTTTTTGTTAACAGTTGATAATAAAAAATTTGCAGAAGTAAAGAAAGCATTAACATCTTTATGGAAATGTTAATATTTAGTTGAATACAAGCCAAGTAATAAATAAAACAATATAAATAAACGATTTTTATTTTTAATTACAATACGTCACGTTGCAACGCATAACAACAAAATTTTAACTCTTTGTAAACAAAAAAATGAGAATGTACAAAACAAAAACATTTACAATAGAGAAGTTCATGATGTTCAAAATATACAATTTAACTCGATAGAATTGAAAGATAAACCAAAACTAATAAAACAGTGAAAGTTTTTTTTAAATTCGTCAATAAATGACTGAGAAATAAATTATTGATATTTATTAATTTGACGACCGCTTAGCCTAGTGGGTAGCGACCCTGCCTACGAAGCTGGAGGTCCCGGGTTCGAATCCCAGGTCGGGTCAGTATTTATATGATGAATATCGATACTGGTACCGGGTCTTGGTTGTTATATGTATGTGATGTCTTCGCTTGGTACGCAAAACAGAAGCTAATGCTTAGTTTGGGGCCACGACGTTGTAATGTGCACGTTATTATTATTATTATGTATTTTCGTGCGGTTTGACTGGTGGATTCTTACTGCCCATGACGTCACATTGTCTACTCGATTGAGTGTCGCGTCATCTCACTGCACCACAAATTATGCCTTGGACTAGTCTATAATATCTTTTGTTTCTTTGTGTAATAGGTAATTAAGTTTTATTTGAATATAAAGGAACAAGTTTTTGTAAAAGACAAAGTGATAATTTACCTAAAATTGATATTTTCACTGTGATGGACTTTTCTTCAAATCCATTTTATATTAGTGCTGAAATAAAAGTTTAGGCTCTAAAGTTGAAGGTCCTGGTGATATATCCCGGTAAACGTACGCTGACACCGATCGCTTGGTCTTCAGATTGACCTGTACAGAAATTACAGTTGGCATAAATGCTCTGACTTTAGATATTAAGTATTATTAGTATATTACTTAATATACTTAGTAAGCACATATGAAAAAAAAAAGAAACCCCTAACGGCACAAATTCAGTAGGTATAGATCCTTTCTTCAAAAGTCGTCGGTGATTTAGTTAGACAAAACAGTTATCCGTAAAATGTCTACTGCAAACCAAAGAATGTTTTCGAGGAGTCCCACCTGTTCTATTTAACATTTTTTCCCATTGTTCTATGCTAACCGTGTTTACAGGAAACCTGGATATTATGAAATAGTCATCATTATCAGGAAGCATTTTTTAACACCGCAGTTTCTTGGAGGAAAATGAGGTTAAACTATTGTATACAGTAGTTTTGTCATTCAAAGTTAAATTATTTACGACGTTCATAATCAGAGAACAGATAGAACGTCAGGCTTTAAATCATAAATAAATAACGATTAAAATTAAATAGAGCATCAGATTTTAAATCTTAAATAAATAACGATTAAAATTAATTGTGTATATATCTTATATTTTCATTTGAAAAAGTCTTGTATTTACATATATACCCTATGTGTAGTATATATGTATAGATGTCATACTTTCCCTTACAATGTGCTGCCAGGCTAAATAAACCTCACAATATGTTTAAAAACAGTTAACGACATCATTCCAGTGGAACAGGTGCAATTAGGTAATATCAAATTTACAAAATATTTATATTTGAAAATATCGACATATCGATACATTTTGTGCAATCCCTATGCTTCATTGTTTGATTGTAATTTTACACAATATTTTTGTATCGTACACATAATTGTTTAAAATAACAAATTATTTACAAAATAAAGTATTTACCGTATACTACTGATGTACAACCAAGTAAATTTAGGATTGCTTTTTATAAAAATAAGCATTAAGATAACAGTATGTTATTGGCAGTACTTACCGGTGAAATGTCTCTTTATTTGGATTATTAACATATGTTACAGTGCAATTTAAAACTGAACACTACACCATTTTTATCACAAGAATTAATTTTTGTAGAATTCAAAACGATTATAACACAAACTAGAAAACAAAGCTGGACCTTATTTTGACAAGTGAGTAAAGAAGACTAAATGTGTTCAAAGAGGTTTTATGTCAGATTTTCTTGCATTTCTTTCTCGCATGTAGGATTTCCGCAAAGAGCTGGATGTCATTCGCACACTGTGTTCCTCTCTTACGCTAGTATATATACCTTTATGTTGAAACCTGTCAGAAGTACACTTTTTTTCCATTTTATAGTATAACGTAATGGAATTATTAGAGACAATAAATCACACCAAATTTAAATGTGTCTCCATGAGTTTTGTGTGATTTCATTATTACAGTTTAGTTATGTAATTCTGTATAGATAATTAAATAATTAGATACATATGTAAAACCCAGGATTTAAATTTTTTTACCATGTTATCAATTTCGTTGGCGGATATAAAGTTCTGTTCCTCTTTTAGGAAGTACTGGCTCTTGGACCAAATGTTGAATATCTCTGCCACGTGATTGTATAACTCTTCAGCCTCTGTAAAATAAAAACAATAAAAATGATAGCCGACATAAAAATAATATATTACAAACACAAAACAATGAGCGTGTCTTGTTTTTTTTTGTTTTTTATAGAAATACGTTATATTTATTGAGAAAAACTAATAAGTGAAAAAATTTCGTTGAAAATACCAAAAGTATAAGTTTTTAAAATAAATCATGCAATGAAATCATTCGGTTACATTACTATGGGCTAACGTGGATCATTTCTACGTAGTGCGCACCGAGTGACGTCACGAGCGGGTCGTAAATACACAAACTTCAATTTGTTATATCTCCGGTAATAATCGGTTTTTTTCCGAAATTCAAAAAGTGTAGTAATCAGTTTGTTATACTTTAACGTGTAAAATAGCGTCTGATACATAATTTTGTGGAAGAAGACACACTCATTGTAGGCGCTAACGACATCTAGCTTTTAAAATTTCGCCATGCTATGTACACATTCCGGTGATTTTTATTGTTACCTGTCAATGTTTTCTTTCGAAAAAATTCTAAGATAAAAAAAATATTTGTATAATTGACTTATTTCTTAATGTTTCGCGTAGAACGCTTAGTACCGGGTTACGTTGCATGTCGATGACGTTTCATTTCTATACCCGCCTATACACCACTACACCTAGGTAAGTATGGACATTTTTTTGAAGGAATAAAATTATACTGACAGATAAATATAAGTGGAATATATTCAATTTACTGTGCAGTATAATGTCATGAAAAAACGTCAATTAAATTAATATCACCTTGTTTATATAATATATAGTTAGTTAATAGTCAAATAAATAAAAGAATTCTTGTACCTGGAATATTGTTCCTAAGCCAATGGTTCCTTTGTAAATCAACATATTTGATCAACAGCGGGTAGAAAGAGTAAATGTCTCTAACCAGAAGCTGCCAATCTTCTTGGATCTGGGATTCTACTTGTGACGTGTCGTCTGTTGAAGACTGAAAAAAAAATGTAAATAGACGTAACTAAATAACAAAATGAATATAGATTTGTCCGTCTGTGTATCTCTTTATTTTGACTGACCGATTGGCCGAATGGTTAGAGACTCTAACTGGAGAGCCATAGTCAAGGGTTCGATTCCCGCCCGGGACAAATATTTGTGTGCATAAATATGTCTATTTTGTTCTGTATCTGAGTTTAAAATATCTATTTAAGTATATATTATAAAGAATATTTTAAGTATATATAGAAGTTGTCTAGTATGCCCATACACAAGCACAATACTTGCTGACTTTGACACTGTATGGGATATCCTAGGTAATATAATATTATTATTCTTACGTAGCTATGTATTAGCTCCATAGAGTAAATAAATTTGACAACAGCGTTTGGTTTTAATAGAGTCATAAATGTCACTTCACAGTATCGAAACTGTCTCTATCTCTCTCTCTATCTCTATCTCTCTCTCTATCTCTATCTCCTTCTCTATCTCCTTCTCTATCTTTATCTCCTTCTCTATCTCTATCTCCTTCTCTATCTCTATCTCTAACTCTATCTCTATCTCTATCTGTAATTAAAACGCGTGTAAGCTTGCAACCAGACTGACTTTATTAGTAAAACAGTTCATACATTTACATCATAGATGTCGCTAGTGGTTCCTAAATTCTCTATATTTTGTTATAACTTTTGACATCCCTACTTATCAAAATAAATGATTAACAATATAACAATTGTGTAATACCAAACATTTTCAAAAACTTATAATGTTTTATGGACGTTAGGCCCTTTGTAAGTAGATCTGCAGGCATTTCTGCAGTTGGCATATACTCTACTTTAATTATATTATTTGCAATTTTTTCTCTACAGAAATGATAGCGTATATCAATATGTTTTGATCTCTTGTGTAATACTGGATTTGCAGCTAACTTTTGAGCAGACTGATTGTCATTGAATATAGTAACAGTATACAATTCATTAGTGATTATATACTGCAAGTTTCTCAAATATATGGCCTCTTTACAACAGTCAGATAAACCCATATATTCGGCCTCTGTACTCGATAAGGCCACAGTGCATTGCTTTCTGGTTTCCCATGAAACTCCACCACCAGATAACTTAAAGAAATAGCCAGTATATGACTTTCTGTCTATTGGATTACTCGCCCAATCAGCATCTACAAAAGCCTGTAATTTTGAATTACCACTAGCTGTATACTTTAAACAATAATTTTTGGTTTTATTTAAATATTTTAAAACTCTTTTGGCATAACTCCAATGCTCTTCCTTATAGCAATTGTTAAATTGACTTAAATAATTAATGGAAAAAACAATATCTGGCCGAGTGAGGACAGCTAAATACATCATACTGCCAATTAGCTGCTGATATGGTAATTTCTTATTGAACGTCTCACCTTTACTTAAATTCAATTTCTGTTCAATGGGTGTATCTATGTGTTTACAATCGGTTAGATTAAATTTCTGTAACAATTCTTCTATATAATTTTTTTGATCTAAGGTTATTTCACCTTTGGTTTTATCAATGTTGACCCTCATACCTAGACACTGTTTTACACTACCCAGATCCTTAATTTTAAACTTTGATGACAAACTTTCTTTCAATTTGTCTGTTTCACTCTGACTATTTGAAAATACAAAAAAAATCATCTACATACAAAGCAATTACAATTTTCATATTTCCTATCATTTTAGTAAATAAACATGGTTCCAGTTCAGACCTTTTATAATTTAACGTTTGTAAAAAATCATCAACCCTTTTATACCAGGCCCGTGATGATTGTTTTAGGCCATAAATAGCACGTTTCAATTTTAGCACTTTGTTAACATTTTCACATTTTAACCCTAACGGCATTTGCATGTACACAGTCTGGTCAAGGAATCCATTTAAAAAAGCTGTTTTTATATCTAAATGACTTATATCTAAATTTAATTTAACTGATAAAGCGAATAATAATCTCAGTGTTGAATGCCTCAGAACTGGTGAAAAAGTCTCATCAAAATCTATGCCTGGTTTTTGAGAAAATCCTTTAGCGACTAACCTGGCTCTATAATGAACTCTATTATCACTGTCAAGTTTTTTCTTAAAAACCCATTTGCACTGAACTATAGTTCCATCACTGGGCACTTCAACTACTTCCCAAGCACTATTTTCATTAAATGAATTGAGTTCATCGTCCATAGCTCGCTTCCATTGCAAACTCTCAGGTCCATTTAACGCTTCCTCCAGAGATATCTCACCACACTGATTGTCCTGTTCACTTGTTGTACACATATTACTGAAGCCATAAAATTCTGTCTGCTTCCGAATACGTTTTGATGATGTGTGAGCTGTATTTTGATTTGTGGGCTGTTTTTTTGATTGTTCATTACAAGTATCAAAGAAAATTTCATCCAACTGACGATTGGTTTCGTTGCCCTGAACTTCCTCCTTCTGTCAAATTCGGTTTCGAATAAGTCTCTGTATCTCCTACTGATTCTATACTTGGTTTTGATTTTGTGTCTACCTTCTCTATAGCATCTATTGCCTTATCGCTGATACTTATTGACAACACATTTCTGTCTGATCCTTCATTTATCACTACAATATCTCTGCTGATCATTATTGTGTTATTTCTGGTATTATATACTCGATATCCTTTAACATTGTCAGAATAACCAACTAGGATGCACTCAATTGCCTTTTTGCCCCACTTCAATCATCGTTTTTCTTTTGGAATATGAATCATTACCTTGCTTCCAAATATACGTAAGTGGCTAACTTCTGGTTTTCTACAAGTCCACAATTCAAACGGTGTCCTGTTGTTTAGTCCTGATGCTACTGATCGATTTCTCAAATATACTGCAGTGTTTACAGCTTCTGCCCAAAATTTTTTGCTTAGACCTGCATCAAACAACATACATTTGGCCTTTTCGACAACTGTTCTGTTGAGCCTTTCGCACAAACCATTTTGTTCAGGCGTATATATATTCGTTTTCTGATGTAAAATTCCTGCATCTTGTAAGTACCTCTCAAATTCTTTACTGCAAAATTCCCATCCATTGTCTGTTCTGAATATTTTAATCTTCTCACCCGTTTGATTCTCTACCAATGACTTATATGTTTTAAAACAATTAAATGCCTCATCTTTTGTTTTCAAAAAATAAACATAAGCCATCCTACTATAGTCGTCTACAAACAGAAGATAATATTTAGAGCCGCCTATTGATTTTGTCTCCATGGGCCCACAAATATCTGCATGTACTGTCTCGAGCCGGTTCTGACTTCTGTTACCGATGTGTAAAAATGGTAAGCGCTCCTGCTTTCCTTCACAGCAAACAATGCAATTTGTTTTACTGCCCTGGGGCTTGTCTGTGTATGACATACCTAGAACAGCTCCATTTTTCATTTTTTCTAGGTCACTGCTGTTCAGATGTGCAAATCTTCTGTGCCATATACTCCCCGAAACTGATGTCAACAAACAATCAACCTTCTTGATATTCAGTTTGTATACACCCTCGATTGCGTCTGCTGTTGCTACTGTTTTATTATTTTGATTGCGAATAATACATTTATTGTTTTGAAATGAAACTTTGTTTCCGTTTTTTAATAATTGGCTAACTGATAATAAATTTGTTGCAAGATTCGGCACATATAATACCCCCTTAACTGGAATTTCGAACTCGTTATTGTTCACTGCTGTTGTGATTTGAACATCACCCACATCACCACAACATTCCACAGGTATTTTCGACCTATCAGCTATGACTATCTCCTCGATGTTTTGTTGGTTATAAACATTCTGTAGCCAATGTTTGTTTGTCGTCATATGCATGCTGGCGCCTGAATCAATGTACCAATCCATGTTACTAAATTTACTGCTGAGAAATACCGCACTAAAAGCGTTAGATTGCTTTTTCTTTATTGTGTTTTCACATTGGTCCTTGTAATGTCCATAATTATTGTTTACATTTATGACATTTAATGTGACATTTCGAGTTTGACGTTTCTGTCGGTAATTTGCTGAACTTGTTTTTATTGTGCTGCCAACTTTTTGATACGAATGCATTCTGAGTGTTGCTAATGTCACTTCCGTCTTCCATGTCATGTCAATAAGTTTCGACTTGATGACGTCAGCTGTTATCTCAATGCCCGAGTGTTCAATTGCCATTAGCATAGGTGAAATTTTTTCGGGTAATCCTGCTAACAACAGCGAACCCACCCATTCATCTTTGATTTTGAATCCTGTATTATTCAATCTTTGACTGGTTTCCACAATTAATGTCACATATTGAGACATAGATTCACAATTTTCACGACGGATTGAAATGAGGTTACGAAGTAAACTGATCCTTCTCGTGAAACCGTTGTCGTCGAACATCTGCTTTAACTTCGTCCACAATCCTTTTGCACTCGTTTCAGTTTTAATATGTACATATAATACTGGATCGATGGTCAAAATGATCTTTGCTTTAGCTTTCGAGTCGTTTGCATCGCCATCTTTTCTAATGCATTCTTGCATACCTTCCAGTACTAAAAAAATTTCGACCGCAAACGCCCAATCTTCATAGTTTTCTCTTCCCTTTAATTTAGGTATACTCGTAATTATATTTGTAGCCATTATTAACTGTTTTTATCGATTATTTACAATACTAATAATAAAACCGCGCTGGGCCCATAACCTGTAATTAAAACGCGTGTAAGCTTGCAACCAGACTGACTTTATTAGTAAAACAGTTCATACATTTACATCATAGATGT
Source organism: Luffia ferchaultella (assembly GCA_949709985.1). Lineage (NCBI taxonomy): Eukaryota > Metazoa > Arthropoda > Insecta > Lepidoptera > Psychidae > Luffia > Luffia ferchaultella. The sequence continues at coordinate 6,850,762 of OX453255.1, read as the reverse complement.
CGCTAGTGGTTCCTAAATTCTCTATATTTTGTTATAACTTTTGACACTATCTCTATCTCTCTACCTCTATCTCTCTCTCTATCTATCTCTCTCTGTGTGTGTGTGTGTTCGTGCGTGCGTGTGTGTGTGTGTGTGTGTCTGTGTATGTATGTCTGAGTATGTGTGTGTGACTGTGTATGTGTGTCTGAGTATGTGTGTGTGACTGTGTATGTGTGTCTGTGTATGTGTGTCTGTGTATGTGTGTCTGTGTATGTGTGTCTGTGTATGTGTGTCTGTGTATGTGTGTCTGTGTATGTGTGTCTGTGTATGTGTGTCTGTGTATGTGTGTCTGTGTATGTGTGTCTGTGTATGTGTGTCTGTGTATGTGTGTCTGTGTATGTGTGTCTGTGTATGTGTGTCTGAGTATGTGTGCATGTGTGTGTGTGTCTGTGTATATGTGTTTTTTTTTTTTTTTTTCCGTAGAGGAGGAAAATACTTTTACGTATCGTCAGGGTTTATCGTTCTACCTGGTATGTCGGACTCGGATAAACCCATACCGACTAAAAACCTCCTCTGTCGTCGTCCTCTGTTTCCCCCGCGGAACCGCCGTTAGGCATTACTTCACGGAGGGAGGATTTAGCTGTTGCTCTCCCTTCAGGTGATCTAAGTCATAGCTTCATTCCGTCTGAGTAGTTCTACTCTCTTTGCTTGTTCTCTTTCCAGGCGACGGAGATCCTGAAGAACCTCTGTTGCAAATGAGCTTGTGGCCTCCCAGGCTGCGTTCGATGACAGCATAGCTCTTATTAAGGACTCTGGCTGAATTTTCTTTTCAAGGAGCGACTCCCAAGTACTGCGTTGCATGTTGAAACGAGGGCATGTAAAAAACACATGCTCCGCGTCTTCTTTGACTCCGGGGCATGCCGGGCACTCTAGAGAATCTACATGTTTAAATCTATGAAGATATGCTCTGAAGCACCCATGTCCTGAAATCATCTGTGTCAAGTAGTAGTTGACCTCACCATGATCACGGTTCAGCCAAACATCCACTTGAGGAATAAGACGATAAGTCCATCTGCCATTGGTCGTAGTATCCCAATGAGCTTGCCATCGCCGTATACTATCGCGACGCTCCTCTGTTCTGCGCTCTTCATGGCTCAGTGTAGTGTGCGATCCTTTTCGATAGTAAAGGGCCTTACGTTCTTCAGCTAATACTTCGATTGGCAATATCCCGGCAATAATATACGCTGCATCCTCGGATACTGTGCGATAGGCACTAGCGACCCTCAAGACCCCCAACCGATATACTGCTGCGATTTTCCTTCGTGATTCCTGCGTCCGGAGAACATCCGCCCAAATAGGGATTCCATATGTGAGCACAGATGTAACCACTGACATTAGTAATGTCCTCCTCCGCTGTTTCGGGCCTCCTATGTTAGGCATCAGCCGCGATAAGGTCGCTCTGACTACCGACCCTTTGATACTCACGTGTTCTAATTGCTGCTTAAAGTTGAGTCGGGCGTCAATCATCACTCCCAGATATCGTAGAAACGGCTGAGATAAAACATCATGTGTTCCAACTCGAAGTGTGATTGTTTCCACCTGTTTTCTACCGGTGATGAGCACTGCCTCGGTTTTGTGTTCTGCCAACTTCAGGCTGACTGTATCCATCCACTGGTTGATCTTCTCGAAGGTACTGTCAAAAGCGAAGTTTATCTCCTCAAGATGTTTTGCTACGATCACTACGGCTACGTCATCTGCATATGCAACAAGTTTCGCTTCCTTTGGTAGTACTAGCTTCAGCAATCCATCGTACATAATGTTCCACAAAAGAGGCCCCAAAACGGAGCCTTGTGGTACTCCTCCAGTGACTTTGTATTCTTTAGGTCCGGTCTCTGTATCGTATCTTAGAATCCTACCAGTGAAGTAGTTTGCTACCATCTTTTGTAGGTATCCTGGTACGTGCATTTCAGCGAGGGCTTTCATAATACAGTCCCATTTGGCAGAGTTGAAAGCATTCTTGATGTCTAGTGTTGTCACCAGACAGTATTTTTTCGCACCTCCCTTCCATCTAGCCCCTGCGATGGCGTCCTTGGCTGTACTGATTACAAGGTCAATCGCATCTAGGGTAGAGCGGCCTTTCCTGAAACCATATTGATTATTGGCAAGCAGCGGTTCAACTGCGGCTTCGATTCTCCTGTGGACGATACGTTCTAGAATTTTGCCAGCCATATCCAACATGCAGAGCGGACGATAAGATGATGGCTCGTCCGGTGGTTTCTTCCCTTTAGGGAGAAGTACTAATCTCTGTTGCTTCCATTTTAAGGGAAAAGTACCTTCCTCAAGACATGCGTTGTAGACTTCCAAGAACATCTCGGGCGCCGTTTTGATGGCTGTCTTCAACGCAATGTTTGGGATTCCATCTAGACCCGATGCTTTCTTATTCCCCGTTCTGTTACATGCTTCCATCAACTGCTCTTTCGTGATTGGGGGAATTTCTTCTATCTTGTACTGCTCTGCTCTATGGTGAAGTTTCAATTGCTGAGGAAACAGCGCTTTAACAATCCGCTCGAGAAGTTTGGGACATGTTGGTGATGGTATTGGCTGGTTTTTTAGGTGGGTCATGACGATCTTGTAAGGCTTTCCCCATGGGTCATTTTCCACTTCAGCAATCATCTCACTCCAGCATTGTCTTTTACTATCTGTGATGGCTTTGTTCAATCTACGGCGTGCCGTTTTGTACTTCGCCATCAGCTGCTCAAAGTTTGGTTTTTTCCGACCACGCTGTGACGCTCTTCTTGCGCTAAGACACTCCTTGCGGAGGATGGCAATATGGTCGTTCCACCAGTACACCGGTGGGAGCCGGTGTATACCGCGTTTCCTGGGCATAACAGCGTCGCAGGCATCCGTGATTCTCCTCATCATATCTTGTGCCTTCATTTCTGCAGTTCCGCCATGAGTTAAGTGCATATCCAAGGCCACCGTAAAAGCATCAGCATCAAATGTGCTTACTTTTCAACCAATCGCATTAGTTTTCCTAAGCGCTCTTCTATTGTTATTCTGGAAAATAGATACCTCCCATAGTATTGCACTGTGATCACTGGCTGTATAAATGTCCAATACTTCCCAGGTACTCCCTTTGACAAGGCTGCTACTGACAAATGTGAGATCGACAATGGAATTTGCTTCTCCTCTGGTAAACGTTGGTTTATCACCATAGTTAAGCAAGACTACGTCCAGTGTAGACATGGCTTCAAGTATTGCTTCCCCTCGCGCATTAGTCCCTTTACTGCCCCAATCAACTGCCCAAGAGTTGAAGTCCCCGGCAATTGCCACGGGAGAGTGCTGCTTTGCATCTTCCGTTAACCGATCCAAGAAATCTGCGAACTCGTCGAATGAGAGACTGGGTGGGGCGTAGCAGCTATAGAAATGAACTCCATCTATCTTCCCCACCACAAAACCGGACTCTGCTTTTAACACTGCTTTGAAACGGGTACTTACCGCAAGTCCAAATGACAGCTTTAGCGGTGCTATCGGTTTCCCAAGTTTGAGAGACAAGGTGTCTATACGGCTCCGAGATCAGTACAAGATCTAGTTTCAGCTCGCGCACGGTCTGCATGAGTAAATCGTGCGCAGCCTCACAATGGTTGAGGTTGAGCTGGAGTATCCTCATCTTTGTTTTGTTTTTACCTTCTGTAGTGCCTGTTTAAATGTTGGGCATCTGCTACTACCAGCAATGTGAGCAAAATTTGTTATATTACCAATTTCTACACACAAAGCGCAACGAGCGTCCTTTTTACAAGTGACGGCTTTGTGGCCATCCTCCCCACACTTTGTACAGAGACTAGACCGGTCTACTTGGCTCTTACAGTTAATGGCCAGATGACCGTAATGCCAGCACTTAAAGCACTTGATTGGTCTTTTCACTGTTCTTATCCGGCAATTGACCCAGCCAATCCTGATCTTGCCGTCTTCACCCACTACTTTTTCGGCCATTGACGCCGCCAGCGTCACTGCAGCAATTTGGGTACCCCCATAGGCCTTACGCAGTGATCTCACAGCGTCCAGCGTGATTACACACGCTTCTCCAGCCGCTTTCTGTAGTGCTGCTACGATTTCCTCCTTCGTTGTCATATCATCGAGATCTCGTATCTCAATTTCTTCTTGCGGCCCCTTACTGATGACTTCGGCTTTGTCCCCGAGGAGATCGGCTATAGTTTTTTGTAGACTGTTTCCTCTATCTGCATTTTCCTTGGTGAGAATGATCAGTAGATCTCCAGTGGCCGTCCTGCGTATCTTGTCGACCGAAGTACGGACCTGCGCATCCGGGATATCTTTTTTGACTCGGCTGAGTATCTCAGCGTATTCACACTTTTCTTTCAGACGAACGATCAATGCATTGGGTCTAGTTACCGATTTTTGTGGCTTCTTTTGTAGAGACGGCATTGTGCTCTGCTTCTTCTTCTTCTTGGATTTCACCTGTTGCCAATCCATTGCCTTGGGAGGCTGTACTACTTTTTCTGTGTGTGGAATTGGTCCTATTTCCTTCCTTTTTTTGATTTCTTTTTCTTCCACTTCCGGTGATGTTCGCTGTTTCCGCTTAGCCTTGCGAATAATGCCTTTCTCTCCAGTTAAGGATTCATTATCCGCGTCGTCCTCGGTGTCTTTCATTGACGTCGACTCAGTAATTGTCCGACTACGCGCCATTGTTGGCGTGAGCCCAGCTTCTGGGACCAGGACAGCAGGGCTTCGGTGTGAAACCAGTGCATATTCCAGGGTTTTCAGCGCCTTGAGAGCACTACCAATACTGGCCCCCTTGACTTTGATCTCCTTGTGAACGTTTAATTTCGGTTCAATGAAATCTTTAAGATCATTGACTAGTTTTTCGAGACGTTCCCACGCTTTAGTCCTCTTTGTATCAGCATTTATATCCAGAACTTCTTGCTGGGTATGATGCCCGCTATTACCTCCTCTATCTATATTTTTATTTTGTTTTTTGTTTGAATTTTCCATTTTGTCCTCACAAATGTATTTAGTAAAAATGTTTTCTGATTTTCATAAAATTAGCCTATTGTTATTTCGCTCACGAATATCCCTTATTGCGGCGGAGAGTAGCGAGTTCCCGGCATTTTCGCTACAGCACACTAATAAAGTGCACTGCAACAAATGCCCCGCCGGGCGGCACTTGTCTCGCACCGATAAGCCAAAACCGGTCGCTTGACTCCGCGCCGGTCCAACGTGAGCTACCCTCCTCGCACTGTACAATTTAACGCTTAGATATCAAATCACAACGAGATATTATCACTCATATTATCATAACAACTAGCACTCCATCAAAATTAACACAAACACTGTGACTGTCGTTACTTTATGAATGTTTTAATAGTAATTTCAAATATGTAAGCGTAGAAAAAACTTCGATTTTAAAAATAAAATACGGAGCAACAATTCTACGTGCGTACAATACGAATCATCCATCGCGTGTCTATGTGTGTCTGTGTATGTGTGTATGTGTGTCTGAGTATGTGTGTATGTGTGTATGTGTGTCTGTGTAAGTGTTTATGAGTGGCTGTGTATGTGTGTATGTGTGTCTGTGTATGTGTGTATGTGTGTCTGTGTATGTGTGTCTGTCTCTGTGCATGGGTGTCTGTGTCTATGTATGTGTGTCTGTGTCTGTGTATGTGTGTCTGTGTCTGTGTATGTATGTCTGTGTGGCTGAGTGTGTGTGTGTGTGTCTATGTATGTGTGTGCGTGTCTGTCTGTCTGTGTGTTTTATATACAATAATAATACAAATTATATACAAATAGTTTATTAACAAGTTACCTTATATACGCCTTTTACGAATTACCTGCTATGTTACGGTGTAGAACTATTCTAGTCTAAATAAATAAACAAAATTCTACTTCTTAAACGAAATTACTTAAATCACCTTGAGATCAAACTACCTTGATATATACACCAAAAATGTTCTAAAAACTAGAGACCTAGCCTCACTAAGATATTTCTAAGACAAGTACATCGATAAACCTAACCGCTACTTAAAAAAATCGCCTATAAATATATTTATAAAACTCCTAATATTTTTAAATGTTTTTGAGAAATACTTATTGAAAGTCCTAAATAAAATTTAAATAAATTTAAGAAAAGGTATATTTTTAACGTTCTAAAAATACTTAACATGTATCTAAAACTAGTGAGACTAAAGAGAAACTAAATAGATAAGTGTTCTACAAATCAAATCAAATATCTTTATTTCGTAGTTATGTAACAATCTTGAAATAAGTCACAATAATGATTTTTTTTACTGGTTCCTCAAAAGATCCAAAATACCTAAAAACACTAGAGGTTACAAGCATGCGAACGTGTTTCGACAAGTTTTTACGGGACCCAAGTCTTCCAAGTGTGTTTATTAACCAGATTTATTTACATCGAAATATTTTTATCAAGAACTAGTGGGTACGCTCCAAAAGCACCCAAAAGTGAATGGGCAACTTTGTATGGGCTCCGTACCCAGGTTGTATCAAGTTGTGGTATATGTTATTTTAAAGGTCTTGTCAATAGCTTTATTTCATAGTATGACGCCAACCATGAAACACGTGCAAAGAAATAACTGAGTTATTTTATATCTTATAAAATAAAATGTTATTTTTAGTTTCCAGAACTTATTGTACAATATTACTTTATTACTAAACATACTATGCGGTTACCAAACGCTATTCCACCGCCGCTTGCACACCTACATACTTCTAAGACTGGCCGAAAAAGAAAATTGCAGGCTGCATAGGCTCCGTCTCCATATATATTGTAGGCATGTTGTTCTTGGATTTCTTATTAAAAAAATATAATTAAAGGCCAATATTGCATAGGTCAAAATATTAAAAAAAAATATCAACTAGTGATTGGGATTATAAAAATAATCGTGGGAAACATGCAGTTTAAATATTCACAAAACTATTTTTTTGATTCTTTCTCTTTCATTTGTCTCGTAAACCTGTTTAGGGAACGTACCCATACTATGTGACCCATTTTTTTACAATTTTACCCCCTGCCCCCTAGGTAACCACCCGTAGTATATGCCCACACCCCTTCAACCCCTCGTATTTTTCACGTAGTAATTCATAAATATGAAAGTGAAAATTGTCATTAAGTCAGAAATATTTTCATAGAGGAGTATAGTAGGAGTAGGAGGGTAAGGCTTCCAATGAATTATTGATCTGGCATTATTATTTTCAGCTTTATTAATGCCTAATTTACATTTCATAGTAGTGCTAGCGACTTTTACCATATTAGACTTTTTAAGCAACTGCTCAATAAATTTTTATCAATTTTAATTCTCATGTTTATACATTAATAAATCTGTCGTAAATTCTTAATCTTCAACTTTAAACTTGATGCAGATATTAATTTCTCAATTTCTTCAATGTTATTATTACATAAATAAATAAATCACTGACGTATAAGGAAAAAATAATCTTAACATTACCATTCATTTTGTGAAAACGCATGGCTTCAAGAGTCTCCCTTCGAATCCAAATTCACATAGACATTGCTGTACTTTCTCATATCGAGATCTAGAGGACTGCTTTAACCCATATATTGCTTTGTTTAGTTTAACAATTACCTTTTTCTTATTGACACCACAATTTATGTTTGGTTGAGTCATGTAAACGTCCTCTTTGAGATAGCCATTTAAAAATGCGTATTCACATCTAAATGAGTAATATCTAAATTTAATTGTGCAGATAAAGTCAAACAACAGTTTGAGCGTAGAATGCCTTACAAAAGGTGAGAAAGTATCTTCATAATCAATACCTGGCCTCTGCGTGAAACCTTTACCACTGAACGCGCTCTGTACCGCACCGCACACTGTTATCACTATTGACTTTCTTTTTAAACACCCACTTGTACTGCACTAAAGTTTTGTCTGAAGGTAATTTTTCTACTGGACTATCCTTGGCTTCTCTGACACTGATGGGATCACTCGTCGCATCACGACTCACTTTGGAGCATATGTTCAAGTAACCATAACGCTCTGGCTGCCTCCTTACTCGTTATCAGTGTCAGATGAAATTAAAGTGATATCGCTATCTTCAGTTTCTGGATCTGTATATACTGAAGTCAGAGTATAGACAGATCCATTATCGTAGTTCAGTGATTCATATATTTATTTCTTGGAGAACAAATAGCATTGGATTTAAATTACGTTTAGCCTTACAGATATTAGTGGCACATAGAATAGAATAACACACCTCAGCATTATGTCTGTGAACATAGTTCGTGACCATATTACTTATTTCTAACGAATACAATACAAACAATGATGCTTGCTAAAATTAATGATTTCTAAACAATGAAACATTAGAAAACATAATAAAGGCATAAAGCAACAATAAAAATAATTTTAAAAAAACCAATGTGCAAAATTCAACTATACCTACCTATAACTTAAAAAGACACAAAAAATTTTATCATGTCTTCTCCTTTTATTTAATGGCAATTTAAAATCGCCGCAAATTCGAATAATAAGATCTGCTTTGGTTACGATCTTCTTGGTTGGCCAAGTCCGACGAATCGACCGGTGTGATAACTCCGTCGCGTACCAGTGCGTCGAGAGTGCGCTCCACCGGTTCGTGCAAAGAGTAAGTGAAAGGATGCTCCCGAAGGAATACCGGCGTGGCCAGGGGCGTGGCCGGCGTGACCATGCCGACTGTGCACCGGCGCAAACCATCGCTGAACACGTAACTGAATCTGGAACTGAGATCGTCTACATTGAATGACGATATAAGTCTTCATATTATTACAATTAAAAATATGTAGTGGTACTCTCAGTTCATATAACCACTGTTTGCCCTACAAGAAAGTCTTTGCTACTTTAATAACATACAAGTCCAATACTTGTACCGTATTAAAAATATAATGTGGACGATTGAAGACCGCTAACCCTCCTCTATGTGGAATGCTAAAAATGGAAAAAATCTTTACATTCAGTTTTAGTAAACAAAGGCGATGGCCGGCCGATGTGGAGTCGTTTCAGAACCGTAGAACTCGCCTTCAGCTGCAAGACGCCGTGCTTGACCGCGCGTCTGTCTTCGAACCCTCGGCGTTGCGTGGATGTAAAGATATAAGGTATATATTAATAATAAATACGAGCTTCGTCGAATAATTTACATATGCTCAGTGCCTTTGGAGGCTATTGCAGCTGCAGTAGGCCGTGGCTTACGATTGGGACTACTAGTCTGCGGCAATCGACCCGATAGCGAGATATCTGTTCGGATATTGTTCTTCGGATAAATCGCGTAGCCGGAACCGCCCATTGTCTAAAGTCATAGATTATATATTACCTATGACATTGTCTAAAGTCATAGGTAAGTCATAGATTTCAAGCACAAAGAGCGTGCAGTTAAATCGCGCACGTCTCTGTCTTTATACGAAACGATGATAATTATCTCTTGTGGGTATTCTTGAAACGTGTTCGCATTCAGCAAGTTGAGCGCGACCAAAATTGTGTAGTATTCTATTTTTTCTAGTCTTACCCTCTTTAGCTCGCCGCGCCTATTTTTGTTCGTGCCTAAATCAAACTACTACTTTCATACGGATTCGCTTGGGCAATCGCTGGATTTAGCGTTTCCGTACGTATGTCGGATAATTTGTCAATTAGCAAGGAATATACCATTGACGAACTAAAAGTAAGTAACGACAACAATGCCATACACTGGAGAAGATGGTACCAAAAATTTCAAAAAGAAAAATTGCTATGCTTCTTCACAATACAGAAGACAAAGGAATAGAGATATACAATTCATTTAATATCACAGACGACAAGATATGTTTCCATGACGTCAAAAAACGAATCGACGAGTACTTTATTCCAAGGAAAAGTATCACCACTGAGAGACATATGATATTTTTTTTTTCATAACAGACTTGCAAAACAAAAGTCTTACATGTGAGTTCAACGAAATGAGGGAAGACTCGGTAAAATATGTATTAGCAGTTGGTATCAACAATAATACGGTTAAAGAGAAATTGCTCAGGGAAGAGGATTTGAAATTAGATAAAGCAATATAAATATATAAAGCTGCCGAGTTGTCACAAAGACAGGTACAGGACATTAATAATACAGAACACTCCATGAAACCGGAAACCGCACTTAATATAACAAAAAGAAGCACCACAGTGAATGTTATCGTTGTGGTCATAGTTGGGATCGAAATCATCAATGTCCAGCTAACGGGATGACATGCCAAAAATGTGGTGGTAGAAACCATTTTGCACGTGTATGAAAGAAGAAAGTAAGCCGTCCGAGCTGCAATCAAAACAAACAGATGGCTAATTTGGTTACACCTCAAGAAGAAGAAGTATTTTTCATAGGCAACATCCAATCGTCCAATACTGAAAGTGAGTGGTTTGAACAGTTACATATTGGCGATAAACAGGTGAAAGTTAAGTTAGAAACGGGTGCTCAAGTTAATTGCATGTCATTTAATACTTATAAGAGCCTAGGATTAGATCCGAAATGTATTCTAAAAAAACATATTAAATTGGTGATACTTGTGAACAAGCGATTATCGGCAAAAGGTATATGTTCTGTTAAATGTTGCTCGAGTAAAGGAAAGACAGACAATATAGAAAGATATTCAGGTTGTGATACAATACTTGGTTTAAAATCATGTGGTAGTTTGAATTTGATTACAAGAAATAATATAAATAAAGTATGCATTAACAAATATGATTAAAATTAAATACGGGCATTGTCAACTAATACCCAGAACTATTTGATGGTATTAGATGTTTTAAAAAACCATATAATATAACTTTACAGGAAAATGCGCGTCCCAGAGCAGATCCGCCCAGACGAGTTCCGTTAGCAATTAGAGATTCATTCAAAAAAAGATTTAGACAACATGGTCCAACTAAACATTATTGAGAAAGTGGAGCAACCATCCCAGTGGATCAACTTTGGTAATCACGAGAAAATCTAACAATAAAATTCGTGTTTGTATTGACCTCTGTTATTTAAATGACTATATTATTAGAGAGCATAGACAGTTGTGTAGCCTACAGTGGATGATATAGTTGATAAGTTATCTGATGCAAAATACTTTGGTGTGTTGAATATCCTACGTCTGGGCCCCGTGGTTGCTAGGTGGTGTGTGCCGTGGTGTGTGCCGGGGTGTGTGATGTTGAAACGAAATGATACTACAATAAATCTGCTTTTTAAATGGCTAAAATTTAACATCATTTATAGATAAACCGGTAAGTACCCTTACGTAGCCCGTGGATCTGACATTGACGATCTCAAAAAGCTAAGCCTTCATTCAGAAATTCCTCTTTCGTTCGCTTTCGTTCCTTCTTCACCAAAACTAGTATAACCTATCATACCTTTTGAAAATTAATCCATCTTAGTCCCTAGATCCGTCCCACATCATACCTCGCTTTCCGTGATCGCCAAGTCAGACTTCGACCCGTTTGGTGGTTGCTATTCTAGCTAATTGATCTATGGCGAAATATCTCTCGATACTATAGTAATAACGCTGCATTTTAAAAGAATTTTTTGATATGTGACATTGATTGAGTGTAGATCAGGTTCGAATAACAAAATTATGTGTATAAGTGCATGTGTAAATGCAAAAAAAAAATTTAATTATGACTCGAAAAAAATAATTATAATCAGTATGTCACAACGCTTAAGTCCCTGATATAAAAAATCACGGCTCTTACGCCTTTTTGGTCGCGACGTGGGTGTTGGTTAGGTGTTTCTTCGCGAAGATTATTATAGAAATATCTACTGCATATTAATTTATTTTAAATAATTAATAAACAATGGAGTGTAAAAAGTGTACCTTAATTATAAAAACGGATGACACTTTAAAATGCATCTCATGTCAGAATCATTATCATTTCTCATGCGCAAGTCTTAGTGAACTTGAATTGAAAAAAAAAATACCAATGAACAAAATGAAATGAAAATTTCCAACGTCTAAGCCAACTAAAAAGGGTGTAGGACAAGGTTTGAGTCTAATAACTTCCAAGGATTATGCCTGTGAAGATAACAATTAAAGTCATTTTATTCTTAATATTGAGGCTAAATCAATACTGGAACACATTGATTGTCGTTTTAATCAACTGCAAAACACTATAGAATCGTTTAAGTCTGACATCTCAAAACGAGTCAATGAATTATCACCGAAGGTCACCATATGGGAGACGAAAACAGGCGCAATCGAATCGTCTTTGAATTCTGCAAGCGATCAGGTTGCCCAATTAGGGTGCGAGAAGATTCTGTTCAAGTCTAAGCTGGAGGAGGTAAAGAGTACGCTTAAGAACGTCACCGACAGCCACATACGTAACGACCAGTGGGTTCGACGGTCTAATATTCAAATAAACGGCGTTCTGCAGAAAGGTGGCGAAAACCTTATGAATATTATCAAAAACTTTGTTAACAAGTGTAGTTTCTTGTTGAATTTAGATACTAACGAGGAGTTAATCACCCGTTTCTGATCACAAAAAGCCGAAACCGATTATAGTAAAATTTCAAGCAAGATATGGAAAGGATGACTTTCTCGGAGCTCTTCGAAAACTGAAAAATCTCAAGGTATATATATATATATATATATATAAACGAACATTTGTCATCATATAACAGGTTGTTGTTACAGCAAGCTAAGAATAAAGCAAAAGAGAAAAACTACGCCTACTGTTGGGTACGACATTGTACAGTTATGGTGCGAACACGTTACCTTACCAAGTTAAAAAGAAAAAGTTTCAAAGAAAAAAACAAAAATCGGATCGTAAACTAAAATAGATCTAAAAATCTAAAAAGAAATTGTTTATTATAATTTAAGTGCGAGTATGTTAAAATATAATGCTTAACTTTAATAAATTAAATAATCTCGCTATGAGTAGATTAATAAAGAAAAGAAATTTAACGATACGGATTGTGGTTGTTGATCCAGGAAGTCGGAAGATGTCGCTCGCCTCGATCTACCGCCGATCTGCTTACAATCTCTCCAAAAGTTAGAGGAATTATCTTACTCGGTGGTTGCAGATGGTATGCTCCCTCGATGTACAAATATTTCACTGAAACGTTTTTTGCACGTGTATTAGTGAAATGAAAGAAAAAATAATTATTAACAGATTATATAAATTAACACGAAACAAAAAATAGCGGATATTCAAAAAAACATTACAAAAACAAAATCGATAAACCGCTTGGTATGTTAATTATCTGAGCAAAACTATGTGACTACAGAAGGTCTGTTAATCGATAAAAAAGAATTATATACCAAAACGATATCGGGGGGCTAACAAAATAAAAATACCTGTAATAATTACCCTGCCTTCTGGTTTGAATTGAAAAAAAAGAAATAAATTCAAAATGTTTAAATTTAATATTTCGTATAAATATACTTAGTATTTATTTATACGAAAATGTTTTAAATAAATTTTGAAAAGTACAATAAAAATAAAATACGCACTCTGTTCTAACGAATAATAAATTAAATACGTTAATATCTAACAACTCAATATTAACGAATAAATAAATGAAAAAATTTATTAACAACAGAGAGTAGGTAGGTTGTGCGAGTCTGTCGGTAGGTTCCGTATGTGTTCACTTTGTTAATGACTGAAATTTCGTTAACGCTAAAAATTAATACGAATAGATATTACAGAACACATATCACAAATAGTGTAAAGAAAATTATAAAAGATTAAAATTTTCGAATTAATGACATAGCGATATATAAATTGAAATATTACGTCTACTATTAAATTTAGGTAAGCACTATTTCATCTCTCAAACTGACTAAAAGCACAGATAGGTATATATTTACGGGCGACAAAGGTAACGCATTAAAAATAAGAGTGTTTATAAAAATAAAGTTAAGGTTAATTACAAAACAAAGGGGACGGTTGAAGACCGCCGAGCCTCTACGTGGAATACTAAAAATGAATAAAAAAATCTTTACATTGAGTTTTAGTAACAAAGCAATATATAGTGTGCCAGATGGGCTCAGTAGCGGTGGTCGGACCTTCGGTTCAAGGACCGTTCCGTATATTAACCTAGTACAAGACCTGTGCTACTAAGGTCGGTGAGAAATCGTTAATCGTTTATCACAATGTACTTAACGTAATGACTAATCCGTATCATATAAGGCTCGTGTGGAAACGGCGGAGTCTATGGCTTGATCTGATGGTACTACGGCACTCCTCGAGGTCTTTGGTTTCACATTTATCAACGAAAGATCGTACCGTTTCTCGTGTTCGATCTGGTCGTGATGCTGGCTCGCGGGCGCTGCCGGACGGCAAAGGGACGGGCGGCGGACGGGGATTTACGGGTGCCGAGCTGGCAGGGCCTGGCGATGGCCGGCCGATGTGGAGTCGTCTCAGAACCGTAGAACTCGCCTTTAGCTGCAAGTCGCCGTGCTGGACCGCGCGTCTGTCTTCGAGCCCTCGGCGTTGCGTGGGTGTAAAGATATGTATAAATAAAAAAAAAGGAAGAAATATTAAGATCAGTGTCAGAAGAAATTAAAGTGATATCGCTATCTTCACTTTCTGGATCTGTCTACACTGAAGTCAGATATTTATTTGCTGTGATATCCCATATTTAACCCCAATCTCTGGTATCATTATCGCAGTTCAGTGATTTATATATTTATTTTTTGGAGAACAAACAGCATTAGATTTAAAGTACGTTTAGCCTTACAGATATTAGTGGCACATAGAATCCAACACCTCAGCAATATCTCTGTTAATATAGTTCGTGACCACAGTACTTATTTCTAACGAATACAATACAAACAATGATGCTTGCTAAAATTAATGATTTCTAAACAATAAAATCATTACAAAACATAATAAACGCCCAAAATAATTTAAATAATTTAAAAAAAAACCAACATGGAAAATATAACTATACTTATAACTTGTACTAATAACTGTACCTATAATTTGACGACCGCTTGGCCTAGTGGGTAGCGACCCTGCCTACGAAGCTGGGGTCCCCGGGTTCAAATCCCAGGTCGGGTCAGTATTTATATGATGAATATTGATACTGGTACCGGGTCTGTTGTTATGTAGGTTGTTATATGTTTATGTTGTCTTCGTTTGGTACCCAAAACGCAAGCTAATGCTTAGTTTCGGGCCTAGACGTTGTTGTGATGTATACGTTATTATTATTATTAATTATGTCTTCTCTTTTTAGCAAAGCTGGCAGATGAATGTAGTTTAATATAAAGAAAAAAAGGAGAGTAAAAAAACTCGAAATAATATGTGTTGTTACAATTAGGTGTCGTGTAGGTCCATCGATTTCAATATTTTGTCTTTAAATACGGCACGAGAATCGCTAAAAATGTCAACCGAAACATGGCTACTGTCGTACGAATGAGAAATTCTGTACAAAGGAGCACGAAACCCTACGTTGGTACGGATATTAGAAGGGCGAGGGAAATTATGCTCGCTAGTTTCTGCGGATCAGTACGCAGTCAATCCGAATTGACAATGTATATTAAGTATTTTTTTTAACTCTCCTTTTACTTAACTTTAACTTAGCTAAATGAATCCATGGAGTGGGAGAACAGCCAGGGAAACCGACGAAAAAAAAAGAACTACACGCGAAACGAGCCCTCCCTAACACCAGATGTGAGGGTGTTATGTGTGTTGAATGTCCTACGTCTGGGCCCCATGGTTGCTAGGTGGTGTGTGCCGGGGTGTGTGATGTTGAAACAAAAATTATACTACAAAAAATCGGCTATTCAATTAGAGAAAATTTAACATTATAAAAAGATAAAAGGGTAGGTAAACATACATAGTCGGTAGATCTGACATTGACGATCTCATTCAGGTAAACCTTCGTTCAGAAATTCCTATTTCGTTCGCTTTCACTCCATCTTCACCAAAACTAGTATATCCTATCATACCTTTAGAAAATTAATCGAGCTTAGTCCTTAGATCCTTCCCACATCATACCTCGCTTTACGTGATCGCCATGTCAGACTACGGACCGTTTGGTGGTTCCTATTCTAGCTAATTGAGCTATGGCGAGACGTATCTCGATTATAGTAATAACGCTGCGTTTTAAAAGAATTTTTTTTAACCGGTGTGATCGGTATTTGATGTTCGATTGTACCGAAAAAAAATGTAGCGAAAAGAAAAGTAGGAACTTTTCAATATTTCCCTAAAAATAATAGATCGTAGGGTTGTGTTAAATACAGACGCGCTTGTGATCGTGTGTGCTTATTTATACTGTGGATTGGTCGCAATATGACACGATGGTGTTAAGTGTTTTCAATTATGTCCTTAACGTGGTATTTCCCTACACTACCTTTGGCCTAAGTAAGTGTACGAGTATAAGTAAGTGTATGATTATAAGCAAGTGTATGAACATATGTAAAAAAAATATTTTTTAAGTTATGATTCGAAAAAAATATTTTTAATCAGTATGTCACAACGCTTAAGTTCTCCATAGCGGAAAATGAATGAATGAAGATCTGGTTTGTACAAAAAAAAATTCTAAGTTGTGATTAGTTAGCAAAATCTTAAAACTCGAAGCTGAAAAATCTAAGTGCCCCATAAATGAAAACGATTGAATGATAATCAAATTCGTATCAAGAAAAGAAAAAAATAATAAATAAACAGCAAATCTAATTACGATTCTTAACACGTCAAAACTTATTCCGTAAACTAATGAAATTAGTTTTGATTGATAACGAGAAAATAAAAATATTATTATTACTAATAAGTATTATCCCCAACGAACTGTATAAAAATAGCTGCCAGCGAACACGTTACCAAGTAAAAACGAAAAAGTTTCAAAGAAAAAATCAAAAATCAGCTCTTAAACTAAAAATAGATCTAAAAATCTAAAAAGAAATTGTTTATTATAATTTAAGTGCTAGTATGTTAAAATATAATGCTTACCTTTAATAAATTAAATAATCTCGCTATGAATAGATGGACAAATAAAAGAAATTTAACGATACGGATTGTGGTTGTTGATCTAGGAAGCCGGAAGATATCGCTCGCCTCGATCTACCGCCGATCTGCTCACAATCTCTCCAGAAGTTACAGGAATTATCTTACTCGGTGGTTGCAGATGGTATATGCTCTCTCGATGTGCAGATATTTCACTGAAACGTTTTTTCACCTGTATTAGTGAAATGAAAAATAAAATAACTTGACAAAATAAAAACATTACAAAAACAAAATCTATAAATTGCTTGTTATAGTAATTATCTGAGCAAAACTGTGACTGCAGAATGTCTGTTAATCGATAAAAACTAATTATATATCGAAACAATATCGGGGGGCTAACAAAATAAAAATACATGTAATAGTTATTTTGCCTTCTGGTTTGAATTGAAAAAAATTATACAAAATGATTAAATTTAATATTTCGTATATTATAATTAAATTTTGAAAAGTACTATAGAAAGAAAATACATACTCTGTTGTTTTAACGAATAAGAAATTAAATACGTTAATATCTTACAACTCAATACTAACGAATAAATAAGTAAGAAAAATTATTAATGACACAGGGTAGGTAGGTTTTGCGAGTCTGTAAAAATTCCGTATGTGTTCACTTTGTTAATGATTCTGTAAAATTTCGTTAACGCTAAAAATTAATACGAATAGATATTAATAAACACATATCACAAATAGTGTAAAGAAAATTATAAAAGAATAAAATTTTCGAATTATTGATATAACGATCTATAAATTGAAATATTTTGGATTAAAAGTTCAACATGTAATAAAAATTAACGTCTTCTATGAAATTTAGGTAAGTATAATTCATCTCTCAAACTGACCTAAGAGCACCGAGATAGGTATATATTTTCGGGCGCCAAAGGTAACGTATTGAAAATAAATGCATTTATAAAAATGAAGTTAAGGTCGATGCAAAACGAAAGGGACGGTTGAAGACCGCTGATCCTCTATGTGGAATGCTAAAAATGAAAAAAAAAATCGTTACATTGAGTTTTAGTAACAAAGCAATATATAGTGTGCCAGATGGGCTCAACAGCGGTGGTCGGACCTTTGGTTCGAGGACGGTTCCGTATATTTACCTAGTACAAGGTCTGCGCTACGAAGGTCGTCCTTGACAATGTACTTAACGTAACGACTAAATCTTATCACTTAAGGTTCGTATGGAACCGGCGGGGTTTATCGCGCGATCTGATGGTATTATGGTATTCCGCGAGGTCTTTGGTTTCATACTTATCGAAGAAAGATCGTACCGTTTCTTATGTTCGATTTGGTAGTGATGCTGGCTCGTGGGCGTTGCCAGACGGCGAAAAGGACGGGCGGCGGACGGATTAGTGGACGCTGAGCTGGCTTCGCCCGGCGATGGCCGGCCGAAGTGGAGGACGCTCCAGGACACTGCGCTGGACCGCGCGTCTGTCTTAAACCCCTCGGCGTTGCGTGGAAGTAAAGATAAATATATTAATAATAAAGACGAGCTTCGTCGAATAGTTTACATGTGCTCGGAGCCTAGGGAGGCTATTGTAGCTGCAGTGGGCCGTGGCTCGTGACTGGGACTTACTAGTCTATGGCAATCTACCTGATAGCGAGATATCTGTTCGGAAACTGTTACTTCTGTCAATTAAAATAGTGAAATCTAAAACGATTTTATGATAGAAATAAAACGAAAAACTTGAACAGACTCGCACACTGATTTAAAGTTTCGGAATTCGAATCAAATCACGTAGCTGGGATCGCCCATTGGCTCAACGATTTCGAGCACAAAGAGAATGGCAGTTAAATCGCGCACTCTCATTCTCTTTTGTGGGTATCGTTACTTAACTTTAATAAATTAAATCATCTCGCTATGAGTAGATGTACAAATAAAAGAAATTTAACGATACGGATTTGGTTGTTGATCTAGGAAACCGGAAGATGTCGCTCGCCTCGATCTACCGCCGATCTGCTCACAATCTCTCCAGAAGTTACAGGAATTATCTTACTCGGTGGTTGCAGATGGCATGCTCTCTCGATGTGCAGATATTTCACTGAAACGTTTTTGCACGTGTATTAGTGAAATGAAAGAAAAAATAATTATTAACAGATTATATAAATTAACACAAAACAAAAATTTGCGAATATTAAAAAAAAAACATTACAAAAACAAAATGTATAAACTGCTTGTTATTGAAATTATCTGAACAAATCTATGTGACTACAGAATGTCTGTTAATCGATAAAATTATATATCGAAACAATATCAGGGGGCTAACAAAATAAAAAATACCTGTAATTATTGTCCTGCCTTCTGGTTTGAATTGAAAAAAAATAATACAAAATATTTAAATTTATTATTTCGTATAAATAATATAAATAAATTTTGAAAAGTACTATAAAAAGAAAATGCGCTCTTTTGTTTTAACGAATAAGAAATTAAATACGTTAATATGTAACAACTCAATATTAACGAATAAATAAGTATGAAAAAATATTAACAACACAGGGTAGGTAGGTTGTGCAAGTCTGTAAAAAGTCCTTATGTGTTCACTTTGTTAATGATTCTGTAAAATCTCGTTAACGCTAAAAATTAATACGAATAGATATTAATGAACACATATCACAAGTAGTGTAAAGAAAATTATAAAAGATTAAAATTTTCAAATTAATAACATAAGGATATATATTGAAATATTTAGGATTAAAAGCTGAAAAGTTTAAGGAAAGATGAAGTTCAACATGTAATAAAAATTTACGTCTACTATTGAATTTAGGTTCTATTTCAATTCTCAAACTGACCTAAGAGCACAGATAGGTTTATATTTTCAGGTGCCAGAGGTAACGTATTAAAAATAAATGTGTTTAAAAAAACGAGGTAAATAAAGGTCGATGGAAAACGAAGGGGACGGTTGAAGACCGCTCTCTGTCCTATGTGGAGTGCTAAAATTGGAAAAAAATAGTTACATTGAGTTTTAGTAGTAAAGCAATATACCTATAGTGTAGATGGCCTCAACAGCGGAGGTCGGACCTTGGGTTCAAAGACGGTTCCGTATAATTACCTAGTATACTTAAAGTAATGACTAAATCTTATCACTTAAGGTACGTATGGAACCGGCAGGGTTTATCGCGCGATCTGATGGCATTCCGCGAGGTCTTTGGTTTCACACTTATCGACGAAAGATCGTACCGTTTGTCGTGTTCGATCTGGTGGTGATGCTGGCTCGCGGGCGCTGTCGGGCGGCGAGAAGAACGGGCGGCGGACAGATTAGCGGAAGTGGAAGACGCTCCAGGACGCTGCGCTGGACCGCACGTCTGTCTTCGACCCCTCGGCGTCGCGTGGATATAAAGATAGATATATATGTTAGTAATAAAGATGAGCTTGGCCGAATACTTTACATATGCTCGGTGCCTTGGGAGGTTATCGCAGCTGCTACTAGGCCGTGCCTCGCGACTGGCAATCTACCTGATAACGAGATCTCTGTTCGGACACTAACTTCTGCCAATTAAAATTCTTGGAACGTGTTCGCATTCAGCAAGTTGAGCGCGACCAAAATTGTGTTAAGTATTCCATTTTTTCTAGTTTTACCCTCTTTAGCTTGCCGCGCCTAGTTTTGTTCGTGCCTAAATCAAACAACTATTTTTATACATACGCGCTTGGGCAATCGATATATGTAGCAAATAAGATCATATAAATAATCAAACAAAAAATAATACACAAAAATAATAATAATAATAATAATAAAAAATAAAACTAATCTAATAATCCACCCCTCGTCGCCCCCGACGCAAATGTGCCCATGACGCTCATCGCATTGCCGCGCTGAATTGCAATGGCGCATCTGGCTTCTATGAATTTAGCATTTCCACTCGTACGTTGGAGAATTTGTAAAGTTGCGAGGAATATTCTCGCTAAAATACCTACCTAGCTAAAATGAAGTCACGGAGTGGTGGAACAGCCGGCGGAACCGACGAAAAATAAAGGGACTACAACGCGAAACGAGCCCTCCCTAACACCAGGTGTGAGGGTGTTATGTGTGTTGAATGTCCTACGTCTGGGCCACGTGGTTGCTAAGGTGGTGTTTGCCGGGGTGTGTGATGTTAAAACAAAAATGATACTACAATAAATCGGCTATTCAAATGGACCAAATAGTACATTATAAAAAGATAAAAGGGTAGGTAACCATACGTAGTCGGTGGATCTGACATTGACGATCTCATTCAGGTAAACCTTCGTTCAGAAATTCCTATTTCGTTCGCTTTCATTCCTTCTTCACCAAAACTAGTATAACCTATCATACCTTTTGAAAATTAATCGAGCTTAGTCCTTAGATCCTTCCCACATCATACCTCGCTTTACGTGATTGCCATGTCAGACTACGGACCGTTTAGTGGTTCCTATTCTAGTTAATTGAGCTATGGAGAGACGTCTCTCGATACTATAGTAATAATGCTGCGTTTTAAAAGATTTTTTTTAACCGGTGGGATCGTGTTTGATGTTCGATTATAGCGAAAAGAAGTTATTTCCATAATAATGAAACGCTAAAAATAATAGATCGTAGGGTTGTGTTAAATACAGACACGCTTGTGATCGTGTAAGTGCATACTGTGGATTGGTCGCTATATGACACGATGGTGTTAAGTGGTTTGAATTATGTCCTTAAGATAGTATTTCCCTACACTGCGTTTAGCCTCGTCCTTCAATTCATATTCAAAGTCGGAGAGTTTATTCACGACCAAACACTTTACAAACCTGGGTGCAAGTTTGGTCGAGAAAAATTTCCTAGCATTCGATTACGTGAAGGTTCATGTGATCCGAGATTATGGAGAATCTGACTCCGTCTAGGTAAGCTCTGAAATGATTTACGGAGTAGACTACTGCAAACAGTTCGCGCTCGGTCGTGCTATAGTTTTTCTCAGTTTTCGACAGAAGTCTGGAGTGAAAAGCGACCGGGTGTTCGATGCCATCGAATTCTCGGGTGAGTGACATTACCGATGCCCACTGATGAAGCGTCGCAATGAAGTGTGAAGAGAAGCGAGAAATCGGGACAAGCCAAGATCGGTGCGGATACCATTGCTTCCTTCAAGGTGTTGAATGCTGCGTCGGCGTATTCAGGCCCTTCGATCGGGTCTTTGCCCTTTCTCTTCCTTAATAGTGGAGTCATCAACAAGGCCATAATTATAGAGAAATTGTTCACGAATCACCTGTATTATGAGTACAATCCGATGGATCCTCTCAATTGCTATGCAGTTAAAGGGCGAAGGAAATCCTTTATGTTCCCCAATTTCTGTGAATAGTGCGCAGTCCATCCGAATTGACAATGTATCCTAGGTATTTTAAATTGCCTTAGTAAAAATCACTTTTTTTTAGGTATACCGTGAGCCCGCATATGACAACGCTTTCTGTAGATTCTTAAGTATTTCAATATGTTCTTGGAAAGTGTTTGTTGCTATTAAAAGGTCGTTCGTGTTCGTTTTCGTTGAAACGATGTTCCATACTTTTATTTTATGTTACGTCGTGGCGGTGTACCTAATCTATAGAATCGCAACGCGTTATAACCCAACAATTCAGAGAGATTAAAAGTTTTGGTTCGTCGACTGAAGGTGTTTTCCAAATCTCATTGACCCGTCTGAAAAATTCGTCGACGCTTCAGTCATAGTTATATTTCAAGTTCCAATTCGGTTTGTATTGACTCATGCTCGGGTCGTAGTGGGTCTTACCCTCGGTGTCTGTAGATACTTGTGACGTAAGTGCCCTGCTTATGGCTGCTGTTGTGTATGTGGAGGTACAAAGTGTGACAAAATAATTAGTTGTGAGGGCGAATCTGCGCCTGGTGTTAACTGTGTCGATCGGTCCCTAATGTTTTGGACGTAATGTAATGTTTGGGGCATTGTTTAAATTGGTATTCGGTTGGCGAATGAGCCGTGTTGAAAAGTATGTGAAAAAGAGAGTACGAGAGAAAAAAAAATGAAAAAATAAAAATTTTAAAAAAGTAAATCGGTATACACAGAATGAGATTGTATCGGGTGAGATAGCAGTAAAGACTTAGCACTATATATAAGTTAATTAGGAAACTATACCGCATGAACAAAATATGGAGACGACTGGTGCTGTTGTTGTTAATGTAACTTAAATGTACCTATCCTGTAAGTGTCCACGTAAAAAATTTAAGTTGTGATTTGGAAAAAAATAATTGAATCTACTTATATGTCGCAACGCCTAAGTTCCCGATATGTGACATTGATTGAGTGTAGATCAGGTTCGAATAACAAAATCATGTGTAAAACTAAGTGTATGTGTATGTATGTATTTAAAAAAAATCTTTTTTAAGTTTTTTAAGATTCGAAATAAAATTTTTTAATCAGTATGTCACAACGTTCAAATCCCCGATAGCGGAAAATGATTGAATGAAGATCTGGTTCGTATGAAAAAAAAAATTCTAAAATGTGGTTAGTTGGCAAAATCTTAATACTCGAAGCTGTAAAATCTAAGTCCCCGATAAATGAAAATGATTGAATGATAATCAAATTCGTACCTATCTAATTTAATAATATCTAATCTAATTACGAATCCTAACAAGTCAAAACTTATTCCGTAAACTAATGAAATTAATATTGATAGATAACGAGAAAATAAAATTATTATGTTCGGTGGGGTAATAAATAACTATTAGTATTAAGTATTATTAAGTATTATTCCCAACGAATTGTAATGAAATAGCTGCCAGCGAACACGTTACCAAGTTAAAAAGAAAAAGTTCCAAAGAAAAAACAAAAATTGCCTCGTAAACTAAAATTAGATCTAAAAATTGTTGAGAGGTAGGTACTTAATTTGTTCTAATATTGAGCTCAACCGACTAATCATTAATGCTTTCCATGGTAAAATTTTGGTTAAATTTAAAAAGCAAATGTTAACTTAAGCACTTGTAGGTCAAATGTTCTCAACACTAAACTCGTTAGTGACTGTTCATCGATTACTTATGTAAAGGAAATAAAATAATTCCAATGAAAGCCCATTCATTACATGCTTATTACTATCACTGTAAGCGTTGTGAAATTTAAAAATATTAACAAATAAATAAGTAAGGAAAAACATTAACAACAGAGAGTACATAGGTTGTGCGAGCCTGTAAAGTTCTGTGAAATTTCGTTAACGCTTAAAATTAATACAAATAGATATCAATGAACACATATCATAAATAGTGTAAAGAAAATTACAAAACATTAAAATTTTCAAATTAATGACATAATATATAAATTCAAATATTTAGGATTAAAAGCTGAAAAGTTTAAGAAAAAATAAAGTTTAACATGTTCTTCAACCGAACATTTGGTCAGTTTATGTCATCCATTAACATGCAACTAGTACTTAATTCTGTATCAAATCCAGCCACTTATCGTATTATTTTTTAGGTTACATCTAAACATCCTTGAAAAATTATTAGGTACTGAATAATGCAACCGAATATTATTTGGTCAGTTTTTATGTTATTCGTTAACGTGCAACTAGTTCTTAATTCTGTATCAAATTCAGCCACTTTGGTTATCGTTTTTATGGTTCACAATTGATTGTGAAAATTTTTAAATTTTAAAATACTGTCTAAAATTTTTAAGTATTGTATAGAAAATTAAAAAAAAACGAGCAAACAATGAATTTGATCGAACAATCAAGAACAAACGAATTAGAAAAGAAAAAAAATATTAAAAATGGAACGTCAATTACCTAAGAGCATTTTTTAATATTGTTTATAAAAAATTGAAAAACGAACAAACAATGAATTTTATCGAACAATCAAGAACAAACGACGAACAAGCGAATAAGTAAAAAAATAAAATAAACATTTTTTGACTGCCAACTTAAGAGAGCCACTTGTGGCCACTTGAGTCATGGACCCGTGTCAACTTCATATCAAACTGTCAACCACTTTAATAACCAACTTCATTTCGTAACACACTTGTAAAACGAAAAAATAATGTAGGTACCTCCCAAAATTTACTATGATACGACACGACAACCTTGGTTGGTTTCACATCGTTGTAAAATTGTATAATCGTCATTCTTTTGATCGGTCATAATATGCATGAACCGTTCTGACGATACGATGTTTCAAAGTTTATATTTGCCCAAAACTGTGTACACGTGGTACGCCAGTTTAAATATTTCATAAATACCTACTTATCTCTGAACTCTTTAATATTACGTTACATTGCGCGAACACCATTTTCTCTTTGCACACGACATACACATGTCTAATAGGTATTACTGCGTAATACCTAGCACAAGATAGATATATTTAAATGTATGATAATAAGAACATAGTTTCATAATTTTTGGGGAAATATTTCGCTTAGATTGCTAAGACGTAATAATTGCTTACTCACAACAAATATGACTGGTTTCTTTCTACCTACTAATTTTTAATTTTATTTTTGCATATTTATTGTTTCCTTTGTTCACTCCAAATATGATTTAAAAGGAACTGGGATCTCCTTGCGCACTGAAAATCCCAGCTTATTTCTTCACCATGTCACGAAGTGTGTTATAGGGTGTTTGTAATTATAATGAATTTATGAATAACATCATTTCCCTGATTTGCTACTGTAGTTCAATGGAACTATAAATATGCTTACCGATGTCCATGTTAGGTATTTGAATTATAATATAATATCTATTTCTTGATATGGAAGTTTTCTGGATTACTACTGCTTCGCATTCACATAGGTACACCAGTCATATTGGCTGATTGCATTGGCATGCTTGAGATAAAATAATAAACCGGCCAAACCCTGTCATAAGACAATGTCTGCAGGCGACCGCGAGTAGGTACAACCACAATTTATAATTATTATAGAAACATCAGCTATTCTACTTTTAATATTCTTTCTTTAGCGAATTCTAATACTCCGTATTAACAATAGGATAAAATATATATCTATATTCCTTCCTAACCTAGAATGACCGACATGGTCCGGCGGTGAGCAATTCATGTTCTCGGCATTAGAACTAGCATCCCTATAATGACCCATCGTAACATATATGAATAGGAATTACCTAATCTACCCAAGGTTAAGCGCTTATCCTTAAGTTTACTGGAAACTAAGCATTAAATTCGTCACGTAATTTCATAATTAATACTCGACACGCGATTTCATTGCTTTAATTCTACTTTCTATTCCATTCTATGTTAATAAAGAGGCATATTATTCAATTAATGAACTTAATATGTGATTCTATTAACAATAAACCCAACACATAGTTTTATAACCTTTAGGTACAATTTCAATTTTTTATTTCATGTTGAAGATCATATTATTCAATCATGAATATGGTTCAAAGATATCATTAGAAAATCACATGGAAATAAGGACAATTGTAGGCACATTATAAATTAGTAACTCTAAATAATATCCACTCACCAATAAGTTACTGCACGATTGTCCTTTACGCGGAGTCTGCATGGAAGCGGAGGAAACGGCCGTTCACGTTGCTTATTGAGTGCGAAGGAGTGGCCGCCTACCGGGCCAAACACCTCGGTTCACTGAGGTCGCTCCCAGAAGCAATCGGCAACGTGATGAGTCATCTGGATTTTCTGGTGGAGCTGGGGTGTCAGGAATGATGCTGCCCACCTACGCAAAATAGGTGCTTTGACGTCGAGTTGCGGAAAAAGAGTCCGCCCTTAAGTATTAAGTATCATAAGAAAATCAAATGTAATTAAAGACAATTGTAGGCACGTTATAAATTACTAAGGCACGTTATAAATTACCCACTTACCTATAAGTTACTGCACGATAGGTTCTCGTCTGTTTTTCAGGTCTGTTCCCAATGAGAGATGACGGAAAAGTGATACTAGCAGCCATTTTGAGCCTATTTATAGACCTTGATTTACTACCAATTTAACCATAACATATCAACTTCCTGTGACCAGAGATGTAGGCGGAAGGGGTGTGACGCAACGTAAGTACAACCGGCGGAAATGGAGTTGACCTAAGAAGGTGGTGTTCGCACTTATTGGATTCCAGACGTCGCTGTACGGAACAGATAATATTTATGGTATAAAGAAGTATTAAATTTTCTGAAGTTCTCTCCATTTATGTTTACATTTTCTATCTCTTAAAATGTCCTTATAAAACTTTTCGAACAAATTGTTTATTATTACTTATTGTTTAATAAATGATTTTGTCATAATTAGTTTTTTTTTTTGTAAAAAAAAACCTTTGCTGTTGTAATAAAGCTTCCAATAATATTCAGGGGCTCGCGTAACCGTAACCATAAGCGGTTAGAAAATAATTATAAGATTGTTTATAAAATTTCTATGAAGCTTGTGAAAAGTATTTAACATATTAATCAGAATTTTTTTAAATTTTGCCTGGGGCCTGATTTCAAGATGTGAGGGTCATGCTCGAACTGAACGAAAAATTGTACGTGACGATGGCAAGAGACCCGTCAGCATGACCGTCGTTTCCATGAAACAGGGGAGGTCGCTGATGTGGGACGCCACTTGTTTTGATACGGTTCCTGGCTGCGCCCCACATCCGAGAGACCTCAGCACTAGCATAGACCGTCGATAGGTACAGTTCCAATCAAACTTTATGGCGGATGTGAACATAGACACAAGTCGCGTCGCAGTGACCAGTTTTAGGTGCAGCGGGACGCAGTGGAGCGAGGGGTATATGACTGTAGCTGCGCAAGCACGCTTATAGCGTTGTATTCCGATCCGCCATAAAGTTTGAGGCGAACTATAGCGTGGTGTAAAACGAAACGCTCGCACGCTTAGTGCGCCCATAAAATCCGTTAACATATGGAAAAAATTGATAGAAATTAATTGCGATTTTGTACTTACCTAAAAAATATACTGTAACGCAAGGAAAAGAGTATCGCGAACAAATAAAACCGTCAATAATCAATCGAGAAATTTTATTATTTCATTCAAAATTAAAATAGATCATTCACTAGTTCCCTTCAATGATTTCACGAATCCATCCGAGGTATTTCGAGACTGATGTTATAATAGTCGGATATTTCTTCCTAGCGAGGTCGCGATGATAATATGCCAACCACTTCGCCGTTTAGGGACAGAGTTCTGCCAATAATCGTGTTAAATAAAACTGTACATAGAGATACCGCAACGTGGCCCCAAAATTGTAAGCAACAAAGTAAATATACGCCACAAAGTAAATATACGCCACAAAGTAAATATACGCCACAACGTAAATATAGCCACAAAGTAAATATACGCCACGAAGTAAATATACGCCACATAATAAATATACGCCGTTTGATTTATTCTACCATTTGCCCCCGGCGATGCTTTATAGTGATCGCTCGCAATTTTGCTTGAATTATTAATTCTATAAACTCTCATTTTCCTTTCTTGGACCTGTCTAAAGTATTAGTTGATGCGTACGTTATTTATAGTCTTTTCTATAGAAATTTCAACACCACTTTTCACCCTTAGTTGATTTGGTTGCTCGCGGTACAACAAATTTTAGAACTCATAAGACCATAAACATTTCAAAACAGTACCATAGACATTTTTTTTCGTCCTGCCATCTCTAGAACAAGCCGTCATCAAGAAACACACCTATGTTCAATGTATAGACGTATAGGTACGTATTACGTAATGAAATGCCTTCCTTTTCTAAACACTTCGAGGGTATTTTAATATCATACAATTTTTTTTGTGTATACCTAAGTAGACCCGTCCAGGCATCGATATTTGAAACAGATTGATTTACGACCACAAAAGTTTCAACCATATGAATTTATAGTGATTGCAATGCTCGACTTTCCGTTCCATTCGATCAGCCTTTTTTATACCCCACTGCAGGAGCTTATGCCTCCCCACAAGATGTGATAACTTAGAGCTTAAATCCACCACGCTGCTCCAATGCGGGTTGGCGGATTGTAACGACCGCCATCTATTGACAGCAAACGGGACCGACTGCTTAACTTGTTCTCCGAGGCACGGAGTCAGTGGTAGTTAATGCAGGTACTTAAGTTAGAAAAAACTCATTGGTACACGCCCGGATTTGACCCGCGGCCACATGGCCTTATAGATTTGAAACAGGTTCGCTGCGCTCGGGCTATCACGACACAATTACAACGATCACACTAATTATTCTATTACGAATGACTGCGTTATTCTTATTATCCTTCACAGTTTTTAAACTTTGGCATCACGGGCGATGGCATTAGGAAACAGTAAAACGAATGAATATTGTTTTCATACGTTACAAATGCGTCGACTGCTTCGTGGTGACTTTTATTTCGAGTGACTCTATCTTGTGACGATTCGTCTCAAGAATTGCGGACCATGCCCAGCTACCGTGACACCGCAATCCATGTAATATATCTGCAGTGTTATAATATTATATATGTAATGTAATATTATTATTATCAAAATAAATAAATAAATATTAGATTGGAATATAATAATAATAATAATAACGTACACATCACAACAACGTCTAGGCCCCAAACTAAGCATTAGCTTGTGTTATGGGTACCAAGCGAAGACACCACATACGTATAACAACCAAGACCCGGTACCAGTATCGATATTCATCATATAAATACTGACCCGACCTGGGATTCGAACCGGGACCTCCAGCTTCGTAGGCAGGGTCGCTACCCACTAGGCTAAGCGGTCGTCGCGGTCGCGGTGATTGGAATATAATATATACGAATGTAATCAATTAAACTTTTATTTTGAAATACAGACATTCCTAGCAATTCCTGTGTACAATTAAATTAATAAAAGTAGGTTTTAAATATCACTCATGATTAAAAATTAATCGTCGCAATATAACCAATATCTATATATTTTACAAAAAAATACACATTTTCAGCAGAACTATGTAATGAGTTATGCTCTGTTGTTCAATTGTAGTATATATAGATCACGTCAAACTTTATGGCGGATCTGAATAAAACGCTATAAGCGTGCTTGCATAGGTACAGTCATATACCCCTCGCCCCACTGCGTCCCGCTAAGACCAAAAACTGGTTATTGCGACGCGACTTGTACTTACTTTCGGATCCACCATAAAATTTGATTGTAACTGTACTACGTGACAACTGTTGTATCTCATGAATATTAGACGCTTAGAAACACTTAGAAAATAAACAAATCGTTTCCTTAGGCAGTGACCGCCCTTGTATAATATTTAAAAATCTTTGTATAAGGCCAAATAAAACACACACATACAATAAGTTAATTTATTTAAACATTTTCATTAACGAGTTTAAACCTTACATAAACTATATCAAAAGTTTAAAGGCCACCTTAATTTGTTTCAATTATTTTAAACTTTTTAAAAGTAATAGAAACAAGCGATAAAAAAATATTCTTAGCTAATATTCTATTACTGAAGTATAATATTTATTTATTATTATTAATTATTAATTTAATATATCAGAAATATAATATATCTTGAGTAAAAATATATCAGGTCGCTAACTTTGGTGTTGCCTTTGACCATAGTATTGTTGCGATAATCGAGTGACTTTAATAAATATCTTTATTTATTCTCCCATCATGTCTTCATATTGTTTCCTGAAGTGATCACCAACCAGGAAGAAATCCCAATATATTTGGCTGTACATGTTCCACAAGTATGGTTCTTGACCTAAATAATTATAAACAAAGCTAATTGGTATTGTACATTATTCCCACTTCAGAACTTTTGGCGCTGCAGCTTTTGGTAATATAGATTTAATTAACTTTCTATTACTTTAAAAAATCTCAATACTTTTAAAGTAATAATAAATTCTATTGAGTGTCCCAAAATCAACGTCAAGCTTCAAGCAAGCAAACAATCAAGCCTGAAAAAAGTATCGAGGCAAGTGGTGACAGTTATCAGAAAAATATTAAAAAAATCATCTTAGTCATGCGCTTTTAAATTTATAGACACCAAAATAAAAAAAAAACGAGAAAACTGACACTCTGTGATGATTTGAGGCGGTTACGTTTTAATTTTAGACTGTAATTTACGCACAGACCAGTCAACCTATAGACCACGCTTTAATAAACGTCAGTACGAAAACGAAATCGCCAAAAAGTGGCGGGGTGCGGGGGAGGTCGGCTAGTTTTCATTGGCTCGTTCAAAATTGACAATTTAATGGCTTCCAACGTGCTTCCAACTGACGTCTCACTAGTGACGTAGTTATGTAGTGTCACTACATAGCCTTGGCGAATGCTACTCCCCGTTAAAGCGTGGTCTAAAGGTTGACTTGTCTGTGAATTTACGGAAGGGATATTCAGGGTTACATCGCCAAAAAAAAACTAATAAAAAGTAAAAGATTTGCAGTAATAGTTTTTGAAAAATCATTACAAAGTTTCAGTTTCATCGATTTTCTTTTTGGTGCCTATAATTTTAAATAAATAAGATATATTTTTTATTTTTCTGATAACTGTCACCACTTTCCTCATCGCTTGTTTTTGGCTTGACGTTGTTTTGACAACCTGCATAAAAAGAAATAATTTAAACAATCCTATATCTTCATTCCCTTTGCTGGGAGACGACGGGCCCCCAACTTGGAAAAGAGGGGTTGTGACACTAGTTCTGGGTCGTTTCTGGGGCAGAGGCTCGCCATAGCGATCCGACGCGGTGATGCCGCGAGTATTATGGAGACCTTTCAACTGGGTTCGACAGAGAATGGTTATTTTAAATCTTTTAATTGTACATAACATATCTTTTATTTCACTTTTAATGTCTTATATTTATTATTTAGAATATTTGTTACATGTACAATTTTATTTTTAATCAGATTTTTTCATTTTAATATTCGTCTGATAAGACTATCAGACGAGTAGACACTCAATATTAAACGTTAAGATATATTTGATTAGTTTTATAAATAAAAATTAATAGGAAAATACAACTTTGAACCTTAATCCCTAAGAATTGGTTTGGAATTCCCTAAGAGGTTTACCGCAACATAAAATTCTTGTATATAATTGCAATATTACATACTGCTCATCATATAATTTATAAGGAGTGTTGCTTGTTAAAAGTAAGTGAGAAACAGCTCTTTGAAATACTCAGACTTTAGCAAAAATATCTGACGCTGAAGAAAAACTACTTTTTAGAGTTATATGAAATAAATACAAATTCTACAAAATTAAATAACAACATCAACAATAATTGGACTAGCGTTGACTACAAACAGAAAAATAATTGAATGTACCATTGCCGAAAACCCTAGTCTCCATAATTATGAAGTGAATTTATGAATATCTTCGAGGATTTTAACGTAGTGGCTCCCACGAGTATGTCCTTGCATAGAGCAAGGAAGGTTGTTATCGGCCAATCTTCACTTCACTTCATCAGCCCATTTTTACCCCACTGCAGGGCTTAGGCCTCCCCCAGGGCGAGGGGGCTTGGAACTTAAATGCACTACGCTGCTCCACTGCGGGTTGGGGATTGTAACGACCGCCACCTATTGACAGCGCTCGGGACCGACTGCTTAACGTGCTCTCGGAGGCACGGAGTGATAGCTATGTACTTAAGTCAGAAAAACTCATTGGTACACGCCCGGATTCGAACCATGGCCCTATGGCCTTATAAGTTTGAGACAGGTTCGTTGCGTTTTTGGCTATCACGACACTTTCTATCTATTATCTAATTTTCTACTATCACGACACGACACTACCGAAAGTATCGGCCAATTAGCACCCTTTAAATTTGCTAATTTAAAAGGCGTTCACTAACCGACAGGTTTTTAGTATATTTCATCTATATATATATGAAGGAAAACCTTTAGACCTCTTTTTAAGCGTACTGCGCGCACGGAGGAGTGTGACATTTGACATAGTTAAAGTTCATGTGGAGTAGGAGTGCAGAAAGCTAAGATCTATAAACAGGATGAATTTTTGAAATGGGACTATATAGTTAAATCCTAAACTATAAGAAATAGCGAAAGGTGTTAAAAACGGTCATGAGATCGATTTTTGGGAAAACAAAACTGTATATTTACATTTTTGAAAAATCTATTACTTTAATAGGAAATCAAACCAATTCTATATATAAATACGTGAAAGAAGAGCTTTAGACCGCTTTTTAAACATACTACAAGCACGGAGGAATGTAGTTAAAGTTTATGTGGAGCAGTGTCGTGATAGCCCAGAGCGCAACGAACCTGTCTCAAATTTATAAGGCCCCATCGGGCCATGGTTCGAATCCGGGCGTGTACCAATGAGTTTTCTGACTTAAGTACACAATATCACTGACACCGTGCTTCGGAGGGCACGTTAAGCAGTCGGTCCCGGACGCTGTCAATAGATGGCGGTCGTTACAGTTCCCAACCCGCAGTGGAGTAGCGTGGTGGACTTAAGCTCCAAGCCCCCCTCCTCACCCTGAGGGAGGCCTAAGCCCCTGCAGTGGGGTAAAAAATAGGCTGATGATGATGATGATGAGGTGTGCAGAAATAATTTATGTACATAAAAACTTAAACGCTTTCTCTAGGGTGGGTGATGGCCACAACTTAAATACAAGACATACAGCATGCAACATAAATACAGCATATGTTATCAATTCCTAGGTTCAGGCTCTCAAAAGTTAATAATTCTTTCATGGGAAATTGTATCCACTTTTATTATGAAATTCCAAAAGAAATGTTAGACTTGAATTCTATTCAATTTATAAAGCGAGTTAAAGTCCAACTCATGAAAAAGCTTACTATTGTATTAGCGAGTATTTAAATGATAATTGCGCATGGACATCATTGTAATAGTTGTAAAATAAAAAAAAAAAATAAAAATATTAAGAAGAACATATATTTAAATAAAATAAAAAGGGAGGAGTTACTTGCCGGTTTTTCTCCTCCTAGTTTTTGAACCGGTACCGGTGAATAAATTTATTTTGAATTTCAATAAGTGTGTGTGTGTCTTATACTGAATAAAAACTTTTTGAATTTGAATTTGAAAACTAAAACCTATATATACCAAATATGTGTCACAAATACTGTCGACCATAGGAGTTAATAGTCGGTCGTTTGATGCAGTTTGAATTGACTTACTCTCGCCTATTACTTATTGGTGCTTTCAAAAAGTGAGTACGGTCGAACTTCGACCGGTGGGCGACCACAAGTATATATTTAAACCGGTATATTCAGTGTCCGGTTTATTGTTTAGATGCATCAAGAAGAACATGTAGTTGGCTAAATTATCTTCTTTCTGGACGTGCGTGTCGAAACTGTGTGGAACCTGAAAATTAAACAAGTATAGTTTAATTTTAATTTCATCACTCAGCGGCGCCTTCCTGCGGAGGTACTAATATTGAGTTAGTCGGTATAAAAATCAGAGCAGCAAATTACATAATATTATATAACGATATTATATAACCCGCACTTAAGCTTCAAGCCCCCCCCCCCTTCCTGGGGGAGGCCTAAACCCCTGCATTGGGGTATAATGGACTAAGGGAATGGATGGAATGGAATGGACTAAGTATGATTTCAGCCACTTACCATCCCTTTTAATTTCAACAAATTGATATAACAATAAAGTATACATCACAACAACGTCTAAACGTATGGGTATCAAGCGAAAACACCACATACATATAACAACCAAGACCCGGTACCTGTATCACTATTCCTCATATAAATACTGACCCGACCTGGGATTCGAACCCGGGAACTCCAGCTTCGTAGGCAGGGTGGCTACCCACAAGGCCAAGCGGTCGTCACATGGTTTTTATGTAAATAATTTTTAATTAAATTCTACCAAATTGGGGGTTGGCTATTGGCTGGATTCACTATTGGATTGGATTAACGAATCCAAAATATCACAATTCAATCACAAATATCACTAAGACTACGTCATTAGAATACGTTATTACAACGTTATTATCAAGCACCTTATTTAAGTCTTCTTTGCCAGTGCCGCATATAAAGCAGTTCGACTCCATGTCTTCTTTGACGGACTCCAACTGGTCACGCAGCTTACCGAATGCATCGATGATCAAACCTAAAACATTGGTGTGTTATGAAGTATACCTTCTTTTAATATCGAGGACTGTTAAGAAAAATGTCAAGTGGTAAAGGAAAGAATACGACCATGACTTTCGAATAATATGAAAATTTACATCTGGGACAATTTCCACTTGCAAATAGTTCACTAATTCATTTGTTAACTTGATAACAGATAGAAAGTACAGTTCGCGCCAAACTTTTTCTATTATTTTTTTATTTTTATTTATTATTTTCATAAACAAACAGCCATTATTAGGTGACACTCTATTAAGTCTAAATCAGATTCCTTGCTAATATGTGAATGATTGTTTAATCCCATTAGGTTGGAAAAACAGAACTTCGGCGTTAAACTCTATCCATTAGCCATAGTATATCCAACTCACCCTGCAAGATAGCCAGTAGGATGACGATGATGAAGAAGAAAAAGTATATATAGAAGATGATTCTGTACACTTCGGAATCATCTCCGTCGGGAGGCTCCAACTCGTCTCCTATCCCACCGCCGGCTCTCACGCCTTTATACAAGTTGAACACGAAACACTATAAAAGAGAAAAAAGTTATCAAGTTACACAAGCGGGTTAAATAATAATAATAATACCTGAGACATCTCACACAACGTCACCTAGTCAGAAACTATACACAGCTTGTATTATGGGAACTAGACAACTGCTTCACACACTTAAATATTTTTTTATAATATACACATATATAAATATTTTACACCCAGACACGGAACAAATAGACATGTTCATGCACACAAATATTTGTCCCGAGCGGGGATCGAACCCGCGAACCTTGGCTCCACAATTAGGTTCGTATCAGGCGTATTCAAATATAACCGACGAGGAAACGCTTATTGAAATGCTTGAAACGCTTGAAATCACAATTTTATTTTATTTTTTTTATTTTATCTGACGATTGATTACCCTAGTGGGTAGCGACCCTGCCTACGAAGCTGGAGGTCCCGGGTTCGAATTCCAAGTCGGTTCAGTATTTATATGATGAATATTTATACTTGTACCGGGTCTTGGTTGTTATATGTATGTGGTGTCTTCGCTTGGTACCCAAAACACAAGCTAATACTTAATTTGGGGCCTAGGCCTTGTTGTGTTGCATACATATATTACGTTATTTATATGTATAGCTGCCTAATCCAGATTAGGGTGACCAGGGTAGGGAATGCTCTCCTAAAAGTCCTCTATCTGCCAATAAAAGTCCTATGAAAATCGGTTCATCTGTCCCGGAGATTAGCCTGGACAAATAAATAGACAGACACGGTAATATAATAGTCTATGTTTATCTTGAAGGTCCACCTTAATTGTTATATAGAGAACATTTGAAATTGAATTACTAATTTCGGAGATTACCTTCAACACTGAAATAAAAATAGACTACCTCTTTATAATAATAGTAGATAAATTAGTATACAAAATTTTTAGATCATCGCTGGATTAGACACACTAACTGGCTATCATTGTCCAAATACTTATTTTTCGTTTTGACTCGACCAATCGACCGATCGATGACCGATCGGCCGAGTGGTCAGAGACCCTAACTGCTGAGCCAAGGATCGTGGGTTCCATTCCCGCCCGGGACAAATATTTGTGTGCATGAACATGTCTATTCGTTCCGTGTTTGCGTACTAAAAAGTATCTATATATGTATTAATTACAAGAAAGAATAAGTGTGTATACCCGTTGTATACCCCATAATACAAGCATAATATTTACTTACTTTGGGATTAGATGGCGCTGTGTGGGATTCCCAGGTATTATTAACAATGAGAACAAACATACGTTTTTACGAAAACACTAGCGACCGCCCGCAGCTTCGCCTGCGCAGACTACACATTACTGTTAAAGTGATCTATTATTAACATTTGAGATGGTTTCTGTGTCCTTTTTGCTTATATAAATTTTGGTTACTGTCATACAAACTTTTGACTCCCACCTCCCCCTTAAAATTGGAAAATAAAAAACTCTGAAACACGTCGTTACTTATTTATGATTAGCGGCCGTGCCCGGATCCGCCCAAGTGGACTACGGAAACGTTCCCCATCGCGTTCTCCTTCCCCTCCCCTTTCCTACTATACCACTCCTAGTGTCCTAGCTCCATTTCTACGTAACTAATATATTTAATTTGATAAGGATTCATATTATGTTTAAGAAACACCTTCGTAAATAGTGCGTTTATGTTAGAATAAATTTGATTGCCATAAAAAAGTTTATAGTAAACCAACCTTAACAGATACACATATGCTGTCGCAGACTTTTGGTTAGAACTTTCAAAGGGGAACAATCCCGTCATATATGATTTTTCCTTAACATTACGCAGCACACGCAACGGAAACTTTCAAAAAGAATATTTTTTTCTCGCTTTTGCAACATTTTTCGTTGGTGCTTCCCTCCTATTGGTCGTAGCTGATATAATAATAGCCTATAGCCTTTGTCAATAAATGAACTATCCAACACAATAAAACAATTTCAATTCGAACCAGTAGTTCATGAGATTAGCGCGTTCAAACATACAAACAAACAAACTCTTCAGCTTTATAATATTAAGTATAGATACCTAGTTAAGAATCGTTTAGTTTCTTACCGTAAGCATGTCTTGACAATTCTTTTTGACATCATCATCTTCTTCTTGTACATAGGACTTGCGGAAGAAGTTGAACGCTATCACTGTGTAAATGTAGACAATGATTGTCAGCAACTTCACCGTCAAGAGGACCTGAAAAAGAATAAAAACCTCTTCATTATGTTGTTGGATGTGTGCCGCTGTTTGGATACTATTGTAGAATGGGAATCCTATTACTAAATATCTAATAGGTACTTAGATCTACGGTAGTTTGGGAGTCTTGGGACTGTAAAAAAATTTTGCTTCCAAGTCAACCCAATACAAAAATAGGACCATTTATGCCACATATTTTAACACTAGTAAGTAAATTAAATTGAAATATTTATTTCAGACATAGTCCATACATATGGTTAGCGACGTTTAGATGTGACGTGGTACAACACTATCAAGGCGTCACATCCCTAAAATTGATCAGAAATGAATGAATATAGCGCGAACTGCAAGAAATGTCAATGATTGTAACGCATTTGTAATGTGGATTTATGTCTAATAATTATTGTTAATAACCATCAAATTATACCCGTATTAATGATACCTATATTAAATTTTATGACAATATTTGCTCGTATAGTTCCAATCAAACTTTATGGCGGATCGGAATACAACGCTTTATGCATGCTTGCGCAGGTTCAGTCATATGCCCCTCGCTCCACTGCGTCCCGCTACACCTAAAACTGGATACTGCGACGCGACTTGTGCCTATGTTCACACCGGCCATAAAGGTTGATTGGAATTATACCTAGGGTACTTCCCGTCGACCTAGAATCATGAAATTTAAAGGGAGCAAAGTCTAAAGCACAAGTAAAGGAATCATACCGAAAATTGTTAATGTGTGTGTTCTATTACAATAAAAAAAAAAGAAAATTTAATTGAAATATGCTTTTGCGTGACATTCTGGTGGCAAGTAGCGACAAATACGTTTATACTCGCAGCTGTATGAAACATTCTGGGCGCGAATCCGACTCGCACTTGGCCGGTTTTTTTATACTACGATAAAAATGTCATCATTTTCTGATAGAAGTAACTTCACATGAGAAATACATGGCAATGAAGTTATCCGACTTTTTTGAGTTATATATACCTGGCATGCCTTTTAAGTTCTGTCGTTTAAATATTTCCCGCCAAATTTTAATTTAGAAGTCTTCAATGTTCAAATTTGCTTGAATTTAGAATATCAAAACAATTGAAAGAATTAGGATTGATGCAACTATTTAGTCACAGCATTGTTTTGAATCTGTCAGGTCGGGTACGAAAATGAATCTCTTGAAGGAAAACGTTCGTGCTATAATTTTTTACAACTATCGAAGAGGCCTAACTCGGCTTCAGT
The DNA here is from genome assembly GCA_949709985.1 of Luffia ferchaultella. NCBI lineage: Eukaryota > Metazoa > Arthropoda > Insecta > Lepidoptera > Psychidae > Luffia > Luffia ferchaultella. Next base: position 6,811,887 of record OX453255.1, on the reverse strand, counting down.
GTTTCGAGGAGTTAAGATCTGTGTTCAGTAATGAAGCCCCATGTCTGCGAACTGTCGAACGCTGGTATTTAGAATTCCAGCGTGGAAATACTAGTCTTAGTGACAAATCTCGTGAAGGACGTCCAAAATCCGCCTTTACTGAAGAAAACATCGTTGCTGTTCGACAACTGATACTCGAAGATCGTCATGTGACATATCGGGAGATAGAGGCGTGATTAGGCATCTCAGGGACAACCATTCATGAGATCTTGCATGAGGAGCTTGGTGTGAGAAAGCTAGTTTGCCGATGGATGCCGCATTTGCTTTCCGATGATCATAAAGCAGCCCGCGTCAGATGGTGTAAGAAAACTTTTCAAAGGTTCAAGCGAGGAGAGTCAAATCACGTCTACGACATTATCAGTGGTGACGAATCTTGGATCTATGCTTACGACCCTGATTCCAAACAGCAATCTACAACCTGGGTCTTCCAAGATGAGTCAAAGCCGACTAAAGTTGTTAGCTCTCGAAGCACTTCGAAGAAGATGGTGGCTACGTTCGTAGCGAAAACCGGTCATGTTGCAACGATTGCACTTGAAAATCGTAAAACGGTTAATGCAGAGTGGTATACCACTATTTGTTTACCACAAGTGATCGCCAAAGTTTGGAAATCTAACTTAAAGCGACGCATCATCCTACACCATGACAACGCTAGCTCGCATACCGCTGGTAAAACAATTGATTATTTGAAGCAGGAAAACGTACAAATTCTTGACCATCCCCCGTACAGTGCTGACCTAAGCCCTAACGATTTCTTTACATTTCTTAAATTAAGAAAACTCTTCGTGGGCAAAGATTCCAGTCTGGTGAACAAGCAGTCAACGCTTTCAAGTCGGCCATTTTGAACACACCCACTTTGGACTGGAATAAGTGTTTTAATAACTGGTTCCAGCGAATGAAAAAATGTATTAAACTTAGAGGTGAATACTTTGAAAAACAATAAATAATATTATAAGGTTATAGTTGTGTTTTTTTCTTCAAACGACAAAACTTAAATAGCAGCCCTCGTAGCTATAGGATTTCGTCAAATCCATAAGATTGTTTATTATTTGAGAATATAGAAATATAATATACTTGCGACGTAGGCAGTGAAACGTATTCTCGTGGCTATTTCGACTAAATATCGATAATATTAAATCGACAATTTGATAGAAAATAGAATTATTGTATTAATCGAAATTTCGAATACTGCCCCCTCGCCGAAAAATGAGAAAAATTTTTGGATGTGGGTAGTACGAACTACCCCCGCACCCTTCTGTCAGTCTATAGAGAGGCCAGACGTTCAAAGTGGCGAGGGAAAACGTAATACGATAAAAGGAATCTGGTGCGGCCGACCTTTCACCACGCGAACACAGCTCAGATCGACCGCTGGTCGCTATCAGTACACAGGCAGCAGCGGGGACACTTGTGGGCACTTAGGTATCACTTGACACTGATGCACGGCCTATATGTTTGAGGATAACAGCCCGTTAGATTTTTAGGGGCCGTCCATAAATTATGTCACATGTCAAGGTGGGAGAGGGTCCAGAATGTGTGATGTGACAAGAGGAGTAAAAATCACAAGCTTTGTGACGTCGTCGCATATAAAAACTAAAATAATATTCACTTGGACGCAAAAACAAAAGTTATACGTATCACCTTGTTTGAAATTCGATTCAAATAGGTTGGTATCAAATTATGAGCAAAACGCGTCTCATCACTAAGAACTGTCAGAAATGTGTTTTCTCCTCGAAGTTCACTAGACGTTTTCCCTTCTCAGGACTCATAAAAAATTGTCAAGAACGCGTTCTCGCCTGGGGACTAACTACTATGACCACAGATATACCTCAATATCTCGATACGTACCTTGTACAACAGTAGTACGAAGATTATGCAAAAGGCCAGAACGAGAGCGACGTGTTCAAAGTTGTAGAAGTTCCTCGCCAAAAACGAGATGGCGCGGCGCTTGTATTGTGACAAATCCACTTGAGACACCGCCGATTGCGCTGGACCCTGTACCGCTTGCTGAAAAATATAATTATACCTGAGGTATCTAACACACGACTATCTAGAGCTAAACTAGGCACAACCTGTAATTATGGGTAATAGACAACTGAAATACATGCCTACATTTTTTTTAATAATACAAATAAAATTTTTAATAATTACTTCGACCAAATGAGTTTACTTCAAACAAGATATTTCTGTTCTGTTTATAAGGAAAAACTAAATTTCTTCACTAGAGAAAATATTATTTCCATTAAGGAGTAATTTTTGTGAAGTAATATACTTTTGATTTGATTTGATAGAAAAATATGTATTTTTAGATTTAAGATTTGATTTCAGGACATATTTGTTTCTTGATGAAAATTTCATTTGTACATATGCATATATAATATACACAGTATAGTCATATACATACGAATTTTTAAAACATTTATTCCTGGCGGGAATCGAACCCTCTAGCTTTGCTTTTACAGTATGATATGAATGACTACTACTACGCAGCTACTGTACAGCTTTTGTGACAAAGGATGTCTAAGTTGAGCTTAAATGGCGTTATGCAGTTGTTGCAAAGGCGCTGAACTGTTATTAGCTGTCTCTACAGTGTCATTGTACAGCTCTTGGTGCTAGTTGGGATTACTCTGACACAGTTTTATATCTTTACCTATAAATAATTAATTATACGTATACCTTTTTCAAATATGAGTATTTCCTGAAACTCGAAGGCTGCGTTAACATAAATGGGATATAATATTAGAAATAAAAAAAAATATATATTATACGATTTACACATAAGCACATTTACACATTTCATTGACGCTTCACGACGTGGTCACGTTCCATGAATTTTATTAACATTTTAATTTTTCACATGTTTCATTGAAGTTTTGACATATATTTCGCGTGTTACGTGACTCACTTCCATCGTTGTCTTCGCTGAAGAGCGTCCCTTAAGACTTATTCAATGTCCAAAATTTTACGCAGCGAATGAGGAAAGTGTGGGTCAAATCCCAAAGCTAATCTAATGAGTTTTTTCTAATTTATGTACATAACTATCACTGACCCTGTGACTCGACGAGCACGTTAAACCGTCGGTCCCGGTTGCCATCAACAGATGGCAGTCGTTAAAATGCACCAACACAGACTGGAGCAGCGTGGTGGACTAAGCAGCAAGCCCCCTTACCCCGAGGGGAGGCGAAAACCTCTGCAGTGGGGCAATAATGGGCTGATGGTATGGTATGTCTTGATCATTACAAGATGAAGGAAAATCGAAGCATCTCTTTCTGTATGAAACATTCTTCCATAGCTAAGTTGCTCGCCATTCATATCAAATATTTGATTAAGTTTTATATATCATGGAAATATTTAACGCAGATAAACAGTAGCCTATATGTAACTTTATTTCTTCAAATATCTTCATATATAAAAATCACCACGACAAATCTTTACATGCATTATAAATAAAATTGAAATATCTGACTGTATTTCAATATAAAGACTTTTTCTTAATATGTTCTCAAATGACAGGCGAAGAGCGGAGAAAAAAGTAATAAGTAGAAAGGAGAACGAAAGTAAATGGATCTCCTGTCATACTAAACGAGTAATTTTAATTACGATATAATATAAACATGTAGTCCATGTGGACGAGCGTCGGACGATCATTACGCCCGATGCACGTGCTAGACCTCGCACTCGTTCACGACACTGCACTAATGAACACTCACTGATATTGGTCGACACCTGTCTACATTTGTTCATACGAGCCCTACCTACGTACGACTGGTGGATGGTCATGAAAGAATTAGTACTAAAGACAAATTCGCGCCACTGTCATTCGAAAAACGTGTCTCGGCTACTTAGGCCACTTGCACGGTTCGCACGTATAACCTTCTATTGTGTCAAAAACGGTGGTTGACATGTAGTGATCCAAACTGACACGTGAAATTTGACGATGAAGTGAAATGAACGTGAGGACAGTGTCGATAGTTTCATTGTGACACATGGAAGCGGTGACGTCGTAACGAAATTAACGAGGGTACTCGTATACCTCAATTTTCTCATCGTCTCCGTTCTTCTGCGTAATTTCGAAGTTCTTCGCATACGGATGGTCGGCCGATTCGTGTCTTGGCAGTACTTTAATTCTTAGCCGAGACATGAACAGCATCAGCAGAGCACCCCTCGGTCCGCATTCTATTAGGGCTTCCACGCAGTCAGCTATTGATTTATCTGAAGAAAAAAATATTTATTTGAACTTTAGATACCTTGTATTAAGAAGGGACTTCCCGCGTGATAGCCCAGTCCATACAAACGTTTTAATTTATAGTCACCTTTGGGTTAGAACTAGGTTTATTTATAACCAAAAAATGTTTATAAAACTGCTCTTCCCGTCGCTCTCTTTTTGACTAAATGTTCCTATATAAATTATTAATAATGAAATTAACTCTGACTACTTATTGAGCTACATACCAATTTTGTATTACAGTCCTACTCAGTCATAATCTATTTTACATTGAATTTCATAGAACCAGGTACGCCAGCAAATCCTTGATTACGCGTCTTTGTAACAACTACAATGTGCGATTCCTTGAGGCCGACATTTTCTTTTTTAAACCTGAGCGACTTCTGTAACGCAATCATATCTCTTCTGTAATTTGTTTTTGTGTTTTCTTAGGAGTTAAATATTGCTCAATTTAGTGTATATATCTGATTGATATTTATTAAATATACCTTTATTTTCATCAGCCCATTTTTACCCCACTGCAGGGGCTTAGGCCTCTCGCGGGGCGAGGGGGGCTTGGAGCTTAAATTCACCACGCTGTTCCACTGCGGGTTGGGGATTGTAACGACCGCCATCTATTGACAGCGTCCGGGACCGACTGCTTAACGTGCTCTCCGAGGCACGGAGTCAGTCATAGTTATGTACTTAAATCAGAAAAACTCATTGGTACACGCCCGGATTCGAACGATGGCCCTATGGCCTTATAAATTTTGAGACAGGTTCGTTGCGCTTTGAGCTATCACGACACATTAAATATACCTATGTGTTTAGATTTTAATAGTATTTATTATTGTTGTAAGTAATTTTCATTTTATTGCTAATTCTTTTGTTTGCGGCATCTATTGTAGTTATGTATAATTTAATTTTGGAAACTGTTTTTTGTCTTCTATATATAAATGTATATGTTTTTATGTTCTATTTACCACTGTTTGTTATCTGAATAAATAAAGAAATAAACTTCGATATCTATAAACATCCCAGTTATAGAAATATTCGGTCCGTACACTATAATTCACTGTTGCGAGGGGCTGTATTCCAACAGCAGTCATGGAAGATCTGATATGATTTCGAACCATGTATCACTCACCAGGTATGCTGTGCTGAGTGGTGAAGTTGTAAGGTATGTAGCAGTCGGCCGGGTGGTGGCAGCGACAGTCTTCGCGGGTGCGCATATCATTGTGCGCCAGGCATTGGCTGCGACCCGTTTCCACTGGATCGTACTAAACCAATACAATCAGAGTACCTATATGATATTAAACCGAGTGCAGTTTTAAAAATCTGCTGTTTTTATTAAACGTATAAGCAGAAAGTAAATAAAGAAGAAATTAAAGATTGATAAACAACTGAAATATGTAAACAATAAACGATTTTTAATTTTTTAAATAAAATAATTTAATAAATAAGACAAAGCAATACGAAGTACATACTTACTTGCATTTCAGTTGTTTTCTATCTAATATATAAAATTCTCGTGTCACAGTTTTAGTTGCCATACTCCTCCGAAACGGCTTGATCGATTTCGATGAAATTTTTTGTGCTTATCCGGTATCTATGAGAATCGGCCAACATCTATTTTTCATCCCCCTAAATGTTAGGGGTAGTCCACCCCTAAATTTTTTTTTTTTATTTTTTAGACAAAATTTTTAATTTTTATTTTTTTATTATACAACATACAAAAATACATACAATCCTCAATTTTCACTTTTCTACGATCAACCCTTATTTTTTAATAGCCATTTTAGTAATTTAATAATTGCTTATTTGAAACGATAAAATATTTGTGCCGCGGGAACGAAAACGGGAAAGGGAAGAACGGGAAAGAGTTAAGACTGAAATAAAAAAGTTATTCTTGATGAGAATGGAAACGAAAAGGAAATGAAACCAGGGCCAGGAACGGAAACGATAAAATCGCACCCGTGCAAAGCCGGGACGGGCCGCTAGTAGACTGATATAAATTAAATCTATACTAATATTATAAAGAGAATTCATTTGTTTTTTTGTTTGTTACGGATCACAGACAAGTCAACCTTATAGATCAGGCTTTGACAGGGAGTAGCATTCGCCAAGGCTATGTAGTGCCACTACATAACTACGTCTCTTGTGAGCGGTCAGTTGGAAGCACGTCGGAAGCCATTAAATTGTCAATTTTGAACGAGCCAATGAAAACTAGCCGACCTCTCCCCGCACCCCGCCACTTTTTGGTGATTTCGTTTTCGTACTGACGTTTATTAAAACGTGGTCTATAGGTTGACTGGTCTGTGTTACGGATAAACTCAAAAATTACTGATTTTAAAAATATTTCACCTATAGAATGCTACATTATTAGCGAGTAACAAAGGCAATATTTTATTTTCAAACTAGCTTTCCGCCCGCGACTCCAATAGCCTGAACTGTACAGTTATACCGGGAGCGCTATAATTTTTTGCATAGACATAGTTTACAAATTGAAGAATGCCATAAGCTACTTTGTATCTCAGAAAAAAGGGTCCCGGTACAACTGTGTAGTCCACGCAAGCGGGGCCGCGGGCGGAAAGCTGATGTTAAATATTTTGGTTCAAGCCCACAGCGTACTTACACTGGGTTTAGAGAGAGTCGGCGGTGATCGATGACACGGAGGCAACCAGTTGTCGTGTGGTTCGAATTTCGAAGCGATCATGCAGGCGTCCAGACGTTTGTTCAGTCCCAAACGGTATAGGTAGAGATTCGATACCTGATGATGGCACAAACTAATATTTAAAAGATAATATTTTTAAAGAAAAGAGCACTAATGGGCGGATTAAACGATACTTCGGTCGCATGAACATAGCAGCGATCGCCGGTCGCATTCACTACCTCACGCGCGGCCGTCTTAACAGCAGTGAAATAAATACAAATAAAACAAACATTCCACTCGATATCGTGTTCTCATCGTATTAAACAACCCAAAACGCGAGTGCATATATATAGCTTCATCAGCTCAAGACATTGGTGGTGAGAGAACTTACACCCCATATATCCAGAAACAATATCACCAAGCGGATCCGCTTGGAACCACCTCAACAACCCAGCACAGCTGACGTTCATGACGCAAGGCCACCGCCATAGTTCAACTCAGCTCACTAAGTGTACGGACTCAGTGCCCGCTCAAATCGAGCGTCCGGCGGTGCGGGGCGCGCGGCGTTCATGACAAACGCATGTTTGTAAATGAACGTGGTCTAAGTGGCCGGTCGGCGCAGCGGTGAGGACAGCGTGCATGTTTGCGTTCTGCGGAGCGTCGGCGTGCGCGTTCAAACCACTTTGAGTTTTGCAGGGGCGTGTGCAGCGTTTCATAATGTCGTTCGAAGTCATAGTTTCAAAAAATTAAAAAAAAAAAACCTGAAATGTAGTTGTCATCGCATAAATTATACAAAAATTGAAAAAGGTTGACACTGGCATCCTTGTATATTCGTGGAATTTGTTTTCGTTCAATCTTAATGTTTTATAAAGCGTCGCGAATTCTCCGAACACTTTTCTCTGTTTAACAATGTCACTTCAACCTTCCCGTAATTGAAATTTCATCCATAAATTCTCATTTAAATACATGTCAATAATATATAATGTCAATTGTGGATTCTACTGTATTCTTAGGAATCACATTGGACGCGAAATTGCAATGGGATCTTCATATCACTAACTTGGCGAGAAGGCTCGGTTCTGCAGCTTACGCTGTAAAAAGGATTCGTTTCCTTTCGGACATAGAAACCGCGAGGTTGGTGTATTTCAGTGCGTTCCATAGTTTAATGACTTATGGCATTCTGCTGTGGGGACACGCTGCTAATGTTAATACAATCTTCGTGTTGCAGAAGCGAGCTGTTCGAGCAATTTATAAACTGGGATCTAAAGTATCACTTAGAGAAAAGTTTAAGGAAATTAATATAATGACATTGCCATCTCAATACATATTTGAAAACATTATGTACGTAAAAAAAAATATTACATTATTTAAAAAAAATAGTGATCGGCATAATGTTAATACAAGAAACAAAGATAAACTTGCTAATCATGTCAGCCGCCTCAATAAAATCACGAAATCTTTTAAAGGGCAATGTATACGCTTTTACAATAAGATCCCAGCTGACATTCAAGATCTACCCCTTAATAAGTTTAAAACTACAATAAAACGAAAGCTTTATGCAAAAGCTTATTATAAAGTATCAGACTACTTAGATGATAAAAATCCATGGGTGTAAGCCGCTCGCCTATCAGTTTGTTTCAATAATATTATTCTTTAAGCACTTATTGTTAAAATTTTTTTTTTTTTATAATTTTGTTAAAAAGAGCGTCCCTCAGTTTCTTGCGTATTCTTCTGAGAGGTACTAGCATTTTTGAATGCGCCTTTGTGGTGACGTTTTTCCACAAAGTAATAAAATTCACTCTTAAGACGTATTTCAAGATTATGTTACATAACTACGAAATAAAGATATTTCGATTTGATTTGATTTGATTTGATTTGATTTGACAGCTATATGTCAAACTCTAAAATCACGCAGCAGCAGTGACATCTGAAAGGGAGCAAATGTCAGTTTCTATCCTCATCGAGGCACCACCACCATCTTCGAGAACACGATCACATGACACAAGGCCCAATAGGCCCAAAAGTCGATATTTCGTATTCCAGCACCACGCAAGGCGTAATTAGCTCCGTCCATTTCTCACCACTATAAAATAACTCAGGAACTTTACGTTCATTATTTTATACGGTCAAGAGCTCATACCCGTTTGCTCCTCATATGGCTGAGCTTGCCCTCGTGGACGGTGGGATGCGCGCAGTAAAAGTACGAAGTGATGGCGAAATTCAAGAAGCTGTCTCCAATCGTCTCCAAACACTTTAAGTTTATACCGTCATTCGCGTTCGACATTGTCAGTGCCTAGAAAAAAAAATAAGACTGAAATGGGCTTTCTTATGACAAGGACCATAAAAATAAAAAATGATACCGAAGCTCATGTGGTATAGAACGAAACTTTATGGAACGAAATCTGATTTGTAAGTGTGCCGAATGCAGACAAATATTTAGCTACAGCGCGTCATCCTGTGCAAGCATATGAATAAATATCCGTACAGAAGCCAAGCTACATAGAAGCGACCCGCTGTAGGACACTCACTCATAGCGAGGCGGCGATGTGTGCGTGACCTCTCACCGACGGGTTAACGTACAATCCGCCAGGGTACAGATCGCGCGGCGAGAGTTTGGCTTTGACCTTCGGGGTGGAGGGGATTACTGCGCATGGGTACTGTCACGCACACAATACTTTTCCTTTTTTATGTACCAGGTTGGATATTTGAGTGGGTCAAAATTCATGTACTGTGGTAATAATGCTAGAAAATAATACGAATTAGATAAACTTCTTCATTTATTAAAACTATTGATAGTTATTTTACTTATATAAAATGTTTATTTCCTTTTAAAGTTTACAGAGACAGCGATGAAAATTCTAAATAATTGTTTTTTAATAAAATCATCATCATCTTCATAACCATCATCAGAATCATCGTCTTCGGAACTATCATCGACGCGAATTATAAAATGCTCGGTAAGTAAATCAACTACATGGTCACTCGTGGCGTACTCTTCTTCTATATCTTTTACCTTTTTACATATTTTTTCCCATTCCTGGGCACCCATTAAGGATACTTTTTCTTTGATAAGTTTGGTACATTCTTGTAAATTCCATTTAACATTTTTGCTAGCTACATATTGTTTAATAGTAGCCCATGCCTACTATAACTCAACAAATAATAACAATCGACAACAATAAACAATTAACGAAAATAGCAATTCACTTGTGAATGTGATTGTACAACAGGAGTGCGCGGGGCATGCGAGAGGCAGGGAACGACTGGAGCGCCAATCAGAGCACCGCGTGCGCCTACACACCCGCCCCGCACCCCGCTAATTGCCCGTTGATACCCAATTTTCAAATTTCTGCGCAATAACGGTCAAAGCCAAACTCTCGCCGCGCGATCTGTAAGAAAAGTTTGCGCCAGTTCAGTTGCGGTATAACCGACAGGGCTGCAGCGCGTGCATTCAACGCGATTCATAAAAAAAATTTCGAGTGATTTTGTAAACGAATTATAGATTTTACAAATTCAGTGCTTAAAATAAAATAATATCGACTAAAGTAGAAAAACAAAACAAACAATAAAAAAAAAATTGTTCAGGGACAATCATTTATAACTAATTAGATTTTAGGATGTGACAAATTACACTAGTCATTTTCCTTTTTCGAATATACATTTTACTATGTACTTACCTTACGATTTTTCTACCCAATTTTTTTTAACGTGTAACAAGTGTCAACCCTATGAAAATAGGTATAGATTTTGTACGTTTCTAGAGAGCTAGGACTCTGTATGGCTATCAACCCATGTTACATACAAGGATTTGTACCCCGTATAGCCCCCGGGTTAGAATAGGACTATCGCATCTCTTTCCTATTGCGTGTCGTAAGAGGCGACTAAAGGATCAATATTGTGGTGCTAATCATTAATCCACAATTTCCTATTATCTTTCTGCTTTAGTGTTGATTATATTTTTGGTGATGTGCTCTTTTTGTTTTTCTACTTTATTTTTTTGTGCCATACCTTTTTGTCTATAGTCTGTCGACTTAGGATATTTTTTTTCTTTTACTAGTAATCGTAAGTACGGGAATGTTAACCCGTCACTAGTATTATATTTTTTTCTTCATCGAACCCATTATTATATATATTATATAGGTTCTCTGGATTTTTTTTATTGCATCTATTTTTATATCTGGGTTTTGTTCATCGAGCCATTATCAAATTGGGTGAATCACGATGGCTGTAGGGCGGTAATGCCTTTTTATAATGTCAGTATTTTGATATTTTTTTTTCAGTCCATCATTGTTGAACACTCCATGGGACCTTTTATTGGTGCCATTTCTGAACAATCGTTGTAGACTCTTGTTCTGTAATCGAATCTTCCAGAAAGATGCAAGGGTTGTCAGTTTCACATTGGCAGCGTATATCCGAGACTTATGCTTTTTAGTTGTATTTCCTTCTTCACTTTATTTTATTTGTTTGTTTGATTCCTTGTCTTCTTAAAGATGGTTACTCGTTATTTATATCTGTATTGTAGATAGATACTTCGGTTTTCTTCTTTCCCATATTTTTTATACTCAGCAGCAGGGGTGTCAACCAGTCATGAAGATTTTGTACCGTGACTATAAATCTTTTTTTTTTGTCATTTTTTTTACATTTTGCTAAAGAGGTATTGTAACAGTTATTTTTCTGTTACTGTAATTTTAATAGTTTTTGCTCATTTTTTGATTGTGTAAATTCGTATTTGTTTTCGTTTTGGAAAATTTAAACCAAGTTGAAATTTTATATAAGCGACATCTAGCCTTTTTTGTTTTCTTTTACCTAGTTATCGATCTACTAATTCTCTAACGACTTGTATTAACCTTCTGCCGAGAGATGGCGTTGTAAAGAATATTGACAATTTTTAATATAAAATTTTATTTGACGATGCGGAAACGCCCGCCATTACGTGGCTTTCTTTTTGGCATACGCAACCAGTGAACATCTCGAAAGCTATTTTTTAGTTTTTTAGCCTTGAAACGGCTAACTGTTGTTCTTGATTGCTTCGAATAGTGAGTCCAAGACGGCGGCAATGCAGGCTGTTTATTTTTATAAATTCCGGTGAGTGATATTTTTTTGACTCGGTTTCGCCTCTCGCGACCGATGTTACTTGGAGTCCCATAAAATAATCTTTTGGTATTCTTTTAATAGAATTTAATTCGGCTCCGGTCCTCTCCCAACAACCGACGATAAACGCTCGTTCGATATGATGCGTTATGCCGTACACCAGTCTGGTGGCAGACACGCACACGTACTCCGAGAAACAGGACAGGAAAACACATATCTAACACCTCACACGGAAGCCGTATATTCTGTGCTGGTTTTCATGATAACCTCAACGCACCGCTCGCCATGTTTCTCCCAGTTAAGTCTTAATTTTTCATCTCGTTAAAATTAAATTTCTACTAGTATGGTCCGATATTCGAGGAATCCGAAGTGCAAATTTCCTATTCTATTTTTTTTTAATAAATTGTAGTATAATATTTGTTTTGTATACCATGTGCCGGAAGAAGCGATATAACCTACCTTTTTTTGTCTTATTTCTATATTTCTATATTTTATTAAACATGCTTCTTTCTATAGATGCCTGTAAGAAGGCACACATATTTATGTAAAGCGAAGCCAAGAGAGAGGTAGCGATTCATGATTCTGTTTGTGATATTTTTTTTATCTTTTCCTCTAATTTTTTTTATTGTATGTGCTATGTGTAATCTTGTTTAATTATAATGTTATTTCGAAACCTGTGGATATTAATTTCATAACCTTTCCTGGTATATGGGATTCTGGGGAAACAGAATTTAAAAACCAGGTGGCGCCCTATTTTTTTTATATTCATTTAAACCCTTTTAACGATACAGTATTGATTTGCTTTTCATTTCATTAGTTTTATCTTGGGACACAGTAACTTGATTTAGTAAGTTTTTTTTTGATTCATTTTTTTTAAATCTTAATAGTAGCAGTTTCGGGGTAACTTTGGATTGTGGGTGGCGTACGAAAAGGCTTCCAGGATTCACACCCAAGTAGATCCAGTGGTAAGGGGCTCATACTCAAACCATCCTGAGCTACACACATCCATCTCGGCAAGCGGGCATATAATTTTGTATCAAAACCATTATACCACCACTACATAAAAAAATATTAAAATCTTGTTTCACTGGCTGTTATATACAGGATACAAACCCATGAAAAATGAATTACTTTGGAGTGACAATAAAGAAAATGAACCAGAAAACTTGAGGTCATTCAACTGTATTGAGCGTAAGCTTGATTTTAGTGAAATGTGAATATACACTTCACTAAAGTAATAATTGTTTTATTTTTAACCCCCGACGCAAAAGAGGCGTGTTATAAGTTTGACATGTTTATCTGTGCATATGTCTGTGGCATCGTAATTCCCAAACGGATGAACCGATTTGAATGCGGATTTTTTTAATTGAAAGCTGATTTAAACGAGATGGTTCTTAGCTACGTCCCTGTCTGTCTGTCTGTCTGAGGCATCTTAACTCTCAAATGGATGAACCGATTTCAATGCGGCCTTTTTCAATGTAAGGCTGATTTAATAGGAATACAACTACATTTATCCATATAAATAAATCTCCGGAATCTAGGTTACTTTTTATCTATCTATACGTATAAATAAATTATAAGTGTCTGTCTGTGATTTTGACAAAGCTGGGGGCAAAATGTAGTCAAAAATTTTCTTTCAAACGAACCTTATCCTTACAATTACGTACCCATTACAAAAAAAAATAAACCGACTTCAAAACCGAGTTTCGTTTCAACCCTTGAAGCGAACGGACGCCGACTCCCCTTGTGCCCTTGTGCAGCCTGTAATAAACTATCGCGTCTATCTTACTTAAATTTTCAGTTAAATAATTAAATTAAATATAATTACTAAGAATAATTGGATGTGCAAACGTGTTAGCTATAAAATAGTGTTGCGAAGTCCAGTGCGTGATATCTACCGAAATATCATCGGCGTCGCCGGCGCAGCTAGGTACCTACCTGCAGCGACAGCGAAACTTCATACCTATTCATTTGGTGAGATCGTTCCATTATATAATAACAATTATGTTTAACAAAATCCTATATTTAATTGATTAATTTTTAATGTGTTTGTGTGTCAAAATTTCTAAAATGAGATGCAGTTGTTTGATTTTGTTTTGAATGTTTTACTGAATATAAAGTTTAAATCCATAAACATAAAAAAAGTATTAAAAGTCCGGCTGAGATCGTATCGTACTTAAACGAAACTGAAATTTCACCTACTCTGTAAAAAACATATTTTATAATAAATAACTAGAGACGGCAATGCGATGAGTATCATGGGCGCGTTTGCGTCGGGGGCGACGAGGGGTGGATTATTGGATTGGTTTTGTTTGATCACCATTTTTAAAAATTAGTTATAGTATTGTAAGTAAATTTGTTATATATTTATTTTAAATTAGTCGTATTTATTCTATATTATTATAATTTGTTATTTCAAAATAGGATATTAGAGTGTACTTTTAAATAGTATTGATTATTACTTAAAGATAAACTTTAGGAAATTAATAAATAAATATATATATATTTATATCTATATAATACACAAGTATATTTGCTCATCCGAGAAAAAGAACAATGAATACGTGTTTATAATAACTTAATTGATATAATTGACATAAAATGGATATAAGTGTATCAACGGAAGCTATTAGTTTATTATTATTATTAATAATATTAATTATGATTATGCTACTCTGTTTTCTATCTACTTTTTGATAAGTCAACAATAAGAAAACCAAAATCACTTCTTCGATTTCGACGATTCGAAATTTTTTATCTTTCAACAAGCAATGAAGTCCGACAAGAGTCAAGAGAAACTTTTTCAAGATTCAAGGACACGCTGTCGGCCGGAACCCGAAACAATAGAACACATGTGCAAATAAAAAAAACCTACCCAAAAACTCCTTATTCTTTATACCTGAGTTGCAAAAGATAGTGTAACTTTGGATATTAGTAAAATAATACATTAAAAATTTAAATAAATCAAAACGTGCATTGGAAAACATACTGAAGACTTATGAGGAAGGGGTGAAGATACACTAATGTAGCTTCAAGAACTATGCTCAGGCACGATACGGGTACGGGCTGCTACAACTGAGAAACCACGAATATGCCACACTGGTTCGAGACAAAACAGAGGTGAAAAAAGCTAACGACGATTCATACAAATCAGAGAGCATTAAGTACAGTAGATGAAATACAGTCAAATAAATTAAACACCGAATAATAGAAAATAATACTATTTAAAATATGTCGTCATAGCACATGTCAGGCGTCAGGAATAATAACAAAAAAAAACTACCTATTGAAGAAACCAAACGGTCTTCCCATTTCCGGGCTCTGTCTCAGGACAATAAGACCTTTTGCAAGCTTTCTCTTTACTAAGCAATTAAGGAGTACAAAAAAAAAACACTGTAGGCATAACGCGCCCAACGAAAATGTGTCAGAAGCGGATAGCCGAAGATTTGTTTATATAATTTCTATCACAGTTTTAAGCTGTCACAAAACGCACAAAGTTGACTTATATACCCAAAATCAGTTTCGCGATGGCTTCTGGGGAGGACAGAATATTATTATCACCTGCAAGAAATGTTATATACCTAATAGGTAAATGTGTTTATTTATTCACCTAATATAAATATATTAATATTTGGTAAACTGTCTGGGTCGCCTGTTCTAGCAAATATGCACATCTATACTACGAAAACAACCATTACGATAGTGTAATAATATAACGAAAATCGTCAATCATACAAGGAAAACATACCTAATTCGATACATAAAAATTACAGCACTGAGAGCTTAGAAATTCTTCCAAAAACTCTAAACATTTCAAACCAGTTTTACTTAAAAAAATCGGTAACCCAAATTTTGAAGTTAGAAGATGAAACATTCATACGATTACTCTTCTCAGTAAATACGTCCAACTCGTCTGACGTGACAGGTCCAAGGTTACTCAGGATATCAAATACCACGAAACTTATAACAAAAGAGTGCGAGTCAGTGTCACTTCGTATTGATACCTAGAATGTACGCAGCTGCAAAAAACGCATATACTTTCATTTCAAAGGATTTTAATACACACGTAGGAATAGAAGACGTAAACGATTTGCAATCCAGGCTAATAAGAGAAACACTTCTTCACCAAAAATCCAATTAGAACGGTCCGTTCGTTCGTCCGACGGTCGTCCATCAGGTAGTTATCTGGAAGCTAGGCTCTAGTCAGTCGCAAATTGATTACATTATAATCAGGAACAAAGAAATATTTTTTGGTACTGTGAAATGAGAACAGGCAAAAATTATAGAATCCAATCACAAAATAATCTGGGGTAAAATTAAAACCCGAGCTTCAAATGAAAACAAATCGACCACTGGAATAGGAGGTAGCTTCTCTAAGATTAGATCAAGACAACAAAATTAAACTTCCATTGATACTACCTGGCATGCCTTTTAAGTTCTTTCGTTTAAATATTTCCCGCCAAATTTTAATTTAGAAGTCTTCAATGTTCAAATTTGCTTGAATTTAGAATATCAAAACAATTGAAAGAATTAGGATTGATGCAACTATTTAGTCACAGCATTGTTTTGAATCTGTCAGGTCGGGTACGAAAATGAATCTCTTAAAGGAAAACGTTCGTGCTATAATTTTTTACAACTATCGAAGAGGCCTAACTCGGCTTCAGTGTTTCGAGGAGTTAAGATCTGTGTTCAGTAATGAAGCCCCATGTCTGCGAACTGTCGAACGCTGGTATTTAGAATTCCAGCGTGGAAATACTAGTCTTAGTGACAAATCTCGTGAAGGACGTCCAAAATCCGCCTTTACTGAAGAAAACATCGTTGCTGTTCGACAACTGATACTCGAAGATCGTCATGTGACATATCGGGAGATAGAGGCGTGATTAGGCATCTCAGGGACAACCATTCATGAGATCTTGCATGAGGAGCTTGGTGTGAGAAAGCTAGTTTGCCGATGGATGCCGCATTTGCTTTCCGATGATCATAAAGCAGCCCGCGTCAGATGGTGTAAGAAAACTTTTCAAAGGTTCAAGCGAGGAGAGTCAAATCACGTCTACGACATTATCAGTGGTGACGAATCTTGGATCTATGCTTACGACCCTGATTCCAAACAGCAATCTACAACCTGGGTCTTCCAAGATGAGTCAAAGCCGACTAAAGTTGTTAGCTCTCGAAGCACTTCGAAGAAGATGGTGGCTACGTTCGTAGCGAAAACCGGTCATGTTGCAACGATTGCACTTGAAAATCGTAAAACGGTTAATGCAGAGTGGTATACCACTATTTGTTTACCACAAGTGATCGCCAAAGTTCGGAAATCTAACTTAAAGCGACGCATCATCCTACACCATGACAACGCAAGCTCGCATACCGCTGGTAAAACAATTGATATTTGAAGCAGGAAAACGTACAAATTCTTGACCATCCCCCGTACAGTGCTGACCTAAGCCCTAACGATTTCTTTACATTTCCTAAAATTAAGAAAACTTTTCGTGGGCAAAGATTCCAGTCTGGTGAACAAGCAGTCGACGCTTTCAAGTCGGCCATTTTGAACACACCCACTTTGGACTGGAATAAGTGTTTTAATAACTGGTTCCAGCGAATGAAAAAATGTATTAAACTTAGAGGTGAATACTTTGAAAAACAATAAATAATATTATAAGGTTATAGTTGTGTTTTTTTCTTCAAACGACAAAACTTAAATAGCAGCCCTCGTACTCGTAACATTTGCTTATGACTTAATTCTAATAGGAAAAAATATATTGTCATTATAGACCGCATACTAAACGAAATGAAAAAAAAACTGTTGAAAACAAGAAGAGTAGTTTTAAACGAAGAAAAAACCAAGTTTGTCATACGAGACCCATTCAGTCCCTCGACAAAGAAAGCCTCGTTCTACTAGGAAAGGCAATGACACGCCCAGTTCAAGAAATAAAGTACCTAGGCACCTATGTAACAACAACGCGAGTCAAAAAAGCTACTATAAAAACTAGATGTAAGAAAGCCGTAACCTATCTCAAAATTCTTTTACAGTGTATTCAACAAAGCTAACTAGAATTAAAATCGCAAAACTCATTTACAAAAGGGTTATCTCACCAGCCATGACTTACGGCCTCAAATTGACCGAGCTAGCAAAAGCCAAAGCTTGAACCATATATTTGACGAAATGAACCGTATATTTTGAAGATTATGCTAGAAGTAGGAAAAAAATACACCTAACAAAGAAATCTGGTAAATTTTAGGCTGAAAAACAATAACAAAGACTATGAAAGTACGTAAATTCTCCTACTATGGACATATGCTAAGAAGAAAACACCTCATCTAATGCAATGAAGAAAAACAAAATATAGGTCGTCGCATTCATACATGGAAGTGCTTCGTAAATCATGACATCAATAACTACACAAACTACGACAAGGAATACTGAAAAAGAACTGCGGTAAACAGAACAACACTAAAAATTATGGCAGAAGAAATCCGATACAGAGCCAGACCCCGAAACAGAATACACCTAGTTAACGACTTAGCCTCGAAGAAACGAACTCCCACGGTTGCAGTGAATACTATCCTATCCTCTATATGTTACACACCAAATATAGTATCTATATTCCCCATGCTGGCTTCACGATGCTGGTATTCGGGTCGGCTCAACCTCCTGTCATTCCTATATCCCGACTGCAGCCTACCTACACTCTGTCCTATCTACTATGGCTCATTGGTGTCTCGGACATCCGCGTCCTTGCAGCAGAACTGTTGGCTGATGAGTCATTGGAACGGAACGGAACGGAAAAAAATAAACCGACTTCAAAACCACAGATTTAAACTAAAAAGTTAAAAATAATATTTTAATTACTTTAAAGAACATTAATAAACGGCATATAGTTTATGAAGTCGGTGCCAAATCATTCACTTTATATTGTAAAATACTAACATTGTTTTAATCGTCATTAGCTGGTAAGTAACCATTTAAAGTGTTTGAGTTGGCACCGACTTCATAAACTATATGCCGTTTATTAATGTTCTTTAAAGTAATTAAAATATTATTTTTAACTTTTTAGTTTAAATCTGTGTAGTTTTGAAGTCGGTTTATTTTTTTTTGCAAAAATTTTTTTATTTTATAATTTTTAGTTGTAACTAGCTTATTTGTAGTTAATTAGTATGAGTAGGTCTTTTAAACGCGCTACTCAAATTAAAGGGACGGCGCCGATTGTAGGGACCTAGTGGCGAAAGGGTCGATCGTTTAAAAAAATGCGATAATTTGCCGATTGTATGCTTGGCCACAGCCATGAATCAGTGGAAGCAAAGCAGCAGCGAGAACAAATGGTGGCTCTATAGAAATGCATAAAATCTTTTTTATTGCTCGCGCCTCACTTCCGCATCCGCTGTGTTCGTCGCCACGGCCTCCTTGCTGAAAATCAAAATACACATGAAAATTCTCGTCAAAACGAATCATATGAGCCCAAACACGCGATAGCTGCTGTACACCGTTGAGGAGTTCTCCTCGATTGCCTGCCATTTGCATCATCAGATCAGCTCAAGGTCACCATAATATTTTATTTTCGTTGGAAATACACCTATGTGCTAAGTTTCATCAAAATCGGTTAACGGAAAGTGGGTGAAATTGAAATAAACGAGATGCATCCCCTGATTTACCACCCTTAGAGGTGGAATATTTGCTTTAAATTTAAATGGGACCAACCTCGGAGTGTACCCTTTTTAATGAAATAAGAATCGCCGTTGAATACTAATTTCTGTTGACAAATCGCCGTATTATGCACTAACTTCTAACTTATGGAGTGCTGTGGCTTCCATCATCAGCTCATTATTTAATAATAATTAACGCCTAAAGAGTTTCAACGATATAGTAATAAAAATTAATTCCAATCGATTGTTTTATTTGAATATAACGCGCAGCAAAGGTAGAAAAAATATTGAGATTTTCATTCAGAATACACCACTGGCGTATCCAGGATTCATGCTTGAGGGTGGAGGGGCATATTTTTCATTGGATATGAAGCCTATATTAGTGCTATGTATATGTAAGATACGTTCTATGATCTTAATACGGAAGCTAGGGAATTTTCGTTAATTCATGAAGACATCTCATTTCATTAATTCTAATAAATGAACTAACCTAAGTGTTTGATACTAATTTTAACTTGATTTGAACTTGACGCGTTCCGAAGAAACGGATCTGGACAGACCGACAGACTTACGGACGGACAACGAAGTGATTCTATGAGGGTTCCTTTTAAGGGTCCCGTACATCAAAGATGAAAAAAGGAACCCGTATAGGGTCATTCTGGTGTCCGTCTGTCTGTCCATCTGTCACAGCCTCTTTCTCCAAATTTACTAGATGCAAAAGTTAAAATTCGATGCATGTAGGTACAGAGTTTGGTGAAATATTTCCATTTCGGGGAGCAAAGTAGAAAATTTAAAAGAAAAAACTTTTTAAGGGCTTCTAGTGACGTGTCAAATGAAAGTGCTTATTACAAAAAGTTCAAGCACATTTTATTTATAACTTCGATATTCATGGTTTCAAAAAGGTACTAAAAAAATTTAATATCCCCCTTAACCCCGTAACTGTAGTGGATTTTATCCACTACAGTTACGGGGTTTGAAAAAAAATAAATACGGATTGTAAAGCTTCATTTATATTAACTAAACGATAAATAAAATTATCACTTTGGGGGAAAATTATACCATTAAAAACAATTCTCCAGTACCTATGTCATGGTTTATAACAAAGGAAAGTGTTCGTTATGAGATATAGAAAAATTTTGGTACTTTGGTGGTGTAAATAATTTACAATTATATTGAGTATTAAATATAAACGCATTATTTTTCAATTGCAGGGTAGATCTTCTTGCAGAATGTTTTAACCGAATTTATGTCATTGTGTTTGGGGGGGGGGGGGCACGCCCCCCCCCGGAATACGCCTCTGCTTTACAAGAAAGAGCATTAATCAAATGACATTACATTACTCTTATATGAAATTGCTAGCGGCCGCCCACGGCTTCGCTCGCGTGGATTACCTACCGCCTGTTTTAGCATTTATTTCATTTATTATGTTATTTAACAATTTTACAAAAATACAATACAAACAAAATACTGAAACATTGCAATTTTAATTTCCATTCAAAAGTTTAAATACCTACTACCAATTACTAAAATTTAATATTTTTTCTTTGGTAAACTTCTCAGAATAAATGTACAGAGTGTAATACGGCTCCGATTTATGTTAAAAAGGTGTACAATACACACCATCGATGTAAAAGGCCACTGGCTGTACATGCACACTCGCCAATCGGAGGCGAGCTTAAAATTCAAAATGAGGCCGTCTACTGTTTTTTTATCTTCTATATTAATAAAATAATTTTATTATTATTTTAGTGTCTGTCTGTCTGTTCCGGCTAATCTCCGAAACGGCTGAACCGATTTCAATGAAACTTTGGATACATGCAAAAGCCATTATCAGGGTTGACATAAATCATTTTTAGTCTGTCTGTTCGTCTGTTTATCTGTTCAAGCCAATCGCCCAAACGGCCAAACCGATTTCAATGCAACTTTGGATACGTGCAGAGGCCAATATCAGGGGTGGCATAAATCACTTTTTGTCTGTCTCTCCTTCTGAATAATTTGTTGTAGAAAGCCATATACCAACCCTTATAGTTGAAAGTTTTAGTAAGTATATGGCTGTTACGAAACTAGTAAAATTTTAAACTGACTTTGGTAATTTTCTTTAACACATAACATTGTATGGTTTAAAAAGTTGTGTAAAGTATTCATATTTCTCATGACGTAAGTAGGTATCCTTTAATTTGATGTGTCACATAATAAATTTGATTTTTTTCTAATTTGCTTTCCAAAATGAAAATTGATTTATCGTTTAGATTTTCCTGTTAGCATTAAAACTGCATTTTTCATAACAAGTTTTTTCATTTATTATGTCACAGATGAATGCGCTTATATACGTTTTTTTTAATTTGCCAGCTAAAATTGATCCCCAATATCTAAATAGTTTATTAATTTTATACGTTCTTAATTGGCCCACAAATCTTTCCATTTCTACCAAAAATCAAGTTCTTCTTGTGTAATAGATTCAGGGGAAATAGGCTGTGATCGACGGAAAAGTATAGACTCTAGAAGAGTGATCCTTTATGAGTTCCGTTTTGTCATTTTGTCATTGAAAATGACTATCATATCCATTTCACGGGAGACGCATTTTTGGCCATAACTCCGAGGGTATGAGGGTTAGCCGAGACTTTAAGGTCTTAAAAGATCAAAAATTCAGTTGTGCATTTTATAACACCAAAATTTTGGAAATCGGTTCAGTAATTTTTGTAAAAAATTGGAAAATTTAAAAAAATCGGGATTTTTTTGGATTTTTTTTACTAAATCTAAAATATTTCGAGATCGGGAACCAATATCGAAAATGAAAAAAAATAGTGTCTTGGCCATTAACGTAGCTACAATTTGAGACCAAGTTTTTGGAAATCGGTTATTAATTGTAAGAGAAATTATTTCCGAAAGATGAAATTTTTTAGTCGATCGCTGGTGTTTGCGGATATAAGTTACTATATTTCAGAGGTTATTCGTCGGATCACTTTGAAGTGTTATAGAAAAGGTTAGAAGGCGTCGGTAGCTACAGTTTGAGACCAAAATTTTGGAAATCGGTTGGAAACCGAACAAGAAATTTGACATCACATGTTAGATTTTATGGACGATCGGGAGCTTGTTGACATTACGGTCATCGCCTTTCGGCCTGTATTCTTTCGAATGCTTCATTATCGAGTTGAAAACGTTTAAGGATATCAGAGGCTGCAATTTAAAACCTAAATGTTTCAAATATGTTGAACAAACGAAAATAATTTTTTTCGTTGATTTATTTCTGAGTTTAAAGAGTTGAAAAGAATAGTGCCACGTTTTCGTGGCAAAACCACTATTACGTGGCAATGCCACGATTTCGCGGCAATAAAATAAAAAATAAAATAATCTTTGAAAATTGGATTTGGGTAGGTTCATTTTCAATGAAACCGATGGTTGCGGGGACTGCAAGATCTGTGGATTTTTTCCAAATCGGATGCACGGAATCCGTAAAATTGTACCGCACGGAAATTGTAATTTACATTGCCTCAATTTTTTGGCTTACTAAAATTGTTCCTTTATAATTTATTCATCACTAGTTTGTTTGTTTCGTAAATATTTTTCGTTTCGTTCAGTTATTAGTAACTCTAACTTAGGTTCTGGTTTTGAACTTGAATCATATATTTTTTTGAATATTTGTGACAGGTCATAATCAATCAATGTTTGTGTTGTCGTTGTTTGTACCCATAATACTTCTTACTAATATACCGTACCATGATCCTTACTGGAAACGAAAATAAAGTACAAGTGTAAAACAATAAACTTATCTATATATTTTATTACTGCAATTAATAGAAATATTTAACTTTAAATATATCGATAACGTTGTTGGTTACGCACTATTTATCTTCATAATCGTTTAAATAAGTTGAAAAGAAGTTGGGGGCTACGTTCTGATCGTAAGCAGCAATGATTTTGTATCAGCTATCTTTTTATTTCTAATGCTTTATTCTACATGTTAGAACAATTTAAACGTAGGTATGTAAAATTGACATTCTTTCTAAGCTTCAGTAATTGTTCTGAAGTTTGACTACTGCTGAGTGTTTGACTCATAAACATACATATACTAGCGTAGGAGACCAACTGAGGGCCAACTGCGAGTTTTTTAGTATGAACTGTTTCGTATGCGTTTTTCGTAATTTGTATGGAAACTCGTAGTTACATAAAACGACCGCAAGGGGAGTTGTACGAGTTTCCATACAAATCATGAAAAACGCATACGACATAGTTAATAGTATAAAACTCGCACTTGGCCCTCTGACATCGAAACATAGCATGACCGAAACGGAAATGAGTATGTGTGCAAAATTCACATGAGTTGAGCCAGTTTTAGTGATGTGCATGGATGTTTTTTATATTATCGATAGCACCTAGTACTTTCATGATAATGTGTCGTCGAAATTACCGCGTTATCATAAGTCGAAATCGGCAATCCTATTTATTATTTTGAATCTGCTATATTACTAAGGTTTAGTTTTGAGTTACTTTTCCTAACTTTTAGTTTTTTAAAATGACAAATTATCAATCAACCAATTCAAACGCCATTTCCTTTACACCAATAAACATTTCTTTTTTTGTTAACAGTTGATGATAAAAAATTTGCAGAAAGAATAAAAGAAAGCGTTAACATCATTATGGAAATTTTAATATTTAGTTGAATACAAGCCAAGTAATAAATAAAACAATATAAATAAACCATTTTTATTTTTAATGACAATACGTCATGTTGCAACGCATAACAACAAACTTTTTAGCACTCTTTGTAAACAAAAAAATGAAAATGTACAAAACAAAAACATTTACAATGGTGAAGTTTCATGATGAATATCATATTTAACTCGATAGAATTGAAAGATAAACTAATAAAACAGTGAAAGTTTTTTTTAAATTCGCCAATATAAGTGACTGAGAAATAAATTTTTGAAATTTATGTATTTTCGTGCGGTTTGACTGGTGGCCTCTTACTGCCCGTAACGTCACATTGCCTACTCGATTGAGTGTCGCGTCGTCTCACTGCACCGCAAATTCCTTGCCTTGTCTGAAATGCCTTGGATGAAATTCCTATATTTCATCCGTCTATAATATATTTTGTTTCTTTATGTAATAGGTAGTTAAGTTTTATTTGATTATAAACGAACAGTTTTTGTAAAAGACAAAGTGATAATTTGCCTAAAATTGATATTTTCACTGTGATAGACTTTTTTCTTTAAACCCTTCTTATATTAGTACCGCGTTCCTTTCTAAATTGTACTATACTGAAACCGACATCCTCAAATGCATAAAGTGTTTGAATATTTTTAAGGGAGCCGGCCCAGACGGTATACCCCCTCTATTCGTTAAACGTTGTGGATCCTTGATTTCCTTACCTCAATCTATAATTATAAATCGTTCTCTCAAAGGCGGTGTCTTTCCAGAGGAATGGAAAAGAGCCAGAATTGTACCAGTATATAAAAAGGGTGACCAGACTGATGTAAGAAATTATCGTCCTATATCTATTCTGTCGTGTTTTTCCAAATTATTCGAATCCCTACTACATAATACAATGTCGCAGTACACAGATGGAATAATAACGGATTCCCAACATGGTTTCATAAACGGACGTTCCGTTCAAACCAATCTGGTTAGTTTTATATCTTATCTCTCGCTTGAACTCGACAAAGGTTTAGAAGTTGATGCTGTCTATACTGATTTCTCTAGTGCCTTTGATAAAGTTAGTCATCCACTATTAATTGAAAAGTTGCAAGGGATAGGCATTGGTGGTTCTTTACTTCTCTGGTTCAAGTCATATTTAACAAAAAGACCACAAGTGATTTCCATTAATGGTTACAACTCGAATGCGTACTATGCTGAATCTGGTGTTCCGCAGGGATCACATTTGGGTCCGATTCTATTTTTAATTTTCATCAACGATATCTCACTGCAAATTAATCATTGTAAATTTTCTCTTTTCGCTGACGATCTAAAAATTTATAAAACCATACATTCCTTTAAGGACGTGGAACTTATTCAGGAAGATCTCAGCAATATTCAGAAGTGGTGTGTTTCCAATCTTATGATCCTGAACACAAGCAAATGTTTTCACATTAGATACACGAGTAAAAAGAGGCCTTTAGACTCCACCTAAAACATAAACAATATTGAGCTGGCAAAAGTAAACGAGATACGTGATCTCGGTGTTGTAATGGATAGCCAGTTGAAGTTCACTGCTCAGATAGATGCTGTCGTTAAAAAAGCGGCACAAATGCTTGGGTTTTTGAAACGGAATTCCAAAGAATTTCAACAGACAAAAACCAGAATGCTTCTTTACAATTCACTAGTCCGAAGTCACTTAGAATTTGCGAGCATAGCATGGAATCCGCAATACGCTATACACTCACAACGGATAGAGAGTATACAGCGTGCCTTCACTAGATATCTTGCATTCACCTCTCAAGGTATCTCTCACAGGTCCTCTTACAATCAACGGTTGAACTTTTTCCAAATGAATACCTTACGTGACCGTCGGATACTTCAAGATTTAATGTTTTTGCATAAAGTAATTAATCATAAATTGAATTGTAAGGAACTTATTGAACAAATTAAGTTGGCAGTCCCCTATAATTTCCCAAGACAACCTATAACAAAAATATTCCATGTCCCTCCCTCTAGAACAAATCTCGGCTCACATTCCCCACTTGCTAGAATATCAATGTAGTACAATACTATTAACGCAAAAACACAAGACATTGATATTTTTCATGATTCACTGTTCAATTTCAAAACTAAACTATTTCATTCATTTAAATAAATTGTTTTCTACGTTATATTCAGTCAGTGTTCCAAAGAGTTTGTTAAATGCAATAATATTTAATAATATTGATTTTGTTGTCTGATATAAGTGTTGTGTATATCTATAATTGACATGCATATTAGAAATAAGTCTGAATCATACTTTTTTATAAGCGTTTAATATAGCATGTTGTTGATGTACCTAAATAAATAAATAAATAAATTAGTGCTGAAATAAAGGTTTAGTTTCTAAAGTAGAAGGTTCTGGCGATATATCCCGGTAAACGCAAGCTTACGCTGATCGCCTGGGCTTCAGATTGACCTGTATAGAATTTACAGTTGGCATAAATGCTCTGACTTTAGATATTAAATATATACGACGGCGTTAGTATAGGTACTACTTAATATACTAAGTAAGCACATATGAAAAAAAAGAAACTCCTACCGACACAAATTCAGTATGTATAGATCCTTTCTTCAAAAGTCGTCGGTGATTTAGTTGGACAAAACAGTTTTCCTTAAAATGTCTACTGCAAACCAAAGAATGTTTCACCTGTTCTATTTAACATTCTCTCTCTGCTAACCGCGTTTACAGAAAACCTGGATATCAATCCAGGTTTTCATATTGAAATTTTTCATTCGAAATTTCATAATTGAAATAATCATCATTATCAGAAAGCATTTTTTAACACTGCAGTTTCTTGGAGGAAAATGAGGTTAAATTATTGTATACAGTAACTTCGTCATTCAAAGTTAAATTATTTACGACGTTGTTAATCAGAGAGCAGATAGACCGTTAGAGTTTAAATCATAAATAAATAACAATTACTTAAAATTATTTGTGTATATATCTTATATTTTCAAATGAGCAAATCTTGTATTTATATATATCCTATGTATATGTATAGATGTCATACTTTCTCTTACAATGTGCTGCCAGGCTAAACAAACCTCCCAATATGTTTAAAAACAGTTAACGACATCTTTTCAGTGGAACAGGTGCAATTAAGAAATATTAAACATACAAAATGTTTATATTTGAAAATATCGACATATCGATAGATTTTGTGCAATCCCTATGCTAATTGTTTGATTGTAATTTTACACAATATTTTTGTATCTTACACATAATTGTTTAAAATAACAAATTATTTACAAAATAGAGTATTTACCATATAACAAAAACAAACAAACAACAAAAAATGTTTTTATTCAAAGTAGAATTACAAAAATCGCTTTTTGAACGTCAATTTGGTACTTAGGGCTAAAAATACAACCAAAAACAAAAGAAAAATCAAACAAAAACATACATTGACAAATCATTAGCTCAAGCAAAACAAAAGGAAAATATACCAAACAAGGTAATCGAACTGCATCTACATATGTCATTCTAGGAGCGCGTTCCCTCTACACCACTTACCAAAGACCAGGCTGTGGTATCTTCAAAATATTCTAAGAGCCTATAATATGCCTTAGCGCAAAGGACTTTTTTAATATAATTTTTAAATTTATTTTCCGACATATTGGTAATTGTGTCCGGTAGCTTGTTATAAATTCTTGAACAAAGCCCCAGAAATGATCCATTAACTCTAGTCAGCCTATGCTGGGGCAGCCTCAATTTGTCCCTTATCCTGGTGTTATAGTTATGTATCTCGCTGTTCTTACTAAAGTCATTAATGTTTCTCTTTACGTACATAATAACGTGATAGATGTACTGAGATGGAACCGTCAATATATTAATTTTTTTAAATATTTCCCTGAGAGACTCATATCTTCCAAGACAGTATAAAGTGCGGATAGCCCGTTTCTGCAATATAAAAATCATGTCAATTTCCGCAGCAGAACCCCACAATAAAAGTCCATACGTCAACAAACTATGGAAATAAACAAAGTAAACCAATCTAGCTGTCCGTACGTCAGTCAATGTTCTAATTTTTCTTATGGCATATATTGCTGAACTAAGCTTACTCGATAAGTATTCCAAATGACCACCCCACTGAAGCTTTGAATCTAAAACGATCCCCAAAAACTTCGCTTCATCTACAAAATCCAGTTTATGACCATTAAGCTTAATAATATGGTTCATATTACAAACATTAGGTAAGATGAAGTTGACGCATTTTGTTTTATTGGCATTTAGTACAAGGTTATTAACTCTAAACCAATCATTCACTTTCAAGAGGATGCCGCTAATCACATGGTCAATCTGGGTACAGTTTCGCTTCACTTTAAATATAAAGGAAGTGTCATCAGCAAAAAGGACAATTTCAGCACAGTTTTGAACCATAAAAGGTAAGTCGTTCACATATACCAGAAACAAAAAAGGGCCCAAAATTGAACCTTGAGGAACGCCCATCACAATACAAGAAGTATCGGATTCAGAATCATTTATCTTTACTACTTGTTTCCGTTGATTAAGATATGACATAATGAGACAGAGTGCACTATTCCTAATTCCATAGTGTTCCAACTTGGCGATCAAGGTTTCATGCTCCACGCAGTCAAATGCTTTTGACAAATCACAAAAAACTCCGATCGCATTCAAAGAGTTTTCCCAGGCATCATATAAATGCTTGAGTAGGCAAACCCCCACATCAGCAGCTGAACAACCCTTAGTGAATCCAAACTGTCGATCATGTAATAGTTTATTGATTGAAAAATACTGAACCATTTGCTGCAACATAATTTTTTCAAAAATCTTGCTGAGTACTGGTAAAATTGAAATTGGTCTATAGTTACTTGGGTCACTTTTACTCCCAGTTTTATACAGTGGCACAACTTTACTATACTTCATCAAGTCAGGAAAAACGCCCTGTTGTATACACGCATTGAATAAATGAGCCAATGGAGGAGCAATGATATCTATAAAATAACCAACAGACTTAACAGACATCCCCCACATATCTTCAGTATTTTTCATGTTCAAAGATTTAAATGTCTTTATTATCAAATGTGGAGTGACCGTATCGAAACCAAACGTTGCCTTGCTTGGGATAGTATTTTTTTGGAGCAAATCTAGTGCTTCCGCAGGTGATGAGTTCAAGTCTTTAGTGGTTACAAACGAGATTTCAGAAAAAAACTTTTGAAAAATATTAACAATAGCATGGTCATTCTTTGTTACATTACCATTACCTGTCAAAATTTCATACATATTATCATGCAACGTGCACTTCCCTGATTCAAAGTTGATTACAGACCAAATAGTTTTTATCTTGTTATCTGAATTTTTAATTTTATTTCTAATTTGGAGTGATTTTGCCGCCGCACATACAGTTTTAAAAATTTTGCTATAGGTTTTTAGTTTTTCTTTGTCCTCTATATTTTTGGAGTAATTAAACTGTTCGTATAACAGGTATAACTTATCCCTACTTACACGAATTCCAGGGGTAGCCCACTCACTAAATTTAGACCTACTTTTGATCGCTTTACATTTTTCTGGAAAATCATTTGTAAACTTTTCATTAATAATGTCAAAAATAGTTCTGTAAAGGACGTTCACATCCATATGAGATCCATCCATATCCATACTGTCGTGATAGCCCAGAGCGCAACGAGCCTGTCTCAAATTTGGCCCCATCGGGCCATGGTTCAAATCCGGGCGTGTACCAATGAGTTTTTCTGACTTAAGTACACAATATCACTGACACCGTGCTTCGGAGGGCACGTTAAGCAGTCGGTCCCGGACGCTGTCAATAGATGGCGGTCGTTACAGTTCCCAACCCGCAGTGGAGCAGCGTGGTGGACTTAAGCTCCAAGCCCCCCTCCTTACCCTGGGGGAGGCCTAAGCCCCTGCAGTAGGGTAAAAATGGGCTGATGATGATGATGATGATCCATATGAGATCTCCAGTTAAGCTGAGAAAATGCTCGAGTCAGATATTCTTTGAATTTATGTACATTGATAACTTTAATGGGTCTTGTTTTTATTGTTTTAGTTCCCTTTATAGTTAAATTAGTGATAGGAACACTGATTAAAAGTCGACTGTGGTCAGATTTTAAGCAATTAAAAATAGATTTTTTGATCAATTCTACATTACAAAAAACATTGTCAATACAAGTTGCACTTGTCTCAGTAGATCTAGTTGGTACATTAAAAACATTCTTCAATTGAAATGACTTAAATAAGCTGAGATGACGAACACTAAGCGTATCCTTTTCTAAAATGTTGACATTGAAATCGCCACCAACGATGACAGATTTATTACTATTGAAACACTTAACCAAGACTTCCTCCATAACGGTTTCAAATTCAGTAAACTTTGCTGCATATGGAGATCTGTAGACACAGACAACAATATAGCCACCAAACTCCACACACGCAATCTCAATAATGCCCTCAATAGAACACCCAACAATGTCAAGACGCTCCTTAAATTGTATTTTATTGCTAACAAATATAACGGCTCCCCCACGATTAGTCGACACACGAGAAAAAGCACTCCCAAGAATGACATTCTTAAAACTAAACATTCGACAATCTCGCATCCAGTGTTCAGTGACACAGAAAACATCTATATCAAGTTTATTCAACAATAATTCCACTTCCAACTCCTTACCGGATATACCCGCTATATTTTGAAAGCCCAAAACTAATTCTGCAGGTTTTGCCTTTGTCAGTACATCTAGTTTAAATTCAAATTTACATTTGTAGCACTGAACGTCGCGCCACCACCGTCGTCACCGATACAGCCACGAGTACCACCAGCACGAATGGCAACCACATCCGCGCAATGAACAGCACTACGAGTATTACACTTTTTAATTAAAGCAGCGTTACTGCCAGCAACATTCCTGTCCGTGATATCAAAATAATATGATAGCGCCAAAGCTATTTGTTTCTTACAGTAATTTGACAGGTAATACATACCTCTAGTCAAGTTACAATAATTATTCATATACATGTTAGCATCAATTACATTAAATTTATTATTATAAGTACATAAGTTACTTAATGTCAAATTTAGCCCAAATCGAAAGTTATTCTCCTCACATGTCAACTGTCCGCAATACGGGAATGTGAAAAGTATCACCTTCTTAACAATTAAATTATTCAAATTTTCATAATGTTTTATTAAGTTAATTTTATTCGTAAGCCCTCGGTTCCCAGCAAGAATCACTAAAGTAGTGTTAACATTAATGCTACTGTCCAAATTAATTTGTTTTATGATGTAACTTAAGCTAGCAGATGGCAAACAGTTATTTATTACCAATCAACGTTTGGATCTAGAATTCTAGGAGAATATCCTAACAAATTTCCCAAAGAATCTTTATGGGTAAAATCAACTTTTTTACTACATCTCACTTTACATCGAGGCCCTCAAATAAAAACTAAGCAGCGATCCCATGTTACTGCCAATCTCATCACTATAAAGAACAATATTGGGTTGTAATTTCTTCGTTTTTGAGGAACTAACTGATTCCAAAGGTGAATCTTCTGATAAACGGTCACTCAACGTGCCAGAAGATAATGAGATACAAGGAGGAAATTTAACGGATTTGCTTCCGGTGTTTTTTCTAAAGTAGAAATATTTAGGCTTAACGTTTGTGTTTCGGGGACAGTACCTATATTCATGTAATCAATTGTCTTTCCTATTCCCGGTTGCTTCTCAGGGGGCTGTTCACAACATTGCTTGCTTTCTAGTTCTTTAGACTTTGATGTATAAATTGATGTTTGACCAAGTAAATTTAGGATTGTTTTTTATAAAAATAAGCATTAAGATAACAGTATGTTATTGGCAGTACTTACATGTGAAATCTCTCTTTATTTGGATTATTATCATATGTTACAATGCAATCCAAAACAGAACACGACACCTTTGTAATTCACAAGATTTGATTTATATACTTAGCACAAAATGGAAAACAAAGCTGGACCTTATTTTGACAAGTCGCTAATGGAGACTAAATGTGTTCAAAGAGGTTTTATGACAGATTTTGTTACGTTTCTTTCTCGCATGTAGGATCTCCGCAAAGAGCTGGATGTCATTCGCACACTGTGTTCCTCTCTTACGCTAGTATATATACCTTTATGGTTTGACTGTAGTGTGGACCACAAGCAATGTGTGGACTGCATAGAGATAATAGAATAGAGCAGGCAAGCCACTCAAGCCAGTCGAATGCGGGTCTCAATAAAAAGAGACAGAGAATAAGAGCACTTTTTAGGAGTACCTTGATTTAAATATGGTACAGTTATTTTCCATTCTTTTTTCACCCATGCCCAATTGATGCCCGACCGCTACATACAGAGTTTTTAGCATTACTGCTTGTTACATTGTTCCACACATTACTTTTAAGCATTACTACAAGGGGCTAGCCAGCTTCAGCCTGCTTATAGTTCCAATCAAACTTTATGGCGGATCGGAATACAACGCTTTAAGCATGCTTGCGCAGGTTCAGTCATATGCCCCTCGCTCCATTGCGTCCCGCTCCACCTAAACTGGTTGCTGCGACGCGACTTGTGCCTATGTTCACATCCGCCATAAAGGTTGATTGGAACTGTACTAGTTCCATGGTCTGCTCTAGTTGTTTATCTCTATGGTGGACGGTAGTGTTTGGCGTCACAAAATTTGACGTGTGCTTGACAGTAGACGGCTATAATTTGTG
This sequence comes from Luffia ferchaultella, assembly GCA_949709985.1. Lineage (NCBI taxonomy): Eukaryota > Metazoa > Arthropoda > Insecta > Lepidoptera > Psychidae > Luffia > Luffia ferchaultella. Next base: position 6,778,897 of record OX453255.1, on the reverse strand, counting down.
TAGACGGCAGTAGACGGGTGTGGTTGACGGATATTATTTAATTTAAAAATTTCGTTGATTTTCGTTTTACAGAGCAAGTTAGAGAAAGTTCTACTTTTACGTGCGTGACTAATTAATTTTAGCCAGACCATGAATTCCAGAATGTTTGGGCGTTTTCTTATCAAACGCGTAGAATTGTATTCTAAGGGAAAATTTTACAAATGGTATGTAAAAAAGGTAAATTATATAAATTGTCCGTAATCGCCCTTCATAATTTAAAATAATATTTCGATGTCTTTGTGGTGGATGTTCAAAACTATCTCAGTGGTAATGGCCAATGGTAATTTTGAATGAATAAATACCATGTAGGTAGGATATGAATTAGGCAAAACACAGTTAATTTTAAAAATAACTTTTTGGAATAGAAGTTATATTTACGGTTTTATGTATAATAATAAACATGGGACATCACACAGCGCCATCTAGTCCCAAAGTAAGAAAATATTATGCTTGTGTTATAGGTTAATAGATAACTTATATACTAAATTAAATAATCTTTTTTAATAATATATACATAAGTATATAAATATTTTACACTAAGACCCGGAATGAAATATATATGTTAATGCACACAAATATTTGTCCCGGGCGGCAATCGAACCTGTGACCCTTGGCTCTGCAGTTAAGGTCTCTAACCACTCAGCCAATCGGTTAGTCTGATAATGATATCATGTGAAGTTAGATTTCCTTAGAATAGTAAAAAAAAAGGAGTTTTGAAAAAAAATTGAATTTGTAATGGGTTTTTCAAAACCCCAGCTTTGAATTTTGTGATACAAAATAGCACATATAAGCTGCTTGACATAAAATTAAAAAGTATATATTCCGACTTAATTTAGGAAGGTGGGGGGAACCTCCAGCAATAAATATTGTTTAAACGTAATACAAAACAAAATATAGAACTTCTTGGCGGCTTGGCACTCTGCGCCACATTGTTCTTTGCTCGTTTTGACAGAAGTAAAACCTCAATGAACATTTTTTTTAAATAGTGGAGCAACAATCTAGGGTTAAAGTTCCAAAACAACCACCCTTTTAATATTTATTTAATATATCTATTCTTTATGGTGGGAAATCAGAAAATTGTGACAAGTCATCCAGAAGCTTTCCACTATCCAAACTGTTAGGATTGTTAAATGTGAGGAGTGAAGCAGATTAAAGTGACGAGCCATTCAGAAAATGGAACATTGTAAAAATACTTAAATTACTAATCATTTCAAATATTTTAATAACAAATGCCTCTGTAACATGTATTTATTTTTTATTTTTGGTCTTTTCACATTTGTGTATTTTTATTGATACTTTTGAGGTGATAGTTTTGGAAATCCATACCAAAACCTATGTTGGCCGAATTGCAAATTGTTCATTGATATGAACATAATTTGCATCCTTAGAACAAATTCTGCTATAAAGAAATTAATTCCTCAATTTAATTTGAAATTATTTTTCACTGTGAATTTAACTGGTAGTTAGTATGGTCTTAAAAAACTTACCCATGTAGACACTAAAAAAAAAAAATTTGTATAGTTTTTCCCTCTGTCATATCTGGATGGAAAAACGAAACTAGATATGAAAACATGTTTATTAAAATGAAAATTGCTACATTCTACCATAACATGGTACATACAGTTATTACAATCTCTCTCCGTTTTTATTTTCCTTCTTTATCGTTACCCTACAGCTGAACTATTTTGCACATGTAAAGTTCTTTCCATTCGCCAACTATTTTTTTTTTTTTTTTTCAAAACTGTTCTAAAAACTCATCGGTCCACATTTTATGATGTGATAAAGTTTGTTAATATTCGCCGCGATTACACCGTCTGTCCACAGGTCTAAGTTAACACCAGACTTGCCCAGCGACATTTCCTTTTTCTTGGGCCATATATTTATAATAAAATTAGTAAACTCTTAAACATTTACCCACTGTTCAGCGCTGAATGTAAGAGAAAATAATAAGTTGGCTCATTCATCTTGACTATGATAACACAGGATATTCTTGCTGTATTAATCTAAAAAAAATTGTATAAAAAAAATAAATATAATTGAAATAATATACCTATTAAAAACAATAACAAAAGTTATGTTCTGATCACAAATTTCATACCCTATCACATAACACACGTTCACTCGCACCCTCAAATACACAACCTATATAAACACTACACACACCCAAATGCACCTTCATATGCACACACAACACCCACACACACCCTACATACACCCACACACACCCTGAAATAAACCCACACACACCCTAACATACACCCACACACACCCAATTCTAAAACACATACACAAGAGTTTATCAAAAGCTCGGATTATTGTAAGTTGTAAATATTTCTGTAAGTACCTCACTTCTAAATTACACTTAAGACATTTATTGTTAAGTTTTCTGGGGTGGGAGCCTGGTGACTCAGTAATACAGGTTCTTACTAGGTTAAGAACATGCGAGAGAGCTAGTGTCAGTACTATGACACCAGCTCTCTCGCATGTTCTAATTTGATATTTGTTTCAATATTTAACCTTAATGTATCATATTATAATGTTATGTGAGAGAGATAAAGCAATATTGTTATTATTATTTTAAGACATGTTTTGCAAACATAACATATGTTTTTTTTTTCTAACTCCTACGCGTTTGCTACATTTGACTACTTATCTTCATGGATCGTATTGCATAGTCCTATCTAATATTCTTTAATACTTCTGTAAAATTTTAATCATTATTGAAAAACGGCCCAGTGCAAGTTGGACTCGCGCTCTGAGGGTTTTGTAGATACTGTTATATAACTTGTATATAGCTACTCACCACCAGATGGCATGCCAGTTTAAATAAGCTGAAAAATATTTTTTTATGTGATATGACTACAAAATTAACAATTTTTGGAATTTGCCCTTTACTTGTAATATGTTGAGACTTTGCTTCTTGCCAAATTTCATGATTTTATTTGCGAATGTCAAAATATGCAGCACAAAGGGCCATGTTTTTTTTTTAATTACAATAACTTAGAACCTTGATTTTCTTGCAGCTCCAAGGAACCATAGACCTAAGTATTGTAAGTTTGATATTAATTTCAACTTCATACATCCATGTTCCTGAAATAAGGGGTCCTGACAGACAGACAGACAAGAAAGTTATCCTATAAGTGTTCCTTTTTAGGAGCGGAACCCAAAAAAAAAAAAATATTTTAGGCTAAGAAGTGTTTGAAATAAACTTTTAAACTTCTATGCTAACTTACATTCATAAATATTAATGTATGACACAAAAGAATATTCTGTATATTTTAGTTGAATAGAACACAATAGCCCAAGATTTTGTTATCAGTTCTCGAGTAAATTTGAATTTAAAATAAGACGAAAGAAACTGTTGTATCAGATAAAATTCCTTAAAAATAACTTTAGTGATCAATAATGATCAAAAGTTGATTATTGCTCAGAAGTTATTCAAAACACATGAGACCTTGCAGTCAGTACAACATGAAATCTGTTGCCAATTATTTGAATTGTCGTAAATGGGTTTCAAAGTTTCCTTGGAGGGAATTGATTATATTAAGGTTTTCCGGAAATTTAACATTTATTTGTTTAACATAGTTGTTGTACCTACATCACATTATTTTACTTTCAGGACTGAATTACTCCTTAATAGGAACATGACAGTACAAGCCGTGGCAAAAAAAGATAAAGAATTATTTATGGATGCATGGCCTGGTATTGTACAAAATGTGATGAGCAACAACAAGTTTCCGGATGTACCTGAGATACCAAAATGGCTGAAAAAGGTGAAATAAGCTCATGAATAGATTAACATTTTGAGGCTTTAAACAAGTTATGTATTTGACTAATTAAATTTTTAATCATCATTACAGGTTTTCGACTATAATTTACAAGGTGGCAAGAAAAATAGAGGTTTGACAACTGTTTTGTCCTATGAAATGTTGGAAAGCCCTGAAAAATTATCAGACGAAAAACTCAAATTAGCAAGAATACTTGGATGGTGTGTTGAACTAGTAAGTTATGCAGTTTACCCTGTCATATTCACGACTAAAATTCAGTCAGTCAGGCAATGTTCTTTTATCTATACAAATATATCATGCAACCATTCAGAGAGGAAAACATGTAAACCAAACCAGTTGAATCATTCAAAGATTTTAAATGTTTCTTTAGATAAATAAGCATTAATATATGCACAAATAGAAGCTTTAGTAAAGTCTATCCGTTATATTAGACCTTGGTGCACCGAAAGGCAAAGCAGGAACGAAATAGACAAATTAAAATATATTTATTTAAAGAAAACAAAAACTTATCACATTCGTTGCACACGAAACAAAACCTTATGAGATTCTTCATCACTCAATGTAAAATGTTCTATTTTGTCATTTACTTAGTACATGAAATGTCGATATAATCTGAAATTTTTTCGCTGAAATTGTGCGCCTCACGCGCAAGCCGTCGGATTCTTTGTTATGGCCGGCACGTGTTTAAACAATAAAATGTTTGTGATAAAAATATGATGAACTCGTGTAAAAAATATGATAACTCCAGACAGTGCACAATTCACCTACTAAATGAAGGATCAAGCACATATACCAGTATGTTTTAAAGCGACTGCCAGCTTGATGTGGATTACTAAGTATTAACTTGTAAGCCCAAGTAAAATATTTAATAAATATATTTTCCAAAATATTGTGAAATATTTATTATTTACATAAATTATTTGTGTAAAATTATGTTTATGTATTGTGTAAAAAATTAAAATAAAATGAATAGGTCAGTACGTTTCCACGTAAAACTTACAGCTGTATCAAAGATACAACCAATCAGGGGTTTTTTGTAATGATTGATAAAATTTGATTTTTCCTTTCCATTGACATACAAGAACTTAAATTACATTATGTAATAAAATATTTTGTTTCCAGATGCAAGCCTATTATGTTATATTAGATGATATAATAGACGGTTCGGAATTACGTCGAGGGGTCCCGTGCTGGTACCTAGTGCCTGGCGTCGGGCTTGGTGCAATTAATGATGCCCTACTCATGCAGAGCACCATATACCAACTCCTTAAGATGCACTTTCAAGACAAACCATACTATAACAACATTATTGATCTTTTTAATGAGGTGATTATGGGTTTATTATTTACGTAGAGTGCAGTTTTGAAATTGCTCAATAGTATAATTATATATTACTGACAACATAACACAATTATTTATATTACTGAATGTTAAACTGCAACTTTTACTACTAATTAATATCCAATTTATTGTGCTGTTGGTTGGTTGTTCATACAAATACAAAAAAAAAATTTTAATAGTAATTTTTAGTCACTGTACATGTTGAATCAGCTGATCCCGTGATTTGAACGGAATACTTGAATACATACGGGTGCCCGGGTGGTCTCACAGGTTTCATTAGGTTATTTTATTTGGTGGTTAGCACATATTGGAAGCCTGTAGATTATGTCTTACCATTTTCTAAAGTAAATATGGCAAAGAAATATTTTCCTTTAATTATCTTGAACATACAGAATAAATACGCTTATAAATTTTATGGCTTCTCGTCCAGAACACAAAATACCCCATTGTTCAAATTGTCAACAGTCCAGACACATACGGAAATACTGCCGTAACACTACTGTGAGTCCCTACCTCTGACTGACTCTGAGTACATACATACATACATCTGAGATCGTACGAGAACTTGGAACTGGAGATGCCTAGGCATTTCTCTAGTTTTTTTGATAAATCCTTCACTGTGCAAGCGATTCGTCTGTGGAATGGACTCCCTATAGCTATAAGACGCGCGCAATCTATATCAGCATTCAAGGGAATGGTGAAAATTCCTTTTTTATGCCCTTCTTAGCTTATATGATTGTGTGGTATGTATATGTTTAATGTTTAGATGTTATAATAAGTTTTAAGTGTCATATTTGTGTATTGTTGTGGTATAGATATATGTATCTTATTTAGGTAGCTTAATTTATTCTATCAGTTAGTACATTATAACTATTTTTATTTTCTCAAGTTTCTACCAATCAATCCAAAGGTTGTCTGGAAGAGATTACTTTTAGCGATAAGACCGCCTATTGTACCAAACTTAGTTATAAGAGATATTTATTCTTTTTCTAATTACCTTTGGTGTACCAGAAAGAATATTATTATTATACCTTTGTCAGCGCCCGGTGACAGTCACATGTAACCCCAAAGTAACAGTATTGCTTCCTAGGGCTTGTAATACCACTCTGCTTTCTAAAAATATATGGATACTAAAGTCTTTTTCTTCTCTAGTAGCAATTGCATGTGCTGCCAGTATGATATGCTTTCTGCCTCAAATACTGAGTTGTGGCCTTTCTATAACTTGAATACTTTGAAGTTTAAGTCCTTGCATATTACACCAATCCAGTACCCGACTTTGTGTTAAAACCATCTGTGAAGATCATAAGCTCCTCAGAGTTGTTATTCACATCAGAAGAGTTTAATTGTATTTATATTGTTTTTTTTTTCTCAAAAATGGATTGTTTAGGGATCCTACCATTTATTGCGTCTTGATTTATTCGTCGAGTATCGCGGTATACAGGACCATGATATTATTACTAAGTGTTCTTAGTCGTGTTCGTGCAATGGCGGCTTCCTCTTTAATAAAACAGAATGATGGCAGGTCCAGTATAGTTTTTAAGGCCGCTGTAGGGATGGCTATTGTACAGCCTGTGGTCACCATGCAAGCCATTCTTTGGAATCGCTGACTATAGCAGATGTACCGTATAATAGAAAGTTACAAAAAAATCTACTGCATGAGAAACAGTTGCCAAGAACACCGCACAATCAAATCACAGAACTTTTGCAAATGATTTAACACAGTTTTGTTATCAATCCCAGTTCCTTAATTTGTAGATCGTGATTATTGAAATGCTGATGCGACTTCACTTTTTCGCAGTTTTTCCAGTTATTTGTAATATCTCATTATTTTCCAGACATTCTTGTATACTTCAGCAGGCCAGTACTTGGACCTGGTCACAGCGAATCGTGATAAACATGACTACACTATGTTCACTATCGAACGATACAATGCAATAGTGAAGTACAAGACTGCATATTATACATATAGATTACCAGTATGTTTAGGATTACTATTAGCTGGGCACACTGAACAAGCTGCACATGAACATATGGAACGACTTTGTCTCCAGATTGGACGGTTCTTCCAGATACAAGTAAGTGATGTTATATAAAACGGTTTGTCTCGTGTACTACTGGTAGGGGTATGCCGCCGACGGCCTCCGACCAACATTCATAGGGTAATACGATAACTTTATAGCGCCTTTACTCAATATTTTAATACTGTTGATACTAAAAAAAAACACGTATTTTATTTTAATGTTCATTAAGGATCATAATATTAAAATTTGAACGGTGATGGATAATTCACACCCGGTATGATTTCATCTATATTCATCGTTGCCATATAAATATTTCAATGCAGTTATTTATTTTTAGGATGATTACATAGATTGCTTCGGTTCACCAAAAGCTACGGGCAAAGTGGGCACAGATATACAAGAAGGCAAGTGTTCTTGGTTGGCAGTACAGGCGTTAAAGCGTTGCAGTGATTCTCAACGAGTCGTTTTCACCACTTGCTACGGCAGTAAGCAGCCGGCGCATATAGAACGTATTTCTAATCTATATCGAGAATTAGGTAAATGATAAGTTGCTACTTATATTGCTTTAAGTTTTGTGAACTAGTGTGAAACCTCAACAAAGGAGATTTATACAAATCTAACCCTTAAAAATATTTACTTATTTTCCAGTTATCACCTCAGCTATACACATACTTGAATTTTTTTTTTAAATAATATACATATACTTTTACACCCAGACATGGAACAAATAGACGTGTTCATGCACACAAATTTTTGTCGCGGGCGGGAATCGAACCCGCGACCCTCGGCTCTGCAGTTAGGATCTTTAACCATTCAACCACTCGGCTAACCAGTCAGTCTTGTTAAATAAAATGTTAAATAATAATAATAATTTTATTATAGGTTTACCAGCTGTATATCAAGAATTAGAGTGTAATGCCCGTCAAGAACTACAAAAGGTTGCAGCCTCACCACCGCGCGATGTAAAGGCTATCCTTAGCAACGCTCCTCAACTCTTCGAACGCCTTTTCGACGCAATCTATCAGCGGACTTCATAACAAAAATTATTTCTAATAAAATCAATCTGTAACAAGACTGTTAGTGTCTGTGCGGAATGAGAACCGCTGCGGGGCGTGACGGTTTAGTGAACTAACACCTCGTTTCCACCAAGTATAATATATGATACAGTGATATAGTATGGATTTGACAGTATAATACAATGTATCATACTTGGTGGAAACGAGGTGTAATATTTAGAAGTATAGAACATCCATTTGACAGTTCTGTTGTCAAGCTCTTGAAACAACCGTAATTGTGCTCTGTAGCTCCCTCACATGCTACGCCGGTTCTCTTTCCGCATAGGCTCTATGTGGCATAGATGTATTATTAATTTATATCTTATACCATGTTATATGAAATATTACGACCATGATAAGCGCACAGACCAGTCAACCTATAGACCACGCTTTAATAAACGTCAGTACGAAAACGAAATCGCCAAAAAGTGGCGGGGTGCGGGGAGAGGTCGGCTAGTTTTCATTGGCTCGTTCAAAATTGACAATTTAATGGCTTCCGACGTGCTTCCAGCTGACGGCTCACTAGTGACGTAGTTATGTAGTGTCACTACATAGCTTTGGCGAATGCTACTCCCTGTCAAAGCGTGGTCTATAAGGTTGACTTGTCTGTGATGAAATATTACGACCATGAGAAGCGCTAAGAAATTTTATTTGAAACTTAGAAAGGTGATCATGAAAAAATAAAAATTATTTCTTTGTGTGGTGGCTCCTTCTATTATAAAATAATAGCCGTACTAGACAGGCTGCGTCCCACCTTAAGATGGGCAATTTTTAAAAGTTGGTGAAGAAAGTAATACCTATAACATAAATTGTGTTGATCTGATATATTTATTTTCGTGTAAGTCTTAAGCAGAGATTTGGGCTCAAAGGAATTGTAAAGTTGCTATGGCACTTCTTAGAATATAAATTGTCTATTATATTGTATGTTGGTTATGACGTTAAAAAGAATATTTTATAACAATTATAAGCAATTGTATTCATCCAATAGGTCCCTTGGCACGTAAATTGAGAAATGCTAAACCTCAAACAGCTGACATTTAGAAAATTAAGCTTGTATTATTGTCAATATATGAATCTGAATCACCACATTGAGTTACTTGTCAAAATATAAAATGTATAAAACATATTTAATGTACACATACAATTTTTATATTGAAGATACTAGAACCAAATAACACATTCAGTCATAAACAGAACCATTTGGTGTATAAAATTATTTTAATATATCAAATAATAATAATAAAATTATTCAATTCAAATGAAAAGTTTTAAATGGTAATGAATACCGTTTTACGCAATCAATATTTATTGCATTTAAATAGCATTTAGTAAATATTTTAAAAGTAGGCGAAGATCTTTAATTTAATTTTTAATTCAAACATTTAAATATTAAGAAAAAAAAGTCCAACAATTCATTGCATATAATCCATACTTATTTCAAAATATGTCTACAAAATAACATTCTTTTCTGAATTTTGAGAGAAAAAGGATAAACTGTAAGCACAATTATCTCTAAACAGTGATTTTCAATTAATTGACATAATGACAAATTAAAAAAATATATTCAGGATGAAATTTTAACAACCATCTAAAAAAATCTAGATGTTAGGTAACACCAATAGACCTCATTACGTAATTAATAAATATATGTTATATTTTCATAATAATTTTTTTTATCTAGTGTTATTTTGTAACATTTGATTGCCTTATTTTTCACGACGCGTCCGAAACCTTGAGCTCGAAACGGGGCAGAGCGTGTTGCGGCCGTGAATGGTACTAGAGTTGTTTTTTTTTTTTCGGGAAAGGTTTGTGTAGTCATATCTCAATATTTTTCTATTGAACAATACTAAAAGGAAACAAGACAGCCATCGATTTTTTACCAAAGATCATTATTTAAAATTTGGATGGTTGTGTAAATTTCACTTTGTATAATTCTATCTACATTATAATGTAAAAAAATCCAAGTAAATATACGTAATTACGGAACCCTATCATAAAGAGTTGACCACGAGCACTGTTTATTAATATTACCTGCAAGTATAGTTCCAATCAAACTTTATGGCGGATCGGAGTACAACGCTTCATGCGTGCTTGCGCAGGTTCAGTCATATGCCCCTCGCTCCACTGCGTCCCGCTACACCTAAAACTGGTTACTGCGACGCGACTTGTTCCTATGTTCACATCCGCCATAAAGGTTGATTGGAACTGTACAAGGAGATTCTTCATTGCGGTGCACCTCGAGACAACAGTTGCAGGCAGTTAGTGTATTTATTTTTGTTCCACACTAACTGGGACTGTTGCTGTATACCCAGCTTATTTTGGCTCTTGATTTTTCTCCCTTATCACTCTTGTATCCATTCGTTAGACTTGACTTGGTGGGTGGGTTTTTTCTCCAAATTAGTGTATTGTAACAGTGACAAGATATTATCGGTGCTATAGAATTTTGTATATTTTGAAACTTTATTATATTAATCATCTAATGTTTGAGGGGATTTTATATATTAAAATACTATTAAAAAAATGAAAAAGATATGTTGTTTTAGTTAAAACTTATGAACTATTTTTAGGTAACCTCCATTTTTGAACCCACTTTTAACCTTTGGAATGCCGGGCCCTACCGCGCAACGTAAACCGCCGTGTGCCGCCTACTACTGACCATGCGCTCTTGTCATTTGATTTTATCAAATATTTCGGATGAAAACTAATATCACACTATTATTATATGGTAAATAGATGAATACACTTTATTGTAAAGTATGTTGCAGTCATATAATCTACCTAGTTTCGTAATAAAATGCAATTACTGTCGAAAAAGCCCTACAAATTGACCGCATTTTCGGTATGATTGAATAAAAAGCCAAAGATATTCGATTGATTCTTTGATTTTGTTTTTTATACATATGGCTATATATATAAAAGTAGGATAGCAAGAAATAACAAAGAAAACACAAAATAAATAGCAATTAAAAAAACTGCCGTGCTGAGCGCAGATTTACGTTCCGGCAGAACCATTTCAGCTCAGATCTACGGTCCGGCACGGCTGTTAGAGGATGTTCTCAAATCACAAAATATATATAAAGCCTGACCAGGTATATATGATAGTTGTACCTATACATGATTATTATTGATTATTCTAACGTATATTTAAAAAAAAACGCAAAGAAGCAGAGATTAGTTTATTCAGAAATGCGTGTTTAATTATAATTGACGAGTGTCTCGTTAGTAACAAAATGTACACTCGTCATATAAGTAATGCTCGTAGATTGCATATTCACAGTTTTCACACCAAAAATACGAAATTTTTGACAAAATCTTAACATCCTCAGCATACAATATAAAATGAAAGGGTAGCTCTGACTTTGTTGACACGAAACAGTTGAAACAAGTAGTCCGTTTTACGAAATGTGTTATATTCCACGGCCATTCACAGTTTTTTCAAGTTAAGATATTCGGTTTGAGTGAGATATTTATCAATATCTAAATATACTACCATCTTGTTAGCCTGAAAAAAAGGTAACAAAATATGAGCAGGGTTTTGATGATACAGTGACCCTCGAGCCAAGTGTGCTCATACAAGGTTCGTACCTGTAGAAGCGTACTCTGATAGTGGTTAAAAACTCGACCCATCTAAATACATTTTTAAAAACTATGAAGTCTGAAAGTCTGATATTCCACTGAACTGACGATTCTAATGTTACAAACTTTATCAATAACCAAACTACCTATGAAATAAATGCACGTCGTTCGATAAATATATATATTGTTGAGATGAGGTGCGCATATCTACGCTCCGGCATACAAAAGAGTTCCTTTTTTCTTGAACATCCTGTAATCGCTGATTTTGTCGCAGAATTGGGAAAAAAATAATTTGCGGGATAAATAACTTCTAACAGAATGAAATGCATATATTTCGAATTTACATACAAATACCTTCTAACTGTCGTATAGTTTGAGTTTAACAAAGTAAAATAAATCCGCCGAACAACTGTTGAAAACTACGTACGTCTTTACACGGAATTTGGTTAGGGCAATTTTTAAAAGAATCCCTAAATTATTTGAGACATTTTATAGTTTATCACTATGTATATTCAAGAAATAACTAGAAATGCAGAAATATACTCACTTTTTGCAGTTTTTAAGCAGAAAAACACTAAAATGATTCTACACTTCGGAACAGTAAAACTTTGAATTTTTTTCGTATATTTCACTCAATCTATATGACAATTATTACTTTGAACGAATGTTATAGTTACATTCATTCATTGCGTCACTCTCTAAACACTTTTCAGTCGATTCTAAACCATATTTTATTTACAAAAAGTAGAATTTCGAGGGTCCTATTTTGGCCGTAGATCTGCGCTCCGGCAGTACACCGTAATAAAATTTTAAGCGTATATCTACGTTGCGGCATTCCAAAGGTTAAAAGAGGAGGTCCTAAATACGCCTGTATTTTGTGTTTTTTTTTTGGGTTTGGTATGTTTCATACACATTGTCGTGTCAATATGGCTTGTGTGATACGCTTCACATTAATAGCAATAGCGGCTTTGCGCGTGCGGCAAGTGAGGCTGAGTCTCACTTAAATTAACTGATTACAACAAACTAATAATATTTGGTCTAAAATTATTTTTTATTATATCCATTATTGTAAAACAAAAGTTTTGGACTACCTTTTTAACACCAATCGATGTAATAATTTTATTTATATGAGGCTTAGCTTCACTTGCCTGATCCGCAAAAATACAATGTAATTCAGTTTTTTCATTGTGTGCATATAAAAAAAGTTGACTTTAAAAAATATTCATGAAAATAACCTAGAATGAGCTACAAAATTACCGTACAAGTGTACCTTGAACAAAATTGAATTCACTTTCTAATGTATTGAGAGCAATTGCCTTAATATATATAAAAGAAAAAGATATTTTTCGCTAATCACGGTTTATTCAAAAAATATAATTGTTAACATTGCTTTCATATATTCGTTAAGTCTACGGACTCGACAATATTAACATTAGTGTGCCCTATATAATCGCCTTATATGTCCATTATAATTCTAATATCTTACATTAAAATGACAGTTTTCAAAGTATAATACCTATATAGATAGCAAACTGGTAAATTGTACAAGCGCCGACAGAGCCTATCTGACTCGTCAGCAGAACCGCTGTTGCTCAGTTGGCATAATGGAATCAAATTTAATCAGAAAATAGAGATAGAAGTTTAAACTCCAACAGCTGTTAGGCAATGTGGAAAGTCTGCTATCGATACGCGTAATATATTATGTATTTAGAAATGAGCCGGATATGCGTATATAGCTTTGTCGTCCAAATAGCGCAACAACTGCTTTGTTGATCTCCGTTAACCAACTGGCGATGAAACGACGAGCGACTGCTCGTAGCGACATGCACGGACTTTGAATGCTGCATCCGCGCACTCAGGTACGCATAGTTGATACTGAGGCTTAAAAAACAACTTTAGTTGCGAGAAATATTCATTTCATATAATATGTCTCAATACAATACTGAATATAGACCAGATAGACTGGCGGCAGAGATAGTTTTTTTTTTTTGCTGTATTGAGCCTACTGACATAATACGACAGATTTTAAAGGCTGTCCGTTTCGGAAGTTATGCCAATCTCAAAAAATGCCGTTTGAAATAAAGAAATGAATCGCGTCAGATTTCTACTTGTAGTTGTCGGTGGCCAAATAAGACGGTTTGGAACAAGCTGAACAGACATGAAAGTCTAAATTTTTCAGAGAATTAAATTGTTCGAGTGATTTTGAGTTTCGATTCGTGTAGTAGGAAACTGCGAATTAAGAAATAATCGTTTTACACTGATTTATTTTTTATATAATTTTTTTTTTCTATAGCGTTACTTCCTACATTTCCTAAACGGAGAGAAATCGGGCACATTTGATGACAGGAAGGCTTTACAAATCTGCCGTATTTTGTGCAAATAGTGCAATATTTCGACATTAGCACAACCAAGAAGTCAATGAGCGCGAACGGATGTGCGCCTCCGTCAGCGGCCTATGACGTAGAACAACAAAAGCGGCGGTACTGTGTAGGTATGCCATTTGTTTATAGTAAGTCATCAAACTCACGCCCTACTTACACTTTGTTGAGAAAGATAAAAGAATTAGACATCAACTTTAACAACTAAACACTTGTGAAAGTTTATAGTGCTATTAGGTACAATTTTGACTAGTAAGCACCGATTCACTAAATATGCTTTTTGCATTGGTTCTATGTATACATTCTACACCTGTCCTTTCCAAATATTGGTTAGAGAAATTTAGCCGATCACAATTCTGACTACTCTCATATAATAAGTATGTAGAAATAAGGATATTATTAATGCAATAAAAATAATGTATAAATTATTCGCAACTGTAGTAAAGGAAGTACGTTATTTCTTTTACAAGTGTAATTGGAGATTGGGCAATTTATTTCGATAATAGGTACCTACAGTGAAACAAAATTAAAATAACGACAAAACTCCCATTGGTCAATGCAGTAATTTATTCATTTATATTTTTTTTATATAAATGGGCCAATATGACATAGTGTATTGATAAATAAAATTATCAAAGATGGATATCACTTTTTAGTTTTGCTGCAATGACTGTACCTTCACAAACTACTGTGTTTTTGTGATACAGTGTATTAGACTGTGTGTTAATAAAGCTACACCATATTTTTAGGAGACAATTATAAAATGCCCTTTTTACCCAAATTCATCTTTTCTTAATGAGACGTGTATAGTTTGACCGAAACCGCTGTACCGTGCCTAAGGTAAGTGCGCGGCGAGGAGGGAAGGCAGCTCATAAGCGTTGACGACGGACTGACTAAACAGATCTGCCTCCCTCCGCGCCGCGCACATACCTAAGGCATAACATAGCATAACAGCGGTTTCGGTCAAACTATACCTACTATATCGGACATGCGAGGGCCAATCAAAAACTTTGTGGTATTCCATATTTTAAATTATAATTTGTGATTTTATTTTGCATTTGTTTCATTGATGATTGATGATCTAATTGGAACATTCCAGTTGTTTTAAATTTCATTCGTAAAGTAGTTCCTTTGATTTTATTTAAAGAAAACAGTTTTTTTAATGTTCTCAGTGTTTACTTTTTTGGACTTGCGTCTTTTTAACAAGGAGCGATTCAAATAGAGTATAGAAAGGGCGAACGGTCCGCTATATCGTTACTTCTAACCTCTTCTTCTTCACGAGTTCTTCACAGTCAGACCTCTGAACAAAACATGAAGAGCAAGTACTAGCTAGTCGGTGGGAAGTTATGCCTGAAAAGTAATACCGGCATTTTGAATCGCATCCAGCAACAATCAGTCCTTACCAATGACATCCACTGAGATACCCTAGCTGCTCCGACTCCTAAAAATATGTTAAAGGATGCTGTCAATATAATCGTTTTATTACTATCACTCAAAATCTCAAATTTTTGAGTAAGGTAACTTTCGTTCTGAAGGTGCTAATTAGGTATTTTTCAGACCACGCTTCCAGTGATTCCCATCGGTTTCGCATATGAAAGAACATATCCAAGAGATTCAACATGAAAATAACGACTTTATGGCTAACAGTAGCAGAGTTTTTCGAGACCCAAATAAATGTTTTTTGTGCAAATAAAAAAAAAACATTTAAAAGCGGTATAATATTGACAAATAAAATATTATTTATTGTAATTTAATTTTTGTGCTATTGGGAACGATTCGATTGGCCTTCGTTATTCATATAAACGCCCGATCTCAAATTATGTCTTATATATTGAGTAAACTTAACAAACTATTAAAATTATTACTGTTATGTCATCAAACTTTACACAGCTTTCCTGTAATATTAAAATTTTAGTTTCAGGCAGTACAGTCCAGACTAACGAGCACAGGCTTATTCATTATCATTTAAGGCCCTTGAAGTCTGCTGCTAGACATAGGCCTCCACAAAATCTCCCAGAGTAATGCATTTTTAGAAAAACTTCTACTGCCATAACAATCTCTGTTATTTAAGTGTTACATTGTAATTGTTATTGTGATTTCAACTTTATAACATACTTCTCAAAATTTGACATAATCGCGGCCAACCGATAGTTTTGCACTGGAGCTCTCTTTGTAATTTACCAAAAAAAAAAAACGAATGAAAAACTGAACGCCGCAAAACAATGTATTGAAGGCGCACTCTTAAATCTGTGACTTTGGACGCTTTGGCAAATATATCAGTTTCAGGCAAATATCAGAGAAACAGAGCTTGTCCTGTCGAGGTTATCTGCATAGAGTTCTGTTTTTAGGACCTTTTTGGCGGAATAAAATGGAGCGGGACGTGATGACAAATGCTCGCATTTTACAATTGGGTATCAAAGAGATTCATGTTCACTAACTGGCCAGTATAGATGGCACTGTGTTCGCGACGTCCTGTATTTCCTTTTAGTGTGTAGTCTGTGATATAGTTGCTGTAGTATAATTAAAAATCTATATGACAATTGAACATTTTATCGTGTTTTCTTGAGATTCAACAATGAAAACGATTATATTTTTATAATAAGCACATTAAAAATATAATGAGCATTCAAAAAATATTCGAAACTTGCGAATAAAATCATGAATTGGATGGAAATTTAGAAACTGACCAATGCAATAGTCATTATATTTATAAAAAGTAACACAATAAAAGCATATTCCTTCATTAAAAATAAACAATGTTATCTTAAAACAGGATTGCAATTGTTTTTATTAAAAACTATATTAAAAATGAAAACAATACAATTTTACTGCTAAACTATCTACTTAATATATGTCTTAAATGTATCATAGTCCATTGTTCAATATTTCACACAAATTGAAGTTCAACACACAATTTAGAATCACCAGGGTTGTTGCGTTTGAAGTGCTGCCTCAATCCAATACACCTATACCTAATGGACAAAACATACAAACATTAATATTTAGTAAGTTTATATCAGTTGTTCAAATCAAAGTAGAACCGGTGAAGTGCGAGTTCGGACTTACGCACCGAGGCTTCCGTACAACCATACTATATATTCGTGTTATGTATTCGATGACCGAAGACTCGGTTTTTCTCGCCTTTTGTTTAGAAGGTCGTGGTTCTAATTCCAGATATGGGTATGTACCAATGAGTTTTTTCTGAATTAAGTATATAATTATCACTGACTTCGTGCTTCGGAGCACATAAAGCCGTCGGTCCCGGTTAAAATCCACCAACCCGCACTGGAGCAGCGCGATTGATCAAGCTCCAAGCCCCCTTATCCCAGAGGAGGGCTAAGCCCCTGCAGTGGGCATGATAGGCTAGCATGGTATGGTTATATTTTTATATTTAATCAGTTTCAATGTTGGTACTTTTATGCCTTTTTATGGGATCGGACATGTTTTTTGTCACATATATAATTATACTCACAATTAAAATGTTCCATCTACGTGCCACTCCAAGAGTGTCGCGCCTGAGGTACGAGCGGAGGCGGTTGAGGAGTGTGCGTTAATCGCCAGTGCGCCTCTGTGCCTACGAGCGCCGCGACTGTGATACCTGCTTGATACGCCGCTGGTATCCGCACGTGGCGTGTTCGCGTCCGCTCTTCGCTCCATCCAGCCGCTCGCCATTCGCGTAAGACATTCACTACTTGCCCTGAAGTCGATCATATTAAATTATTTATCTAAATTCCACAAATAAAGTTACAATACAGTTAATAAACAAAAGTGTAAACATATTTCTCTAATACTTATATGTGCTTCACACATAAACAGAGACGGTAGATCAAAATATGAAAAAAGAGTAATGTGCATTAGTTTTCAATGTGAAAATCAACCTTGCTGCTTAAAAAATAAACCATATTATCGCCCACAATCAGTTCGCAATCAACAACAGTTACATACGTAAAAACGAATGAAAAGCTACTATCGTGTGATCCATGACGCGGCAGTGGTCCAACTGCTCTGTCCAACTAGTTGGACCACGGGCCTTCACAAGGAGTCGTGGTCCAACTATTTTTATAGTTGGACCACGGCCCCCTAATGAAGGCCCGTAGTCCAATTATCATAAAATTACTTATTCTTTATCCTATAACGATAGTTTTCTAACTATAAACTTAGTTTAGAAACCTCAACTGCATCAAATGGCTATAGGTTTACTGTTATATTGAATGTGTTTGAAGTAGGTACATAGGTACTGGCTGACTGTTATCGTTATTGTATGTGTAATTATTTTGGTTTTAGTTCCTACTCTTCTTCTTAATTATAGCGAGATTCGTACTCATATAACTATTGGGTACCTAATTGTTTGACGCCTTTTTCGTATTGTTACATATATAAAATACATATTGTAAAAGACTGTTGTTTTTTTATGAACTGTTTTTACTTCACCTCTCCCGACCTGTTTCTGTATTTAAGAAAGGAAGCGAAGTACACAGACCGCACTCTAGCGGGGCGTAGTGTACAATTAAACCAGCGGCAGCGCTTCATTGTCTGCGGTTGTGTACGGCGGCGTCTCGCAGCCATAAAAGTAGGATCTATTGCCGACATCTTCGCGCCGGTGACACCATAGTGTGCCTCCTAACCGCTTCGTTGAAGTCGTAGGGACTTTTGGGCTAACGCCACGCGTCCTTGTTATGCTTCAGGCAGTTGGGCAAGTCATGGTTTGAAACTGTAGACGTTTATCCGCCTTCCCATCACAAGGGTAAAAAAAACCGTGCAGTTTACTCGGCGGCCAGCAGTCAAGAAGAGCGGAACAGAAGCAGGCTGGCTGGTGAAGTTGAGGTTTCTAAACTAAGTTTATAGTTAGAAAACTATCGTTATAGGATAAAAAATAAGTAATTTTTTGATAATTGGACTACGGGCCTTCATTAGGGAGCCGTGGTCCAACTATAAAAATAGTTGGACCACGACCCCTTGTGAAGGCCCGTGGTCCAACTAGTTGGACAGAGCAGTTGGACCACTGCCCCGTCCTGGTGTGATCGGACGTCATCAAACGTGTAATTTGGGCATTGTCAAAGATAAACTAATGGTGGAGGGCGACACATCGTTTAAAGACACTTTCACCATCTCACTGTTTTTGGGGTCAAACCATCTATCATCATCTATCTCACGGGCGTAATAAAAACTCTAGACTCCGTGACACTGAACACGCAATGAAGCATTGCAATGGCGGCCACGTAAGTATGCGTGAGTGGAATTTGGCAGCGTACTGAGTATGTTCAAGTCAACGCGTGCACACATAGCCAGCTGACTTACTAGGGGTCTGTGCTAGGGGTGCATCAGTAGTTAGTTAAGATACGTCCGGGTATTCCTAAGTAGGTACTATCAATACTTTTGTCACTGACTAATTATCAGAATTATCAGTAGGTATTTTTTATAGCTTGCATAAAAAAAACTCGATAGTTTATGATAGATAGATGAGACTTTTTATCTATATACCCATATGAAATAATTGTGCCTGTCTGTTTGGCATAATCTTCAAAAAGGCTGAACCGGTTTTAATGAAACTTCGCTGACATTAAAAGGCAGTTGTCGGGAGTGACTTACGCGTGTTGCAGGTATTCTACTAAAAAGTCTTTCGAAACTTGGTTTCCGAAACGGCCGAAGTGTAAGGTTTCTTAACCAATCTTATTGGCTAGAGATAGAATTTCAAAGGCAAATATTGTCGTAAGAGTGGTCAACACAGACTTTATCCAGACAGCGACGTTAAGTATCCTTGCAACTCGCCGATAGGCAAATCATTGACTGTCTGTCTGTTTACCCAGGCTAATCTCCAAAACGGCTGTACCATTTATTCTTTTCATACTAGAAATATTTAGGGTTCCTGCGTATAATTTCAAAACTTAAGAAACTGTAGGAATCATGAAAACCAGGCAAGTGAAGTCGCTAGTTATATATAAAAATAAAAATAAATTACTAGCTGAATAAGTTATAATCAACTTACCGACCACATTATATGTATGAAATCTGTCATCAGGTACATGCATCAGGGGCGTCAAGTCGGCGCATGGTGTGAATCTGCTCAGTACGTCTCTAGTTCGGACGAGTAAAGTAGACGATGACGCTAATCTTGGCCACAGAATGGCTTCGGGTGTACACTCTACAGGGTTGCAGAGATACACCCCGCGCGGAGAAACCCCAAATATCATTTGGTGATGCCATGCGTCTGGTATGTCGCCTTCGCAGCCAGCTTGTAGGTTTAATGTCGCTATCGGCACTGCGCCTGGAAAACATATTGTTACGTGTTAGGGTTCGAAGGATTTGGAGAGAAAGACCTGCTGACTCTATTGAAGACTTTATCCACTAACACTAGGTCCAAACACTAAGCACTAACGATGTCCTAGGTCGTAGCCAAGTCGTAGGTTTCACTGGTATCACTTTTGATCACTAGTTTTCACTTCAAAGTCGCTTCGAAAGTAGCTCAAACTGAACTGCCTTACTCGTCTCCCTGCGGCTATGTATATAGGCCGAGACTAGCCCCAGATCATTCCAGAACGCACCCAACTAGCACGAACGCGATCGACCGGGTTGGATGATTCTGGAAAGTTTCGCGCATGTACCCGGTTTTCGAGACTATACTTCTATACAGTTCCACAGTAGTGCCATCTAGTATTGAGTAGGGGGTTTCGTGTTGTCTTTGTTCTTTGAATGGTTTTACTGGTTGACGCTAGATGGCGCTAGTTGCTTTGTGTGTTCGTAACAATATGAAAAGTAAATAATAAACCGAGGCACAGAAATTACAGTCTTGCTTACTGAAAAACCTTGTTCCTGTCTAGTATCTTAGATGAAATTATACCTAAAGTTTGTTTTGCTAATTACGGATTAAGTAACTTAATTTTGGTAAAAATGCTGGTCATTGCACTCTTCAAAGACGGCCGCTACAAGTGAACAAAAATATACGTTTGGACTATGTAAGGTGAAATTACTAATGAAGAAATCTGCAAAAGAACGGTAGTGATTCACATAATTTGATGTGGCAATAGTACGCCAAATAGGTTGTAGAACTGAAAGCCGCTGGGAAAGAAGGTTCGAAGTGGACATCGTCGTAGCCTGCACTGGAACGGCTTCTCATTAGGTGGACTTGGTAACCTGGAAAAAGTTGCGGGCCGCCATTGGATACAGGTGGCCCTAGAAAGTTTCTTGTTAAGATCTAGTGATCTAGAATCTATCTGTGCCCAGCAATGTCATCAGGCGGCTGAGACGACAACGACGAAATAAAAAAATTAAAAACAAACGTTGAGAGCATCTATTCCTAGTACAGATCGCAAACTTTATGGCAGATTCGAAAGTAAGCACAAGTCGCGTCGCAATGACCTCTTTTACATGTCAAAGGGACGCAGTGGAGCGACCGGTCGGTGGGTTCCTACCGCGAACCTCGCGTCGCCGGCGTATCGGGCGGAACGTTCTTGCCGTAAGCGCCGTGGCGGCCTATCCCACCCGATACCAGCGCAAGCCCGCATTTAGCGTTGTCTTCAGACCAGCCATAATGTTTGAAGTGATCTGTAACAGTATAATACTGTAAAGTCCAACTTACCCACAGAGATCCAATCGGCGAGCCAGTGTGAAAGTGATATCGCTCTTTCTGGATACAGTGGAAAGAATCTTGCAGTCGCCAGCCCATCTGACGCTTGTTGTATGCCTGTTACTAATTCTGCGGCAGTGCAACCCGCCACAGCGCGAGATAACAAGTACCTAAACAAAATACATTACATTCTAGCGAATTCCCGCGATTTCGTTCGCATGGCTTTTATAATTTCTTAAAACTTTACGCAAAAACCCTAAACGTCTCCGGAATAAAAAGCAGCCTATGATGTTCTCTACGAAGTTCTCTACGGTAGTCAGTAAAAATCCTGTCAAAATTGGTTCAGGCGTGTTTGAGATTAACCCGAACACACAAACAGAGAGACAGGCGACAGTTTTAAAAACGCGTGTTTGGATTTAAGTCACATGCTAATATTCCCTGCGAATAGCAAGTCGCCAAATTGGCGACTTGCGGTTTGCGCCGGAATAGCAAGAGCCCAAAAAGGGACGATTTTTATATACGTTTTTCGGTTCTTGCGCTTCGAGCTTTTTGAAATGCCAATGTCATTGTAGATGTTACAGAATGGTTTTAATAGAAGGTAGGATAAAATACTTGCCATAATAAAGAAAAAAAATGTAAAAAATTGAGTAGTTATTTCCGGAGGACCGTCGACATTTTTTTTTTAGTTGGTTTTTTATTGCTTTGTTTTTCTTGTAATAAAATTGTGTGAATACTTTCTGTTGCTTCCTGTTTTATGTTTTTATATGTAAAAACATAGCTAATACTACAAATATAACACAATTCCGACAGTAAAATTGTTTATAGTTTTTTTTGTGAATTTCGCCTATTTTTTTTTTTTTAAATAAACAGCGGCGTATTTGTTTCTGTACCAAACGAAGTGAAATATAGATAACTTTGTAGCAAATTTAATCTAGTTTTCAGCAATATATAACACTCAATAACGTTTCATACATTAAAATTAAGAAAATAGTTTAAGAAGCACGCCCCCCCCCCCCCCCTTTGGGGCCCCACACGAAAATGCTTGCTATTTCGCGGAAATTCGTGGTTTCGCCTTGCTACTTTCGGGGATAAAAGTATGAGCTTTAGAAGCCTTTATTTCAAAATCATAGTCAGACAATTCAATTTACTGTATATAGAATCATTATTTACAACAACAAGAGCAACAGGCGATTACAAGCCTGATGTCTGCAATCAGCCGGCCTGTAGTATATGGTTTTTGTTTGTAGGGAACGAATGGTAAAGAATGAAAAGTTATTCGTATGTGTTGATTATATCATTTAATTTGACATACAAACTTCTTCATTCCGCTGGCTGTTAAGCCGTTGAATTGTCAATTTTGAGGTGTTTTTGAACGAGCCAATGAAAACTAATCGACATCTCCCCGCAACCCACCACTTTTAGGCGATTTTGTTTTCGTACTAAAGATTATTAAAGCGTGGTCTTTAAGGTTGAATTGCCTGTGCTCACAGCCTATTTTTTCGAAATTACTGGACGAAAAGGTGAAATTCGACAATAGACTTAGGTGACTTAATTCGTAACTTTTTATGCAGTCGGATTTTTTCAATTTTTACCCAACTGCGGAAGGTAATTTTATTCTAGTATATATAGGATGGGAGTAAAATACACTATTATATAAATATGACTTTTCCATTCCATTCCATAAGCCCTTTTTGGACCCCACTGTAGAGGCTTAGGCCTCTCAAGATAAGGGGGCTTGGATCTTAAATCCACCATGCTGCTCCAATGCGGGTTGGCAGATTGTAACAACCGCCATCTATTGACAGCAGCTGGGACCGACTGCTTAACGTGCTCTCCGAGGCACGGATATAAATATTACTTAAATATACGGTACTGTAGGCGGACACAGATCAATTACCGAAATATGTTTGGTGGTGGTCTTCAAATGAAAATCTACTACAATCTACACAATAAATATGTTTCATATTTTTTTATTGTTCCCACCTGCAATACTTTACCTACATAATATTTAACTCATATTATAATATAGATTTTCACTCCAAGACCACCACCAAACATTTTTTTATAACATTTAAGTCATATTTATATGATAGTCTATTTTATTCACATTCTATAGATTATAAAGCTTATTCTTCTCTTTTCAGTTATTTTTTTTACGCAGTCTGGTTTAGGTTAATTACTTTTTATGTTAGGTACCTACTGTTTTTTCTTTTAACTAAAAAGCAAAAGTTCTCTAGTTTTTTTTTTCGGCTTAGGGGTAGCCAAGCCTGATTCAAAGATAAGTGAGCTAGTATTTACAACAGACCAATCCAGTAATGTTGCTTTGTTTTGTAATGGTATAATGAACGAGTTGTATTTGAAATTGGCTATTTAGTATTGACTAGCTTTCAATTGATACCCATATGGTTCTAGTACCATTTTTTTTTTTAATTTCCTGTGTCTTTTTTATTTGCAGGCGCCATATTATATATATGGATTAAATATTTATTTATAGATTAATATTAAATCTATTTTTATTATATATTATTAATTTTTAATCTATTTTTAATATATATAGGTAGATAAAAAATCACAAAACCCTTAAATAAGAAAATGCAAAATTACAAACCTGGCCAGTGGGGCATCATTGTTTCGTTGTCTAATACCAATGGCTGATTTAATTTTCTCTGGATCCACATGTATACCCAGTGCAAGCTGGAAACATTATGAGATACATAATTTTATATGTGAAGAAAAAAACTCATAGTTACTTCATAATATATGTCAGTGTCTGTATTGTAGAGCATGTTACCAAGAAAAAGAATTTAAATTTTACAATAGATATTGCTTCATGTTATGGATTAGAAAAAAAAACATTGACTCCATTCTCTAATCGAAACTGAAGCACTTTGATGTATGTGTGAGTGATTTAAGGGCTACCACTTAACAGAAATGACAGAAATTTTAGATGGCGACGGCCGACCGTAGCTTACTACCTATGTATTCGTGCGTGATCTACGTGACGAAGTCATTTATTTTTTTAATCCTTGCTTCATGTATGCAAAAAAAGACAACTTACAAATGCATTAATTACGGCTACAACACCGCAAGTAGAGGCACCATTCTGTACAACCTGCTGTTCACAGGCCTCCTGTTCTGACCACACCATGCTTCGAGGGACTTCCACTACTCCACTATCTTCAGCCTCACTCGAACTTTCAGCTTCCCATGACTGTTTAAATAAGTTAGTGGTACACGTGTTAATTGAAACATGTATATAATATGGCAGTTGTGATTGAAAGTAAAAATGTCATAGTATTGTTATGAAAAATTTGATTATTGCTTAACTTAGACTTAACTGGCCAAATTAAACACATAATAGAAACTCTTTTATGAACTTCAATGTAAAAACTTTTGAAGGTAAAGTAACAATTTATAAATAAAAAATTTGTGAAATAATGCTCTCCATTGATCTATAAATTAAATATTTCGGTAAGAAAACTTTTTCTAGCATACGGCTTTTATATTTTTTATTGAACATATAGTCAAAACAAAAACTAATTTATTCTTTTATTAAAAAAATAAATGGTTTTTTAGTTACTAATTTTTCAAAATTGTGATTGACAAGACCGGATATGGCGACATATTAACAATTCCATACTTAGAGAGTATACAGTTAAAATGATTCTATGCCATTGATTAATAACTACATAGGTGGGAGTTTTTTTCGAAATGTAGCTTTTGAAATGACATCCAAATTAAAGTAGAAATTAATTCAGGTGGAACTAAAAAAAACATTAAACTGTTCTCAATCTATTATATTAACAATGACAGGTGACTGTCATCCAGTTCGGTCCCACGTCGAGTGGCCATTTTATTTTGATTGAACGTTTTCAAAGTATCTTCTATTTCTTTCGAACATGAAACATATGAATTGCACCCATCTGTTGCAATCCAATAGGTTCCCTCGTTCCCCTACATAATCTGTGCATTGGTGTGACCATATCAGCGATAGTGGCGCCCTCAATTTTTATCTACTCTATTTTGCCAGACTATACTTTTGTGTCAATTTAGGAAAAACTTTGTTGTAACTGTACAACATTGCGTTATTTGCTCAAAAAAATGTGAAGAAACACTAACATATTATATATTTCATTAACACTTGTTTCACCGATGTCACGTATAATCCTATGGTACATACTTCAACATTTATAACAAGGCTACTGTCATAAATGTAAAAACAAATAATAGAAATTCATTTAAAAGCTTTTGTGAAATCATTATTGATATGAATAAAATATGTTTGATCAGAGCTGGTATTGATTAAGGGACCTGTATGTACTTTCAAATGTTCACATTTTTACAATCTACTTATATTAACACTTTAAAAAAACGTACGACCTCAAAGTGTCTTAGTATTTGTTGGAAAATAAGGGATTTTCTAATAATTTGTTTCACTTCTGTTTTAGCGTCCTACAACTCACACCATTTTTTAATGTATTCCAATTCTGTAAACCACATAGAATTGGAATCCATAGAAACAAAAACAATTGACAATGAGGTTTCGATTCCCTTCATAAATATCATCACCCTATTGTAATATTAAAATCTGCCAATGTGCCTCTACAACAGAAGTTACTTTTATTAAATAGTTATTAGGTATTAGTCAGGCGCGAGTCTTCCTTGAAAGCCAAAAAGCCATGCATACCTTAAATTTTCCTACAATAATGATGAAAAACGCAAGAATACAAGTGAGAGTGTTTGAATTTCCCGCGCTCATATAATACAATGGCGCGCTATTACTGACTGTTACTGACCTATCTTAATACCCTATCACCGGCCTCCCTCTCTTTCCCGATCACGACATACCGACGCCAACCGACACGTTGCGAACACGCCGTGAGGCAAAACAATTATCTTACGGCTTTTATGTCTGTCTTCTTCTTACATGTAGTGATGAATGGCATCTATCCCTCTTACGTTTCGATCGTCATCGGTCAGTACCTACTGCATTTCATACTCGAAATTAAGCCAGGCTTATAGAAGTGAAATTCGTACGTAATAATTAGACTGCAGGCAGAACTTTGCGAATTCTGCGGCTAAACTAACTTCATCATTGTTTTCAATTATTGTCTGTGTTCATTGCATTGCATTCATTGCGATTTGTTGTGTTTTATGTTTTAAAGTTGTATTAAAGTAACTGTGAATTAGGTGAAGTTAAAGTGTAAAATATCGGAATGGAAATTTTGGAGGATTTCAATGGACTGAAAGAAATGTATTTCGCAGTCATTGCACAGTGACAAAGTAAGTAGGTAATTAAAATCATACAAAACTTAGGTATCTCTTGCTTTACAAACCAATTAGCTTTTATAAACAATGATTTTTTCAAACCAATCCACACATATTTACGCGATATTTCAGGTCTGAGTCAGGTTTATTTTATAATGAAATCATTGACGAGTTTATTATATATAAATTAGTATTTATGATGTATTTAACTAAGGTAAAATCATTAGGTAAAATAATAGATATTTTAATAATAGAGATTTTTCATTTGTCTAATAGGTTAGGTACCTATTTTATTTTATTTTTTGTTTAGATATTCTCACAATTACCTTGCTTTGCTTTTAAATAAAAAACTAGTTGTATTATCTTCACTCTTCACCCAGCACACAACAAAAATACAAAATTATATAATCAAATCATGATTTATTTATCCTATTTAAATCCTATTTAAGTAAACTTAAATAGCGCCATCTGCTACGTTATTACGAAACTAAAACAATATCACACTAGTAACCTAGTAAAGGTTACTAATAGGTTAGACTAGGTTAGTAATATTCCAACAGATGGTGTAAAAACGATAAATAAACATGTTCAATGGTATTCTGAGCTTTGAAGATTCCACCAAAATGATTTTAAACTTCACATGTCGTGTTGGCGTAGCCATGTTCTGAACCCACCACACGCCACTGGTAATAGTATATATTCATAAGCAATGTACTTGCATAAATTTATTGATTCTATAAGTATGTGCATAACTTGCATTTAATTGCTAATTCTGATAGCTGAGTTTTGACATAGATAATTATGATATAGACATAGAATATCCGGAGAAGGCCACATGATGTACTAATATATCATTGGATTCGGCAATACGCCGCCACCGCCAGCAGTACAACCACGTATGCTAGGTGAACTATGTTTAATGTAAATTAACGAAAGAAAATTACTAACGCCGCTCAAAATTGTGTTTTAGAAATTACCTACCAAATTTGCCACTGGGAAAATAGCGTTTTTATTTATAATTGTGATAGCTTATGTAAATATTTAAGTTTTATAAAATATAAATTTACCAAATTAGATGAATCAGCACCATCAATAAAATCTTCTTTAGACTTTTCAACAATCAGTTTTTTTGCCATGGTTTGATGGTACAACACTGATGCCAAATTAGCATTGTTGAAAGCTGGTTTCTCTTTCTGATCATTTTGATTCAGGGCCCATATTGCTTCAGATTCTTCTTTTTCATCTATAAAATTTCATAAAATCTCACTATATTATATTTTGTTATTGAGTGTTACCGGACGCTTTACTGCCACTAAGCGGCACCACAAGCAACACAAATACATGTCTGTCAAATTGATATGATCATTTTTACTTCCAATTTTTTAACATTTTCATGTGTATTTAGAGCTGACCTATTATTAATTAATAATGATATATATCATTATTAATTAATAATATATATGTATGTATATATCAGTCATTTCATATCTCGTAAGTATGAAGTTTTAATCAAATTTCTTTGGTTTTATTTTTCGTGTCTGGTTGCTTTTAAGAAGATTAAAAGTTAACATTCTTAACTAAAATAAAAATAAAAAAATCATCATTTTTACATTGTTTTTCAGTTTGCGTAAATGAGTAGGTAAATGTGTCTATGAAATTCAGTACATCATGAAATTTTATACTAATAAAAAAAAAGGCAAACAAGCCACAAAGAAAATTAATGATATTTTATAGACCTAATGCTATATCAGTAAGAGTAGCACAAAGTTGATTTACCTAAGCGTTTTCAATTAAAGATGCAGTTCGACTTGGTCCTATGGATAAAGTTGATGCCATTTATGAAATAGTGGAGGAAGATCAGCATATTGGTAGTTACAATATTGCTAAAGAAATAGGCATTGACCATAACATAGTTTTGATTCATTTGAAAAGTTTCAGTATATAAAAAAAGCTCAATGTTTGGATGCCACACAAGCTCACTGAAAGAAACCTAATGAGCCGCATACTCATTTGTGATTCTCTATTAAAACGTAATGAAAGCTTACCATTTTTGAGAGGATTAAACACTTGTGATGAAAAGTGAATCACTTATGATAAGAACCATGGATAAGAAAAAGATCATGGTCAAAGTGCAGTCAAGCTCTACAGGTTGTGGCGAAATCCGGATTGACGTGCAAGAAAGTGATGTTAAGTATGGCGGGATCGGAATGGCATCATTCATTATTATTTTTTACTGCGCCGGGCACAACCATCGTATCAGACGTTTACTGCCAACAACTGATAAAACGAAAACACGCAATTGAGAAAAATACATCCGGAATTGAACATAGAAAAGGTGTAGTCTTTCATTATGGTAATGTCAGACTACACACATCTTTAACCATTCAGGAAAAACTGAGAGAATTTGGCTGGGAAGTGTTAATGCAATCACCATATAGCCCTGACCTTGCACCCTCAGAATTTGAGTTGCATCAGTCTCATCAAAATTCTTTAGGTAGTGTAAGGTTAACATTAAGAGAAAACTGTCAAAACTACTTGTTGCATTTTTTTAACCACAAACCCAAAAATTTCTACAGCAACGGAATCATGTTACTACTTACAAGATGGCAACAAGTTATGGAAGAAAACAGCAAATATATAATAATAATAACACACACAATCACAACAACGTCTAGGTCCCAAACTAAGCATTAGCTTGTATTTTGGGTACCAAGCGAAGACACCACATACATATAACAACCAAGACCCGGTGCCAGTATTAATATCCATCATATAAATACTGACCCAACCTGGGATTCGAACCCGGGACCTCCAGCTTCGCAGGCAGGGTTGCTGCCCACTAAGCTAAGCGGTCGTCATATACTCCATTAATTGTTATTCAACTATGAAAAAATGCCTTGAATTTGTATATAGAATAAGAAAAGACTTTCTTTCTAACCTATAATACATTTTAAGTAATATACAGAAGGAATTTGTTTACTTCATTTATTATTGTTCATCGTTTATTAATGAGTATAAACAAACAAAACATTGGGTAGTTGTACATTTACATAAATGACAATTTAGTTAGAAAAACACTATATCTGTTTGAAATGTGAATAAGTAGCTAGGAAGGCCATTTTTTATCTGAGTTGCTAGTGGCACCACCAACAACACTATTTTGGTAGCCCCATAGAGATAATGGAATAGAGTAGGCAAGCCAGTCCAAAATGCATGCCACAACAGAAAGAGACAGAATAATTATACCTCAAATCATACAATCAAATCATCTATTCAATTTGAGCATGCACAGTTAACCTGTCTAGCATGTAATTTCATTACTGATCATAAATAAAAAATGGCACTGTACGTTAGAGTTTCCGTTTTGTCGAAGTTGAAAGCAAGCCCATCTTAAGTATTTCAAATATTATAATAAAATGGTGATATTTTTGTAGACACTTAACAGTTAACTATGTTCTAAATAATATTTTTCATAAAAAGAAAGTACTTCGCGTAAAAACTTCACTGGTACAGATGCCGCAGCATACGCGCCCTAGAGGTTAATAGCTCTTTGGTTGATAGCTATGACCGCTGTGACTATCAAATAAGTGTGCACATGCGGCATGAAAGTAAAATAAGGACAGAACTAGGTACAGTTATTTACAGTTATATAATAATACTTACTTAAAGAAACAACATCTCCACCCGAAGTATGAAGATTTAATGTTGGATTAGGTGAACAACTAGAAGTTGTACGTCGTACTAGTAGTTGTTCTCCCCGAAAATTCACATGTGTGATAAATTGACCATAGACTTTGGTGGTCTCTTGATGAACTTCACTTGGCCCAGGTTGTACATCTATGCCTGTTGATGGAGTATTATTAATATCATTATCTTTATTTTGATGTGTTTCTGTGTTAGATTCAGTTTCCATAGGCATTTGTTCTACTTGTAAACTTTGTTCAGGAATCGGAGAGTCTTCTCTGATTGGTGGGGGCGCCTCATCAGGCATTGGTCCAGAAACATCGGACCCTCCTTCGGGACTTGATTTTCCACCAGTGTCAGCTTCACAAGATGGACCAGGATCAAAATCCATCTCTAAAAAATCCATATCAGGACTTGAAGCTCTTGACACTCGACCTTGATTATTTACTGGACCTCCTTCTTGTCTCAATGGATAGTGTGGGGGTACAGGTAAATGCTTATCCAAGGGTAGGCCCATATCAAGACTGAAGAATGAACTAGGTAAGTCAGCTAAGTGTTCACCTCCTCGATAAGTGTATATACAACCATCTTCAGACCCAAGTGAATAATCATCATTTCCTGTATCACTAGAACTATCTTCTGCTCCAACATTAGACCTATTCAATCTTAAACTAGATGGCCTTTTTGTATTGTCCTTAAAACTACCACGATCCTCTTTTAAATTTTCAGGAGCCACATTCATACTACTAGTAGTGGGAACATTGAAATCATAATTGTTAGTGGAGGTTTTTTCATGACAAGGCTTATACCTTTGACATGAGGACTTTTCAATATTCATTCTTTCCACCTCCTCGCGGTCAGACATATCTGGTTTAGGTATTCCTTTACTGCTTGGAGTCTCTTGATCATATGGTTGGTTCTCTGTGTTACATGTTAATGATGAATTGATTTCTTCTGATTGCAAGCGAGATGATGAATTGGGTGTCATAATATTCTTAGCTTCACAATCGTTTTGGTTGACAGAAAAAGGGTGCAACTGTTGTCTGGTAACAAGGGGTCCATTCAGAATGTTTGAATTACTAGGAATTTGATCTGCTCTAGTGTGCATATTGTTTTTGTCACTTTTGTGTTGAGCTTGACATTGCTGAGATTTGTATGTAACGTTATCATTAAACTTTAAACGGTTTATCAAATGTTCATTGTTATCGTCTGAATCCATGACTACAAATATACAAAAAATGGCTTCATAACAAACTAATTTTGAATTATAGGTTATAGGATGCGATTATAAAAAATTAAGACAAAAGACAAAGTACAGACCGCAATGTCTCAAAACATTTATTTATAACAAACGCACTCATTAATGCAGAACATAATAAAATACTTAGCACAAATGACAATATATCAACAAATCACATAGTTTAATAGAATCAAATCAAAATGACAGCGACCCACCAGTGTTGCCAAATGCCAATGCCTCGTCCTACCCCTCTGTCTACCTCATAATCATAATCCTTTATCCTAAGGAATCTTAAGACTTAAGACCGTTTATAAAATATCGTTTAAAAAAACGTTATTTTTTAAATGTTTCTTTTTTCTAAATTACATTAAACAATTTTAATATAATTTAGGGCAGAGCGATGCGATTTATGAGATTATGAATCTCGTGACATATACTACACCCGATTGTTGAATGTACATAGTACTTTGATACTTATAGCCGAACTTTTTAATCGAGATCTCCGAGGTTGTAATAGTACTAGTACGTTTCATCTTTTATCTCTTTTACACATTTGTTAGTTGAACTACATCTATTTCTTTCTTTCACAACACATAGGCAGGACGTCTTAGCCAATTTGCTTAGAGTGTGACCCATAAAGGTATATATACTAGCGTAAGAGAGGAACACAGTGTGCGAATGACATCCAGCTCTTTGCGGAAATCCTACATGCGAGAAAGAAATGCAAGAAAATCTGACATAAAACCTCTTTGAACACATTTAGTCTCATTTAGACTCACTTGTCAAAATAAGGTCCAGCTTTGTTTTCTATTTTGTGTTATAATCGTTTTGAATTCTACAAAAATTAATTCTTGTGATAAAAATGGTGTAGTGTTCAGTTTTAAATTGCACTGTAACATATGTTAATAATCCAAATAAAGAGACATTTCACCGGTAAGTACTGCCAATAACATACTGTTATCTTAATGCTTATTTTTATAAAAAGCAATCCTAAATTTACTTGGTTGTACATCAGTAGTATACGGTAAATACTTTATTTTGTAAATAATTTGTTATTTTAAACAATTATGTGTACGATACAAAAATATTGTGTAAAATTACAATCAAACAATGAAGCATAGGGATTGCACAAAATGTATCGATATGTCGATATTTTCAAATATAAATATTTTGTAAATTTGATATTACCTAATTGCACCTGTTCCACTGGAATGATGTCGTTAACTGTTTTTAAACATATTGTGAGGTTTATTTAGCCTGGCAGCACATTGTAAGGGAAAGTATGACATCTATACATATATACTACACATAGGGTATATATGTAAATACAAGACTTTTTCAAATGAAAATATAAGATATATACACAATTAATTTTAATCGTTATTTATTTATGATTTAAAATCTGATGCTCTATTTAATTTTAACCGTTATTTATTTATGATTTAAAGTCTGACGTTCTATCTGTTCTCTGATCATGAACGTCGTAAATAATTAAACTTTGAATGACAAAACTACTGTATACAATAGTTTAACCTCATTTTCCTCCAAGAAACTGCGGTGTTAAAAAATGCTTCCTGATAATGATGACTATTTCATAATATCCAGGTTTCCTGTAAACACGGTTAGCATAGAACAATGGAAAAAAATGTTAAATAGAACAGGTGGGACTCCTCGAAAACATTCTTTGGTTTGCAGTAGACATTTTACGGATAACTGTTTTGTCTAACTAAATCACCGACGACTTTTGAAGAAAGGATCTATACCTACTGAATTTGTGCCGTTAGGGGTTTCTTTTTTTTTCATATGTGCTTACTAAGTATATTAAGTAATATACTAATAATACTTAATATCTAAAGTCAGAGCATTTATGCCAACTGTAATTTCTATACAGGTCAATCTGAAGACCAAGCGATCGGTGTCAACGTACGTTTACCGGGATATATCACCAGGACCTTCAACTTTAGAGCCTAAACCTTTATTTCAGCACTAATATAAAATGGATTTGAAGAAAAGTCCATCACAGTGAAAATATCAATTTTAGGCAAATTATCACTTTGTCTTTTACAAAAACTTGTTCCTTTATATTCAAATAAAACTTAATTACCTATTACACAAAGAAACAAAAGATATTATAGACTAGTCCAAGGCATCCAAGGCATAATTTGTGGTGTAGTGAGACGACGCGACACTCAATCGAGTAGACAATGTGACGTCATGGGCAGTAAGAATCCACCAGTCAAACCGCAAGAAAATACATAATAATAATAATAACGTGCACATTACAACGTCGTGGCCCCAAACTAAGCATTAGCTTGTGTTTTGCGTACCAAGCGAAGACATCACATACATATAACAACCAAGACCCGGTACCAGTATCGATATTCATCATATAAATACTGACCCGACCTGGGATTCGAACCCGGGACCTCCAGCTTCGTAGGCAGGGTCGCTACCCACTAGGCTAAGCGGTCGTCAAATTAATAAATATCAATAATTTATTTCTCAGTCATTTATTGACGAATTTAAGAAAAACTTTCACTGTTTTATTAGTTTTGGTTTATCTTTCAATTCTATCGAGTTAAATTGTATATTTTGAACATCATGAACTTCTCTATTGTAAATGTTTTTGTTTTGTACATTCTCATTTTTTTGTTTACAAAGAGTTAAAATTTTGTTGTTATGCGTTGCAACGTGACGTATTGTAATTAAAAATAAAAATCGTTTATTTATATTGTTTTATTTATTACTTGGCTTGTATTCAACTAAATATTAACATTTCCATAACGATGTTAACGCTTTCTTTACTTCTGCAAATTTTTTATTATCAACTGTTAACAAAAAAAATATTTATTGGAGTAAAGGAAATGGCATTTGAATTGACTGATTGATGATTTGTCATTTTAAAAAACTGAAAGTTAGGAAAAGTAACTCAAAACAAAAATTATGTAGTATAGCAGATTCAAAATAATAAATAGTATTGCCGATTTCGACTTATGATATCGCGGTAATTTCAACGACACATTATCATGAAAGTACTACGTGCTATCGATAATATAAAAAACACCCATGCACATCACTAAAACTGGCTCAACCACATGTGAATTTTGCACACATACTCATTTCCGTTTCGGTCATGCGATGTTTAGATGTCAGTTGGTCTCCTACGCTAGTATATATATGTCTATGGTGTGACCTGCCTTTTTTTTCTCTATCATACTTATATGTCAATGAGCGTACTGTTTGCTAGAATCTAGAATGAGCTGGGGATAACGTTCACAGTCCTGTCAAAATTAGGTGCAATGCAGGCAGGTGGCAACTTAGCAACAGTGGTGATAACTGATCTGAGGTGGCCTAGTGGCCTCTGTTTATTCTCTGTTTGTTCATGCATGCAACTTTGGTTGTGGTTTAGTTTACAAAAGTACAAGACAAGGATAAAGCAAAAAGCTTTTCTTTTCTCTTTGATATTATAGGTAAATCAAAGGTGCGCAACCACAAATAGAATTATAACGCAAGATACTCGCATGTGTTCGTTTCACATATAGAGTTTTCTTATTCAACTATAATTTAAATTGAATTCCAAAATGTGACGCAAAAGTAACGTTTTGAGCTGTGTAACGTGAAAGTAACGTAAAGGGGTCAAAAAGTGAAGTAAAACCATAGATGTACCAATATAACTAAATGGGCTGCCCGCGTTCTCAAGTGTCCGCGCAGAACGTCATCCAAAACGCAATATATCCACCAACCGGCTTTTAGTCAGTGTAATGGTTTAGCGTCGAATAAACGTGCGCAATACTGACTTGTGTGGTAAAAATTTGTAAAACTACTTGTCAAAGACGCAAAAAAAGAGTTGAATATCATATTTGCGGTAAGTAAATATTTTAATTTAACATTAGTTTATGTCTGCAAACGGTTATTCGATTATTTTTTTAATTTAATTTGAACATTATCACAATTTAATTCTCGTTACATTCCCGTAAACAGTGTGACACGTCCGGCCCGTAATAAATATTTGCATGGAATGACGCACACATCGGAGCGACGCTTTATTTCGCTTTTGTTTACCGACTATAAATCCTAATTATTAAAATTAATAAATCAACGCGTAAAACATTACAAAAATAACGTTCTGGCAACGCTACGACATACCTACAGTCAGTGTCGCCAGGTATTGAAATGAAAATATACTTATACTACATGCATGGATTGAAAATACTACAAGTATTTTTTGTTCAGACGAAAATAATTAATTAATACCTAGGTACTACCTTTAATTCTTCGGTTCTCCCAACAATTAGGAAGTGCTTTTACTTTCACAAGCACTTGCAAAACGACCTATTAAGGCTTTGCAAATGACCTCAGTCTCTTTTCTAACACGAATTAATAAATTGTGGCATAAAGACGTCAGTCAGCTTTTGGACCCGGCTTTTAAGCTTTTAAGCCTTTATTTAAAAAAAAAACAGCAGTGTGAGCGTGCTGAAGGGCGCGCTACTAACAAACGTCCATGACTGATAAAAAACATGGAAAAAACGAGCCAAGCGAGAGGCACCTTGAGTAGTCATTTGCCCCTTTTTAGTGTGCTTGCATCCGATGGCTTTTCTTTCCTTGATTTGGCAATGATGAGTGTAAAACTTAAGCCCGAATGTGGCTGAATTTGTGTGTTTTTATACTTTCTATACTATTCACATAAAAAATACCACAATATCAAAATATACGTGGGCCATACTAAAACTTTCTGAATTCCTATAAATAATACTTGATATTTTACTTATGATACATTTATTGTTGTTCAAAGTATATACCGCCATAATTGATACATGTTTGCATTCCGCGGAATTGTTGTAAAAGCAGTTGAACCAATTTATTTAGGAACCTCTTCTATAGCTTCATAGCATGCACTCGCCGTCGATTCAAGGCTCTAAGTTTATCTTTAATTTTCGGAAACAAAAATAAGATGCACGTTGCAAGGTTTGCACTGTATGGCGAATGCGTCATCAGTTTAACATTTGAACCCTTCAAATACGTTTCTGTTACCTTAGCAATATATGAGATGAGGACGCATTATCGTAGTGAACGTAGTGAACGAACGAACTTTGATTCGAGGACGCTTTTCCCGAACTTTTTCTAAGACTCTGAGCAAGCAAGTATTGACATATTAATCTGCAGTTACAGGTCTTTGGTTCTCAAGTGACACCTGTTGTGACAATGTCCTGATTAACCGAAAAAAAGCAACCATTTTCTTGCCAATGGTTCTTAATTTTGAAATGTCAAATGAAAGACCCATTCTGCCGATTGATTTTTTTTTCCGGTTCAAAACAGTACACCCTTCGTCACCTGTCACGATATTTCAGACAGCCAATGATTGCCCTCCATTAAACTTTGCTATCATTTTGTGACACCACTTTACACGCAGTGGTTTCTACTTCCGTGTTTTCAGATGAACATGTAAAATCATTTGCAATTGATTCATTTCAATGTCTAATACAGTACGAATTTGCTTACATGTAATTTTTCTATCAGTATCAACTAGTTGACGTAGGACATCAATATTACATACGGTAACTGCAGTCACTGGTCGACCTTCAAGTCCATCGTCATGGAGATAATTACGTCCACATCTAAAATCACTGAACCACGTATACACAGAGCTAGGAGATGGAACTTCATTGCCAAATGCCAATTGAAGTCTCTGACAACTATCTAACTGACTTAAGCCGCAGCGAAAATATTAAAAAATCATAGCGCGAAAATGTTCTCTAGTTTTTATTGTAATTTCGACACACACTTTTCAAATTGACGCCACAATCAAGAAACAAATGACTATCTAGTAATTTAAAAAGTAACGTGCTCCCAACGAGTTCTTTTTTCAAATTTCATAAATGGCTTTCTATTTTTTCTATTGTAAGTGGCCAGTTCCAGAAACTTTAAGTATGCCCCTACGTGTACCAGCAACCTCAAAATATAAGTAAAAAACAATGGAGTACGGTAGTATTGAAAATATCTGGCAACATTGCCTACAATCCACAGAGTACTTTCTGCAGTTACAGAATGTTGTACCTGTTTGTATTTCAATCCTCAGAACAATTACCTATAATCATAGAAAGAATGTAAATTTTACATATGTTTAACTTGTTCTGACATGTAGAATAAAGCATTAGAAAGACAAAGATTTGCTGCTTATGATCAGAACGTAGCCCCCAAATTAATTTCAACTTATTTAACTGATGGAAGTAAAAATAATGATGCAAAAGTCTGTCTGACTAGTCAGACTAATGTCATTGGGAAAGGGGTATAAGCACGTAACCAAACCGCATATATATATTTGCATCTTTTTTACACACACTGAAATTCGCGATGTGGAAAACATGTGAAAAATGAAACAAATATGTGTAAATACAAGAATGCCTTCTATGACTTTAGGTAATTGTTCTGAGTTTCAATCATGATCAAATTCATTCTTGTACTTCATTCATTTCACTTTGTCAATTTTACAACCATTCACTTCACAACCAATTTACAACAATGACATACACGGAAAACCAGCTGTAAGTTTGTGAAAATTGCGTTTCATCTACTGTGAAATATCTTCTAAAAAATATCTCTTTCGACATACTGATTATTAAACTTAATCAGTTTCCGGAACATCTATAAAAATGGCATATGCATACTTGTTCAAATACATCATTATCGGTGACACAGGTACAGTTATTGATTTTGTATCATAGTTTTTGTTTAGCATATTCTATTAAAAGTTAAAAAAGTATTAGAGTGCCCTAATGCAGAAACTGGTGGTTACATAGAAGATAGTAAGCTAATGATATTTCCTGTTCATATCGCGTTGTTTTAATTACCTAAAATTTCCTACCTTTTGTTTGACGCCTGCACGATTTAGTTTACCATAATATTACATACATTTTCTTGTGATTATATGTGATTGTGTGGTATTATTTGTAATATTCAGATTAATACGTCTAATATGATATCTTCTCATTAGAGCAAAATTTATTACAAATGTAATAAACCATTACCTACTTAGTCATATCAAAATTTTCTTTGTGTTAAATTCATTGTTATTATTGTATTGCATTATAGTATTTCAATTTAACTATGATGAAAATAATTGAAAGGAGTTCTGAATTGCTTCCTTATTTCCTAATGATATCTTTACAGGTGTTGGAAAATCATGCCTCCTCTTACAGTTTACTGATAAGAGGTTCCAACCTGTCCATGATCTCACTATTGGTGTCGAATTTGGAGCTCGTATGATCACCATTGATGGTAAACAAATCAAACTTCAAATATGGGACACAGCTGGACAGGAGGCATTCAGGTTGGTTATATTTATTTACATATTTGTTATTAGTGGCTCTATTAAGGAATCTAGATATGTCAATTTACTTTGATTCATTGTTTGAAGACTCATTTAAAGTATCTACATGACATTAATTTGTCTTTACTTTTAGTCTATTGTAAATTATTTGATGGCCTGATTAAGCGTTCATTCGTTGACGCTAAATAAACTGATAAATATTATGTTTATCTCATTAGGTCAATCACTAGATCATATTATAGAGGGGCGGCTGGTGCTCTACTAGTCTATGACATCACTCGAAGAGACACATTCAACCATTTAACCACCTGGCTTGAAGATGCACGTCAGCATTCCAATTCAAATATGGTCATAATGTTAATCGGTAACAAGAGGTAATTTTGATGTCTAACAGTTGTAAGTAAAATTATTTCTGATGTACATTGGAAAACTTTATTTAGATTTATCACTATGCTGTAGAAGCACAAGTTTATAATCAACAACTAATTACCATTATTAATTTAATAATATTGTGTAAGTCAATTTAATCATACTATACCTATTTTGTCTGGTATTATTTTAAAGGAAATATGTGTGTCTAATATAATACATAATTTCAGTATGAATATAGTCACTTGATAAAATTATCAATAATTATACCGGATACATGGACAAAAATGTTTAGGCCCCAAACTAAACATTAGCTTGTGTTTTGGGTACCAAGCGAAAACACTACATACATATAATACATATAACAACCAAGCCCCGGTACCAGTATCAATATTCATCATATAAATACTGACCCGACCTGGGATTCGAACCCGGGACCTCCAGCTTCGTAGGCAAGGTCGCTACCCACTAGGCTAAGCGCTCGTCAGTATGGCATAAGTAATATCATATAACAATGACAGTAGGTATGAATGCTTAAGCGTAAGTTAGAAGTCATGATAATGTTTGGGTACATGGCAGTAAATATTCTTTTTAACGAAATTGTACAGAAGGGGACCAAATTTGCCTTGCAAAAAAATATAATGGTGGGTATTCAATGGAAAAAAAAAATACAAGTCAAAGTGCGAGTCAGACTCTGAAAAAATTCCGTGCTATAATCACATTATTTTTACAAGTTTTTTTTTTAAATCGGAATCTTTAGGCTAGAAATTGAAATCAATTCTTTTGTATAAATAGGCTACTATAACAACCACCATATCAATAGAACTTATTAGTTCTCAGTGAAATTAAACAACACATTCTCCTCTTGAATATTTTCCGTTTCCCACAGGAATTTAAATCTCGTTAAATCTTTCATTTCGCCCATTAAGAAGAACGTACAAGTCTTAAATAAAATAGAATGAGTAACTTCTCGCTGAATTTCAATATGAAGAAATTGTGGTGAGACTTGGCTTAAGTTTTACAGGAGTGTTTTTGATGGGCGATATATTCCCTCTGCTGCTTTTAGTTTTTTAGTATGAAAAGAAAAACTAAGTTTTTGTCACTTTTTTCTTAAAATTGCTATCATTTTGCCATGTTAACAGGTTCACTTTGACTCCCTTTCATCCTGTGTTAAGATCTTTCTGTAGAATAAATATTAATATAGAGCCAAACTTTATTGTTGCTGGTAACTCTGGTTAAATTATACGAAGATTCATGACTACTACAATGTAATTAAGTATTTTTGTTAGAAGTCAAAAACTTGTACACTACACTATGATCCTTATAGCATTTCCTCTGTACAATATTGCAATCTTAGATATCAAAAAGAATGAGATAACCGGTCGTAACACAGGATCCTTGACTTATTGTAATTTCATCGGGAAATTAATAAATAAAGAATGAAATAATAAAAAATAATTACCTGTTATTATGTCCTTTTCATACTTATATAATTTCTCAGAACTAAATAGAAAATGATAATGTTGTAATGATCTATCACAGTGTCACCACTTTTAATTATTTAAAAGTATGAGAAGTAACATCCAGATAATTGTGATATTTAAGATTATAATATAACACAGGCAATTTTTTTCTTCACTTTTTTAAAACTTATATAAAACACGCAGTGACTTAGAATCTCGCCGCGAAGTAAAGAAAGAGGAGGGCGAGGCTTTTGCGCGTGAACACGGTCTCGTGTTTATGGAGACTTCAGCGAAGACAGCTGCAAATGTCGAAGAGGCCTTTATAAATACTGCTAAGGAGATATATGAGAAGATACAGGAGGGCGTCTTTGACATCAACAATGAGGTATACTTGTCAAAACCTTAAAAAATCCAATAAATGCTTTAATTATTCATTTGATATATTAGAATGTATTAAAATTCCATTAATAATAATAATAATGTAAACATCACAACAACATCTAGGCCCCAAACTAAGCATTAGCTTGTGTTTTGGATACCAAGCAAAGACACCACATACATACAACAACCAAACCCTAACCGGTTGTCTACCAATATACTTGAAATGCTATAACAAACAATAAAATTATATTAGGGCATGCTAGACTACTAGGACTACTTATGTCGAACATTAACAATGTGGTATATTCTTTAATTGCTGATAATATTTAGAAAGTAATTTTGTACAATATATTCTGCTATCCACTATTAGGCATATTTTCCCCTGAGGTTTAATAACTTTCATCAAAGTATCCCAATATGGTAGTGGGTCATAGTTTACCAGAATAAAATCAACACCATTTCCAAATCCTGCTTCTTCAAGCTGAGGTACAAGATCTTTAGTGCAATTGACTACTTATCTCGAACATTAATAATGTGGTATACTCTTTACTTGCTGATAATATTTACAAAGTAATTTTGTACAATATTTTCTCTTAGTTTTATACACGAATAAAATTATACAAAGTATAAAAATTTGTTGTTTGTGGATAAAAGTTCTCTAGTCGAATAAAGAATACCTACGTTAGTTTTCTGACCCGATCAGAAGATCACACATACATGGAACCATTGCATGCTTATATGAAATGACAATAGGAACAATGCACACTAATGGGACCTGATGCACTTGAGTTCACCACCAGACAGTGCCAATGCGTCCGCCAGAAATGCTTAAGTCGCGCCTATTATTCATATTTCGAGAAGCGAATTGGTGCTGCCCCTTAGGCAGATATACACTGACATAGTAGCTAGCGCCGCGCCGCTAGTTACTACCGCCAAACTAGACAATCGGCAAGTTGCCAATACTGGATCTAGCATGAAACAGTGTTTACTTCATATTACATACACGCGTCATACGGATAACATATAGTCTAAAGTAATGCAAATCTAATAAAATAATATGAATATACTTTGACAGGCCAATGGCATAAAGATTGGGCCACAACACTCGACGGGTGGTGGCGCGGGTGGTGCAGGGGGCGCGGGCGCGGGTGGTGCGGCGGGTGGTGGCTGCTGTTAGGCTCTGCGCTGCACACACTGAAGCGAATGCTGAACCATCGGACCACCTGGTAAATCACCATTGTAGTTTTTTCCAATTATGGTATATTACTATTAGACCACTTCTTTTATCTTACTCAATAAATTACTACTAGATACTTACTTGAATAGTAAAGATTACCTATCTAAACATTTGCCTCAATATTTAGACCATCTATAAGAAATCTAAAAGTGTTCAATGGGGTTTGTATTTTGGCAAAATCCAGTTATAATAGTAGCATAATTGTAAACTCTGGTGATAAAATTAAAACAATTTGGAAAGTGATTAGGCAATCAGGTCCAAAATGTTACTTTCAAAACTAGAGGTCAAAGGTGATCTCTGTGCCAAGTTTCAAAAATGTCCGTTAGAAAATAATGATGTTAGAGCTTGGATGGACAGATGGTCAAACTACCCTATAAAATCGTAGGTAAATTACCAGTGGTACTTAACAAGTCAAACGTAAAAAATTGATTTATGTAATCAGATTCAAAATGGTACTTGCAAAATCAGTGAAAGGGAGGTTCAAATCAGTGAAAAAAATCGGTTGACCCTGCAGGCCATCCCTGAAACTTCCCACTATTTTCAAGTTCAAAGCGCTCTAAAATTAGAAAGGTATTTAGCTCTTTAAGCTCATAATATTCATTTTCTGAGCTCTCCAAGCCCAAAAACTGTAGGTATTTCTATACATTTTGAGTTCTTCAAGCTCAGAAATCTGGGACATATCAAAGAAAATGTTATTTTGAAAATATTTGAACTGCGATATCTTTTGAACGCTTTGATTTTAATGCAATTTACAGCATTATATGTAATTTTGTAAGCACAAAATTTTTGTGTAAAACTAAAAATCAATTGATCTTAAAATCTCAAAGTGATGTTAAAAAATAAGTTTTCGGAAATTTGTGAACTGCGATATCTTTTGAACACGTCGTTCGATTTTTATAGTTTTGGCGGCACTCGACGCAGTTTTTTATGTACAAGAAACGTATATGAAGTTTCAAGTTGATCGGTTGGAAATTCGGTTATTTAAAAAAAAAGTTATAAAATTTATTGTTATGGAGGTTTATTTTTTGAATATTTTTGAAACTGCTCGATCCATTAACTTCAAAATCTAATCAGATTTAAATCTCGATGAACCCTTTCAAACGCCGTATCGCGGGTCTTAATCGGTCAATCCATTCTCAAGATATCGTATGACAAAAAAGTCATATACACACATACGGACGTCCAGCCGAAAATGGTCAGAATGGTTTCCCGGACCTCAAAACGTAGAGATCTGATGAAAACTCGATTTTCGAAAATAGGACCCAAAACGATAACTTCCGTTGGATAGCGGGAAGTTATAAATTCCTGATATATTAACCATTTTGTTATTCAACTTCAAGTTAGCAGTGAAAGACACGTTAATTCCAAAGTGTATTATACTGTTACTGATTAGTTAAATGTTGAATCTGCATTATTGCTTTCCCCATATCTCATGCAGCTATCATCTGTATATTGGATACTAATAGTATGAGTAATACACAACTGTTGGGTTTCTTGGCACTTCTTCTGAACCGTATCATTTTCCGAAGTGTCATAGACTCTATTTTTTTATTTTATTAACTTATTCACTATA
This sequence comes from Luffia ferchaultella, assembly GCA_949709985.1. Classification (NCBI taxonomy): domain Eukaryota; kingdom Metazoa; phylum Arthropoda; class Insecta; order Lepidoptera; family Psychidae; genus Luffia; species Luffia ferchaultella. The sequence continues at coordinate 6,734,593 of OX453255.1, read as the reverse complement.
CATTAACCATATTTGGTTAGATTGAATGTCACGACCCACTTAATTAACAGAGAAAATTTATTGATAATGATTGATGACTAGTTAAAAGGTTAATAAAATCAAGTGCTATTACGAAGGCTGGTTAAAATATTTAAACTTTTTTGCTATTCCAGGAGGAAGGACAGTTGTGTGCAACAAATTACGGTATGGAACTTGGATGCATGTTGGATTAATACATCTATTTTACACGCCGCAGAACAGCTTAAGTATCTGAATGTATAGAGAATAATCTTCTTATGCCAAAAATGGTATATGAATTGTACACATGAATATATTTTAAATTTATTTGCAAATATGTGATATGTGGAATATGTTCTTTGTGTTTAATGTCTTTTGATCTTCATAACTGTTGACCATTTTTTTTAAACATCAAAATATCTGTATATTTAGATTAAGTATTTTATTTTAGATGATTTGTCCATACATTAAAATTTATTTAAGTCTGTAAATAATGGTCATATTTCCAAAGCAGTGGAGGTGTTAATCTATATTATTGGTTTTTTTACTGTTATTTATTTACCACAATATTTCTTGTAAAACTATCAAGTAAAACGTTGAAGATTTCTATGAAGTATATTTAGGTGCATTTTCCAAGCAGATCATAAAAAAAAACTTCTTTGTGTATTAGTATTTTTTATGTTTGTCGTTAACAGAATACAAACCAATCAAGTACTGTTTCGACATGTGGAACTGTACCCAACTATCAATAAAAAACATTTTATGTAAAGGACTTTCTGCATCCCATAGATTTACAGCATGAAAAGCCTAGGAATGTGCTAAGTGGAGATCTTCACTAGACATTGCTATCTACCCTTCACACTGCTTAGTGTTTAAACTTCGGTTTTGTCCTGCGTCTAAATCGAAATTCCTAAAAGAATGCCTGCCAAAGCTGTCTAGAAAAATCGAAAGTAAACGGAATAGTCACGGTGATGCTTAATTTTTGGGAAACGAGGTATATACATGTAACAATAAATAATACAATTACAGTTTTGATTTCTACAGTGGGGTTTCTTTAATAGTTGTCATGTCAATCATCAACCATGAATTTCAAACGAATAAATGAATTTTATGTTTTTTTTTAAAATACCTATAAAACCCCACATTGTATATTATTATAATTAGATTATTTCTTTATAAGAACCAGGTATTTCATACGCATCAGTTGGTCCATCGCCTTCACTAACCATTGTACTCATCATTGAACCATTTTGACAAGGCAAAAGTAGTATAGAAGGTGGCTCTCATTCTTTACTTGATTCAAATTGAAACATAGCTTCTGGAAATACCAAATCTATATTCTGTATAGACTACGAAACAACGAGGCGTGAGAACCAGAACCATACATAAATCATAGGCTCATGACTTACCCGTGCCGTGGTACTACCAGCGTTGTACTACCAGTTGGTCCATGGGGGATTTTTTGCCCGTGGACCAATTATGTGCAATTCATATATACTGTTCGGGTGTGGACCCAAAAAATTAAACAATTTATATGAACATTGATAAAAATAATACAGGTAAACTGCAGTCAATTTCAGTAAAATCAACATCTGACTGAAATTATCTCAATGAACAATGGTTTGTAGTTTTTGAACATTAATTTAAAATAGGCTTCTATTGTAACCAGAATATAAAGAACAAGTTTTAACATGTTAGGTTTAGGAAATTATTTTATACCTGTAAAATGTGATTTGATGTGTACTGTTTATAAAAAAAAAAATATTAAATTGTACTGATCAATGATCCAGAAAAAAGTAGTGTTTTTATAGACCTATATAACACCTATAAAAACTATTTATTAATTTTGCTTCAAGATCAGGCCTAGCTATATAGTGTGCACAAGGAACCAAAAATTTCCAGTTTTAACCCTGCCACAGTTTGCCCTCTAGAAAAAAATCAATGCTTTATAATACTGAAACTTAAAATCTTCTATGGACCTATATTGCCAATGGTCATACAATAAAATAAAGAATATGCTGATAATAAGACATTGAATTTATTCACTCAGAATATTCTACAGCTAATTATCAGCATTGTACTATTTACGTTTGATTGTGTACATATTGTCGGTGCGCGGTCGGCGTCGACGGTATTATGTCAGAGTTACACAGTCGGCGGCGTTGCAATGCTGATAAGCAATAATGTGAGTCACAAGTCACAACAATTTAATATACCTTTAAGGGTTTGTTTACAGACTAAGTATGCCCAGAAAGCTGAGTTAACTGGTTGACTATTAAGGTGGGACTCTGTCTGTCTACTACGGCTAATTGATAATAGATGGAGCCATCATACAAAGAAGGATTTTTTATTTTGATCACACTTTTGCGATTCAGTTCATAAAACATAACATTCGACTATGAAAAATATTTCTCTTTAATGTTTTGAACTGACATTATTGATTGATCGTTTTCAAAAACCTAAAATTTGTAGAAAATACGGTTTTTCGACAAACACTTCGAAACTATTGAAAGAACCATTATAGAAATTAGTGGAAAAGAATTTTTTTTGGAACTGTTAAAACAATCAATAAAGTCAGTTAAAAATATTAAAGAGAAATATTTTTTACAGTCACAACTGAAACCTAGAAATGTGATTATGAAAAAAAAAATATTGTTTCTTTGTATGGTGGCTCCATCTATTATTAAAACCCTACTACACAGACGTCATCCCGCTTTAAGGCACTGAAAGAAATGATTACAAAATAGGTTATTTTTTTAAGTTTAGCACATTATAACGTTTGTGTAATATTTTATAAGGTTACAATATGCCAACAAGATGAGGTGTAAGTCACAGTAAATGTTAAAAATCCAAAATAATGTTTTATTTATTCATCTGTCATACAAGTTAAAACTTAGATATTATTATTAAAAAATAATCCATTACATCAATAATACTATAATGTACGTAGTGGGAATTCCTTATACTAATTTAACTTAGTATAACTAAGTCATTAATTTGATCTTGTCAAGTTTCTGAATTGTTGAATAAATATTTTATAGGTTTAAAAATAGACTACTAAAAAGCTGAAAGATGAAGAAATGCGTTTTTACATTGTGACACTGATTTTAATAAAATGGAATTCATTATTTATATTTCTATATTAGATGCGGCAATTTCATTTAAAGTTTCAAGTATAATCTTTACTATTTTTGGAGATTTCATCTTGACCGTTCCATTGGTCTTTATTTGTGCTCCAGGAAATGTAATGTCAATCATTTCTAAAGTTGCTACATCCAAAGCGAGCATGTGATATATTTGGTTTTGTATCATTTGGTGCATCATCAGTGCTAACTCTGGTGGATTCGTTCCCCCTTCTCTTAACCTGAAATTCATACAATTTAAACAAAATTATGTTACATTGCTTAGAAAGGACATTTCTTACATATGTTAAAACTAGAGCTTACTTGCCGTTAACTGAATGGAAAGCATTATACATAAAAGTAAATGTTTCTAAATACTACACGATTATAAAAGTAACGGACTGCGAACGAGACAACGGATGCCAATATGGAAATCTTTTATCTTTTTCTGTAGTATATTACTTAAAAACCACTACACTAATTTTGATAAAACTTACACATTGAACTAATCTTACGAATTGATGTTATAAAGGTTTTACTTATAGGAAATGCAGTATGATTGGGTAATTTTTTGAAGCAGACAAGTAAGAAAAAATATGCCTGCTGTCTGTCGAGCCAGTCACACCAGTAGTGTGATGATGAGGATTTCCTTTCCTCGCCTTCACACCACTATCTATGATAATCAAGCATTATTCAAATGCTTCTGCCATTATAAAACTCTTCGTTAACTTTAAATAAACAGATATAAACTTTACTGATGCAAAGCGGTCGACAATGGCAGGCGACCTTATAATTACTCTTGGCAAGGTATAAGACTATTTATTAGCCACCATTAGTCTTGGAATCCCATAATGGAAGTTAACATAATGTTTTTTCTTCATCTACAAAAATGAGTTACCTTGTAAAGGATGACCATGATAGAGTATTGTTTTGCAAATGACACCTCACTTTTGTTTAAAATTAAACGGCAACAAGTGAACTAAACTAGTAAACTGGTTCAGTGTAAATAACTTAGTACTAAATAAGAAAAAAATTAATCAGTGTTGCCAGATAGTTAATCAATGAATCAAATATCTTTATTTTTATGTAGTTATGTAACATAATCTTAAAATATGTCATAAGAGTGAATTTATTACTTTGTGGAAGAATGTCACCACAAAGGTGCATTTAAAAGTGCTGGTTCCTCTCAGGAAAATACGAAATAAATTGAGGGACGCTCTTTTTAACAAAATTATAAACAATTTTTCTGACAATAAGTGCTTAAAAATGTATATTATTGAAACAAGCTGACAGGCGCGCAGTTTACACCCATGAATTTGTATCATGTAAGTAGTCTGATAATTTATAAGCTTTTGCATAAAGCTTTCGTTTTAATAATCTGGCAACACTGATTGGGGTAACTCCTTAATTTACCATTGTTTCAATATACTCATGACATAGTTTAGTCTAACTAATTAGTCACATTGTCTAGACACCGATTTGTGCTATTTTTTTTACTGGTGTATACTGCTGTTTAAAATGATAGCCTCAGATGAGCCAAGCACCTTGAACGAGCGAAGGAGAATTCATGCTACACTTCAAAGTGCTACATTGCAAAATTATAAAGAGAGTGACTCTGAGCGTGACTGACCGGTTGGCCGAGTGGTTAGAGGCCCTAACTGCGGAGCCGAAGGACGCGGGTTCGATTCCCGCCCGGGACAAATATTTGTGTGCGTGAACATGTTTATTTGTTCCGTGTCTGGGTGTAAAAGTATCTATATATGTATATATTATTTAAAAAAAAAAGAATATTTAAGTATGTATATTAGTTGTCTGGTACCCTATAACACAAGCATAATACTTGCTTACTTTGGGACTAGATGGCGTTGTGTGGGATGTCCCAGATATTATTATTATTTTAGCTCTACTGATGATTTATACCTACAATAGTTAAGAGTGATTCCAGTGAAAATGAAGGTATGTAGCTACTGAATAGACGTTAGTAGTTGTATATACACGTTTTGTTAGTTAAGCAAGCATGCAGACTTTTATCTATATGGTTGCAATTAGTCGGACACAAACACAATGATTAAACTGGTTTGCTTTGTTTTTTTGTAAACTGTTAGTTTGTATAAGGCCTATTTTTCACTTTGCAGAAACAATAGTTTCCACACATAACAGCATAATACATTCTGCTAAAATGAAAAATTTAGGTGAGATTGATGAAGTTACATTGGCACAAAATAATCAGTTGGTAATTTGTAATAACACATCTGATGAATAATGTACTTATAATGAATGACGGAGAAACGTTTTAAAATATATAGCAATGAACCATATCTCACGGGCCCCTAAACGCCCCGTTATTCGTTTTTCCCGTTCGCTTGTTCTATGTCACCAGATAGTCGCTCACGGGATCGCGTTTTATTATAATAACTATCGACCTGCCCCGGCTTCGCACGGGTAGCAGAGCATATAAGCCATAGTGTTTTTTTTTTTCTGTCGTTGTGTCCTATCAGCTTGTTGCGTCGAACATGTGGATTGGATTTAATTAAATTTATATGTAATGTAAGTTTATCCTAATTGGAGTATTTTTAATTTATTTTATTTCAAATTCTAAAAATATTTCAAAAAGTAAAGAATAAATACATAAAAACAAATTACAATATTTCTTTGTATACAACATTGATAACTTCTGCCCAATTATACATAACACGAGTCGTGTCGCGGCCCGGCCCGGCCGTTGGCGCGCGATAATTTTATTTTCGCGATATCTCCTAAGATAGTAATTTAAATTGTATGGTGTAAAGGACAATTATAATGTGCATGAAATGCTGAAGGTAAATAACATATTTGATTTCATAACGATTAATATTGTATCCGTATAAAATGGTTTCCAATCACCTCATATGAAACCATTTTTTTAACAAAAAATAGGTATAGAAAGCTATCTATAAAAGATAGACATGCAATCGCGGACTTTTCTTTAGTCCTATAAAAGAGAAACGCAGCGTTTTTCGATGAAACCTTCAGCCGGCTTGATTTTTTTGCGACTTCTTCAACTATAATCGTCATATTTGAACTAATTTGCACAAAACATTAATAAATTATACACATAAATCTTCCTCTTGAATCACTCCATCCATTGGTATCAACCATATGCCAATCCGTTCAGTAGTTTTTGAGTTTATTGCATTCAAACAGACAGACAGAAAGACGCGGCGGGGGACTTTATTTTATAATATGTAGTGATTAAGGAACGCGACGTACAAAGACACAATTATAATCCACCTGTGTGTACTGTAATACATGCTGTAAACATTCCCAGGTAACATTAAAGTTCTTCAAACCCGAACACACGTCATTTTACTACAAGGGGATGGGCAATTTGAACGACCGTCTGCCATAGCTTACGGCTGTCACTTCTACTGTAAATTAAAAAAAAATTCACTTCTTTCATCTTTTTATTCAAATAGGTATTCCACTTATAAAGTTTAACCTTTACAAAATTATAAAAATTCTATAATGGTCAATGTTGCAATATTAAAAAGTCTTATGAATTTTTTGATAATAAACATACTTATTATCTTTCAATATAAATGTAAAATCATTAAGTTACCATAAAAATGCATATAATGTCATATAAATCTATAAAGCAACTGTAAAGCCAAAAGCGGTTCACCTGTTTTCTCAGAATTTTAATAACATCGACCAATTTAGTTCCAGGCTATTTGACTATTTTTTTTTTTTTAAATTATTTTAAATGAAAGAGGTTTTCTCCAAATGCCTAGCTAAATGGCATTATTAACAATAAAATTATAACAAACGCCCAATATTACTTCATACATGTGGTTTTTATAATTTCTATGGTTTTTTAAGTTAATGCAGGAACCCTAAATATTCCAGAAATTAAAACTTGACTATAATTGCTCTAAAATGTGCTATACCTGCCAGTGAAAGTCCCGTTGGTTCAACCATTTCGGAGAGTAGCCTGGATAATCAAAATTTAAAAAACGCGTGTTTGGATTTTTGTTATGTACAAATAAACATATGACCATAAGAAAAGTCTTTATTACGAAATCATAGACAGACACTACTTCATTGTTTATATGCATCCTATATACTACCTATGAGATGACACCATACAAGAGGGAGTCAAAATGTAAAACTGTTTGTGCATATTCTAGATTATATCTGAATAATAATAATTAGGACATCTTACAAACAGTTATACCAAACTAGACAGCACCTGTACTATACAACCAGAGTACCAGATAGGCAACTGAAATATGTACTTAAATATCTATACAATACATACATATTAAAATCCAGATATGGTAAAAATAAACATGTTCATGCACACAATTTATCTGTCTCAGGTGGGGTTCGAACCCGCGACTTTGGGTCTGTAGTACGTGTCACCGATGCCTAGACAAATCGATCAGTCAAAGATGTTTTCATTATGTGTATTGTATGTATTTAGGGATAACCTTATTTGAAATAAATATGTGAACCTTTGAGTACGAAAGAACTATATACATATTACATATATTTAATGTTTTAACATAATTACCTTGCTTTTATTTGATGAATGTCATCAATATCAAAATTTATTGTAAATTTTTGTTTGTGGTCAGCTTGAGGAATAATATATGTAAAACCCATTTTCTTGCCATTGGTGAACTTTTGTACAAAATTCAATACTATATGCCACATGTGATACTGTAAACAAATTTAAAAAAAAAATTAATGCAATGATTCACAAATATGTTAAAATTACAAATTACAATTATTCCATTTCATTTTTTAATTTTTTTATTTCTTATACATTTACAACTAAAAGAAAACAAAAACAGTATAAATGTAGGTGTGTATATAATTTTTCCATATACCGTTCTTTGTATTAATTATTAATTTTTTCTAATTTTTTTCACTTAGTCATGCCGCAAGGTGTGTATATTTGTTGATGTGAGTGATCTGACCCATTTACAAGGTAATGAGTGGTGATTGGTATTGTGACGTCTATGCATTGAAGCACGTCGATGTGTTATGAAAAGTACTTGAATGATCACGTGATTTCTACAAACACATCGGCCGAATACAGAAATGACTATTAATTTGAGATCAAAATAAATTATAAATGAAATTCTATTTTTGAGGCGGAGCGAGTCGAAAGAGACCAATGCGCTCGAAATTATTTTTTTTAAAGGTGGCGCCTGGTGCTATGAAATATTCCCATGATAAATTGAAATTAGAATTTCAAAATGGAATGTTTTAACGACAAAATTTTCGAGATACGGGGTGGGGATTTTAGCGCCTATATAAGGATGCCGGCGCTGCGCCATCAGTCAGTTTCTTGGCATAGTCAAGAGCGAACTGCGAGTACGATACAAGTATGACAAGAGTTTGTGATTTTGTTTCCAAATAAAGTTTAAGTACAACTTAAATCAGTGTTTTCGTGCATCCTAAATATCTGGACCTATTAGCCTGTAACAGTAAGTAGAGTGTGTATTATTAATACTAATTGTTAAGTGTTAGTATTATATTAGTATAAAGATTGTTAGTAAATAGATGGATAATAATAATTACACATGGATAGATAGGCTTGGATATTTAGCTATAATATGTAGTTGTTTTAAAAACTTAGATTGTACTATTTTTTAAGCTTTTATTTAATTATTTTGACAAATATATTGTTTATATTATATCTATTTGGAATTTGCTGAAATAATATAATTTTATGTTTTCAGTTTGTTTTATTTATGTAATATTTAATTTCATTAATCAAGGAAGGTATATTTGAATGTGGCAGACTGCTATATTTTGGCACATGTATTTTTTTTGTGAATCTATACTATTATAATAAATTCCTCATGTCTGTCACAATTTAAATTTGAAACTATCTGATGGATTTGAATTTTTTTCAAATATTTCTTATGAATCTAGAAGTGACATAGATTATGTTTTACGGATGTAGGCTACCAAGGGGCGCTGTTTCAGCTATGTTTCTCTTAAACGGCAGGGCCGACTTTAATTATCTTTTTTTGCATTACATAGGTGTAATGCAATAAAACATAATTAAAAATGAAAATTATAAGGATTATTAAAAATACACGTGTTTTATTCATTATAATTAGTTGCATTAACATTATCAGTAGGAAAAATGTACTTTCACAAAAAATTTTATAAGCAGGTACTTTCTATGCGACAGTGTTATTTAATACTATCATACTTCTTCACTTTTCATCAAGTAACATAAATAATAAAATATAAAAAAACCATGGACTTCTTTTCTTGCCGACTGCCTTATTTTATTTTTATTTAGTGTATGTAGTGTAGTGTAAAAGTATTTATATGTGAAATGAATAAATATAACGCTATATGTGACTGCCAAAAAAAAATATTTTTTAATCTACTCATATTTTTTACTGGAAACTTATTTTATTAAACTGTCTGTATAAAGGTCACTTTATATTTAGTGGACTATCGAGTTATGTGGATCTAGTTGGTGGATATTTGGACCAAGTCCCATACTATTTTGCCCGTTGCCTTTTAGTGTTAGAGTGTTGTAAATTTAAATTTGAATAAATAATTAACTATTCAGTGTTATTAATTATTTGACCAGCCAGTAAGTAGTAATACTAGGTTGAAATCTAATGTATAAAATGTATCTGTTTTGTTTGTTTAATATATCATGTGTATAGGATGAAAGTAATACTAGTACAGAAAACTTTCGCAATGCCACAAAATAAAAATAATAATAGGTACATACAATATGTTACACTAGTTTGAAAAAATATTGCCATAAATAAATGTTCATAATTACATATGACCACTGTATATACTTTAATTAAATATAATTAAACAATGAAAAAAAATCCAATGAAATTGTTTATGAGTAGGAAAGAGTAGGAAAACACTTTCTCCCCAACCTAATATTTCCAAAAAATATATTTATCTTGTTGGGCTGTAATGAATGAAATACCTAACTTCATTTAATTTTGTTTATTTATTGCCAACCCTGTTCTGTGTCAAAGGTTAAACAGTTGTCAGTGTTTTGGTCATATACAATAGAGATGCCTCTCTATGCTATTATTAGTATGGCAACGTGCTTGTACAATGTGAAAAATACAAGCACTCAATTATAAGATTTTTAATACATTAAGTATAAATATCTATCAAAATTACCTCTGTGAATGTCTGTTGATAAATGTTACAATCAAAAATAGTTGACAATGTGGCCTTTACAGAGTTACCCACTTTCTGTTCACCCTTCTCCAACAAGTACGGGAGATGAATTGTATCAGGTACTGTACATTTTACACCCCAACATAGGAAAATTGATGTGTAAACAATTTTTGGCTTTGAACTTCTGTCAGCTTGATTAACACCAACGGTGATCTGCCGAAGTAAATTAATTGTTTACATTATAAATATAAATTATAAATAATATTATAAAGCTGAAGAGTTTGTTTGTTTGAACGCACAAATCTCAGGAACTACTGGTTCGAATTGAGAAATTCTTTTTGTGTATGATAGTCCATTTATCGAGGAAGGCTATAGGCTATTATTACATCAGCTACGACCAATGCTTCCGTTACGCACGCTGCGTAAACGGTTGATGTTGAGCAAAAATCATGTATTACGGAATTGTTCCCCTTTAAAAGTTCTAACCAAAAGTCCGCGACAGCATATGTGTGTCTTTTAAGATTGACTTACTATAACCTTTTTTATGGCAATCAAATTTGTTGCTAGACGCGCCAGAGAATTTCTTTGTTTGGATGATGACAATGATACCATACTGTAATGATACTATATGGTTGAACTAGCAACCCACCCTGACTTCGCACGGGTGCAATGTACTAATGCGTGGAACAGGAAGAGGGACATATCCGTAGTCCACCCGGGCAAAGCCCGGTACGACCGCTAGTGTGTTAATATAACTTGAAAAACCTAAATTGCATCAAAAACCACAATTAAAAAAGAAACTACAATAATAATAATAATGTATACGTCACAACAACGTCTAGGCCCCAAACTAAGCATTAACTTGTGTTTTGGGTACCAAGCGAAGACACCACATATATGTACGTGTAACAACCAAGACCCGGTACCAGTATCAATGTTATATCACAACAATGTACAGATATAATAAAAATTCTAGACACCCAGTCACTGAACAACTAATGAAGCACCACAATGGCAGCCACATATGTGTGAGTGGTACTTCGAATTGTACTGGTTGTCAGTAGACTTATTATGGTATGAGTGTGCTCAAGTTGATGCGTGCATACATAGCCAGCTGACTTACTAGGGGTGCATCGGTAATTAGTTTGCGATGCTACATCTGGGTATTCCTAGGTACATGCTACAATTTTACAGGTTATGGGCCAGTCTCACAGGTTTCACTCTGTGCTAACCACCAAACAAAATAACATGATGATACAATGTTATTAAGTGATGGATAGAGATTAATGGAGGTACAGTTTTCCAAAACAGTCTAGAGGTATTAATAATAATTTAGGGTGGGTTGGTACGAGGCCACAAGACCAATATTAAGAATTTTAAGAAATGCAAAAATAAACTACAAAATGAAAAATACATACCCATTACAAAGACATTCTCTCTTTGCATTGACACACAGATCAGCATTAACATAATCAAACTTAATTCAACTTATTGATTGAGAAATGGTAGATAATTTATCTATCTTGAATGAACATTAAAATAGAAAAGCTTCTTAGTGGCTTGTCACTCCTTGCATTGACATAAGCACACCTAACATGACCTATTGATTGAGAAATATTAGACAATTAACCTACCTTGACCGTAAACAAAAATAAGCCTGAGAAGCACTCCCCAGTACCAGCAAACCATACCCCCACAAGTGACCACGGCCTCTCCCACCACTCCAAATGCAATAACATCCACTGGTAAGCACATTAGAAAAATGTACAAACTGAATCTCAATAAAGATAATACCCAGTTAATTACCAAAGCTGAATAGTCAAGACTTGATAGACATTTAGTGTTAGTTTTGTGTTTAAGGGATATCAGAAATGTCTTTTATAGCTATGCATTATTCATTTTTTTTTGTATTTCTGCAATTCATAAAATTCTAAATATTGGTAAAATTTCTTCACCTCACTCCCCTCTTTCTTAATATTAACATTCTTAAGGTAGTAGTTTGGAAAGCCAACCCTTAACGGAAACTGTGAGACTACCTACATAGCCCTAAGTGTTAATCAGCTTAGTTACTTAAGTGCTGAAAATACATTAACTTACCGCCAAAGCATCTGGATCATTGGTTGAGTATTTCAAATTTTGCATTCGATCAAATGCAACTATGTATTTCAAGGATCCATTTTTATTGGATATTTCATTTGTTAAATTATGTTTCACCTTCGACGCATACTGTTTTAACTTTAAAGGGCTATATTGTAATCTATGCAATGCGGAAACGTTATTTATACGCCATTGACTTTCATTACATATAACTGAAATTAAAAATTATTAAATTACACTAGGCACATGTATTTCCGCCAAGCTTGAGATTTTAATTTACATTAAAGAGTGTATTTACAGTGCATTTATGACATATAGAAGCTTTATTTTTAGTTGAATCAAAAAACCTAATTTTGTCATGTGTAGAAACGAAAAAAATAATAACTATTTTTTTAATAGCCAATATCCTACGGAATACGTAACTCTAACATAGTACACGAACCCCTTTTTAAGTTGAATTGTACAATAGAAAACAACAAACCACTCAAAGCAGCATCACGATCGAAATCGTGATCATCTTGGACTTGCCGAGACATTTCTCGTTTGTAAACAACCTATTCTGTCAAAACATTTTGTGATAGAGGTATCGTGATGTATTCAAAACATTCGTAAAAATAGAATTTATTAATAAAGACGTAACTTTGTTTATTTCTTAGTTTAAAAACTTCTTGTATACTTAAAAATTATGTAGCATTGTTTGAAAGTATCGATCGAACTTATCGAACAATATTTGAATTGCTTTGAAATAAACCGTTTGAACATTTGGAAATTTTTGATTGAATCTATCTGGTCTATGCTATGCCTCTATGCTAAAGTCCACCACCCACCACAGTCTACGCTTTGATTGAATGCTGTCGGCCGTTGCTGTATTATCTATGGGCCGAGGCTGTATGGCACATATACATATACTAGCGTAGGAGACCCACTGACATATAAACATCGCATGACCGAAACGGAAATGAGTATGCGTGCAAAATTCACATGTGGTTGAACCAGTTTTAGTGATGTGCATGTGTGTTTTTTATATTATCGATAGCACGTAGTACTTTCATGATAATGTGTCGTTGAAATTACCGCGTTATCATAAGTCGAAATCGGCAATCCTATTTATTATTTTGAATCTGCTATACTACAAAATTTTTGTTTTGAGTTACTTTTCCTAATTTTTAGTTTTTTAAAATGACAAATCATCAATCAATCAATACAAATGCCATTTCTTTTACTCCAATAATTTTTTTTTTGTTAACAATCGATAATAAAAAAATTGCAAAAAGAAGTAAAGAAAGCGTTAATATCTATTGGTTTTTATATTTAGTTGAATACAAGCCAAGTAACAAATAAAACAATATAAATAGGTAAACCATTTTTATTATTAATGACAACACTCTTTGTAAACAAAAAAATGAGAACGTACAAAACAAAAACATTTCCAATAGAGAAGTTTCATGATGAATATCATATTTAACTCGATAGAAGTGAAAGATAAACCAAAACTAATAAAACAGTGAAAGTTTTTTTTTAATTCGTCAATAAACGACTGAGAAATAAATTATTGAAATTTATGTATTTTCGTGCGGTTTCACTGATGGCCTCTTACTGCCCGTGACGTCACATTGCCTACTCGATCGAGTGTCGCGTCGTCTCACTGCACCACAAATTATGCCTTGGATGAAATTCCTATATTTCATCCAAGTCTATAATATCTTTTGTTTCTTTATGTAATAGGCAGTTAAGTTTTATTTGATTATAAAGGAACAAGTTTTTATAAAAGACAAAGTGATAATTTGCCTTAAATTGATATTTTTACTGTGATAGACTTTTTTCTTCAAATCCGTTTTATATTAGTGCTGAAATAAAGGTTTAGGCTCCAAAGTTGAAGGTTCTGGTGATATACTCCGGTAAACGTACGCTGACACCGATCGCTTGGGCTTCAGATTGACCTGTACAGAAATTACAGTTGGCATAAATGCTCTGACTTTAAATATTAAGTATATACCACGGCGTTAGTATACTACTTGATATACTAAGTAAGCACATATGAAAAAGAAAGAAACCCCTAACGGCACAAATTCAGTAGGTATAGATCCTTTCTTCAAAAGTCGTCGGTGATTTAATTAGACAAAACAGTTTTCCTTGAAATGTCTACTGCAAACAAAAGAATGTTTTCGAGGCGTCCCACCTGTTCTATTTAACATTCTTATCCATTGTTCTCTGCTAACCGCGTTTACAGGAAACCTGGATATTATGATGCAGTCATCATTATCAGGAAGCATTTTTTAACACCGCAGTTTCTTGGAGGAAAATGAGGTTAAATTATTGTATACAGTAACTTCGTCATTCAAAGTTAAATTATTTACGACGTTGTTAATCAGAGAGCAGATAGAACGTCAGATTTTAAATCATAAATAAATAACGATTTAAATTATTTGTGTATATATCTTATATTTTTATATGAGCAATTCTTGTATTAACATATATATCTTATGTGCAGTATATATGTATAGATGTCATACTTTCTCTTACAACGTGCTGCCAGGCTAAATAAATCTCCCAATATGTTTAAAAACAGTTAACGACATCTTTTCAGTTGAATAGGTGCAATTAGGTAATATTTTAAATATACAAAATGTATATATTTGAAAATATCGACATATCCATAGATTTTGTGCAATCCCTATGCTAAATTGTTTGATTGTAATTTTACACAATATTTTTGTATCTTACACATAATTGTTTAAAATAACAAATTATTTACAAAATAGAGTATTTACCGTATACTATTGACGTATAACCAAGTAAATTTAGGATTGCTTTTTATAAAAATAAGCATTATGATAACAGTATGTTATTGGCAGTACTTACATTTGAAATCTCTCTTCATTTGGATTATTATCATATGTTACAGTGCAATCTATAACAGAACACGACATCATTGTAATTCACAAGATTTGATTTATGTAGTTCAGAATGATCAAAGCACAAAATAGAAAACAAAGCTGGACCTTATTTTGACAAGTGACTAATGGAGACTAAACGTATTTAAAGAGGTTTTATGAGACATTTTGTTGCATTTCTTTCTCGCATGTAGGATTTCCGCAAAGAGCTGGATGTCATTCGCATAGAGTACATTTTGTCATTCGCACACTGTGTTCCCTGTGTGCATGTTACTCATGTTTAATATGTGCTCAATTTAAAGTGCTTTTAGTAACTACAAATTAGTTTTAGTTATCTCGTTATCTCTATGTCCCTCTATAACAACGTTTTCCCGATCGTTCATCCGTTTTGTTCTTATCAAAGTTTCTTATCAATAATTTGTTTACCTATTTTGTAGAGTCCAAGGTGCGAGCAGCAAGTAGATACCGAATTACCGAGTGATAATTGGACTTTGGTATACAGGGGCGCAGCCATTTCTCTAGCAGTAGTAGCCGTCAGTGCCAGTAGCAACTAACAAAGTTTATTTTCTATTAGCGTTTTCTTGTGACCGGTCGTACAATGAGTGACTTGCGATTTGATGGAAGAGTAGCAGTCGTGACAGGTGCCGGTGGGGGTCTTGGTAAAGCCTATGCATTACTTCTTGGTTCCCGAGGCGCTAAAGTTGTTGTCAATGACCTAGGTGGTTCTAGAGACGGGGCCGGTAAATCTTCGAACTACGCCGATGCGGTTGTTAACGAAATTAAAGCTAAAGGTATAATTGCATTGTATCCTGCCTGTTATTCATTAGGTGAAGGCTAAAGTTTAAATTATGAATTTTTAATATTTAACGAGCCTCGTCCTTCTTGTATAATTATAACATTTTAATCATACATCATACTAAAATTAAATAGATTGATATTTACAGCAAATATACATATTAACCTAAGTTTTCTTTCTTATAAACGTGCAGGGGGGGAGGCAGTAGCAGATTATAATTCTGTGGTTGAAGGAGAAAAGATAATAAAAACAGCTCTCGATAATTTTGGACGAATTGATATACTTATAAACAATGCTGGCATACTTAGAGACAGAAGTTTTGCAAAGATATCTGACCAGGTATTACTTTTTTATGGAACATAGGTACTGTTTTTCATAACATATGTATTGAATTTATTTAGTAATATTCCAATATGAATTAATTAATTCATTGAGTACATATAGACTTGATCTTTTATATAATTTTTATAAATATATTCTTTCACGGCTTTGAACCTATTTTTAATCCTTATAAAAAAATCATATGGTAAACACTTTATGCTTAAGGTTAAAACCTTAATGTGAATGCACCTTATTAAAAACCGATTGAACCAAACTTTATATTTAATCTGCACAAGAGATGAATGCAAGTTTGTGGGTGGTATAGTATCCCATTCACTCGCTGACACTGCTACTGCAATGCTACACGATACTGTGTGAACATTGGCAAAATGTTTTGCTGAATCTGTACATACCATAGCATGTATCACAGGAAGTGTAATATTTTTGTGTGCAGTATAAGTATTGACTTTTAAGAACAATTTTTCCTGCTTTCATCTGCATTTAAAACAGCTTTATTGTATGGAAAAGTAGTATGCCTTAATGCTATTTTCATTTTACTCGCACAAACATATTTTATCAGCAATGATTATTCATAATTTATCTTTATGTAATTTACGCCATCTTTGAGATTACGATGATTTGTGACTTAAACTTTGCACTTGATAGCAGAAGGCTTGAAATGAAATGATATTTTATTTATTATATTGACTAACAGGTAACATGTAATAATTTCTCTCTTTTAGGACTGGGATTTAATTCAAGCAGTTCACTTGAAAGGAGCTTTTAAAACAACTCAAGCAGCATGGGAAGTGTTCAAGAAGCAAAAATATGGGCGTGTCATAATGACATCAAGCAATGCTGGCGTATTTGGCAATTTTGGCCAGGCTAATTATAGGTAAGCATATTTATATTAGTGCTTACATTAAAAAAATAGCTGGGGTCCGGAAAGAAAAAACATGGCAGAATTATTATCATGTTTTGATTAATTTTTTAGTTAGACCAAAAATAATAATAATAATAAAAAATAAAACTAATCCAATAATCCACCCCTCGTCACCCCCGACGTATATATTTAGATTACATACATATATTTAGATATTCCAGTTATTATGTATTTAAATAACTATAGACAGAATTTTAGCATTGACCAATAAATATGGCTTTATTTGCTGATTGATCCTAGTATTTCTAGACTACAACTAGCATCTTAAATTGTTATATTTGTGAACAGAAAACATTTAAGAGATAAAAAAACCCTCAATAATTTGCTAACTCTTTAAATGATAGCCAAAATCAAACAAAGCAGTTTTACTGTGACATAGTCGTGATGGAATTATTTTATGTTTAGTTGATATTATTATTATTAATTTATACAACTATTGTTAGTTTAATTCACAAATTGTGAAACAAGCTCTTAAAACACAAAACTTTAAAAATAGTACTATTTTTGAATTACGTATTTGTTTTTTATTTTTTTATTAATAGTGCAGCCAAGCTTGGACTAGTTGGCTTGGCCAACACATTGGCTATTGAAGGCAAAAAGTATAACATCAAGGTCAACACAATAGTACCGACTGCAGCGTCACGACTCACGGAAGACATTCTCCCACCAGACATGTATGAAGCGATGAAACCGGAGCTGATTGCTCCTGTTGTGGTGAGTCTATTAATGTACACTGCAATACTTTGAAATAAATAATGACATCTTTTGTCCATGACACTACCAACACACTACTACTAGTGTCATGGGTCATGAATGACACAACTCAAATACTTTTTATAAATACAGTACAATCACCAATAAAAAGTGTGCCACTGGTGTTACTGAATAGTGCCACTACTGGTAACAAAGGTAAATTTATACTTTGAAATTTAAAATTTTGCAGACATCCACAACCTATTGCAATTTCTCTAAAAAGATCTTCTATAGTAGTGGCCATATAAGAAAACCAACCAAGTGCATGTCGGATTTGCTTGGAGAAAGTTCCTATAAACGTTACCTGTTGTTTTTTTTAAATCTGACCCAAATTTTGACACCAATTTGAACCTGACTCCTTTGCATAAATACTAAATACCATACTAAACACTAGACCAATTGACATTACCAGCTCAGAACAAACCAAGGATCAATAATTGTGTCAAGTGGCACAAAAAAAGTGCAAGGTACCTCATATAAATTGTCCAATAAAACCCAAACTCATTAGTTCTCATTCACCACGTCATCTCACACTTTATTTAAAGGTTATTAAGGTTCAGTTCTTATATGAAAATTATCTACTTGTGGATGTTCGCATCCATCATATTCTTACTTATAACATAAAGTATCTTTGTTTGTGTAAAATTAAAGTTATTATATTACTACTCTTATTTTGCAATCTGTAATATGAAACTGTTCCATTGTTGTCCAGGCTTACATGGTACACGAGTCATTTGAACCAACTGGTATCATCATTGATTCAACTCTTGGGTTTGCAACTAAGTCATATCTTGTGAGAGGCCAAGGAACACTTCTCAGGTAAAAAAAAATAGATTACTTTTGTATACTGTTTATTAAGAAAGTAAGGTTGAAGGTCACTTACATGCTATATGATTATGTATATTTTAACTTATTATTATTTTATTTTTTTCTTTCTTAATAATTGTAAATTTATGCAATAGAATAATTTAATATTAATACTTCACATTTTTTTTAAATTTTATGTCTATAAGTGGATCTATTTACATTTCTATTGCAAATTGTCATTGAAACTGTCATATTTATATTTAGGGACAAGCCTACAGACCCAGTGACATTAGAGTCTGTGAGGGAGCGCTGGTCCCAAGTTGTCGACATGTCTAATGCAAAACATTTGGACTCAATACAAGAAGTCACTGTCGGCATTGTTCAGAAAATACAGGTATAAAATCCTTTTTCACGAAAAGAAAATGAAGTTACTATAAGCTTTTCAAAGTTGCTAATGAAAAAGATCACACATTCTGTCATAGAACTGTGTCTGTGAAAGTAATCTTTATGCATGTTCCCATTGTCAGTTTATAATTTAATTCTGTTTAGACTAACTAATGCAATGCATTATGTAAATTAATCAATTTTTGCATGTTTAGGAATTCAATGAAAGAGCAAGATTAGACGATGGGAAGGACACATATTGGTCAAAATACAGCTACAATGCGAAAGATTTAGTAACTTATGCTCTAGGAAGTAAGTCTTTGTTTTCAACTTGTGATTGACTGTAATTTTTTTCTTCAATACCTTTGTGTCAACAAACCATTTAAAGTAGATATCAAAATCCTCAAAACAATTATTTTTTTCAATTTCCATAAGAATTCTTATAATTTGAAAGATTCTCTTTATTTCATTTGTTTAACTGTCATTGGTAAATTAAACACAAATACCAAGAATTTTTTAAATGGTACACTTCAACAGTTAATTCAAGCCTGTTGATCATCAAACATGTAAAATAAAATATAGGTAGTAATCAATTATAACAAAAAATTTTGAAAAACTTTTACTTTATATTGGTTAGTTTGTATATTTAAAAGACCCCTAACCCTTTTACTTCATTGAACTTCTAATGTTATTTTACAATGAAAGTGTCATGGTTAATTTACAATCATTTATTTTAACTGGATTTAATGTTTTCAAACAAATATTTTTAATACTCAGCACAGAATCATCTATACAATACAAATAAATGTAATCCACAAACATGTTCTTCACATTGTAACTTATTGAAAACACATTGAGACCTCATTATGGAACAAAGATAATTTTCTAATGTATGATACAAAAATTAACCTGAATAACGAGATATGATGACTAAACATGGCAAATCAATATGGATTTTAATTACTAAGCAATCACATACAGATAATCTAATCCATATACTTTTTACATTTTTTCGTATGCACTATCATTGCTTATGAGAAAATATAAGAAGTATTATAAGTATTTATGGAAACAAGTCTTCCAAATATTTTTTAAATATTTATTTTATGTATTGGTTACTTCTATAATACCACCGAATATGCATAATACATGCAAAAGATATTCAGCTGTTTCACAATGAACTAAACTTTTGCAACCTCGTGACCTCTTACATCATGACAAAAATTTACATTTACACATAATTACTCAAATAAACTTAGTGCATGATTTTACTTAATATTTTTATCCACAACAAAATGGAGATAATATATGAGTTTGGGATAAAAGGTTCTGTATTTGTTTGTGTGTGTCTATTACCATTTTCTTTGGACACTTATTTTAGGTCAATTTTGTTGATATTTTCAGAGCAAGTTTCTAGACCTTTTCCAGTTATGGACCACCAGGGGGTGCTGCAGTAGTTGTGTTGCTCTTAAACTGCTAGGCTGATTTTAATACTGTTTGTGTATTACATACTTCAGAGCATGTTTATTTTTTTTATTTTTTTTTATTTATTTAGGACAACAAACAACGTGTACAATAAGACTTATATATCTAACTATAAGTAAACAGTTTATAATAATTGCACAGTCAACTACGCTGTCCACGAATTAGTTACATAAAAACTCATTGAGTGCTGCCAACACACACAACATACAATATATAATATAACAAAAAAATTAATGAAAAAACTTAAACTAAACAAAATTTAGAAAGTAGAAACAAACACAAAACAAAAAAAAAAGTCATAAATGTTCAGCTAAAGTTAAGTTTCTAGATATGTCTTACAGTTATAGGCAACCAGGGGTCGCTGAACTAGGATTTTTTAATTGATGGACTAGTTTTGATGTGGTTTTCTGTATTACATAGATATCACCTCAGGGCAGGTTCTTAGAAATATTTTACGGTGCTAGCTCACCAGGAGACGTTGCAGTAAATGTGTTCCTGTAAAGTGACTGGGTTGGATGGTTTTATTGCATAAAATATAGGTATCACCTCAGAGCATGTTCATATACTAGTTTTACAGTTATAGGCCACCAGGGGACGCTGCAATAGACATATTTTTCTAAAACGTCTGGGTTGATATTAATACAGTTTTTGGTATTAAGAAAATAGGTATCTGCTTAGAGCAGGTTCTGACATTACTTAGTTTATGTTTATGACCAGTCAAAGGGTGCTTGCACCAGATATGTTTCTTCATAACAACTGTTTCATTATCATCATCAGCCTGTTGGTCCACTGTTGGGCACAGACATACTAATTTTAAAAAAATAATAGGTATACTAAAAAAATAAATTATTAATAGTTTTGAAAACCAATGACTACAACAAAAAATTAAATATGATATAAGAATATCAGAAATTTAGGTCTCTAAAAAGTATGAAACAATGAAATAAATGTGTTTTATTTCATAGCCATAAATCAATGAAATTTAAGATTTTGATTGATATTCAAAGTGATTATAATGATAATTTAAGTTATCGGCTTATGTTTATCTTATCACCAGATGTAATAAAATATTAAGTCAAAAATAGTAAATGATCACCAAAATTATAACTGCATTTTAATGTGAAATTATAACCAAAGTTTTTACATTTTGTTATTCTATTAAAGCTAATGACTACAAACAAATCATTGTTAAACAAAAAATTGTTATGACCACCAAAATATATATTTTTTTAAAAATATTTTTAAGGAAAACTTACAGCTAATCACAAATAAAATATAAACATTAAGAAAAAAAAAGATGTTGATGGATGTTGCAACAAGCCAAAACAAGTTTCCACAAATTGAAATATTAACCACATTTTAATTTAAAATGACATGTAAGTATTTTCATGTCATTCAAAAGCTTATTCATCAATATCGATTTAGTTTTGTTTTTGAAATTGATCAACAGACTTTTAAATAGACCATTAACCTAAACAAAACTAATTCGAAATTGATGAATAGTCTTCTGAATGGCTCGTCGCTCCGCTCCGTTTCGCTCCTCACATAGACATAAACCAACCTAACCTAATAATTTTAAAAAATAGGGCATTAACCTAAATTAATCTAATTAACAGGCTTCTAAATAGACTATTGATAAATGACATGTGTAACACAATAAGGAGTGAAAGTAAGAACCAAAAGTAAGAAAGTGTTGAATACTACACTGGAAACCATACCCAAATCCAAATTGTTCGCAACACTGAGTAGTGGCATGGTTTTAGGTAAGTTTCTGTGAATTAATGCTCGTATACCCTCCCATAACTCAGAACTACTGGGGTTTTGAATACTGGAAAAGTTTCCATATACACCGCGGCGAGTGCGGTGCGGTGTCGCGGGAGGGGCTTTTAAGCTGGAGATATAACTTAATTTGGCACCATTATACCTTATTTGGTAATGTGACAACATTTTATAGCAATCATAGTGGTTTATCTTGGCAGAAATAGTGCATTAATTTGTTCGTTAAGATTTGGTGATCATTTACTACATTTAGTCTTTGAATACAATTTGAAGTGTAGTTGTGACTAAAATAGCTAGAACTATTGTAATTTTAGACTTTATTTTTTTTGGTGTTTGTTATATTTTTTTGGTAAAAGAGTTTAAGGTATTTAAAAGTAAAACACAGTTATTTAATTATCTCCCTATTTTTAGAAAACCAATTTTTAATTTTCTTTTATTTCAAATTGTTTTTATTGTAGGTTTTAATATTTTTTTATTTAAATAATATAATATACTTATTTGTTTTGGTTAAAGCTACTATCATATAATGTGCGGGGAAAAACCTCGTATCAGAACTGATAATTTTAATGTATCACAAAACACATCATACAAACATTTTCAGATTTCACAAATACAGTAATACAACGGATCTTTGCCGCTCTAAGTTGCCTGCGAATGACTCAATGCGCAGGTACAACCACGCGGGCAGCAAGCGGTAGAAGTGGGAGGTGGACGCCGCGAGCGCGAACGAATAACGCTAACAATCCAACCTTTACTTCATCTCTATGCTAGTGCGACGCTTTCTATAAATAACTTTACAGTAATAATAATAATATCTGGGACATCCAGACAGTGGCAAAGATCCGTGCGTCTTACTGTACAACCACACTATGCTTTATGAAACTAATATCATACATGCCCTGGCTGGGCTGTTTTTTTACGACCAACTATAAACATGAATTAATGTATATTATTGTTTTATATACTAGTTGGCGCTTCCGTCTCCAATCCATCAGACTTGAAGTTTTTGTATGAGAGCGACGAAGCGTTTGCTCCGCTACCAACATACTTCATATTAGCCGGCATGTGTATGGAGGCGCCGCTGGTACCGCGTTCCATGCCGCCCGGGAAATATGCAGACTTCACCAATGTTAGTTAAACTTTTCATATAATTCGAGTAGGTAAAGAAAAAAATTTTAGATTGTGGCGTTTTGATATAACGCGATAAGTGTTCACACGACGTAAATATAAGTATGAAAGTGAAGGACCGAAGGTTGCCGCCATTTATAATTATTTTCTTTATATGCAGAGAATATAATTAACTTATTGCATCTGCAATGAACACAAACATTCAGTTTTAGTGTCATTTCATATAGTATGGACACAAGTAAAACAGAATATATTATTTGAATTGATGGAAAAAACTGAGTCTCATGTCAGACCAATGACAAAGATAAAGTCTAACAAAAGTTAATTGTAATGTTAAGTGCAATCGTAATAAGAACTTAGTTATGGTTATAGAAATTATGACAATGAATATTGTAATATGAATAAATTAAATATTTTATACTAGATGTTTTATAGATACTAGTTTACACTATTACTGATGACCGCTTAGCCTAGTGGGTAGCGACCCTGCCTACGAAGCTGGAGGTCGCGGGTTCGAATCCCAGGTCGGGTCAGTATTTATACGATGAATATTGATACTGGTACCGGATGTTGGTTGTTGTATGTATGTGGTATCTTTGCAAAAATATTTATATATGTATATTTTATAAACACCCACTAGATGGCGCTGTGTGGAAAGTCCCATATACATATATATATATATATACACTAGTGCACATTTTGAAACCAAGCTATCAGACTTTTACCTTATCACTATTCACATACAATTTTGTTCCTCACTGAAAATAAAATTTTAGCTCTAAATTGAACCCAACTCCTTCACTTAAGTAGGCTAGTCACCATAGTACCATTAAACCAATAGGATGTTTGACTAATATTGAAAATATTATACTTATCAAGAAAATACAAAAAATATACTTTATACAATAACAAAATTATATTCAATGGAAGGATATGGAACTTATCATCATCATCAGCCCATTTTACCCCACTGCAGGGGCTTAGGCCTCCCCCAGAGTGAGAAGGGGGTTTAGAGCTTAAATCCACCACGGGTTGGGGATTGTAACAACCGTCATCTATTGACAGCGTCCGGGACCGACTGCTTAACGTGCTCTTTGAAGCACGGAGTCACTGATAATTAATGTACTTAAGTCAGAAAAACTCATTGGTACACGCCCGGATTCGAATCATGGCCTTATAAATTTGAGACAGGTTTGTTGCGCTCTGGGCTATCACGACACGTGATATAATATGGAACTTATAAGCTATTAAAATTTTGTCTTAATCTCTTGATTAAAAAATAATTCCAACATTATTTTAAATGGCCAGATATCACACTGTACTGTATTGCCCTCTCTGTCTAACAGAACATCTTAAACAACCACAACTTTTTTTAAAATTATTTAACTATTTAAAGTTTCAATTAATTCTTTTGTTCAGTGTTTAAAGTAATGTAGTTTTAATTACATGGGCGGTTCATGTGAATTGTCTGTCTATGAAAAATCATCAGAACAAATGGATGATGGCGGAGATATGAGCCGTAAACATATGAACATTGTATGGGTTCCGTTTTTGCCACCTGACTATGGAAGTTCTAGAAAAGAGTTTTTTGTCTATATGGCAAATACATAAAAAAACATTACTTTAGGGAAAAGCTAATTTTGAAATAAAATTCGATTCTTAGGGAGTTTAAAAAGCCTGGGAAACATGTGACTACCACAATACAATATTTTATACAGACTCAAAATCATAATATGATTATATTGTTAATTATGGAATTTCTGTTTGTTCAAGATTTTGCATGGCGAGCAATATATTGAATTTGTAGGGGATTATCCAGGCACAGAAGGAACATTCGATGTAAGGTGCTATGTGGCCGATATCTTGGACAAAGGATCTAGCGCTGTCGCTATTGTTAATAGTTAGTAATCTTCTACTATTTACTCATTCAAATTCAAAAAGTTTTTATTCAATATAAAATGTTTACACACACTTATTGAAAGTCAAAATAAATTGATTATGTACCGGTTCAAAAACTAGGAGGAGAAGAACCGGCAAGAAACTCCTCCCTGTTTATTTTATTTAAATATATGTTTTTCTTAATTGTTTTTTTTTTTTAATTTATAGTGCTTACAACTATTACAATGATGTCCATGTGCACTTATCATTTAAATACTTGCTAATACAATAGTAAGCTTTTTTCACGAGTTGGACTTTAACTCGCTTTATAAATTGATTAGAATTCAAGTCTAACATTTCTTTTGGAATTTTATTATAAAAACGGATACAATTTCCCATGAAAGAATTATTAACCTTTGAGAGCCTGAACCTGGGAATTGATAGCATATGCTTATGTCTTGTATTTAAGTTGTGACCATCACCCACCCTAGAGAAAGCATTTAAGTTTTTATGTACATAAATTATATTTTAATAAATGTACTGACAAGGGTCTGTCAAAATGTTACTTTCTCTAAAATGAGCCTTTACACTATCTCTAGATTTTAATTTATATATAGCTCGAATAGCCCTTTTCTGCAGAACAAATATTGTTTGAATGTCAGCGGCCTTTCCCCAGAGCAGAATGCCATATGACATTATGCTATGAAAGTAGCTAAAGTAAACCAGCCTCGCTGTAGGCACATCGGTTAGTTACTGTAGCATGAATAAGTGAAATTTTATTTTAAAATCATTTTTGAAAATTGTAATAAGTACAGTTTCACTTCTTCATACTGGTTACATTCAACAAAATTTTAAATTATGTATATTTAGATATCAATTGAAAGTTTTTTTTAAACATGTAAAGTAAGACATAGTAAATAAACCATTTTGTGACTATAATGATAGACAGATTTAATTTAATCTGGCGCTGGCTAAGACAAGTAGTAGCAATTTATAAAATTCAGTTTAACCCAACCAATGTATAGAATATAGTAACTACTTAACAGATTCTACCCATGCTAGAGAAAGTGATTTAAGTTAAAGTATTTGTATTATAAAATTTTTAAAAATCGTGAGACCGACTGGCCAAGAGATTAGAGACCCTAACTGCGGAGCCAAGGGTCACGGGTTCAATTCCCGCCCGGCACGAATACTTGCGTGCATGAACATGTCTATTAGTTCCATGCCTAGGTGTAAAATATCTATACAAGTATTATAAAGAATATTTAAGTATATATATCAGTTGTCTGATGGTACCCATAATACAAGTTTGCTTAGTTTGGGACTAGATGGCGCTGTGTAAGAGATACCAGGTATTATTATTATATATCTTCTTACTTGTCAAACTTATCACTGTTTTAGAGGGATATTTATATAATTTTTATGACCTATTCTTGTCATTTAATGACATTGTTCTATTTAAATTTCAGGTGAGATATACTTAGACAAGGAGCTTGTGAGCCGTTCTCAGCAGCATATTTTCGTCGTTGGTCAGGGCGGTTTCGGCGGACCGCGCGTTTCTAAGAACGCGACGAATGTGTTGCCGCCACCGAAACGCGCGCCCGATGCTATCGTTGAACAGAAAACTGCCGAAGATCAAGCTGCCATTTATAGGTAAAATTGTACAAATTTTCGTAGCAAATATAGCATTTTAGTATTCCGTAGTGGTAAAATGAACCACATGAAATCGCTTTGCTGTCCTGTCAGTCTTTAATCTCCAAGATCATTTCATTTGAACATTTGCTGACATATTTTTTTTTTTTAATTTGTCGTTTTAGGTCTTTTTAGGGTCTGATTTAAATGAGTGCATAAAAAAATATTTGTAAAAAATAAAGTACTTAAGTACTTAAGGAGATAAAAAATATTAATAAAAAAACCGGCCAAGTGCTAGTTGGACACATAGACAAAGGGTTCCATACCACCGTACAAAAACACACGGTTCTTGTATGGGGACACCCTTGAAGTTTTAACGTTATTCTATTTTTATTATTTGTCGATAGCAGTCAGTAAAACACACTGAAAATAATTACGATTCAGATGATACAGCCCTGTGACATATGCACGGACAGCAGAGACTTTGTAATAGGGTTGTTGTTGATACCCTTTGGTTACGGAACTTTAGAAATATTATGAAAGAATTTTGTTTCACCTAATATTTCAGGAACGGCATAAAAATATTTTTCACACTCATATTTCCTAAATATGAATAAAAAAACATTGAAGGAAATCTTTTTTTCTAAAATGTCTATCTTTACAATCAGGAAGCACCATCTATATAAATATAAAAAAATTGTTTTCAGGGTTTGATTATATTTTATAAAAAATATTTCTTAATTCAGTTGAGATTAGAAGTAAAGCAGCAATGAAACGTGAGTGAAGCTGCAAATTTAATTTTATATTTGAAAACAAAATTACATTTCAGATTATCAGGTGACTTGAACCCCCTTCACATTGATCCTAATGTGGCAACAGCTAGTGGCCACAGCAAGCCTATATTGCACGGTCTTGCATCACTTGGCTTCTCAGCACGTCACGTCTTATCTAGGTGAGTTTCACATATACAAATATGGGTATTATATTAAACTTAAACGAGATTTTAATATCATATTTTTGTTTAGGTATGGTGGGAACAATCCTGCAAACTTCAAGGCTTTAAAAGCTCGCTTTGCTAAACCAGTCTTTCCCGGTCAAACTTTGCAAACTGAGATGTGGCTTGAGGGCAATCGAGTATTTTTCCAGACCAAGGTAAAGGAGACTGGTACTGTTGTTATTTCAGGTCAGTATTTGTTTTTAACAATCATGTATATAGTCAATTTGTATCACTGGATTATTCGCATGAATAACACAAAGAGATCCAAGCTTAAAATTTAAATGGGATTCTCTGACGTTTATAAGGTACACTAAAACCACTTTTATATAGAGGCGAGTAATCATTGTGGACACACAAGACACTCAAACTAAGACTGTTCTGTTATAGGAGCTTATGTCGATTTAAAAAATGTTGTTGCTGATGGATCGTCCAGTGCTCCCACAAAAACCTCATCACCTGCCAGCACACTTAAAAGTGATGGTCTTTTTGCAAAGATACAAGTAGAAGTTAAAAAGAACCCACAAAAAGCTAAGAGTGTAGGAGGTGTCTTCCTATACAATATCATGGAAAATGGAAAACCAGTGAAGCAATGGAGTGAGTATTTTCTTACTATTTAACAGATAGAAACAGATCTAATTATTTTTTTCAATTATTTGTTAATTTTTAAAATGTGTAAAATCAATTAAAACTAATGTTTACATTTCATTAGCAGAAATTCTAAAATTTCTGAATAATGTATTGTTTTTTAGTGGCTAGCTAAACCTGTTAAAAGCCAAACATCCAAAAATTAAACAAGTTTATACTTGAAAGCCACCATGTATACAATTATATAAAAACAAGGCGAAAGTAGACAATAGTAATCCAATATATAGAATTAAAATTAAATATTAATTAAAAATTTACTCAATAAATGTCATATTTTTTTTGCTATTTAGTTTATTAAATTAAATTATATTTTAAAAAATATTTAGAATAACTATTATTACATTGTGCAGTTTTATAAATCAATTATTACATTGTAATTATAAGTTAAAATATGGATTGTGACTTAGGTCATTTTATTTTAGTGGTGGTCAAACTAGTCATCCCACTTTGACACACAATTTGGTCGTTACAAATATGTGCAAGGATGCAAGAGGAAAATCATCTATTTCCTTGAGGCATTCTGGGTCTGAAGTATACAAAAATCAGGTCATGGGCTTCAATTGTAATTTCACATTTCTCAAGAATTGAAGTATCAAACAGGTCTCAAGAATGAGAGAGATAAAAATATTATAAAAATGTTAGTTCGGGGTATCTACTCCCCTCAGGATGGAGCAGGTACGGGTGCAGGGTCCCCTGTACCCAGGCATATTCTTGTTAAGGACACAGCCTCAGAGTTTGATGGGTGGGTGATGCCACTTAGTCTCGTCGGGCAGGCAGTGATGTATACTTAATCAAATTGGGATGTTATGTGACAGCTGTTTCGTTTTATCACACCTGAACGCATACTTTCTCCATGGAAATCAACTCAATCATGTTTTGTTACAAAAATATATATATGTGATGTCCTTCAGGGTGCAACGCAAAAAGACTTATACCTACATGCTAATTCATATACTCTTAAACAAAATATATATTTATAATCCACTTTTTGTTTTTGTGATAGCTTTGGACTTAAAGTCACCGATAGTTCACGAAGGTGCTCCCAAGACAGGCAAAGCCGACACAACCTTATCAGTCAGTGACTCCGATTTGATTGAGATTGCTAGTGGAACACTCAATCCACAGGTGGCTTATCTCAAAGGAAAACTGAAGATTAGTGGAAACTTGATGCTGGCACAAAAACTTGGACCATTGCTAAGATCTGATGCCAAACTATAAGACTGACAAGTTGCATACTGTAATGAC
Organism: Luffia ferchaultella; assembly: GCA_949709985.1. Taxonomy (NCBI): domain Eukaryota; kingdom Metazoa; phylum Arthropoda; class Insecta; order Lepidoptera; family Psychidae; genus Luffia; species Luffia ferchaultella. The sequence continues at coordinate 6,704,523 of OX453255.1, read as the reverse complement.
CGCTATCTTCAGTCAGAGTTTCCAGATTAATTGTAGCACACAAATATTTTTTTAAGTCATGATTCCAAAGTTGGTAAAAAATCTAATAATAATCAAAGTATATTTAAAATGTTATACTACTGAAGGAAACAGTGGTTTCCAAAAGTATATGATTTGTTGTTTTTTTTTATATTTTATTAAATAATATCAATTTCTAGTTTTGGTACAAATAAATAACTTATTACACAAGCTGGATTCCCATTTGAATCTTTTTAAGTACATAATGTCCACTCTATCAAAGTGACCACTGTATCATTCGGTCCACAGTATCATAATATCTACCATATCAGAAGGTATTAATAATTTCAATATAAATAAAACTTTGTGTACATATAGCATTCAGGTATTGTTATATAAATAAAAAATTGGGCGACTGCGCTTCGCTTGGTATTTATTTTTTGTTTACATCTAGCGTTCATCAGATTTCAACATTCTAGTGTTCGTACAATTTTTTTTATGTGAAATTGGGTTTCAAAAAAATATATATTTAGATACTAATCACACACTGGTTAAATATGAATATTTTTTGATCTTACTTATGAATTGGTTATTTAATGAAAAAATATAGCGCCATCTCTAGAGATACTTACAGTCGATACCACCCGTCGGCAACAGTGTGAGTTTTAATTTGCGAGATGGCGTCGTGCTACAGGTATCGTAGTTAGGTAAAAAAAACTCTTTTCTAGAATTGCGTTTTTAAGAAATACAACTATAATATTTAAACTTGAAAAGCAAAACTTTATCTAAATACAAAATTTTATCCATATTGTTCATATGAGCCATTTCCAAGGTACAAGAATTGCTTCATGTTATATATAGTACAAGATTATTGGTCTGTGATTTCAAAATTATTACTGGTCTAATGCTATTTATGTTACTTAAGCAAAGATAACTGTTTAAAAAAATTTTGTGTCTATTTTCATGACTGCCCAGCTTAGGCTCTGGCTTCAGAACAGCTAAATCCATTTTCATATTTACTTTGAACGATTTTAGAAGGTATTTGAACTTAAATATACTTCCTTGTTTCATCTTCTTCAATGACAAAACTATAACATCCTATGCGGGCTAAATGAAATATATGAAACAGAATATTATGTATGAAAAGTAACTGTCGGATATATTCATTATGACAGCAAGGTGCAAAACTTTTCTAAGAAAGGAAAATAAAGTGATATTAACTTTCCCGACAACCAACTAATTAGTTGGTGCACTGGTCGTATATATCTCAATGTAACATATCCCAAATATATTTTTTCCACTTTGCTCTCTCTACATATATATGTTTTAATTAGTAGCCATTATGTACCTACCACTAGTTAGTTGCAAGGTGATAAATAGTTAAAATGTAATTGGGGCTTATTTTTTGACATATAGCTTACTAAAAGAGTATAATATGGTGAGCATTTTGTTCAAGTGTATGTTTTGATACAATTGACATTTTGATAAAGTCTTATCTTATAATGGTCATTTTTGATAAAGTGGCCAATATGTACCTAAAGGTTTGAATCATATTAAAATTTAGATTCAGTAAGGGTGATCATGGCATTTTATGAACTAAAATAATAATGTTTACATGTATTAAATATTATTTTAATGGTTATATTTTATACTGTTTTGTATATAATGTTGGTAAATTGATAAAATAAAGCAATGAAAATAAGTACTTTCTACCCAAAATAAAATAATGTAGCAATTGTTAACTATAATTTGGGTTAAATAAACAGGGATTCAACATGTTACAGGTGGACACAAGGAAAAGGTTGCATCGGTTTTCTTCGTAGATTGATTGCATTGCCAAATTATTCTGACATTAATTTAAGCGACACAAAGTTGATATCAATTTGTAATTGTGTCGGTTAAGTTCAGCCACGCAAGAAACCCGATACAACCTTTTTGTTGTCTACAAGTGTATTAAGTTAGGAATGTATAGGTACTGAAATTGGTGAAGGTGCATTTATTAAAATAAAATATTTTGAAAATTAAAATTTTTTATTACAGTAGTAACATGTACCCACAATATGGACGAATCAACTTGACATCTGGCTCGTAAAACGATCTCCCTCCCGCTACCCCGCGCCGAGCCCCGCAGTCGTCTTGCGAGGCAAAGTAACGATAGCATAACTGTTAAGCCAAGTATCCATTGCGTGAGTGGCGTGATTTTGTTTCAGAATTATACTTCGGCTCCGATTATATAAGCTATGTTCCATATGCATTCAATAACAACCATGAACGCCCCGAACGCTACAAAACTTTGTTTCTCACGCTCTAATCTGTTATGAACGATTGATTCACTAACAAAGGCCACATAAATATAATTTGTGTCTGGAACCGTATTAAATGTCAAATGTCAAAATACAGTATAAAATGTCAAAACTTTAAATGAACATGAACGACTCACCTACCGAGGTGGGTCTAACATAGCAGTTACAAACACCACAAATGCCCAAAAAGAAACGCCTGAAACCATGCATTTCAGACGCTTCGTTTTGGACATTTGACACTGACAGCTAAATCGCCACACATTAATGATTTTGGCGATATTTTTTTGTCTAGAACGCAAAGAAACTAGCAAAAGTGTCATTTGTGGCTGTTATTTGATGCTATTGGAACGCAACCATAGGTAGCATTATTTCGTTTTAAGAGTCGCCATACCCTGGTAAGACAGGTGTTAACTTTCATCATATCATGATGCATACCAATACCCTGGCAATGGGCTTAAACCAAATTTTTTAACACATGCCTAAGTAGTTAATTTTAATATTTTTTTCCGAAAAAATAGACCAATTTATACCTTCCCTTCAAAAAAAATGAAATGTTTAATTTTCTAAGAAAAATATTAATAAAATGTCCTTGTGACGTCAACTGGACAGATGATTACTAATTTATTTATTTAGTTATTTATTCAAGAAACAAATGAAAACAGCATGAAATAAAATATTTATATATTTATATACTTATACAGAAAATAATTAACACAATTAAATTATTCATAACTATGATAGCATTATCTTAGAGTAAATTCATAATATTTTCATTGATTCATAAGGATTTCATCTTACCATACCTACTTTTTGTTTAGTTGTAACTTCGGTTTTTTACTGTGGAAAGCAGCAATAAGATCAACTGCCCAGATAATGTCACAGGGACAATTTCATCGTCAGATAAATTTTCATATCTGGCAGATTTGTAATTAGAAAAAAAAAATTTTATAGGTTATTCTAGAACCTTGTTCCTTTTAATTTTATAATCATCTACGTCTGAACATTTTTGTTGAAACTGTTGTTTTTCTTAACAAATTATTTCTTTTTGTTTTATTTTCATTTCAATTCATTAATTGTTCAATATTGTTTAATTTATTTAACATATGACATCACCTATAGACTTAAGTAGGTACCAAATTAAAATCCCTAAAAGAACATAATTTTTTTTGCACACAACACATTACAGAAACGTCATCTCAGCCAGGTGTCATGTTAATTTGTCCTAATAGTACACACATTTTCATCATAATAGTGGTCTAACATGACCCTGTAAAAAGGATTGCGCTTCTTTTACTTCTATGTCCCAAACTACCTTTAACTCTGGCTTTGATGATAAATCCACAAATTTTACTGCCTGGATTTCAGGTAAACCTTTTGTTCTGATTGCTGTACCAATTATACAACAATATGTGCCTAAAACATATTCCTAGTACATACTCTGAACAATTATAAAAAGATTGTAATTGCAAATGTATTAATTTCCTACCTTTCTTTATTGAACTCTTATCAATAATGCCATCAGCTGATTCACATTTAACAATTTTTGCGCGTCCCGAACTATCGGATATTATCAAAATATCATTTCCCACTGTCTGTTCAATAGTTCCTTGTAACCAAACTCCAAAGGGAGTTGGTTTGTTTATTAAATCTTTTATAAAGAACTTTAAAGGTATAAAATCCATTAGTAAAAAGTATTTCCTAGGAGTTCAATATTTGAAAGTAGTACTAAAAAGTAAGTTTCAAGTGCATGCAGCGTCTCTTCACGAAAGTCGGCGCAACAAAAACTAAATCACAATATTTGAAAGTAGTACTAAAAAGTAAATTTCAAGTGCATGCAGCGTCTCTTCACGGAAGTCGGCGCAACAAAAACTAAATCAAACTAATTAAATATTTACTTAACTAACAGACAGTTTTATCAGACAGTAAGTAACAGTTGCCCAGTTGGCGCAGTTGGCTTGGCAATGGTAAGTTGGTAACACTGTAAAAAGTTTAACTAGGGATTTCGATCTTTTTGGAGATCGTCGCAAAACCGAGATTGAAAATCGATCTTTCAATCATTCTGAAATTTTCAAAATTCAAAATATACTAAACAATATACAATTGCTGACGACATATTATACAGAAAAAAAATCTGTTTTCATCAAATCGATTTTTGGTTTCTCTATTTTTCCTTGGACCGATCTCAGAGTCCATGATTCGAATCGACTCACAAGATCGATTTTTTTAATTGAAGATCGGATTCCCTAGACAACTGTGAATAATTTGTGAATGACGGAGAACAAGACAGTGTTGCTATCTCTTATTTTTTTTATTGCTGTTTTTGCAGGGAATTTCGAAAAATTGCCGTAGGATTATTGTATTCATTGATATACCAATGATATAACTGGATGGGCTGTCCGCGTTCTAAAGTGTCCGTGCAGGAAGTCATCCAAAACGCAATAAGTCCACCAACCGGCTTTTAGTCAGTGTCATGGCTTAGCGCCGAATAATTGTACCCCGATGCTGACTTGTATCCTAACAAGTTGTAAAACTACTCGTCAAAGACGCAAAAAAGAGCTGAATATCGTATTTGCGATAAGTAAAAATTGTAATTTAACATTAGTGTATACCTACAGACGGTTATTCCATTATTTTTAATTCAATTTGAACATTATCACGATTTAATTCTCGTCAAATTCCCGTAAACAGTGTGACACGTCCGACACGTAATAAGTATTTGCATGCACTGAAGCAATCAACGGAGCCGGACCGGAGCCATATCAGCCCACGCATGTTGCAGACGCTTTTATTTAGTTTTTGTTTACAGACTACAAATCCTTATTATTAAATTGTTAAATCAATGTTTGTATTGCATATTTTTGACGAACAAAATAAAGTTTCTGCAATATTTTTTACAATGATCAAAACAACATTTTATTTGCAAACATTATTTTTTGTATGACAAAAGAATAATTAATACTTACCAATTTCAAATTGTACCAATTGATTAACAATTTAGATGAATTCAACATTTGTCATACGTTTTGTAACCTTACCGTCAAACTCAAGTATAGAAACGTTTCGATATACGCATGTGCGATTTTTTAATTTTTACATAGGTAGATAAATAATAATATGTGAAAACTGGCAATTGCCGTAGCAACGGCGTCATCTTTTTAGGGGTTATTTTTCGTTTAACATATTGCTTTGGTGCTGAACCAGGATCTAACCAACTTGCTGAGCGCTTCCAATTGTCGAACAGAATCCACTTTACATCGCAGGTAACAATCCGGTTCAAAATTCCTTAATTTCTGTTTCTGTTGAGCAACGCGAGGCAGGTCTCGACGCGTACGTTGCGCTGGTGATCGTTAAGTTTGTATGGTATTTATTTATTAAGCTTTTTTAATTTGCTAATTTGTTGCTAATGTCCAATATAGTTTTGATGCTAACATCAAAAGCTGTTGATAGTTCAGCTGTAGTTTGAGTATCATCAGCTTCCACAATCACCTTCAATTTATCATTATTGACCAAAGTATCCGGACGACCACGAGGTTCATTATTCAAGTCATAATTTCCAGAACGAAAGCGGGCAAACCAATAACGGGTTGTGCGTTAGTTTGTTAAGTTCTCTCCGTAAACGTTGTTGATGTTACGTGCCGTTTGTGCCGCATTAGTGCCACGACAGAACTCATATTCCATAATTACACGAATTTTTAAACTGTCCATTATGACGAAAAAAATCTTCAAATGTAATGAAAATACAACGCTAATCAATAAACAAAAGACTGACTTTGTAAAAAGAATGTCATGTTTTTAAAAGAAAATTAATTTGAATTTAAAATTCACAGCCAATCAAAGTTTTTTTTTTGTTTGAAATGGCCAGTACTAAAGAACGGCAACTTCATAGGTGAAGCCAAAATATTACTTTGTAACCTGTATCTATATAATATAAAAATATGGTCTCTATACAAGAAACTTGTTTTTTTTTTAACTTCCCGTTATCCGAGGGAAACTATTGATTTGGGTTCGATTTTCGAAAATCGAATTTTCATCAGATCTACTTGAAACCTTATATACATTTTTTGTACTTAGGAAATTGCGTTGAGTGCCGCCAAAAATATCAAAACCGAACCACGCTTTCAAAAGATATCGCAGTTCATAAATTTCTGAAAACTTGTTTTTTTAACATAACTTTGAGATTTTAAGATCAATTAATTTTTGGTTTGACACAAAAATTTTGTGCTTACAAAATTACATATAATGCCGTGAATTGCATTAAAATCAAACGAAGCGTTCAAAAAATATCGCAGTCTACAAATTTCCGAAAAAGTGTCTTTTTTTAACATAACTTTGAGATTTAAAGATCAATCGATTTTTTGTTTGACACAAAAGTTTTGTGCTTACGACATTGCATATAATGCCGTAAATTGCATTAAAATCAAACGAAGTGTTCAAAAAATATCACAGTCTACAAATTTCCGAAAAAGTGTTTTTTTTTAACATAACTCAAAGATTTTACGACCAATAGTTTTATGACTTTACACAAAAGTTTTGTGCTTACAAAATTGCATAGAATACCGTAAACTGCCTTAAAATCCAACAAAGCGTTGAAAATATATCGCAGTTCAAATATTTCCAAAATAACATTTTCTTTGATATGTCCCAGGTTTCTGAGCTTGAAGAACTCTAAATGTATAGAAATTCTGTTTCTGGCTTGGAGAGCTCGGAAAATGAATATTATGAGCTCAAAGAGCTCTAAAACCACGATATGGATATTTTGAGTTTGAAGAACTAAATAGCTTACGTACTAATTTTTGAGCGCTTTGACTTCGGAATAGCAGGAAGTTTCAGGGATGGCCTGCAGGCTCAACCAATTTTTTAAATATTGTATGATGGTGCGGAACCGTTCGTGTGCAAGTCCGACTCGCACGTGGCCAGTTTCATAAAATTTATCTCTTATGAATATTATTTTTGAAGAAAATCACGTCTAAGAACTTCCTTTACGTCTTAGTTTCTCGCTTATGTTGTTTGGAACAAAATCCAAATTTGCTTTTAGCGCTTTTCCGTGTGCCAGAAAAATAATTTATAAACCTCGGCTGAAGGCATCTGTACAAGGAAATATGATTGTCGAATTCAATCGAGTTGTTAAGATTGTTTTAGGTACTACTTACAGAAGTACACCTAATAATATAAGGGATATAAAATGGTGTGTCCTGACTCCAGTTTTATTTAAAAAATAATTTGTAATTCGATTTTTCTTAAATATATGATAGTTCTAGAATATTTAATAGCATAAATCAGGGTTTATTTTTCGTAAATTTATTCAGTTTAAAATGAATGATGGATACTTTCAATTCAATTTGAAAATAAAAAAAATTTCGAGCCTTTTAGCTCATCGCTCTGGCGCTTGAGATTTGTGCTCCCAATCACAGCGAAACATATTACTAACGCGGTCTCCTGCCTGCAGACTTTGGCCAGTGATGTTCGGACTATCGAGAAAGACATTGTATGTGCGCTGTGAAGCCGCGTTCTCGGATTATAAAGGTAAACAATTGATCACTCTTTGGTTTGGCTTTGGTTTTCAAAACGATTGATCACTAAACCGGATCAGTATGGTATATTTTTCTTGTTAGATATTCAAACTGCACATATATCAATTAGATCATTTGGATGTTTATAGTGATTGTTCTTTAAATGTAGAAATGACACTTTTCTATTATGTATAGTCCCGGTAGAATTAACAAAACCTATATTAATTTTTTTGATTGCTATGTCGTTGATCACTGTGGTCAAAGCGACCAGAGCTAATAAGAATAGCCTTCTATTTTCATTGAAACGTTATAGATATGAACGTTATTTTTACAAATCTTTTATTATCAATAAGATATATTAATAGAAATTCTCTGAAAGAGTAAATTCACTGACGAAATCTCACGCTCGCTTACCAGTCGACTCTCTCACCCACGGCGCACACCTACTCTTAGATATACTTAACCAAAGACGTGATACATCAATTCAACACAATCACGATGTATCAACTGGCTAAGCATTAGCAATATACTACTTAATTTAAAATACGTACAAAAAATGTCATTTGGAGAACGATGAAATTAAAAAGTAACTGAGCGTCGTAGGATGGCGAAAATTAGAGCAAATCCTGACCTTTATGCTCAATGAATACTAAAATTAAGAGAAAGCTGCCAAAGAAAAAAAACTACGAGGTAAAGTAATACCAATTAATGCATCGACTTTAAGACAACAAAAAATAAAGAGGAAGAAAAATAGAAAAAGCTCAAATAAGTGTACTTAGTCACAAGAAAAGATTGGCAAAATTTGCTGAAATCGAAGAGCTGCCAATTAGTTGTAATGACTTGGACTTGGAAATTGAGAATTGTGATTCTTTATCCTTGTCTGACTCGCCTCTGCCTCTTGATGGCACCATAAAGGACATTCAAGTAAAGCGAGTGATCTTCGCCAATGTTGCAAGACTTTACTAATAAATTAAAAGTGCTACAAAATAACGACGCAGAATCATTAAAAAACAAACAGAACTGATTTCTCATTTTTCATCGTCATCTTCAAGTATTTTGAACTCTGAATCTAGTATCATGCCTGATAGTCCTCAGAGTCTAAGCAGTGACGAGCCAAATGATACACGTAGAAGTCCAATGAGACACCTGTGATTTCTAAAAGCAAACCATCTGATAAAAATAAATCAATTGAAGTATCTTCTTAAGAAAATGAAATACATAATATAGCTGAGCAAAGAACTGCAACTGAAATAACAAAAAATTCAAAAACTGAAAAAGCAAACGGAAAATGTTAAAATAATGTTATGAAAAAATGTTAATATTTTAAAAAGTTTTGTATTTATTATGTTAAGCAACGGAACCGTCGGTGGGCGAGTCTGACGCGCACTTGTCCTGTCTTTTTTTAAATTTAGTTTCATCTATTATTATTATTTATTAAATAATTCAGCAATTCTATTGGAATTGCTTTTGTGCAATCCAATTTTGATTTCGAGTCATATATGGACTTTAATTGATTTTTGAATATATTACATTAAGTAATATCATCTAAACAATATAAAACAAAATAAAAATATTATGTTTATAATTTTTTTATCATATCGTGTGATACATTGTATGTATGGTTGTGTTTGTTTTCATGAAAGAATTTATAGTCATATTTATAATTTTGAGTGATTATAAAATTAATAAGCAACTAATAAACGGTTCGTAATTTTTTTTTGTCGCGAATTTTTCAATGAAATCCCACATTTTTTAATTTTCGCAGGCAAATCCAGATTTACGCGAAAAAAACTGGCAACACTGACTTAAACTGACATTTGCAATGAAAGGTGTGTTCCATCCAAACTAAAGGAAAGTGCGTTTAAGCCGTAAAAAATATTCGTATACAATTTGTGTTTTATTTAATAAACATTTGTCGAATAAATGTTATTTGTAATAGTACAAATCGAATATAATTAGTATGAAGTAACTAACATGAAATCGTATACAAGTAATCTACAATTACAAATTCAAACTCATTGATTTCAGTAAAATAAATCGGAACATAACTACTAAACGACAATGTAAAGTTCAAAAACACGTTTTTGTTTGACGCATCGGTCGATAAAGCATTCGAATTTGGTTCGCTGATATTATCATTACAATATAATATTACGAGCGATTCAAAAACAGGGTTCCAGTTCAAAGAACGCATACTTAATCTCTCCGAAAATATAAATAAAACCTGCCAAGTGTGAGTCGGACTCGAACACCAAGGGTTCCGTACCACCGTACAATATAAAAAAACACGTTTCGTGTATGAGAACCCCCTTTAATTTTTAACTATATTTAATTTTTACAACGTTAATGCCGGATTGGAAAGCATCGAAAACGGTTTTGGAGTTTGAGCTGAAGGTCGAAGTGTAGGCTTCATCGGACGGGATCTTTCCAGCTGTAAGTTGATATTCAGTGTACCTCGAACGAGTCGCTGATTGATCACTTCCGGTCATAATAAATCTGTTGATCACAGAGTTATCGCTAAATATATGGTTTTTATCCTTCACGACAAGTCCTTCAGTGTCTTGCGTATTCTTCTGAGAGAACCAACACTTTCTTGAATGCTCCTTTGTTGGGACTTTTTGTGTCCACAAAGTAATGAATTCAAATACTTTTGTGACGTATTTCAAGATTATATTATACTAGCTGTGCCCCGGGGTATTACCCGCGCCTGGATTATACATGCCTGTTTCAAATAGTTCGCCTCAAACTTTATGACGGATCGGAATACAACGTTGTAAGCGTGCTTGCGTAGGTACAGTCATATACCCCTCGCTCCATTGCGTCCCGCTACACCTGATACTGGTTACTGCAACGCGACTTGTGCCTATGTTCACATCCGCCATAAAGTTTGATTGGAACTGTACAGGGGTCACTCAATAAGTTTTGAGATAGTCGAAATTAAAAAATTGCACGCACTTGTATTATATTTTTAAAAGGCAAATTTTATTATAAATAGAAATTAGAACTCAATAAGCCATTCGTCTAATTTAAAAAAATTAATTTAAACCTGTTGCTGCAACAGTTCTCGCGCTTTTAATTTAAAACGATGGAGCTTAACCGCGAAAATTTGCACGCCATGATCTATATCTACCATTCCCAATTCCAATATGTAAACTGTTGGTAATCCTAAATAAAGAAATAAGTATTACAATTCTAAATTTGGTTTAACCGAACAATTAAGTTTACAAAGGTTATAGTCAGCATTAAGAAACTCAGCTCCATTTCGTGCAACAATTTTTAAATGATTTGCTGAATTTAAAAGGCATAAAATTAATCTTAAAGATGACCAAAGAAGCGGAGGCCCGCAAACACCAGTAACTGCAGAATATGTGTAGACTACTGAAATGTTGATGCGAGAAAACCATATACCATATACCATGAGAATACCATGAATACATACATGAATTACATACATGGACATCGGGAACATCCTAAGCATTAGTTCGGGGAGCGTTCATATCATTCTATCAACATCTTGGAGTGAGGAAGCTTTGTTGTCGGTTAATCTGTCGTTTGTTCGTGAAAATCTGTCGTGTAAAACAGGTTTGCGTTGATTGGTGCCGTGAGATAATAACAATATAATAACAATACCCGGGGCATCCCACACCGCGCCATTTAGTCCTAAATTAAGCAAAGCATGTATCAGACAACTAATATAATTAAATATTCTTTATAATATATACATACGTAGATATTTTACACCCAGGCAAGGAACAGATAGATATGTTCATGCACACAGATATTTGCCCCGTGCTGAAATCGAACCTGCGACCCTTGGCTCCGCAGTTAGGGTCTCTAACCACACAGCTAATCAGAAATATTTGAAAGTTTACAAAAATATTTTTGTTGCATATTTCTGCGTATAAATTAGCTAACTATAGTTAGCTAATTTTTAAACAAAGGCATATATTTTTAAGACTTTAGATAGGTAAGTACTTACTTACCTAAGTAGTACATTGTTTACTAAAAAATTGATAGTTTGTAGGTTGGTACTCCACGTTTCTAAAAAACGATCCCGAATTCGGATACGAGTAACAATTTACTTTCTATAAAACTCAGTTTGGTTTGAATATATAACACGATTTCAAAATATCCATTTCATATCAGTATACTTAAACGAAAATCGTAATAATTAATTCAATATTGTTTATAAAATCAATAGCAACGCTATTACAAGTGTATGATACGAACAAACCGGTACCTACGCATTAAGTGCCCGCCCGTAACAACTCAATCAACGCAATTTTAAAATAAAACTTTTTTTAAACAGAACCCAAACATCGGGCGCGCCGAACAAAAAATAAGCTCGCCGAAGGTCTCAATAATGGCTTTCACGAGAACTTGTTGTGTATAAACACCTGGATACACACTAACATAAGTCTCAGATTACAATTTACAACTTAAAACTCTTTTACATCTTCATTTTAAGTTCAAATTCGGTTACGCATTAAAGCTTAACGACAACTTGACACGATGAAGATAGCTTTGTATGGAAGGCTAGAAGGAGACGGTACGATAAAAAAATAAAATAAGTAATTTATTATTCCTGCACGTGAGCCACAGAATGAAAGACGAACATGTATTCGTGTTCGATCAAGAACGAGAGAGATACAACAATAGGTGTGCCTGTAGGGCATATATTATGTACGTATAAGGTATCCTGATATTCCTGATTGTAAGAAAATTACTCTACAACTATAATCACATTAAAAAAGTAAAAGTTATTCTTTTAGATTTTTCACAGTTTTTCAGAGTAGCTAGAAAAATAGTTCCCTGAGAAAAATGATCATAGTCAGTCGAGCAAGGGATGGCTCCATATTCAAAAAACGAGAAATATGAAGAGGAAAAAAATATGCGTCAGTCGAAATTATAATATAATAATAATAACGTATACATGACAACAACGTTTAGGCCCCACACTAAGCATTAGCTTGTGTTTTGGGTACCAAACGAAGACAACACATACATATAACAACCAAGACCCGGTATCAGTATCAATATTCATCATATAAATACCGACCCGACCTGGGATTCGAAACCGGGACCTCCAGCTTCGTAGACAGGGTAGCTACCCACTAGGCTAAGCGGTCGTAATTATGGTTCCTGTAACGTAATTATGATGCGTATTTTCTTTTCCTCGGTTTACTCGAATTTGTGATGGTCTGGATTTTAAATTGCTCAACTGATAGAGAAACCATCCTAATAAAATCTGAATTCACCATAGTACTTTTCTCAGTGTTGGATTACGGATTGGATTCAGGACATCATACTTATTTGCATAAGTTAAAAAAAATGCTTGTACTATTTTGACCCATCTATAATGTCATACAGAAAAGGAATCAGTCTAAAAACCCAAACATGTCCTAGAGCCCTAAAAGGTGAGAAGGGAAAAAATTAAAAAACACACTATAATGTAGGTACAAGTGAAGTACATACAAAAAATGCAATAAAAACTAGGAACGTCAGAATGTCAGAATGAATATAAGTTTTAGAAATTTGGAACCAGAATTAGCAACCGTTTGCCTTGTTGCAAAAGTTTGCCTTGTTTTATTTTTAGGGTTTTTTACCTCAAAAGAAGAAAAGGAACCCCTATAGGAACACTTTGTTGTCTACTTGTCTGTCTGTATGTCAGTCTGTTGTAATAAAATTAATTTCAAATATCGGTCTACGGTTCCTTGCTGTAAAAAAACTGTAAAAAAATTAAGCTTCTAAATCAACAAAAAATACGGCTAATTATGTCGCATTTTTTGACACTTTCAAAGTTTCGTAGCACAAGTAAAGAGAAAAATCCGAAATTCGTTGATTTGTAGTTATATCACATAAAAAAGGAAATCAAAACACTTAAATAATCTTTATAAGATTATACCTATTTAAAAAGCTTAGATTACATACTCTAAATTAATAACTAATGAAAAAAATAAAAATACCTACAAATTAAAAATACTATAAATTATGATAAACGAGAAAATTTTAAAGAGACGACGGATCCAGGGTGCTAAGGATCTTGCCGCGTTGCCGCGCTGTATTGCGACACTGGATCCTGGCTGGCTGGATGGCTAGCTGTATCCTGGGGCTGGCTGATCCTCTAAACAAGGTATATTAACAAAATATATTTTTAAGCTTACAAATTATTTTTTTTATGTACTCAATATATTTTGTAGTGGTGGGGAAACTACAGTGCGCAAGCCCATTTCATACTTGGTCAGTTTTATTGTTAATGGCAAATAGTTATTTTTTTGGACATTAATCGACATTCTCCCAACCCGCAGTGGAGCAGCGTGGTGGATTTAAGCTCCAAGCCCCTCTCCTCACCCTGGGGGAGGCCTAAGCCCCTGCAGTGTGGTAAAAATGGGCTGATGAAGTGAAGAATCGTCATTCTACAAAAAGCATGATTATTTTCAATATGTACCCAACACACTGTGTTCCAAGGCTTATTTTGAAATATTTCGCAGGAAAGAAGTTAGGGTGACCCATTGAATTAATACTTGTAATATTAGGTCAGTGGGGCAGGCACTGTCCTGGTTTTTGTGCTCCCTTGTGACAATCTCTGCAAAATCCTATTTCTTCTGTAAACAATTTCAATTCAAAAAAATTACAGAGTTTTTAGGGCCAACAAGAAGTTCAATTCTATTGATTTTTTACTGATCGATTTAGCCATTTTAAGTCTACATACTTATCTACTTCAAATAGCTTTTCAAAAAGTGTCTGGCTTTCGATTTATAAATAAAAATTTGAGTTTAATTAAATTGTTTTTTGACATTTATTTCATTGGAAGTCGGAACATCCCAGTTGTTTTCTGTATTTTTTAGCAATAGATTTATTTTCAATACGTTTTCTTAAAGTCGGTTAGCGAGAAGTGGGTAAAATTCAATAAACTAGATACAACCCCTGATTTTTCACCCTTAGTAGTGGAATATTTTCTTAAAATTTTAATGGGAATAACCTTAAAATATAGCCTATTTAGTAAAAAAAGGATCAATGAAATCGGCAAAGATATCACGTAACTAACACTAAAAAACACAAGAAAAATATTACAACGAAAATAAATTGATCACAAAAAAAAAAAGAAATGACGTTCTTAGTGTTGTGATTAGGAAGATCCCCATTAAAAATATTAAACATTAGCGTTAAACATTATTTCTGTGAAAACTTAGCCAAGTCTGGCAACACTTTTACTGTAAAAAGGTCTTACGATTGTAAGAAGAGCCAAGTTATCCTTTCCATATTTGATTTGCCTTAAACTTGTACTTTTGTATGTATTATTAAAAAATTTATACTTAAGTACAATTAATTTCTCATCACATCACACTATATTATATAATAGTATAAGTGCTGTAGTATACATTTTAAATAAAGTCAAATCGGGCATAGAATAGATGACTTGGCTCTATTCGGGAAATAAAAACTTTTTATGGTGAAATACTCGGAAAACGTTTTACAGGAAGCTTATTAATGCTTATTTCTATAGAAAATATTTGATCGTTAACATTAGACAGCGATAGGAAGCGGATGTACGATATACCTACGTAATAAAACACGCCTAATAGCAAATATTTTATATCTAATTAAGTGTTTGATATCTACAAAACTAAGAGATTTTTTTTACTGTCTTCCTCTATTACATAAATATATTCTGTCAAAGGTAAGTATATTCGTAGTTTTGTAGAGCAAAGTAATAAAAATTTTCATATTAAAATCGAACTAGAATAAAAACTTCAAACGTTTTACAGAAGTTGCAAAAAAATTTATCTAAGCATAACATAGTTTTCATAATAATTTAAACTAATGCCAGTGGGAAACCAGTCAGTCGTTTATTATTAAAATTAATCATAAACACTATATCCATATCTTATAAATTATAATTGTTTGTAGTTGTATCACGTATTGAGTTTTGAATAAATATTTTAGTACAGAGAGAGGTTTGTTTAATTTTTCTTGGTATTGTTTCAGTACATCGTAGGAGGATGTGAGATTGAGATATAGCTGTCATTGCGGGGCGAGGGCGAACCAGGCTAAACTCGACGACTCAATCCCATCTCTCTCAATTGTGAGCGCGCGCGCGCACTGTACGCTCGTTTTGTATGCTGTACCTTGGTCTCTTCATGTTAAAATACCGACCGAGTGCACTCGCTATTCTTCACTTAAATTAATATTTTATTCATATTATTTGAATAAAAAGTGATCAGTTATTGAACTGAGAGCATGTTCAGTTAAGGTGACGTTTTATTGTGATATTTTAGTAAGTACAACCATCGTAAAAGTGAAGAAAAACAAAAGCTCCGACTCGCCGGCGATGCGAGCCATGTGACTGGCCGGCGACGGCGGCGGCGCGTTGCGACTCGGGTATGTACAGCGGACGCTTATTTTCATTTTATTGTATTTATCCAATTTTAGGCGTGTAGGTACCATGTATCGTAGCGGTCTTCGTGTTTCTTTTTGAGCTTTCACGCGAGTTTGCTGCGTTCATATTTCAAAAGGGAACAAAAACGTTGAAAATACAAGCGACTTAACCAGGAGCGCCTGAACTAGCGTAGGTTTATTATTTCGACTGTAAATATTAAGATATTTTTCAGTTATCGTATTTTCGGCAAGGTGCCATCGTAAATAACTAATTTTATTCATTATTGTTTAATTAGTAATTTTATAGCATTACGTAGAATTCATTAATAGTTTTAATGAAATCCTTTCTATTTAGATTAAAATATGCCGGTGAGATTTAAGCTCTACGTAAGTATATTTAGTATCTACCTACGTACTAGCTGCTGCCCGCTGCTTCGCCTACACTATTTTAGTTCTTAGTTCCCACCCTATCTTGAATGAGTGAAAAATCACTGAGAAAATCGTTCCTAATCTATTCCTTAGGCAACGAACCTGATAATTTCTATCTTAGGTTAGATTCCTCCAGATTGCGACTAATTAATTATAAAATTTTTCATCGAAATGACTTCAGTAGTTTTTGAGTTTATCGTGTTCACACATACAAACAAAATAAATTTTGGATTAAGCCCTGGATTACGACTAATAAATTACAAAATGTTTCATCAAAATCGGTTCAATAGTTTTTGAGTTTCGTTCATACATGTTGAATTGAAACAAACAGACAAGCAAACAAAATAAATTGTATCATAGATTAGATCCTGGGTTATGACTTATAACTTACAAAAAGTTGCATCAAAATCGGTTAACTTTATTGTATTTAACACAAGCAAACACAAAATATTTTTAAATTGTTTTGAGTTCAGTATCGTCTACAATTTTTGTTTTGGAAAAATATCTTATGTACAGAATTGACCTCGTTACGGTTTTATTACATGTATAATTTTTATTTTTGTGTTTATTGTTTTTAAATCCTTTAAGATTGATAATTAAAATAAAATGGTATTAAACATTCTTGAGATCAAGTTTATTCTTTTACAATGTATAAACTTTTGAAATCACACTAACGAAACAGAAATATCGTATCAAGATATCTTTTTATCTATTTATTATTATTATTAAATTTATAGTTTATTTTAAATTACAGATGGAATCCTTTTTAATTACTATATCTTTTACATACTAAATACTTACAAAAAAAAAATACTATAACTAATTCTTAAAAATGGTGATCAAATAAAATTAATCTAATAATCCACCCGTCGTCGCCCCCGACGCAAATGTGTCCATGACGCTTATCGCATTGCCGCGCTGAATCGCAATGGCAATTCTTTGTACCAGGAAGGAACCGGAAAGGAACATTCTTGATATTTAATTCTATTTATTTTAAACATGTAAAATATCGGACAACAGGATGAATGTAAAGTTTCAAAAGGCTAATTTTAATATATTTTTTTAATATACTTAATAAGGAAATTTTATTATACTCGTAGGTACAAACAAGTCTTTTTAGTGCCAACCATTTTTGTAAAACGATAAAATTATAAGTCGCTCAGTATAATATGTAGTGAGTAGGTATTAAAATACTTCTAAACTTTCAGTGCTCAAAGATTCACAAACAAATTCATTAGTAAAGTAAAGTGCGTTATTTTGTCATTTTCTTTCAATTTTTTTTTTAATTCCGAATCAACAACACAGTCCAAGGTAATAAAAGATACTCCAAATATCTGAGTTCCAAATTTTTTGTAAGTAAATATGCTGAAATTATTCGATTCACGACAACAGCAAAATCCGCATTTTTAATATTTTATCTGTTTGTACAATATAAAGTTGTTATTATAAATAGAACATTTATTGAAAACTAGCGTCTGCCCGCGACTTTATTCGGTATAAGTGATAATAATGTAGTTTTTTTTAAATGTAGTGTCTATGAATGACAACAGTGAGAAAATGGTAAGTAGGTACCTATGCATAAATAAGCTTTAGGTTGAATAAACTGACTAGTAACTTTCAACCCCATTTCAGCTTCTTAGGGGTTGAAAATATATTTCAAAATGGATCCGTTATGTCGTATAGGAAAACCATATGAAAAATTTGAAGATTCTAAATCCAGTAGCGCAGCGGTTCGAGCTGTGCATTGATACACAAATTAAACACCCCTTTTGCACCCCATTAGAATTTTTTTTTAAATCCGTAAAACACGTGTATAATAATATGTTTAGTAGATTATTTGTGCAATATGTCAAGTTTTTTTACTTATTTGCATTTCCTCCATACACACTTTAACACAATTTTCAACTCTTTTAGAATTCTAATTTTGATCTCTGTTTAAAATTCAATTTAAAAAATTGCCTCACACGTTTATTTATTTCTTTAGTAAAGTACTGGTACCATAGACATAACTGGTACAAAGAATTCAACTGTGTGCGTTTAATCTCAATTTTTTTCATTTACTTAAACCCACAGACAAGTCAACCTTATAGACCACGCTTTGACAGGGAGTAGCATTCGCCAAGGCTATGTAGTGACACTACATAACTACGTCACTAGTGAGCCGTCAGTTGGAAGCACGTCGGAAGCCATTAAATTGTCAATTTTGAACGAGCCAATGAAAACTAGCCGACCTCTCCCCGCACCCCGCCACTTTTTGGCGATTACGTTTTCGTACTGACGTTTATTAAAGCGTGGTCTATAGGTTGACTGGTCTGTGCTTAAAGCCTTTTCATTGGATTAATTTTGAACAACGTTTTCTTATGCCCATGTTATACGAGGAATCCCTGTGCTAAATTCCAAATTTCTAGACTTAGCTATTTAGGATGTGTTTTGAAATACTGACTTCAGCAACTATTTTCACCCCCTTAGAGTTCGGATTTTCAGAAATCTATTTGTAGTGAAAGCTTTACATATAGAAGCTCTATGCGAACTAGTTTATAGACCCTATCGGTTTAATAATCCTTTTTTTTTCACTCCATTGGAGATAGAATTTTAAAAATCGGCGAAATACGTGTTTTTATCTTTTCATAACATCCTTTTTAACCCATTTAGAATTCTAATTTCGTCAATGTATGCGTACGTCGTATAAAAAACGTCTATTCCGAATATCTAGTTGTTAGACCCCTTTGTTTGGGCTGTGCTTGCATTGATAATCATAGTCAGTTTCCTCTTTTACACGTTTTAAATACAAGCTTTAAAAACACAGGTGATTCAGAATGCATAAATTTTAAGCAGAATAAATAATACATTTTATTTTAAATAACATGATACAACTTTACACAAATATTTCAATACATTTCGAGGCAAAATACAATAAACTACTTCACGATGTCACAGCGACAGGAGAGAAATTAAAAATTTATATTTGGTCGTTTTATTCGGTGTTTTGTACGGTCAATGTCTAACATGAACTAATGTGTCGATAGTTAAGTAACAAAATAGTATTGTATTTTCACCATTATTTTTATTTTGTTTCATTACTTCACTATCTCAAACAAATGCTCCCTGAGGTATTATTTGAAGAGCCGCTTCTAAGGATTGCAAAATATTTTTTGGGAAGTAGTTTTATTTATATTTATATTGAATTATATGTAGAGACGTTGAGGGTCGAACAGATTTGTGAACGTTCGAGAAGGGTATATGTACTTAGTTGCCCCATTTTTGAAGTTATTTTTAATCGGATACATGAAAATTTTACATTTACAATATCTAGATATAAACTCATATAAATTTACTTGCTTAAAGTCATAATCCAAGTTATCTGTCTCATAAATTTAAGTATTTCCATTCCACGTCACGTAAACATTATCGCTATAGAATTAGTATTTGATCGATAGTATATTTTGTTCGTTTGGCGTCTCACGTAGCAGCCTGTACGCAAACACATTGCATTAGTAGCCAATTTATGTACAACTCGTCATCGTGTACGTGTGTCGAATAGCTCTGGAACGGGATGGAGTGACGCACGGACGGACAATAAACTAGCGCTCATCGACGCCTAGTGATTTATCACCCGACGTGCCATTGGCGACGCTGTACTTGGCTTGTTTGTCTTGACCAAGGACGAAATGGATTTAGTTTCTTGTTACGGTTACGGGTAGCTCGATTGCTATGTCAACATTATATTACTTCATTGGTTTAGTAAAGGATTTGTATATATGCGAAGTAAGTACTTTCTTTTAAGAGCTTCTGTCATGACAAATGAACTTATTGCTCATAATTTCTAAACTGAACTTAAAAACAACACTAAGAAAATAAATATACTCACAAAATCGAAAAAACCTACAATACAAAATAGCCCAAATAAATACCATTCCGCTAGAAAAAGTAAAAACTGATAAATTTTAGATAATAAGAATGTTTTATTACTCCATATGCAACCCCGTTATTGTTTCTAGACTAGCAATAGCTACACAAGCATTTAATAGAAAAAAAACCATCTGTTTTTTAATGCCAGAATATGGAAAACGGCAAGTATACATCTAAAGTATTATGCCCTACTTGCTATTGAACCTGGACACTGATACAAAGCGATAGGGAACAGCTAGAAATATTCAAGATGTGGCGCTGGAGAAGGATGAAAAAAATGGGTCGTGCAGAGAGGAAAATTAACAAAGAAGTACTGGAGTTAGCGAAGGATAGAAGAAGATAGTTAAAAACAATAGAGAACAGAAGATAGAAGATAATAGGATATGTGATACGACACGACCACTTCATAAAACACTATTACAGAGAAAAAGATTGAAGGAACGAGAGGAAGACCAAGGCGCAGCTATTTTGACCAAAACTAGAAGAAGGTTGGGTTGAGGTCGCGTCGTGCCGAGAGGTCAAATTACTGGCGGTGAAAGGATTGTGTAGTCGCTGGGTTCAAGTTTAATAAGTAGTTCAATGCTTATCTGCAATCTCGACGCACAGTCCATCTTGCACCGGGCCTGCGAAAAGTAAAGTTACAGCTTTCCAACGAAATAATTCTCAATTCGCAAAATTTATGAAGTTGTCTGATTTTGGTCTCTATCGATTTGATATGTCCTAATCTAAGTTTATACGTTTAGTTTACTTCATAAAATTGCATTAAGATGGATATGTAAAAAAGAAAACAATTATGATAAAAAACGTGCGCATTTCGATTTATTTTTGTCGATGTGTCAAAATTATTTAAAAAAAAATATTTTTTAAGCATTAATCCCACACAGAGCCATCTAGTCGATCAAAGTTTTATTATAAATATAAATATTTTACACCCACCCGGAACGAAATAAACATGTTCATACACACAAGTATTTGTCCCGGGCGGGAATCGAAAATCGAATCGAAAAATATAAACGGTTGAACATAGGTTTTGCTAATCTGAATAATATATATATAACATTTGTGCTGAAATCGGTTAAGGTTTACTTGATATAACCATTAACGCCGATTACATGAAAAGCGAGTACACAATGCTCTTACATTGCTCTTAGATTGAGAGAGAAAAATTAAACTTCTAATCTGATATGTGACACCCACATTAAAGTCCGACGTTTTTCAAAATTTAAACTTGGTTTCTCCACGCATTCCTGAGAAAAAGAGCATTGACAGACAGATAGACAGACAGCAGACAGCAAAGTGATCTTTGAAGAATTCCTTTTTCCTTTCTTTTACGAAACTCTGAAAATGTTTTCAAAAACTAGGTAAGAAATCTATTTCGGCAACTACCATAAAGACTTTTGACCAAAAAAAGTGGAAGTTTGAAAGTTTGCTACTTAAT
Source organism: Luffia ferchaultella (assembly GCA_949709985.1). Lineage (NCBI taxonomy): Eukaryota > Metazoa > Arthropoda > Insecta > Lepidoptera > Psychidae > Luffia > Luffia ferchaultella. The sequence goes on along the minus strand of OX453255.1, from coordinate 6,682,558 downwards.
AAACAAGTCTTGAAAAGAGGCTTTGAGGGTGTATGTTTACGACTGAAATGAGATTATATGAAAAAGATGAAACTATACTAAATCGGTTGGATTGGTCACTTGAAACGGAAAAAAATATATAGTCACTAGGACTAGAATTTCTAGTTTTATTTGTGATCATCAAACAGATACTCGTAGTCATGCGTACTATATTGTTACTGTAGCGAAATTATTGTTTCTATTACGAGTTTAGGAATATTTTTAACTTAATTTTATTCTGCACGATACGATACTTTCCATACGAGTTACCAGAATTAACAATATTCTTGTAAATCGTGTGGAACACTTTGTCAAATTAAATAAACTTCTCGTTAAATATACAAAATTCACGTTTACAATTTTTTTTTGTATTCATTACAAATTGAATCGTCGTTTTAAAATTACTTTCTTGTATAAGTTACAAAATTATAGTATAAAACACTATTTTCCTGCTACTAAACGTTCTCGTAGTATTGTCATCCTATATATTACGTTTATAACGCAAATAGGTATACGTATCGGTGGAATATAGTTTATACAGAGTTTGTATGACGTATAGGCATTAGAATTTTCCAAAAATGTTTAGCTTCACAAGGATGCGTAAAACTTATCAGTTTGCTATCAAGTAAAATGGTTACAAGTAAATGGAAGCGAAACTATTCACAAATGACAACATTCTTACGACAAAAAAAGAACATGTTTTTTGGGATCATTAACGAAAATTTGTTTTTTTTTTCTTTGTCACGAGAAACATTTCATGAAAGTCACGGCGATTTCAAAACTTCGGTCTAACTCGTCGTGTACCAATTAGCAATACAATGTCCATCAATTATCGGTCTTCACGTTCGGCTTAAACTATTCTCGGCTCGTTCAAAAGTCGATTATTCGAACGAGCCCGTTCTCGCGACCGGAAAATTATGTAAATGCCAATTTACGAAACAATAAAATCGGTGTTTGCTCAAGTTAGACCGTTAAAGTCGTCCACTTGCAACTAACCACCAGTACAATGAGCAAATACCAAACATAAAAATAAACCATTTAACGTTGGCCTTTTCAGCTGTAGTCGAATGTTACGAACGGAAGGCCAAGCTTAGCTAATAATTTATTAGTCGATTGCTTATTAAAAAAAAACCAATTAATATGTACAAGAAATGCTTTATTAAGATTTCGTAACCAAATGATAAGACACAGTAAACTTATAATTTCGCTCTGTTCGTCTGTCTGCCTGTCCGTCTGTCATCGCAGTTTTACTCGGAGACTATTGGAACTATACTATATAGATGAAATTCTAAAGCTAGGTGTTATTTATGAATCGCTATACACTGCTGCAAAATTAATACAATTAAAAAAAACCGCCCGTTTTTATTTATTAGGTATTCATTCTACTTACTGTTGAACTGTATAATGGCTAAGAGTTAAACAAATAACCGGCTAAGTAGGTATGTGAGTTGGACTCGCGCTCTGACTGCCCTGAGGGTTCAAAGAGACCCTAACTACGGAGCCAAGGATCGCAGGTTCGATTTTAGCACGGGACAAATAATATATATATATAGTATAAAGCGTATTTAAGTATGTGTATCAGTTTGCTGTTACCCATAATACAAGCTTTGCTTTGGATTAGATGGCGCTGTGTGAGATGTCTTATCCCAAGTATTATTATTGTTATTGTTAAACGTTATATTGACGTGTTTTGACTGGCCAGTTGGCCGAATGGTTAGAGACCCTAGATCCGGTGCCAAGGGTAGCGGGTTCGATTTCCGCCCGAAACAAATATTTGTGTGCATGAACATGTCTATTTCTTCCGTATCTGGGTGTATAAGTATTTATATATGTATATATTATAAAAAAAATTTAAGTATGTATATCAGTTGTTTATTACCCCATAATACAAACATAATACTTGCTTAGTTTGAGACTAGATGGCGCTGTGTGGGATGTCCCAGATATTATTATTATTTATTTATTGCTATTCGTCGCCAAAATGCCACATAAATGCATATTTCAATTTATAAATATTTTAATGTGATATAACTACAAAATAACCATTTTCGGGTTTATTTTATTTACATGTGCTTTTTTGACCTTGCTTCTTGTCAAATTTCATGAGTCTAGATCAAGGAAAGTATACCATATAGGTTTTGATTTATTCATGTGAGGTTCAAAATATGCGAAATAAATAACAATAATAGTAACACCTGGGACATCCCACGCAGCACCATGACTTCATTTTTTTATAGGGTTGCCTTAGAAGCTTGATTTTTATAGCTCCCAGGGACTGTGGACCTATAAGTACCTATTAGATATTAATTTCAACTTACACTTCCACGCGTTCCTGAGTAAAAGGGTTTTCACAAAGAGATAGACAGACAGACACACGGACAACGAAGTGATCCTATAAGGGTTCCTTTTTCCTTTTGAAATACGGAACCTTAAAAACACGTATATATTGATCACAGTTCAAACAGCAAATGGCTAATGTAACTTCACAGGCACGTCTTTCGTAACCTACAAGTACTAGATATCTCCACGCGTACGTGTCTGCATGAGTAAAAAGGTCTTGACAGATGGACAGACAGACAAAGAAGGGATCCTATAAAGGTTCCTTTTTTATTTCCGAGGTGCGAAACCCTAAAAAAAGCAAAAAAAAAATTAAATTGGGAAAATCATTTAAAAACTATGGGTATACATAACAAAATAAAATCGCAAATAAATAAATTAATATGTGTATAATTGTTGTAAAAATATAAACATAAATAGAAATAAATTCACTAATCTCTCGACTTCCACTTTGATACTAGTAATTCCTTTAGTTTTTGTCTAAATCACGGAACTTTATTAACGGCTTCTCAGTTTGGTTAATCCAACTGAAAATTGAGCCGAGCTGGACATAATAAGTAGAAGGTTGTTTCATTTTAAGGAGTAACCATTCTTAAGCTGAACCGAACAAAAGTAGTTTGACCATACAGAGCCTGAAAATAGTAGCCCAATTGATATAACTTTTTGAACACGTCTTTCTAGTAATAAATTCATTTGTGACAAATCTACTGTATTCGCTAAACTGTTTGGTTAAATTTTTTATGTCTACGTTCAAATAAAAAATTGTTAAAATTAAACGATCCCTAGGTATATATTATTTTTCAAGGATGTTGTACGTAAGCCATATCTCCCTAGTACTTTATCAAAACCAATTATTGATTTCTCTTTTTTAAAGAAACCGGTACGTAATACGTACTCAATTAATGAACTTTGACTTTCAATAAATTTAAAATATTTTACTTTAATAAAAATTTAATCTTGGAATCTTGGTTGCATATTTACATACAATTTGTACCAATAATGTACATTATTATATTGACCTGTAAAACTAATTCCTTTGTTATTCCTCAGAGTTCACGCTATATAAATACCAAATTCATCAAAATCGATTTTGCGGATTAGTTCTGAATAGGTAACATATATTAAAGTTATCTCTGTGTCGTTTCTCAGGGTTCAAACTATCTAAACCAAAGTTCATAAAAATCGGTTCAGTTTTAGCTGTGAAAAGGTTAAGTTAGACAAACACCTTCTCTTTTATAATAATAATATACTTATGGTTTATTTCAGTTACCAAGTTCAGTAAATTAATACATAGAATTACTTAATTTGTTTTAAATTGAATATATGAGTCTCAATCTTTTTAATTTCATTATACGTGCATTTTATATACAACAAACTATGTGCGAAAAGACTTTGCCCCGACCTAATATATTCTTTACTATTTCAAATATTAACATAATTGGAAATACTAATAATAATAGGTAATCTTTATTTCAAACATTTACTTTTACATTAAAAATACTTTAAGCAGGATAAACTTACGTTGCATTCAAATCTAATTAAATCTAGAAAACCATATGGTCGACGCAACAAGCAGATACGATACTACCACAGAAAAAACACAACGGCAATGTTTTGCTACGGGTCGCTAGTTATTATATAAAGAAATAACTTTTCTTCAATTTCAGCTTGTTCCCACGATCGATTAAATATCTTCACAGTGATTTGTAAAGCTTGTAACGTTGAGTACCACATAAACAGGTCTTAAAGCACTTTAGCGACACCTAACACCCGACACCGCGTTGAGTTTCTCTAGACAGTGTACAAACAATTGACTAGGGACTTAAACTCCTCAAGGATATAATATTACGTGTATTGCGTTTGTTAATCCATGCTTAGTGCAAACAAGCGAAACAAGCGATGCGACGTCGCTCAGTGTATCATTGGGTTTATTTCTGTAATTAATTTGATTATCGTATTAGCATGTTTATTATGATTTGTAATAAACTGGTGTTTAAAAAAACAGTCGAAGAAGTTATATACTACCTACGTAATAACTCAAATTACTGTCAGGACATATTGAAATATTGAAATTTTATTATAATTAAGCTTTATTTAAATAAGTATGTCAAAAACTTTTAAATGGATCAATCAATCAACATTTTTTTAAAATATATATTTATTGAGGATGAATTAAACCCCGTGCGCAATTAATTTAAAGAAATTGAAGTGTTTCAGACAGGAATTTAATCCATTCATTCCAATTAACCATATCTTGGTATGTCGGAGAGAACTGTAGGCACTACTGAGTTTAAAATTATAAAGTAAAATTACACAAGTTGGTTTTTTAAAGTGATTAAATATTACTCACGTCGTAACAAACATGGCTTTTCTACATATGAAAGACACGAAAAATGAGGGTTTCATCTTCACTATCATCGTTTAATAAATAAACACCTAACACCATTTTCAATTAAATTAATAAGTATTTAAATTACCTACTGCCAGACTGGATTATTGACGACGTGACACAAAAATATTTATACCTAAGTCTAATTTCGATTTACGAACTATTTAAATGGCCACTGTTCCCAATATGACCACGATATGTTTTGGTTTAAATCACGCGCAGGGTCTCGATTATTTCATATTTAAATTTGGGTTTGAAAAAATGTTGATTTAAACATCTTGGTAGATATAGATAAAAGATTCGAACTTGGAGGCGCCATAAATAAAAAACTAAAAGCCAATTACAGATCTTCACAAATAGAATTAAATTAGTACATCGATAGAGTGAACAAATTTTAAACACGTTCATGGTCAATTAGTTTCTAAAATTATAGTTAAACTGATAAAGAAATTACACATGTATACATAAATAACAAAAAAAACTTATTCGAAGGAACCCCCATACACAAGTGTAAAATAAATTATGCCCTATATTGAACGCACTAGACATAGAAACCTCCGACTACCGCTGGGATACTATTATTATTTATACATATATTATTGTTAGTTGTATTTCTTATTGTAATTTTCGTCCTGAATACTACCTCATTAATAATATCTGGGACATCTCACGTATGGTCATCTAGTCTTCAGAACAGTGTCCCTGAACTCAAAATACATGTGTACTATTTCAATTTTAAAATTTGTATATAATGTTATGTAATGTAATGTAATGTAAAATGTGTAATGTAAAATATCTTCCTCAGCCCATTTTTTACCCCACTGCAGGGGCTTAGGCCTCCCCCAGGGAGAGGGGGGCTTGGAGCTTAAATCCACCACGCTGCTCCACTGCGGGTTGGGGATTGTAACGACCGCCATCTATTGACAGCGTCCGGGACCGACTGCTTAACGTGCTCTCCGAGGCACGGAGTCAGTGATAGTTATGTACTTAAGTCAGGTAAACTCATTGGTACACGCCCGGATTCGAATCATGACCCTATGGCCAATGGCCCTATGGCATTGCGCTTTGGGCTATCACGACACTCATCACACACCTTAAAATATCTATATATGTATATATTACAAACAAAGGATATTTAAGTATGTATATCAGTTGCCTGGTATCCATTAATTCAAGGTTTGCTTATAGTTTGGGACTTCATAGCGTTGCGTGGGATGTCCCACGTATTATATATGTGGGGTCGTATTAACCTAAATAACCTATCTCGTATTTGTAAACGTTTTTTATTTGTCATGTATGATACATTCATAAACGTCCATAAAAATTAATCACTCGTCTAGTAGAATTTTCGCTCGCAGCTGAACAGCACATGCTTGGAATTTGTCTACCGAGAATTTTTTTCGTTGTGATTTATGACCGCCCCAAACTAGCCGGAGTGAGTTGTCTTGTCAGAGAAGCTGCGATTCCATGTCTGCTCACTATTTTTTTTTTCAGTTCATTTATTTTTATAATAGCTTTTGCATAAACTGAGATTCAACCATATGTTTCACGTTAACACTCTTAAAGAATATTCTAAGAAACTCTGCGTTTGATTTTCATAAAAATACTTGAGATATTCAATAGTTTTTTCTACCTTGATCAGATATTAATAATTATTTTTTTGATTTGAATTATTTTTTGGTAAAAACTGCCTAAAAATGAAATAGGTAAGTTTAAACTACAAAGCTTTTTAACTTTTGGTGCCCGAATCGATATTGCTGTTTGCCATTTCGTGTGTTAGGTATAACTGTTACATTTGAAATGCAATACAAATATCTAAATTCAAATCAGTAAAGACACTCTATTTAAGTGTATGTAAATCGAATACCTTTCTCCCTATTTTAGACTTTTAGTACAATATGCCATTGAATTGGTACAGTTTTAGAATTAACTGTAAGTTTCTAAAATCCAATAGTTACATCCAGGCCTACAAATGTTCATACACAAAAATGTTGTTTATTCAAATTTAATTAGACATAGGCAATGATTTTTGAAAGTTATCACAGCTAAAGATGTACTTAGATTTTGGGTACAGCCCAAACACATAATATTAATTAACTAAAATGTTATCTATGCCTTTTGACGTGGTTTTCAAGGTACATCACGAAAACAAGATATTTACAATCCACAATATGAACGAATACCGTTGGATTTGAATTGTTATAAACAACAACAAAATGAGTCATATTATTTTTGTAGTTTTGTTTATTTTCAGTGCACGTTTTATCATTAACTGCTGTTAATAAATTCCAGTATTTGCTATCATATTATTTTCCTCGTGCCCAAACACAACGGTATGTTAATATGAGAGGATCCTTCTAATCAACAACTCACAGCATCCGAATGGATTCTCAGAAACCGTAGCCGGTGTCGTGTTATGGCGTGTTCAAATTCCTTGAAATATTCACTCGTGGGCATAATATGCTCATTATTGACATGGCCTATTCCTAAGAAGTCTATTTTAGAATTAGCAATTTTAAAAGAGTCCGCTTTTACTTTTTTTATGGTTTTCTGTGCAAACTGTTATGTTTTAAATATAACTCTATTATTTTTCACCGAAAAAAATTTCAGCAAATAAAAAACGTTTATTTTCTGACAAAAGAAAAATTTATTTATGAATTTGGATGAAGTCAGTAGAGTCATTACAATATTTTATTTTAATATAAGACGTAGGTGTGAGATGGTTAGATATACATATTATGTCATCATCATCATCAGCCCATTTTTTACCCCACTGCACGGGCTTAGGCCTCCCTCAGGGTGAGGAGGGGGGTTTGGAGCATAAATCTACCACGCTACTCCACTGCGGGTTGGGGATTGTAACGACCGCCATCTATTGACAGCGTCCGGGACCGACTGCTTAACTGCTTAGCTCTCCGAGGCACGGAGTCAGTGATAATTAATGTACTTAAGTCAGAAAAATCTCATTGGTACACGCCCGGATTCGAACCATGGCCTTATAAATTTGATACAAGGTTCGTTGCGCTCTGGGCTATCACGACACACATATTATGTACGCAAGCCGAAATTATAAAAGATCGATGCTAAAAAGAAAACAGTCATATAAAAATTAAAAAAAAAGACCACTCAAAAGAAAAATTTACTGGAAAAAAAACATGCTCTAAAATCTATAGATTTTTTTCAGAAATATTAAATGCACCTTGCAATGTTTAATACATATTATATATTTGGAATTGGTTATTTAGTTGATACCACATATCGATACAATAACAAAACATTTTTCCCCTTTTGTTTTACAGCACATGCGCTATATTTGAATGTTTTACCCTATATCACTTCCACAATTAATGCGGATCTAACGAAACATCATATATGAAAATCCATAAAACCATTTAAGCTACGGAGCGTGCCAAAAAAATTGACACACATTCGTAAAACATAACCCTCCTTCTGGGGCACTTTGGTTAAAATCGTCTATTAGTTAATCAAAGTTGATGTAGTGTAAATGAAGATAACCTAGTTAAAGTTTCAGTAATCAAACAAAGCCTGATAACGCCACCTTATAGTCGTGTGCTCGTGTAAATGTATTAATTTGTCGTTTGTTTGAGATAGGCGTTGCATCGTATATTAATGTCGAGAAATCGTCTTACAATTTAAGTATCCCAAAGTAAAATGCTTAATCCAATTATTTGATATAAACGTCGCAACGCAAACGCAAACGCAAAAAATAAGGGAAATGTTACTGTGGTTTTGTGAAAGGGATTTTTGGTGAGGTGTTAAATACTAACAAGATGGGTAAGATTAAAATTTTATCCTTTGCTATATAGGTACGTAGTTAACTTATTATACTCTCCTTCCTTTTCAAAGTTCCGTAGCCACTAGGAATCTTGTGACTGTGTCTGAGTGTCATAGCCACATATCACTTTCATTTTCATTTAATTTTGTTTTTGTATTTTATTGTCGCGAACATTAAGTGACATTACGATTTGATAAGTGACAAGTGACATTTGAGTGAGTGCGTCCTCTTCAACAAAATTATAGAAATCATACCTACGCTATTTCACATGCTAGATTATAACAAACTAATGATTATACTTTTTGAATTTCGGAAAAATACCAATTATTACCTGAGATACTCGTATAACAAATCAAAATTTGTGTTTTTACAACCCACTTGTGACGTCACTCGGTACCACTACTACGTACAAATTATCCACGTTAGCCCATAGTAATGTAACCGAGAGACGCCATCACGATTTATTTAAAAAATTTGTGTCTTCGGCATTTTTGTAGATATCAATAAAATTCTTTCACTTATTAGTTTTTCTTAATAAATATAACATATTTCTATATAAAAAGAAATAACAAGACCCGCTCATTATTATTTTTTTGAAATTTCATTGTGACGTTGCGTCGCAGTATTTTCATATTTCTACAACCTATTTAACTATCGTCAACTAAAGTTAGAATAGTTTAATTTTGTCATCTCTAAAACACCGATGGAACCTTTATGCATGTCTGACATTCTTCGATTTTTCTTTTAGTCGAGTTTTACTTAGTAATCAGTCGTTTAAGCGTATGTTATATGGGAATGTTCTACATATGTTTAATTTTATATTACCGAGAAGGACTATATAGAAGCATATTAGGCAAAGTTCCAAGTTCGTCGGGGATGCGACGACGACGACTACACGCTGACGACGTCGAGCGGTCGCCATGTCTTCATTTAGGTCACGCTATGATTTTATCTTTATTAGGGCCTAGATGTTATTGTGATGTATACGTTATTATTATTTCTACGAAAGGCCGTAAGATTAGTTTAAAAGATATTTTACGTCTTAAAAATACCAGCCTTTAAAATCCACCAAGCGGCACTGGAGCAGCGTGGTGGAATAGACTCCAAGCCCTGTTGCCCTGGGGGAGGCGTAAGCCACTGCAGTTGGGCATAATGGGCTAGTGGAATGGAGTTCGTTAAGTTAAGAAAAAAGCTAAAAAAAAATAAAGTATTATTCGCTATATGTTCATGATTAAAGCATAGGTCGCGACAGGAATTCCTATGCCCGTCTTTAGAAGAAAAAAACAAAGTTGACCGCCTCAATAAATCGTAGTCGGCTTTATCAATAAATTGTGTACGTACAGACATACACATATATAGAAAGCGGTTTAATAAGATCGTTTATATTCGGTCCTCGGCGCCGGTCGCTCTCACCGCTCCTTGCGTACGCGCCCCGGGACCATGACAAATGGATTGAGGCGCGTTTCCTTTCGGTACCTAACATACTAATAACTTACATATTAAAGTTCAAGGGGTGCTTTTTCACATCTCAGAGTTAGCGGAGGGGGATGGGAAGTTTAGGATTCCCTTGGGAAGGGCTCGAAATTCCTAATATTACTAAAATATTCAATATACCCAAACGCTTTAATTCGCAGAGCATTAAAGTAGATTAGAGTTGGCATAGGTAGGCGGATACGCTGCTTCCTTCAAGTATGCTGTATGCGACATCAAATCATATCAAAGATGTAAGTGAAACGGAGGAACGACTTAAAAGAGAGGGTTCAGACCGTGTCTATTCCTCGGTGTATTTCTGTATCAATATTTACAGAAAAAATATATGTAAATATATAATAGGAGAAATACTGTACCAGGGTGGTATGTTTTTTTTTAATATCTCGTTTAGTTGTTTTAGAATAAATTCTTGAAAAACATCATTTCTGTCGATTCTTCGTTTTTAAAAAGCCATAAATTTGATATTAATGCGAATTTAAAAAAAAAAAAATAAAAACTAAACAAGCCGCAGTGAGACATCATTTCTTAATGACCCTGCAAATATTGGTTCCAATTCATACACATTTCAGGGGTGGAAACAGTTACGGCCCGTAGGCTGTTTCGAGGGGTTTTTATAGGTATATTTGGGGATTTGCTCTTGTCATCTCTGTCACTCAGGAATGGTCGAGGAAGAGAGATTGAAACGGAAATAGCGATCCCAATTCGAAGTCACAGGGGCAAAGACTATCCCCTTAATCGTTTTCTAAAATGATATAAACCTGAGACTTCTTGAGAATTCTTACTTATATTCTTTGTGTGAGTAATTATTTTTGGGACACGTGTATCTGAACAAATACCGTCATATGACACTTCTAACCTATTCAATTGTCTGTGGTCAAAGTATTATTTGGGTATGATTTTCGCTATCACCAAATAAATGTATTTTGAATGTCGTAATTAACATAGTTTTGTACATAAAACAATGGATATGTCATCAAAATGAAGTCACTATACAATAATACCATAACGATTTCTTAAAAATTAATATAAAATTATCGGGAAATGTAGTTAATTATGAAATATTGAGATTAGAAGTTAAAGAGTGTGAAGTGCGAGTCGAAATCTTGTGGAAAGGGATCCATACTATAAATCATTACATATGATTATGTTTTTTTTTTTAAATTAAATTTAGGATAGAAGTTGAACTCGATTCCATATAATAAGCTTATCTGAATAACAAATAGATCAATTAATTACTTCTTAGTGAAATTAAGCAACACATTTTATACGCATTCTCCCTTCACAAATATTTACCATTTCCCGTAAAGCCTTTCAGCGACTTGCAACAAAAGAGATTACGTCAACGTATATCACATAAAGTGAAAATTGATAAAATTGACTACGATCACAACCTCGATGCGCCATGCGCACTGTTTATACCACATATGAAAATCGTCCTGGTTCTAATCAAAATCTTTTTCGGTGCAACTCGCCGTAGGACTAAGGATATAGTTTAGAATTTCCTATAAACTATGAATGAGGCTCTATGTACTATTTTTTTTTTGTAGCTACGCAGTTTCATAGATAAAGGAGGTCAAATGATAAAATTTTATATATTTTCTTTTGTATTTTATAACCAATACATTCTAAATTTATAAAAAACCGGCCGAGTGTGAGTCGCACTCGCACATGAAGGTTTCCTTATCACTGTGCAATATAATATAAAGAGACACGCTTCTTGTATGGGACCCCCTTTATTTTTAACTTTATTTCATTATTTCATTTCATTTTTATTATTTGTTCTTGCAATAGCAATGAAAGCAATGAACTCACCATTACCAATCACTGAAATCGACGAAAAAAACGCGTGTTTTACGTCTTTAACTTTATTTTAATTTATTATTTGCGGCCATAGTAACGTACCCTCTGTGTGTGTACAAACCACAACCTCACATCTACCCATTACGGTTCACACGATATAGCCCTGTAACAGACAGACGGACGGACGAACAGAGGAGGCATAGTAATAAGGTTCCTGTTTGTAGGCTTAGGGTATGGAGCCCTAAAATATACTTACCATATCAGCCCATTATGCTCCCATGCAGTGATTAGGTTAGGACTCCCCTTGGGATAACAGTACTTAGAGCTTTATCCATCACGCTGCTCTAGTGAGGGTTGATGGATTTTAACAACTTTAACACTTACTCTACTATACGAATTCTTATCACCTCATCATCATATAACTTAATGAGTATTCGATATTTATAATTTACTTTTTATTTTTATTGAACAACGGTTAGATATAGAGCTTAACACGCAACAGAAAACAGAGAGAAAATAAATGTTTTGTATGATTTATATCGATTTGAAATAACTTGACTTTAGATGATCGCAGACTCCTCCACCCCTTACTGTGATTTTTTAGCCCACAACCCTAATAATTTGTGGCTGCCTGCGTAGTCAATGATGGCCACATACAAGAGTGAAGTTTGTAATTTACCTATTATGCATAACATATTTACGTGATTTACTAGACCATAAACAATCTAAATTGTGATGGAAAAAAGAAATGGGAATAGATACTTTCATGGACCACGTAGAAATTGTTGATCACTACAAAAGTACCACATTCCCATCGTGTTACAACCGATTCCAAGTTATTGGCAGTTTAGAAACTTACGATTTTAATAAACTGATATTTACATAATCCATACACGTGCATTTATTATAATCTTTTACGTAAACTAAGCATCTCGTAAGATATTCGTGACAAAATCTAGATGTATCAAGGTAAAAACGACGATGTCGAGCGAGTGTATTGAAACACGAAAAATAAATCCAAATGTTATATATTAGTTTTGGTCATATAATTCTTAAAAATCCAGTAGCAGTTTCGGGTAAACGTCAAGGCACGGCCGGCCGTGTTGTGTGTATTCAAGCAATTCTCGCTCAACGACACGCAATAATGAGCTCCGCCGTGTTTGCTTCGGCTGTTAGCGCTACCAGCTCTCGGGCTATATCTCAAAACGAGATTTGCCGTGAAATTGCGGGTAACTGTAACGATAATGTCCGTTGATTTTGAACGTGATTAAATAATAATATTGACAGTGAATATGCACGCACAATAATGTTGTAGGAATCTGTCTTTACTCCATGGAAGTATATTAGACATAAATTATGACCGAGTTTATGCGGCTATTGTATAGTATATATAAATAACTCCAAAGTTAATGCAAAATATTATTGATTGCTCAATGAAAAGTATTCTAATACTAGGTTTTCCATTAATATCTCGTATTTTTTTTTTAAGCCCAAAGCGCAACGAACCTGTCTCAAATTTATAAGTCCATAGGGCCATGGTTCGAATCCGGGCATGTACCAATGAGTTTTTCTGACTTAAGTACATAACTGTCACTGACTGTGCCTCGGAGAGCACGTTAAGCAGTCGGTCCCGGGCGCTGTCAATAGATGGCAGCCGTTGCAATCCCCAACCCGCAATGGAGCAGCGTGGTGGATTTAAGCTCCGAACCTCCCTCACCTTGGGGGAGGCCTAAGCCCCTGCAGGGGGGGGGGGTAAAAATAGGCTGATGAGGAAGTGAAGAAATTTTTTATAATAACACTATAAGCATTTATTTCTTTTTTATGTTACTATTTTAATAAATTTAGTTGTAATGTTTTTTTTTTGTTGCACCCGCCCGTGACGTGTTGACTTGCCGCGAGCAATTACTAGAGGCTTTTCACACTTGTCCGCTAACTGTCAGCAGTTTGCGTTAGGAATGGTGAAATGTCACAGTCCCGTCCGACTAGTACTGTAGTACTGTCGTCTTTCGAAAGGCTTGCACTTCTGTGGAAACTATTTTAGCGGGTGATTTTACAACTGACAACACGTGAAGAATGTTTTGCTAGAATTTCCAACATTAAGAATATATTGAGAGTCAAACGCAAACTGTTTATGGAAATTCTTTTCGTTACTATTGTAACATAATGTATGGAGGTTTAAACCTGCATATGGAACGGATTTTTTTGCATGGTTTTTGATCCCACTGTAATTAATGTCTGAAGGCACTTGAGATAGAAACAACAACGTACATTTTGTGTTCCTTATACGTAAAAAATTTCTGTGTTTCCGTGAATAGTCAATCCGAACTCTATCGTTTAAACATTTTTGATCTAACAAACATGAACATAGTACATAAAATCTGAATTTAATATTTTTTCCGTGTGCGTGAAAATGAGATAATAGTAAGTACCTACCAACTTTCTGTTTTTATTTTTAATATAAAAATACATAAACACATGTAAAAGTTAACATTTTTCTTGATAGAACCGTTCTAGGACGATTATAATTATGTAATGTAATTAACAGACGTGCAGTCTGCGCACGCACGTGGGCACATTGTTGGTTTTAGTGAGAGCCTGAGCTACTGTTTGCCAAGTTCGTCAACCTTATGCCTCAAAACATAAAGGCTACATTGGTTTGTTCGTATAGTCAAATTGTTATTGTAATCTAAGACAGCAACACTGAGCGGTGTGTCCGAAGCACGGACGTCTCGAGTTGTCACATTTATTTTCTTTTTGCGTCCGAGCCCTTCGTCGGACGACGACCTGAGACTTTAATGTAGGGTCTGCGCTCGTCGCTACTTTGGAAACTTTCTCAATATTGCGTAGTGACAATCTTTTATGTGTTTGTAAAGTTCGAATGGTTGTAAAAAATAGGCAGCTTCTATTCATGTACAACTTGAATCAATAAAAAATCTTAATACTATATTAAAACGATAGATACGGTTGACAATTAGTTTATTTAGTTTTCAGTTGCTGTCCATTTTCGGATTGTTTTTTAAACCACTGCTGATAAGACACCTTAAAATGTTCAGTTGTTTAGGATAAACTATGTCCTAAACACATTTCGAGCGTTGAAATCCTGAGATATTTCAGAAAAAAACTAAATACTCAATGGACAGATTCTTCTTTGATATAAACGTATATTTTTGAATGTAAATGTACAACGTACATACGACATATAAATATAGAAATAGCAACAAAGTAAGTCTGAAGTTAAAAGTGATGTATTTCTTATAATATTTGTGACAACCCTGCCCTTACTCGTAGCAAGTTACGGTACATTTGTGTTGTGTTGGGGGCCGGGGCTCAGCGTGTAAGTTAGTAGCGACTAGCGACGTGACGTGGCTTTGTTTGTTTACTGTGAGCGTCCTTCCACGAACGCTATACCGTCCCGTACGTATCGAGGGCCCTTACTGAAATAACTATTATAACAATAATATTTTTATAATTACAATTATTCGAACTTACACTTCTTGTTAAGGCAATATTATCTTAGCACGTAAGATTGATGTTTGCTTTTTAAATATCTCGTTCTCCTATCGAACATGTTTACTTAATTAGTTACTATATTCACTGTAAATTAATAACTTCGTGTTATTTATTTTGTTATGTTTTAATTATGAAGCTTTTGATGCAATAACTATCAATAACTTCTAAAAAAATTGGAAATCAAACAATTTAACTGCGCAATGACTTTTATACTTTTTGACTAGAATTTTTCAAAGATATTATTTTGGGATATTAAATAATAGATATATAGGTTAACACCTTTTTGAACTTCAAAGAGCTTGCTGAAAGAAAGTCGAAGGTAATTTATGTGTAGTTTATGAAAAATCAAAATCGAAAAATGGACAATCAATGTAATAGATTTTTTTTTTATTTTGCCCTTGCGGTGGGAAGGCAGATTAAACTCTACAGTTTGTATAGTATGTGGGAGTTGCACCAACTAAACAACCGCCTGAAGCAGAATAAAGACGCGTGTCGTTAGCCTGAAAGCTCCAACGACTTCATCGAAACGGCCAAAAGGCACACTAGGGTGTCACCGGCGCGAATGTCATAGAACGAGCCGAAGACTTTATGGGATGTTATAAGGCTGGTAGCGCAAGAAATCAGTAAGCGTGGTAAAAATTAGGAACAACAAACCTTTAACTTCAATCTTTCGTTAATCTTGATCTGTTTACGGTTTACATATTTTGGTGACCCAAAGACAAAGACAAAAGACGAGCTTGTGTTGTTTTAAAAGTGTGTGTCAGTTTTCCTTAGCCATTATTGTTTCTAAAGCCAAATCGTTTTAGGTACATTTACGAGAGAGCAATTCAGTGGACCAAATTGGACAAAAGTTTTACTAATAAGACTTACTTTAATTTAGATAATTATTCATTAATCAATCAAAGCATGTGAAAAAATCGATCAAAATACAGAAAAGTAGTGCAAAGTCAAGTAATTCGATATTACCTACATATTGAATGCATGGGATGTATATGAGATCAAATATGTTGAAGCGCATTAAGATCCCACTTTCAAAGCTCTTTTAGAAGAAATAAATAACTTGTAATTTAGATTAATGAAGTTTATAAAAGCACCAAGTGAAAATTTTATCAGAATCACTAACACTTTTATAAAAAACATAATATTTAAGTAAAATACTTTGAGTAGTTTAGCCAATCATAAAAAATATAAGGAGCCTCAAGCTGCAACTTATTAGGGGAATAAACTCGAAAATGTATCTAGAATTTTTAACAGTAGGGTGTAAAAAAGATGTAAAAAAGGAAAGAAATCTTGAATTTCGTATTAAAAACTACATTACTGAAACAGCCAGAAAACTAAATCTGCGATGTACTTGTAGTAACTATGGGAAGGAATTTAAGCCTCTATTTTAAAACTTTAAGTTGCGTGCTCGCAACATATTATAATATTGGCTTTTCGCCCGCGGCTTTGTCTTTGGAGATTACACAATTGTACGGGGACAGTTGAAGGAACGCTATTCTCCAGGATCGACACTGTAAGAGTTTCTAGAACATTTTGAAACTTAACTATCTACAAAAAATCTATACTTACATAGCAAAAAAGATTATATTACTCCTGACAACCTCCTTTTTATGTGTGCAAAGTTTCATTAAAATCGATCCAGCCGTTATGGAGATCAGCCCGGATGGACAAACAGAAAATAAACAGATAAAATGTAGCCTACACTGACGAAAATGTCAGCATGAAAAAAGGATATTGTATACTTAAATCGTGGTATTACTTGATTTAGCGTAACACTGTGTATTACACCGTGCGGCTGCAGGACAAGTCTGTCGGTGTACTTTTGATATGTCCGTATTAATATTATATTGTAAGTATTGAAGTCTAAAGTATATGTTGACCTTATATTTCTGAAATATACGTTGGTCTGTACCACAGACAAGTCAACCTTATAGACCACGCTTTGACAGAGAGTAGCATTCGCCAAGGCTATGTAGTGACACTACATAACTACGTCTCTTGTGAGCGGTCAGTTTTGAACGAGCCAATGAAAACTAGCTGACCTCTCCCCGCACCCCGCCACTTTTTGACGATTTCGTTTTTGTACTGACGTTTATTAAAGCGTGGTCTATAGGTTGACTGGTCTGTGGTCTGTACGAAGGATTTATCTAAGTGTATATCCTTTTCCAAGGTCTAATCTATCTCCGTACCGAAATTCATCAAAATCTGTTAAGCGGTTTAGGCGTGAAAGCGTAACAGACAGACAGAGTTAGCTTTACTAACTTTAACTTTAGCAGATTGCAGTTGATTCGCCAGTAAACTTTTAATCAGTTTGACAATTTAAATACAATGTTAAACAAATATTAATAGAATAATTACAATTTATGTAAACACTAAAATGTGTAATAATTATTTACAACATTACCTAACAAAAGAATATGAATACATAATTCAATATCAGTAGCGACAGTGTTTGGATTGTCCCCGAGAGTCCCATCATCGAGGTTCCAAACGTTCAGAGGTGATTGGGCTGTAGCAATGATTTTATGTATTGCGAGACTGAAAATTAAAGGACCAAGTGGGTCTCCCTGTTGTGCTCCCACTTGAGAAAGTATCAGAGAATTGCTGAAGAAAATGTTGCTATCTTGTGTATAACATTGGTTTAAAACGGGTATAAAGATGGTATTAAATCCTTTACTTCAGAGAGAAGTGTGTCACGTTCAACACTGTTAAAGGCGTTTTTTATATCTAATTTTACTAATACGTAGTTTTGATTTTCTTTAAAGGTTAAAAAGTTTAAACATGAATATATGTATTTTAAAGACAGTTTAAATATAATAAAATTATTTTATAATTTTTCAATAATTTTTTTGCCCCCAGGCGATGTGGGCAGCGACAGTGGTGCTGGCGGCATGGCTATTAGCCGCCACGAGTGCAAGTGGCCTTTGTGGCGACGCTCGTCTTCGCTGCGCTTACCGTTCGGGGTGCGGCGCTGCGCTCAACAACTACATGCTGTTATGCGCAGACGTGTTAGCTGAGCCCGTACACCGCTGCCCTGAACCTTGCCAGCACGCTCTCATCGCTTTGACTTCTACGGAAGAGGGAAAGGATCTCATGAATGTTAGTATGAAAATAATATTAACTTACCTTTGTTTCCTGGTGGTATAGGCAGAAACTATAATATTGTCTCTACTTGGTACGGACCTGACATACGCTTTCACTTTATTGATGTTTGAGCGTCGTTTTATGTAGCTTTCTGTTTCGGGGGCTTAAAAATTGACTCTTCGTCAATAGGTATCTATCACTATCTCTGTAACTATCACTGTCTGTGCTTCGGAGAGCACGTTAAGCCGTTGCCTTCAATAGATGGCAGTCGTTAAAATCAACCAACCTGCACTGGAGCAGCGTGGCGGATTAAGCTTTAAGCTCTCTCGTTCTGAAGGGAGGCCTAAGCTCCAGCAGTGGGCTATTAATGAGCTGATGGTATAGTATAGTAGTAGGTACCTTAGATTAGTTGGATTGGAAGTAACGACTGACATTGTTCATATAAAACTATTTATAATTTATTATAGTTTTGTGTTTGATAGTTTTATAATGTATTTAAACGATTAATAGAAAATATATTTTATTATACATATACCAATAATGGCAACAATCACGCCAAAAACAAGATGGGATGTTAATGGTTTTGTTACATATAAAAGTGAGCTGCGTATAAAGAGACCTTATGAAGCCTCATCATTCGTAATTCAGAAAATATATGTCCCGTGACGATGATAAAAAATACTTCATTAACCATATTTGGTCAGATTGAAGGTCACGACCTATTTAATTAACAGAGACAATTGATTGATAATGATTGATGACTAGTTAAAAGGTTAAATTGTCATAAACGTCTAACAAGTTCATATAACAACAATAAATATTTATTGAGTCAAGCAAAGTGTGCACTTGTCACGTCTCTAGTAATGACCATTGTTTATAGGCAGTTCCAGTCAATTGTCGGAGTAGCTCTATATATCTGTGATTGTCGGTGTTAGACAGTAGCTACGCTCCGCAATAAAATCTAATTTAGACAACTCTCTCGAGTCAAGACGCCCCGCCCCGTAGGTTGTCGACCCACTATTCTGGGTTTTATCATCAAGATCTGTGTTCAATCAATTATATAATACTTTATTATTTTTGTACTGTTAGTTTTTCTATAACATTAGTTGAATTCTGCGATAAAATCGGATTCTAAAGATTAACATCTGTAAAATCGTTTATCGTATCTTGCGTAAGTATTGATGACTTCTGTAAAAGAACATTAATTTAATTTGTTTATCGTTTCTTTCAAAATGAGAAATTCAAATCAATTTTTAATGCCGGATTTGGGCTGTGGTTTTGGAAACATATATGTAGTACTATTTTTATTATTTATATATATATAGAATTTATAGATATTATTTGTAGATATCTTTTATATAATAGATATATATAATATAGATATAATAGATAATCTATACTAATATTATAAAGCTGAAGAGTTTGTTTGTTTGTTTGTTTGTTTGTTTGTTTGTTTGTTTGTTTGTTTGTTTGTTTGTTTGTTTGAACGCGCAAATCTCAGGAACTACTGGTTCAAATTGGAAAATTATAGTTGTGTTGGATAGTCCATTTATTGAGGAAGGCTATAGGCTATACTACATCACGCTACGACCAATAGGAGTGGAGCATCAATGAAAAATGTTGCAAAAACGGGAAAAATTATTCCTTTTGAGAGATTCCGTCGCGCGCGCTGCGTAAACGGTTAATGTTAAGCAAAAATCATGTACTACGGAATTGTTCCCCTTTAAAAGTTCTAACCAAAAATCCGCTGCAGCATATGTGTATCTTTTAAAGATAACTTACTATAACCTTTTTTATGACAATCAAATTTGTTCTAACATTATGTACTATTTGCGAAGATGTTTTTAAACGTAATATTAATCCTTATCAAATTAAATACGTTAGTTGTCTTAAGCATTTCATGCATATTATAATTGCCCTTTACATCACAAAATTTAAATTAATATCTTAGCAGTTTTTATCGAAATATGAAAACTATAGCGGGAGAAAATAAATTCGCTGTCTGCCTCTGTTCGTTAACTTTTTACTTCCAAACCACGCAATAGACTTTGATACGGTTTTCAGCATTATCTTATTTTCTTATTATCTTATAATCTATTAAACTATATAATAGAAATACTTATTATAAAGCTGAAGAGTTTGTTTGTTTGTTTGAATGCGCTAATCTCTGAAACTACCAATCGCATTTGATTTTTTTTTGCCTTTGACAGCCTGAATCTAGCGGAGGGTTATAGGCTATATATATGAAAACGAACTGTCTGTCTATTCGAGCAAATAGGTTTCGGCCAAAACAGCTTAACCGATTTTGATGCAACTTTACACATATGGAAAGGATGTAGTCAAAAATGACATACAGAACTTTTTGTATGTCTGTCTGTACGTCCATCTGTCTAAACCAATTTTAATGAAACATCACAAGTATGAAAAGAAGGTCGTCAAAACTAACAAATGTTACTTTTTGTCCGTCTGTCTGTCTGTACGTGTATCTGTCTATTTGAGCTAATCTCCAAAACGGCTAAACAGATTTTAAGGAAACTTTGCAGACGGTAAAGAAGGTTGTCAAGAGATTTGACATTAGCTATTTTTTGTCCGTCTGTTTGTCTGTACGTCTATGTGTCTATTCAATTCAATTTTATCTATTCGAGCTAATTTCCACTACGGCTGAACAGATTTTAATGAAACTTTGCAGACGTGAAAGAAGATTGTCAAGAGTGTGATAAGCAACTTTTTGTGTTTGTTTGTCTGTCTATCTGTCTGTAGTTTGTCCACACTGACACTACAGCCAAAACTACTAAGTCTAGGAAGCTTAAATTTAGCTATTCCAGCTAATCTCTAAAACGGCTAAATCGATTTTAATTAAATTTCACGGGTATGAAAAGGAGGTGGTCAAAAGTGACATACGCTACTTTTTGTCCGTCTGTCTGTCTGTACGTCTATGTGTCTATTCTAGCTAATCTCCAAAACGGCTGAATAGATTTTAATGAAACTTCGCAGACGTGAAAGAAGGTTGTCAAGAGTGACTTCAGTTACTTTTTGTGGCTGTCTGTCGTTTGTCCTCACTGATCTATCAGCGTAGATAAAGCCGAAACTACTAAATCTAGGAAGCCAAAATTTGGAACAGTGGTTTATTTTATAACGTGAGCATTAAGTTAAGAAAGGCTTTTCTAGAAATTTCAAACTTAAGGATGGGAATGGAGGGACTCAAATAATGACGTGTTTCAGGGTTTTTAGATTTCCACATTTTAAGGGTGGGAAACGGGAGATGAAAAATTGTATCGGTTTTTTTAAAGGGTGGAAGGGGAATGAAGATTGAAAGTTTGAATGGGTGTAACCAAAATTGGTTCCAGCAAAAAGTACGTATAAACCATCTCGAACGTTAATAGTACCTATAACAGGAATTCGTAGTCTACGCAAGCGAAGCTGCGGGCGGTCGCTAGTATTTATATATATAGAATGTGCAAAGATTTCGATAGTAATTTTAACAATATAGATTTGTTCAATACCTACACGGAGTCATTTAAGCGTGAATTGAAAAGGCAATTAAGTATGTTTGATAGGCAAATTCAAGTTATTATCATTGTTAGTCTTTTATGTTATTATTATTCTGCAGCTTTATTTGCGTGGTGCAGGTTTGCTTTAGTTTTATTCTTTTTAATTCTAAATTTAATTTTCCAGTGAGAAATTTATCAGGTTATAGTTGTAACATTTTAATTTCTCATATTATACTTTAGCATATTTTAAACCACACCTGTAATTGTTTTTTCTCCTAGTAAATAAATAAATATTTTTCCACAGTCGGAATCACAAATATTAAGAAAATTACAAATAAATAAAACAAACTGATATATTATCATCTAATGATTACAAGAAATATATTTTGTTTGGGATGCTTTAGATGCATTCGTTGAACTTTCAACTTGGGTGTTTTATTAACAATGTTCGTGCCATCAAAAGCGTTTATATCTCTTTTAAAATTTTCTAATGACGCCATTCATTTAGTCATACTCATTCGTTCCACCGTTGAAATGTACTTTAAAAATAGTGCTCAATTGAGCGGTAACAATAAACCACGGTTCATAAGTTGATGGCGTTTAATTGAGTTGTTGGTCGCAAACAACTCATCGAAACGGAGGTCGGGTGTGTTGACCTTAACGCTTCGTTACTCACTTTGTGCGATAACGCAACAAATTGGTGGCATTCTGATAACTTTTATAATGATTTCATGCAACAATTATAATTTCGCTATTACTGATACGCTTAATGATATAATAATAATAATATTTTTCTAATGTCAAAACTCTCTGATTTTACCATTAATTACATTACATTACCATTTCATCCCTTTTGCTGTCGAGACGATGGGTCCCTGGTCCAAGGATACCAAATCATTTGTCCACGATTTGGGTGTCGCGCTGTGTCTGTTGACAGGGGATCCTTTGAGCAAGGAGTACTTTGTTCAGAGGATCAGTGTCGCAATACAGCGCGGCAACGCGGCAATCATCCTTGGTACCCTGAACCCATCGTCTCTTTAAAATTTTGTCATTCATCATAATTTACATAGTATTTTTTAATTTGTCAATACTTTTAGTTTTACTTTTTATATAATTTAGTTATAATTTGGTTTCTTCTTGTTTTCTCTGATTTTTAAAATGATACGTTTAATTTACCAAAAAGACTTCGACTATCAGACTTCAGTTACAACTTATGACAACGGCGAAATTTAATTATGCACAAAACTAATTAAATTGAAGCATTCGAGCAAATGAGGTTGCATGCGTCCATACAATTTGTACTGACTGCACAAGCGTTGCAGTTGAGTCAACACCAGACGAAGATTGCCGAATTCGGACCTCCCGGATGGTGCAGGTGTACTGCATTCACGAAACACTGTCATTTTTAAATGGAAAACGAGTATGTAAACGAAACGAGGATAAAAACAATTTAGCAAAATATATTTAGTCAAATATTAGTACTGACGACCGCTTAGCCTAGTGGGCAGCGACCCTGCCTGCGAAGCTGGAGGTCCCGGGTTCGAATCCCAGGTCGGGTCAGTATTTATATGATGAATATTAATACTGGCACCGGGTCTTGGTTGTTATATGTATGTGTTGTCTTCGCTTGGTACCCAAAATACAAGCTAATGCTTAGTTTGGGACCTAGGCGTTGTTGTAAATGTGTGTGTTATTATTATTATTATTGGTTAATTTATCATAACTAACCGAAAGTAATTTCATAGGTAATAAAGAGAGTATTTTGGAATAGTTAGTTCAAATATAAGTGGCATGTTACTAAATAACTAAGAATAAACACTCTGTTATTAATAATATAGGACACGGTAACAAAAGTTAGGTAATTTTTAGAAAGATACTTTAACCGTTCCCGTTATCTAAAAGTGGTTCTTAACTTGAACTCGAGTCGTCTTCCGGTATCATTGCTCAAGTGAGATTTCTGACTAACTCTGTTTCTTTGTAATTTGCAGATAATATATACTGTAGGCATTTAAGTTGTTTTCGCTATATACCAATGTGATTGAATTCTGATGACATTAAAACTCTTTGATTAATAATAATAATAATACATGGGACTTCCCACACAGAGCCATCTAGTCCCAAAGTAAGCAAGTATTATGCTTGTGTTATGGGTTACTAGACAACTGATATACATACTTAAATATTCTTTATTATATATACATATATAAATATTTTTTTTTATATATATAACAACCAAGACCCGGTACCAGTATCAATATTCATCATATTAATACTGACCCGACCTGGGATTCGAACCCGGGACCTCTAGCTTCGTAGGCAGGGTCGCTACCCACTAGGCTAAGCGGTCGTCAAAATTATTACGATTAGCAGTATTCTAATGTCACTGCAGAAAATTTTCAATAACGGTATCAAGAAAGGAGGGAAACCGGTTCCGGTGTAGGTTTACATACTTAAAATGAAACAGTTTTATTTATCAAAAAAAATATTTGACTTGTCGATTTGTAAAATATATGTTGTTGTTCAAAATATCTTTGAAATAGTGTTTTTTTTAAATATTTTGAGACGTAGGTATAAAAAGCACTGAAAAACCACTAAAGTAGGATCTTAAATTTTATACACTTGTTTATTAACAAAATCTTAAGGACGTTCATGTTATATCCCTTCAGTGCTAGTCAGACTCGTTTAGATTCCGTATTTCTAGGTTCTGTACCCATCGTGTTATTTAGACAGATAACGAAGCAGAAATTAGCGCAAGAGAATTTAAAGTATGGCCTGACATGCAGTACGTACATCGTCAAGCCTATTATTAAAAATCTTTTTCAAACTTTTCTCACCAAAAACCATTATAGTTTTCCAGCAATTTTAATATAACATTATTAGCATTGAAAATTTTCCGCAGGTGAAAAAAAAACGACGGCAGTGCGTCATGCGATATGGCAGTAAGGCAAAATACGGACGCGTTGATACATCAAAAATACGCCAAAATGTAACGCTAATAAAATCCCCGAGAAAAGATAGCCATTAAAAATATATGGATTTGGTAATATAGTACATTCTAGTTATCACATTTACGCCAAGAGGATGAAGGGAGATGGGCGGGACGCTTGTATGGCCCACGCGA
This sequence comes from Luffia ferchaultella, assembly GCA_949709985.1. NCBI lineage: Eukaryota > Metazoa > Arthropoda > Insecta > Lepidoptera > Psychidae > Luffia > Luffia ferchaultella. The sequence goes on along the minus strand of OX453255.1, from coordinate 6,657,521 downwards.
CTGGTTTCCTAGATGCTGTGTCGTGTCTTTGTGTATTTCGAGTCACAACTAGTCACATACTATTGAATTAAAAGCAAAAAAAAAAAAATTAAAAAAAAATATAGTTGACAAAATTTGTTGGCTTTGTGTCGTTGATTTTAGCAAGCGTGCGTCTTCTGATCTATTTATTACATCATTACATTACATTACATTCAAAGTTCGGTGATAGGTTCCAATGTAACCACTCGCCTTACCTCAAGGTACAAAATTTATGAAGTAAAAATTAATTTTATTTAAAAAGGCGTAAATATAATTAATATAAAGCGTGTTGTCGTTATAGCCCAAGCGCAGCCCTGTTTCAAATTTACAGGGCTGTGTGGCCGTAGTTCGAATCCGGGCGTGTACCAATGAGTTTTTCTGACTTAAGTACATAACTATTACTGACTCCGTGGCACGGAGAGTACGTTAAGAAGTCGGTCCCGGTTGCTGTAATTAGATGGCGGTCGTTACAATCCGCCAATTCGCATTGGAGTAGCGTGTTCGATTTCAGCTCCAAGCCCCCTCACCTTGGGGGTAGGCCTAAGCCCCTGCAGTGGAGTATAATGGGATGATGGCAAATATAAAATTGTTGACTTCGAAATAATTTTCATAATCTGCTACGAGAACGCCATTGAATTTATTATTGAAGATTATAATTGTAAATTTCATTTTGCGGTTATAATAGATAATTTTATAATTTACAAGCCTTTGATAAGAGTTTTTATCAAAATTCTAAATAATTCCATACGTTATCAAACTATGTAATAAAGACTTACTTACTCGTTTTAACTGGAGTAATTGTTACGAGGCGAAGGAGTGGCCGCATTCAGCCTTGAGATTTGACGTCTTGATCGAGACCTACCGCAGCGTCGGCTCTTGCGCAGGTGTTGCGCGTCTCTCACAAAAAATAACCCAGCGTAAGACATTGTGGTTGGTTCCACATTAGCTATTACATCAGCCTTCGTTTCGAACATTAGCTTTACTCTAACCCAAGAAGAGGTAATCGTTTCTGCATCTCAGAGAATGGAAGGCTTCTGATAATTGGTTCGTTTGTGAACTAGGGAACTTTTAATGTGGTATATCACTTTTCTTTTTGAAATCGTTTACACGCACAGTTTCAAGCTTATATTTCATTTTGTTATATACAATTACAGATTACTGTCTACTATATTTTTTATGGTACCATAAAAATCTCTTACGAAATGATACGAGTATCTTCACCGTACGAGTCAAAACAAACTCGTTTAGTCTATCCAGATTCAATCGTATGTGACGAAAGGACTCGTATTACAAATGTGCACATTTACACGCGCCCTTCAGTCTTTAACTTAATAATAGTATAAAAATGGGCCCAGTAGTCGCGTAGCCAGAGAAAAATTACTTACGATAATTCCAAGGATCTTCGTTTCTGGTGAGCGGATAGATAAAGTGCATTCTGAGCTATTGTAAAAAAGTTAGAAGTTTTAGGGCTGTGCTAAGGGTGTGGCTCGGTATTTGTTAATATTTCGTGTAGCACGCTGTATGTAGATTTAAAATTTGAAATTTTGATTGGGTCATAATGAGAACTAACTTAACCTTGCGTTGTAAAATTTTTAGAAAGATAACATAAGGGATATTACGAAAATTAAATAAAAATAATAGTCTGGTCGTGGGACATTAAATTTCATAAAAAAGTTTTTATAATTCTAAAGCTGTTCCTTTTTTGATAAGTGGATAGGCAAAGTGGATTGTGAGCTATTGTCAAAAAGTTAGAAGTTTTAGGGCTGTGCTAAGGGTGTAACTAGGTATTCCTTAATATTTCGTGTAACACACTGTATATAGAATTTAAATTTGAAATTTTGATTGGTTTTTAATTAGAACTATCTTAACCTCATATTGTAAAATTTTTAGAAAGATAATATAAGGGATACTACGAAAATTTAAAAAAATAAGTTGGTCGTGGGACATTAAATTTCATAAAAAAGTTTTGATAATTCTAAAGCTGTTCGTTTTTTAATGAGTGGATAGATAAAGTGCATTGTGAGTTAATATTAGTAGGATTAAAATTTCAAATTTTAATTCTATGTACACTGTGTTACACGAAATATTAAGGAAAACCTAAGCCATTCCCTTAGCACAGCCCTAAAACTTCTAACTTTTTGACAGTAGCTCACCATGCACTTTATCTATCCACTCACCAAAAACGAACAACTTTAGAATTATCAAAACCTTTTAGTAAAATTTAGTGTCCCACGACCGGACTACAGTGAATGTTAGTGAAAGGAAACTGAGCAACAATGCGCCCTCGTTAATAGATCATCTCATGATGATATCTCAGCCATTCATAGATCGATAAATTCCCTCCTTTTCTAAATTCCCGCGCAAAATGACGACAAATTCTTGTAAGATATCGTTTGAATTTTGTTGCTTCATTTCATCACCCTATAGCATAAATGGGAGGTAATAAATAATTTTTCAATAACGAATGAGTATTCATATAAAAGAAACAATCTAGAGAAGTATATTGTCGACAGCTTAGCCTGATAGGTAGCGACCCTATCAACGAAGCTGGAGGTCCCGGGTTCGAATCCCAGGTCGGTACAGTATTTATATGATATTATTATTATTATTTATATTAAGTATGTGGTGTCTTCGCTTGGTACCCAAAACACAAGCTAATGCTTAGTTTGGGGCCTAGACGTTGTTGTGATGCATACGTTATTATTATTACTGTGCAGTTCTGATTCCTAAGCCGACCGTTTTAATGTTTTAAATTTACCGCCGAAGATAGAAAGTGAACTGTGTTTACCGAATTTTTCACGCTCGGACGTATTTTGATAGGGAAAGATTATTTCGAAGGTCGTAAAAATATTTACGAGCGTGCACTATAATTGTCAGAGCGCGTCAGTCGTGAAATTTTATATTTTCTCTGGAATCCTCCCACGCGTGGTATTATTAGATGTTGCATTTCTAAACACCGACGACATTACATTTATAAAATATTTCACTCGTCGTAAATACTGATTGTAATAGACACCTAGATACTAGAATGAGTTTATTTATTAACAACAGTAGGAAAAATTATCTTAATTTTAATAAGTAAAAAACGTGGATATTTATTTAAAAAAAAATAGTTATTGCCTTATGCACTCGCTATTCAGATTATATACTTTTTAATATTTCTCACTTCTTAAGATAATCTTTTTCGCACATCTGTTCCGTTTTGTAAAACCTCGTTTTAGATCTATTTCTGTTTGCTGTTATTTTCCTAAAAATAGCAGCAGCATGATACATTCTACATTTATGTTAGATCATGATATTACATACATACATATACATACACTAGCGACCGCCCGCAGCTTCGCTTGCGTAGACTACAAATTTCTGTTATAGGTACTATTAACGTTCGAGATGGTTTATACGTACTTTTTGCTGGAACCAATTTTGGTCACACCCATTCAAACTTTCAATCTTCATTCCCCTTCCACCCTTTAAAAAACCGATACAATTTTTCATCTCCCGTTTCCCACTCTTAAAGTGTGGAAATCTAAAAACCCTGAAACACGTCATTATTTAAGTCCCTCCATTCCCATCCTTAAGTTTGAAATTTCTAAAAAAGCCTTTCTTAACTTAATGCTCACGTCATAAAATAAACTTATGTTCCAAATTTAAGCTTCCTAGACTTAGTACTTTCGGCTGTACGTTGCTAGATCAGTGAGGACAAACGACAGACAGATAGACAGACAGACAAACACAAAAAGTAGCTTATGACACTCTTGACAACCTTCTTTCACGTCTGCAAAGTTTCATTTAAATCTGTTCAGCCGTATTGGAAATTAGCTCGAATAGATAAAATTGAATTGAATAGACACATAGACGTAAAGACAAACAGACGGACAAAAAATAGCTAATGTCAAATATCTTGACAACATTCTTTCCCGTCTGCAAAGTTTCCTTAAAATCTGTTTAGCCGTTTTGGAGATTAGCTCAAATAGACAGATACACGTACAGACAGACAGACGGACAAAAAGCAACATACAAAAAGTTCTGTATGTCACATATAGAAAGGGTGTAGTCAAAAGATTACATCCTGTTATATGTGTAAAGTTTCATCGAAATCGGTTAAGCCGTTTTGGCCGAAGCCGATTTGCTCGAATAGACAGACAGTTCGTTTTCTTGTATATAGCCTATAACTCTCCGCTAGAATCAGGCTATCAAAGGCAAAAAGAATTTTTTAAAATCCGACTGGTAGTTTCAGAGATTAACACATTCAAACAAACAAACAAACAAACGGACGAACGAACGAACGAACCAACAAACAAACAAACAAACAAACAAACAAACAAACAAACAAACAAACAAACAAACAGACAAACAAACAAACAATCAATCAATCAATCAATAAAGCAATCAATCAATAAAGCAATCAATCAATAAAGCAATCAATCAAACAATCAATCACGCAATCAATCACGCAATCAATCAAACAATCAATCAATCACGCAATCAATCAATCAATCAATCACGCAATCAATCAATCAATCAATCAATCAATCACGCAATCAATCAATCAATCTATCTATCAAACAAACAAACAAACAAACAAACTCTTCAGCTTTATAATATGTATTTCTATTATATAGATTAATAGATTATGAGATAAGAAAATAAGATATTACTAAAAACCGTATCAAAGTCTATTGGTTTGGAAGTAAAAAGTTAACGAACAGAAGCAGACAGCGAATTTATTTTCTCCCGCTATAGTTTTTAAATTTCAATAAAAACTCTTAAGATATTAATTTAAATTGTATGATGTAAAGAGCAATTATAATATGCATGAAATGCTTAAGACAACTAACGTATTTAATTTGATAAGGATTAATATCACGTTTAAAAAACATCTTCGCAAATAGGACATTATGTTGAACAAATTTGATTATCATAAAAAAGGTTATAGTAAGTTAACCTTAAAAGATAAACACATGCTGTCGCGGACTTTTGGTTAAAACTTTTAAAGGGGAACAATTCCGTAATACATTATTATTAGTTAACATCAACCGTTTACGCAGCGCGCGCAACGAAAGCACTCGAAAGGAATAATTTTTCCCGTTTTTGCAACATTTTTCTTTGATGCTCCACTCCTATTGGTCGTAGCGTAATGTAGTATAGCCTATAGCCTTCCTCGATAAATGGACTATCCAACAAAAAAATAATTTTTCATTTCGAACCAGTAGTTCCTGAGATTTGCGCGTTCAAACAAACAAACAAACAAACAAACAAACAAACAAACTCTTCAGCTTTATAATATTAGTATAGATACATACATATACTCACGCCTGCTTTCCGTTGGGGTAGGCAGAGACTACCGATTTCCACTTATTGCGTTCCTGGCATACTTCTTTCGCTTCATCGACACTCATCACTCTTCTCATAAACGTTCTCCGGATACTTCGAGTGAGTTTTATATATATTAAAATGTGAAAGTTTCATTGAAATCGATTTAGTCATTCTAGAGTCAAAAAGACTCAAAGTAACAAACAGAAAAAATAATTGTCGATCACCATAAATATCTTGGCAATATCCTTCACGAACGGACGTCTCTCCGTTACAGTTTTTTATTAGTTATAGCTTTACACCCGCGGCTTCCTCACTCATTTGTGCCAAAATCGCCAAAGGAACAAGGCGTTACAGAACATTATGGCACTTTTCCAGAAAATTCTAAAACTCTACTGATGACTTTAAAAAAAATCGTCAATTTCTCAAAATTTTGAATTCAACACTTTTTAGTTATTACTTTTTAAACATCAGTAGGCACGTGGCCATCAGCGATGTAGGCTGATGAATATGAAAATTTTGTTTCGAAAACAAAATCTACTGTGGCGCTGTCTGGCGGCTTGTAACGGAAAACTTATTTAAGAACTTGCTATGACGGCTCTGATGTGATACCTATATAATGCAAAAATCCGCTTCAAAATCAACCCAACCGTTAAAAAAAACAATTTCACTGCAATGCTTCCTGTTCCTGGTAACCGTAAAACCTGTCTGAAAATGTACTGACCTTTAAAATCAGCCTAATGGTTTTAAAGAAACAGATTTACTAACTATAATACCCCCTGGTGGTTCATAACCGCCAAACTTTGCTAGTGACCTGCTCTTAGGTTATATCTATTTAACGCAAAAAGCCGTAGCAACACCGGTTCAGCCGTTTCGAATAAACAGATCTACTGTAGCACCTTCTGGTGGTTCTTAGTCGCAAAACTTATCAAATAACCTACTGTTAATTGATATCCATGTAATGTGAAAAACCACATCACGATATTTGGCCAGTAGTTTTAAAGAAACTTGTCTATTACAGCGTTCCCCGATGGCCTGTGACTGTGCTTATAACTGTTTAAATATTCTAAGAATGTGCTCTGAGGTGATACCAGAGTAATACAAAATCGGATCAAAGTCGGCAAAGCTGTTTCAAAGGAAGATATTTTAAGCAACTCTTTACCGCAATCACCCCATTACCGCAAAATTTGTCTAAAGACTTGCTCTGATCATTCTTTTTCTGAAATTCGATTTAGCCGTTTTAGAGAAACACATCTGCAGCGCCCGCTGGTAAACTATAACCGGTAAAGGTGTCTAAGAACCTGTATCCAGGTGATACTTCTTTTGTAGTCGAAAACCCTGTATTAAAATCAGTCTTGCCGATTTAGAAAAAGATATCTATTGCAACGCCCCTGATGGCTTAAGCCGTAACATATAACCTATGTCACTTTTACAATCATAAGGAACATTTGTAAAAAAAAGTTTCATTTAAATCCACAGAATGGTTTTAAAGTCAAAAATAATTTTGTGTAAAATAGTATAAATATATAATAATATTGTTTGTTGCAGTGCCAATGCGAAGACGAGTACTGCATACAGACAAAAGAGCGAATCGACATCTGTCGGCCGCAGGTACTCCTAGGAGCTGCGAACGCCACCGCCTCCTGTCGACTTTCGCAGTTGATCTGCGCAGCCGACGCACAGTGCGCGACAGCTCTTGAATACTACCACAGGCTCTGCCGATCCATGTACCAAGGCAGAAAATGCTCTAACAAATGCCTGAACTCAATAGAAATACTTAGAAAACAAGAAAAAGCGGCCGCGCTTACCGCCTGCAAGTGCGATGGTCACGAAGAATACGACTGCCCGCGAATGCAGAACAACTTGGCGAGGCTATGCTTCCGCAAACACAAAAAGACGCACAACAAAACTAATGAAGGTCATAGACGAACTCATAACAGTATCGAAGAGCATAAAACGGACGCTGCGAGTGTATTAAGTGTGTCAAAATTTTTAATTCTTTTATCCCTTGTATATACGAGTGTTTGATATATGAGCCAACAGTGACCTCATAGATGGGTATACCTGGTATCAATATTTTACAGTTTAGTGTCAATTTATAAATTGAAGCTCACCGAATGTGAATATGTAAACAGTATGCTTTTAATGTAAATAGTAAGTAGTTTTTAAGTCCTAGATTTAACTAAGTTGGTTTAATTAAGTTGGTTTAATATAGTCGACGTTTAATATGCATAGTAGGTTTTGGGATCAAATCACATGTCGGTAGAACATATTGATACGTTGACCTGTTCCAAATATCGTAGATATGATACAGTATTAACGTATTAGGTAGTGAAGCTAGGAACACGCAGTATAAACCTCAGACCTCTTTCAAATCTTATTTGAAATTATTATTACTATTATATAATAATGAAGCCTCAATAACTTTGCTAATTCGCTAAAACGTACACGTATATATATGTCACCATGAAGTTTCCAAATGCTACACTACTATTATAGTGTACCTATGTGCCATTCACCTAGCTTTCTGGTGAAAATCCATTTCTTTTCCTTTTTATGAATATTCCGGGCGTATACTAAGGAATGTTTATGATACACCGACGGTTTGGTTAATCGTAGAAAAAAATTCATTCATTGGAATGAATATGGATAGATTACGCTAGGTTTATTTATGTGATGAGAGGATCGAAGCGGAGTGAAGTGACGAGCCATTTAGAATCCTTTTGATCAATTTTGAAAAATAGGCCAAGATAGGTTGGTGGTAGTGTGGTAGGTACACTTGTTCTGAGTTTGTAGGCTACATTAGATTTGTTCACGTCAATGTGAGGAGCGAAATGGAGTGGAGCAAGAGCCACTCAGAGAGCTTTTTGAAAAAAATTGAAATAAAACAATTAGTATTAATCAGTAAATAAATTTTATAACAGCTATGATTTCCGAATTTTGTGTTTCTAAGATACACGGAATCGTGTTGATGTGTGTTAAGGTGCACCGGCGCGTATCCGATTATACTAAAAAATACTAAAACATTTCGCTCTTACGCCGAAGGAATTGGTGCTTGTCAATAAACGTCGATGCATCTTAACGTTCCTTAACATTGGACTTTCACGTATGTACCAAAATCTACCCGGCCAGACCATGACCCGGTGACCTTGTTCAGATTCGCGTCTGCGAGACCAATGGCTGGTATGAAAAAATAATTAAAATGTCATCCTGTGTCGTGAGAAGTTATAAACACAATTTTCCAAACAAACACAAATACACCTTTTACCTCTTTTCCATTCTTCTCTCACTTCAATGTGTTGTTTTTCGGCACCCTGTCTTTCCTCTTTTTCGAGTTGACTTCACTTGTGGACTTGAATAAGTAGAGTATAATATGCGATCGGCACGTGTTTTATACAGCGCTGGGTGTTCCTCCCTAGGCCAAGTAATTGTACTTTTCATTTTCATGTGTATTGTATTCCACGTGTACTGCAGATTAATGCTTTATATTAATTTCTTAAAAAGGCGTTTATAGTGCATTCGTTGGAGCCGCCCACGGGCGCTCGAGCGAGGGCGTCTATAAATACGAGCTGTGCCGGTGGTCCCGGTGACAAATGCGGTGCTGTTCCTCTTCGCTACGACCGCTAGAGATGCTAATGATACACCGTTCTATCACACACCTCAAATTTATCTGTTTTATATTCCAAAAGCTTTTAAAATAAGTTTTTCACTCCCGATGACACGATGCCTCTAACACATTTTTAAAGTTGTGACGTACTTTTCATAAAACTTCCCTTCCTCATTATATCTCTGTGTTTTTAAATAAAATGTTGTATTACAGAATCTTAGAGCTTCGAGATGAGCGAAAACGAGAGGTAAATTTCTGACTCTGATAGTGAAATGACAGACCGTACGTCATTATCATTGTTTTAAACAAACATTTTGTAAAATTACGTAATTTCAGAATTTTACATAGGGTCATACAAAATTTTACTCCATAGTAAATAGTTCAAAACAGCCATTAGCGTATATTTAGTCTGCAGCGTATATTTTTTACTCATCACATCTTTTTTGTTGTCACAACGCGGTATCTCTATCTTCATCCATATTAGAACATAAATTATATTGAATTTACAGATATACCCTCCTCATATATCATCCAAGTCATAAAATGTTGAGATACAACTACAATCGCCTTGTATGATAAACATTTAATACAATACAGTCAAGGAGGTACGTATAATATATATCGTGAAATTAATGCAACGGTATGTGAGAAATTTCTTTAAACGGGTAAACGATTGAACGGTTACAAACGCGGGTTAAACAAATCAAATCGCATCACAGTACCGTACAAAGGCAGTGGAATAATTCCAGTTTACGTGTCGAGCGATATAAATATTTTTTTTAATACACGCGCATCACTACCGGTCGTAATTTATGACAGGAACTACGAGCATAATGACTTGGCTGATTCCGGTTAGTGGGTTGCGACATAAATACACAGGAGTGTCTTTCTGGGATGAGTCGAGATGACAGACGCACGAGTCGCTCACGCTAATGACCGGTTAATGATAAATTTTAGAAAATTTATTTATGAAACCTAACTAGATTTTATGCCGAATAATAAATTAAATTTTTTGCTTTTTTTCGTATTTACATGTTTAACAAATGTAATTGCTTTTAGATAACTCATTAATTTTGGAATTGTTTATGGGTATGAATAGGGATTTAATCAGATTAATTTTAAATTTTTAGGCTTGTTTGATTTGAATTTATTTTTTTCAAATTTGAATACTTGTTTGCTTTTGTATGAACTAAGTGAATCACAAGCCAGCGTTGAACTAGATCGTTAGTTTAGTTACGAGGACACCTTAATGAAGGGAGAGGACGGAGGTTGGCAAAGGGAGAGAGGCTTAATAAAGTAATTCGGAACCGGTTGTGTCGTGAGTACCGCGCCCTTCCCTGCGACTGGCGTTCGAGTTATATTGTGAAAAACAGATAGTTTTCATGCCTAGTTCGTTAGTTCCATAGACAAGTCAACCTTTAGACCACGCTTTAACAGGGAGTAGCATTCGCCAAGGCTATGTAGTGACACTACATAACTACATCACTAGTGAGCCGTCAGTTGGAAGCACGTTGGAAGCCATTAAATTGTCAATTTTGAACGAGCCAATGAAAACTAGCCGACCTCTCCCCGCAACCCGCCACTTTTTGGCGAATTCGTTTTCGTACTGACGTTTATTAAAGCGTGGTCTAAAGGTTGAGTTGTCTGTGGTTAGTCCAAATGACCCAAAGTTTTTGTTTGAAACATTCAAAAATATGATGTAATGCGATGCATCCAACTGTTACAATTTGTGGCTGAAATCGACAAAAACAAATAGACAAATAATTTTTCTTCTTTCTATTATTGAATTTTAGTAACACTAGCATTTTTTGTAAATAAAACTGTCAATCTACACAGAGGTAGGTACTGTATATGATAGTTTTGGGACCTATTGTACTTACTAACAGATATAAGTTAATTTAATTTGGAATCGTTTTAGGTTCTAAAGTGTTTTTTTTAATTTTTATATATATTTATGTCTAAGGTTTAATTTACTTACAGATATTAAGTCCTCTCCAGTCACGCAATCAGTATGCGGCTGGCGAACAATCGCTCGCTAATGTTTCGTCGCGAATCGTGATCATCTTATACATAATGCAGCGAATAACGTAATGCATGAACTACAAAATAAGTACAGACGTCTATAATGATAAATTATGACGAATTTACAATTTAAAATTTGAATATTGTATCTATTATCGACGACCGCTTAGCCTAGTGGGTAGCGACCCTGCCTACGAAGCTGTAGGTCCCGGGTTCGAATCCCAGGTCGGGTTAGTATTTAGATGAGGAATATCGATACTGGTACCGGGTCTTGGTTATTTTATGTATATGCCTTCGCTTGGTACCCAAAACACAAGTTAATACTTAGTTTGGGCCTAGACGTTGTTGTCATGTATACGTTATTGTTATTATATTAGCATCTGAACGATTGAGATAACAAAATCCTGTGACGTACTGTTTTCGTTAGTTTGGACCCGATTTAATTTTATTTAAAACTCATACATTTTAACTTGGCCAACACGTGACATTGGAATGGATTGTGATGAAAAATGAAATTTATTAGAATTTAAAAATTTCTTTATGTATCCACAGCTAACAAGCTCACGGTACATACTTATCGTGCTTCATGATTGTCAAGTCCAACAGGACAAGTTTCAAATAAATTAAAATTGGATTTAAAACGGTCGGTTTGGCTTCTCTCAGGATTTCAGAACTTTTTACGGCGAAAGTGTTGTAAGACTTCGTAAACTTTTTCATGAATGTGAGATCTAGTTTATTTTTTTTGTGAGCAATCAATTCATGTTTTCTTCTTTTGTGACTGTATCATAAAAATAAATGCTGTATTCAGCCACTTGCCCCCCGATGTTATAACACGCAAAAATCTCGCTTCAAAAAGTTTGTACCCTTAGATTATTAATGGTCGGTGTTCAGGTCTAAAATTACAAACCAGCCAAGTGCGTGTCAGTTATGCATTAACTAAGGGTTCCGTACCATAGGGTTGATTTTTCATCATCGTTTTTAAAGTACAAGCAATGACCATACGCAATCCAATCGCACGTGATTTTTGTCGGTAAGTGAAAATTGCTCATATCTTATTCAAGATTTCTTTTGAAAGTTTTTATGAGCGCTACTTTCTTGATTTTTTTTACCAGTTTTCTAAATGCCATGGTCGTAAAGTTATGGCGGGGCGACACATTGTTAACGAATTAAACTCATATCTACCGAAGTATTCACCTAACTAAAAAACTCACTAAAGAAACTTCACTGCATTTTCAATTTAGAAATCTGAATAAAATCTTGTATATATACTTTACTTCAATACATAATTTTCATCATAATCGAGAAAGATCTAATACCGAAAAAATGCGCTATATATGCTATTTTCCGCGTATGATCCGCCACGCACTTCGTCAATTATTCATCATCGTTTTTGCGGAACATGTTTCCAGAGATGTAAAATCGGGAAATTCAAAAACCATCAAAATTCATAGTTAAATAATTTACATTTTCATAAATATTTACAACTAGCGACCGCCCGCAGCTTCGCTTGCGTAGACTACAAATTCCTGTTATAGGTACTATTAACGTTCGAGATGGTTTATACGTACTTTTTGCTGGAACCAATTTTGGTCACACCCATTCAAACTTTCAATCTTCATTCCCCTTCCACCCTTTAAAAAACCGATACAATTTTTCATCTCCCGTTTCCCACTCTTAAAGTGTGAAAATCTAAAAACCCTGAAACACGTCATTATTTAAGTTTCTCCATTCCCATCCTTAAGTTTGAAATTTCTAAAAAAGCCTTTCTTAACTTTATAATGCTCACGTTATAGAATAAACTTATGTTCCAAATTTAAGCTTCCTAGACTTAGTACTTTCGGCTGTACGTTGTTAGATCAGTGAGGACAAACGACAGACAGATAGACAGACAGACAAACACAAAAAGTAGCTTATCACACTCTTGACAACATTCTTTCACGTCTGCAAAGTTTCATTAAAATCTGTTCAGCCGTATTGGAAATTAGCTCGAATAGATAAAATTGAATTGAATAGACGTACAGACAAACAGACGGACAAAAAGTAGTTAATGTCAAATATCTTGACAACCTTCTTTCCCGTCTGTAAAGTTTCCTTAAAATATGTTTAGCCGTTTTGGAGATTAGCTCAAATAGACAGATACACGTACAGACTGACAGACGGACAAAAAGCAACATTTGTTAGTTTTGACGACCTTCTTTTCATACTTGTGATGTTTCATTAAAATTGGTTTAGACAGATGGACGTACAGACAGACATACAAAAAGTTCTGTATGTCACTTTTGACTACATACTTTTCATATGTGTAAAGTTTTATCAAAATCGGTTAAGCCGTTTTGGCCGAAGCCGATTTGCTCGAATAGACAGACAGTTCGTTTTCAGGTATATAACCTATAACTCTCTGCTAAAATCAGGCTATCAAAGGCAAAAAGAATTTTTCAAATCCGACTGGTAGTTTCAGAGATTAACAAATTCAAACAAACAAACAAACGAACAAACGAACGAACGAACGAATCAACCAACCAACAAACAAACAAACAAACAAACAATCAATCAATCAACCAATCAATAAATCAATCATTCAATCAATCAATCATCAAATCAATCAGCGCGCGCGACGGAAGCTCTCAAAAGGAATAATTTTTCCTGTTTTTGCAACATTTTTCATTGATGCTCCACTCCTATTGGTCGTAGCGTGATGAAATATAGCCTATAGCCTTCCTCGATAAATGGACTATCCAATACAAAAATAATTTTTTAATTTGAACCAGTAGTTCCTGAGATTTGCGTGTTTAAACAAACAAACGAACAAACGAACGAACGAACAAACCAACCAACCAACCAACCAACAAATAAACAAACAATCAATCAATCAAACAATCAATCAATCAAAAAATCAATCTATCAAACAAACAAACAAACTCTTCAGCTTTATAATAAGTATTTCTATTATATAGATTAATAGATTATAAGATAATAAGAAAATAAGATATTACTAAAAACCGTATCAAAGTCTATTTGTTTGGAAGTAAAAAGTTAACGAACAGAGGCAGACAGCGAATTTATTTTCGCCCGCTATAGTTTTTAAATTTCAATAAAAACTGTTAAGATATTAATTTAAATTGTATGATGTAAAGGGCAATTATAATATGCATGAAATGCTTAAGACAACTAACGTATTTAATTTGATAAGGATTAATATCACGTTTAAAAAACATCTTCGCAAATAGTACATTATGTTAGAACAAATTTGATTGTCATAAAAAAGGTTATAGTAAGTTAACCTTAAAAGATACACATATGCTGTCGCGGACTTTTGGTTAGAACTTTTAAAGGGGTACAATTCCGTAGTACATGATTTTTGCTTAACATCAACCGTTTACGCAGCGCGCGCGACGGAAGCTCTCAAAAGGAATAATTTTTCCCGTTTTTGCAACATTTTTCATTGACGCTCCACTCCTATTGGTCGTAGCGTGATGTAGTATAGCCTATAGCCTTCCTCGATAAATGGACTATCAAACAAAAAAATAATTTTTCAATTCGAACCAGTAGTTCCTGAGATTTGCGCGTTCAAACAAACAAACAAACAAACAAACTCTTCAGCTTTATAATATTAGTATAGATATGTTCTTCCTTCGTCTACCTTACTTGACATTGTTCTCATCCCATCAAAACTTTCCATTTCAAAACAAAAAATTATCGAGTGTGTACTTATGTATTTCCTTAGGAATTTGTATTTCTTTGTCACAAAAGTAGGTAATAATAATTGAATAATCTATTAAAATTCTCATTAACCTAAAACAAATTCAAAATAAATAGTAGATTACTGCCGCGGCCCGCAAGTGCAGCATAAGCGGACGATCGTGAGCATGCGGGCCGAGGCACAGCCGAGGCACGTACCACAGTCCAGTTATGCACAGTTATGGCCAAGGCTCTTGTCTTGTATAGTACTTTTCTCAAAGATACGTGAAATGAAATTTATTTTATCGTAAAAAAGAGAAAGCATTGCATGCAACACTAACAATAAATTATTATGTGCCGTATCTCTCACATTAGGGTAACAAGGGTACACGTGTAAATTAACATAATAACATAAATGTTTATTTAAAAATACAATTAGTGAAGATACTATTTTAAAAATTGAAAGTGGATTTCCCAGGAATGGTATTAGTTTGTGACATTTCCAGATATTGTTTCAAGTTTATATTCATTACAATTCATTACAATCGTACATTTTATGTATGGAATATAATACCCAAAGTGTACTTGGTTTTACTTTTGTAGCCATTTTATCAAAATAAGCTAAGAAAACGTTTCGTTAAAACGTCCTCGAAAACGAAACGTTAAGAAACGTTTTCAGACAACGATTTAGATTCCCTTTCGTTTTTCCATTGAATAACATTTTCATACGTTTTCATGTATATGTCCTTAGATTTCGGTGGTAAACAATTCATAATAATAGCTTTTGCAGCTTCTTGTATTTCAGGTGGAGTTAAAATGTCTTTATTACTCGTAGAACTCATTTTGAATAATTATAGTAGGTAAAGATAACATAATTATATTGACAACTGTATTACAATAATAAAAATAGTTTAGTGCCGCCAATTCGCCGCGTGCCAATAATGTCAATTCCTTTTTATTTTACTTTTTAAAATTCATTTAATGGCGCATTATTTTTGTCATGCGAGTTCGAAATTAAAACTTAGATGAGATAGAAAACAGTTCGTTCCATTTTCGAATTACATATTCGACCGCTTGAGCACGCCTGTTAAAACATTGTAGGATACTTACCGGTCCGGTACTACAAGTATGATTTATCCCAAAGAAGGTTGTGCAAGATAATATGGTCGTATATCGTAGCATCTTTGAGAAAAAAATATTTACATGCGTATTTTACAAAAAGTAATTTTTTGGCAAATTTAAATTTTTTTATGCAAAGTCTACAATTCATCTGATGTGTGCTATTCTCCGCATAGGTAATTAAAAAAATAACATATACTTCAAAGTAAATAAAGTTTTATGAATATAAATAATGATATTCACAATCATGAATCACTGACCGATTGGCCGAGTGGTTAGAGACCCTAGCTACGGAGCCAAGGGTTGCGGGTTCGATTCCCGCCTGGTACAAATGTTTGTGTGCATGAACATGTCTATTTATGTCATGTATGGGTGTGAAATATCTATATATGTATAAATTATAAATAATATTTAAGTATCTATATCAGTTGTCTGGTATCCATAGTACAAGCTTTGCTTAGTTTGGAACTAGATGGCGCTGTGTGGGATGTCAAAAGTATTCACTTTGAATTTGTAATTATAAATATATAAATTTTATAATTGTAAATATTGGTGTTTGACATCAGCGCTCGCGTTACATGCTGAAAATTCACTCTGTTCTTTTTCCTCTAACACGTCAAAAGAAGTATAACTTCAATAATAATAACAATTTTTTTATTTCCTTTATTTTTTTATTCACAGACGCCATATTGAAATTCGATACACCCTATCGCATTCCGACAATTAAGGCAAATCTAACGACACTTCACATGTTCAAATCCATTAAGCCGTTTATACAGGTCGTGAAGAAATATCTATGGTATTTCAAAAAACATTACCTTCCGCAGTGGGATAAAACCGTATCAACTCGTCATGGCTGTCTATAATTTTGTGTAAATAAAACATTTTTAGTTCTTTATGCGATATGCTTGTCTCAAATATCAGTTAAAAGAAAGCATGTTTTGTCTAACGCTATTTATGTTCACGCTGCGCTATTTATTTACGAATAATAACTGCCTGTACTTATAAGTTTTATGTAATAAAGTATATTGAGTATAATTCATTTTATACGATATATGTACTATTAAGAAAGAAATTAAAACTGCGTATTGTTTGAAATTATCTG
Source organism: Luffia ferchaultella (assembly GCA_949709985.1). Classification (NCBI taxonomy): domain Eukaryota; kingdom Metazoa; phylum Arthropoda; class Insecta; order Lepidoptera; family Psychidae; genus Luffia; species Luffia ferchaultella. The sequence goes on along the minus strand of OX453255.1, from coordinate 6,640,659 downwards.
GATTAAACACAAAAATAGGTGTAATTGTTCAAATATTGCCAATTACTGTGCCAACAGTGTTGTAGTCGTTATCATATTTGTTGATAATACAAGGCACACAGATTTGATAGCAATCTGCCGTATTAAATTTACTACGTGTACCTATATACCTATTTAGGATTCCATGGTATTATTTTCCAGTAATTTTTGAATTCATCGTGTAGATTTAAGTTTTGACGACATTGACGATGAGTTAAGAATTAAAATACAGAAAAGTTCTGGTTATAATTTCCTTTTCTTTTTAATTTATTTACATTCTTAAGATATTTTAATTGTTTTATATTGTTCGCTTAGATAATTTAGCTTTAATATTAAGTACAAAATTCAAGTTTGGTAAATAACGAATGGAACAGATTTAACCACAGTTTACCAAAGTGAGATTATTAGGGTTAATAAAATATATATGTAAATATCTGATATTTTAAGTACCTTGCGTATGTATGTATTTCGAGTAATCGTACAACGTTTTATAATAAACTCTTATTTAACTTATTTTATTCAGGCTTATAGTTAAACACTATGAAATCATATAAATTTTTGAACATTGTTGCATTTGTTTCGTTTTTTATTTTATTTTATTGTAAGTATATCTTAAGAATTTTTATTTATTATCGATACCTGCACAATAAATTAAATTGTTTTCTAAAACTGCCTTTAATTTTCATTTTCCTTATCCCAAAAATTTATAAATTTTATTATTAAGAAACTTTACTTTTCTTATTTTTATGTTGCGTTATTTTAGAAAACGAAGAATCGCAAAGTTGTGATGTAAATACTACTTTTTTAATAAATATTAAACCAATTTACCCATTGCTGATTTCCAATTCATTTTTTTAAATAGCCAGCACCTAAAAATGTTACTAAATTAAAATGGGATTTAAAGTACACAATGAAATAATAATTTCAGAAAATCGGCCTTTATTCCTCGTATATTTACGTTTTACATTTGTTAATGATTTAAGAAATCAAATTCTAGATGAGATAGATAATACTACAAAATAAATTTGCTACGATTTTACACCAGAAGAGAGGGGACGATTCACAATGAAGATATTTAAGAACATGTCCTAATTCTATTAAAATTTATAATGAAAATAAATGAATAATATTTGAATTTGATTACACTTCAAGATTATTGAGCCACCATACTATTTCTGAGATGAATAAAATACAACTTAAAAAACTGTGATAATGCTTTTTTATATTGTCAGGCTTGATTTACCAGACAATCTGTCGTAACACTATACTCTATACACTACACAGTACACGCTTTGGAATACTTTGGATCTGCAAACATTGACATAAAAAAAATACGACGATTTTGTTAAAAATTATATTTCATCATTTCTCACTTCATTAATAGATATTATTAACAAGGATGTAAGAATAATACAAGCAGAATTAATTTTACAATTATTTAGAAAACTTCATATGAAGGATCAGAATTAATGGTACGTATGACCAATTGATAGAATTGAAAGTTGTAGTCTAGACACTTGTACATCACTACATATTATAAAATAAAGTCCCCCGCCGCTCTGTCTGTCTGTCTGTCTGTCTGAACGCGATAAACTCAAAAACTAGCAAACGGATTGACATATTGTAGACACCAATGGACAAAGTAATTCAAGAGGAAGGTTGACGTGTATAATTTATTAATGTTTTGTGGAAATTTGTTGAAATATGACGATTATTGTTGAAGAAGTCGGAAAAAAATTAAGCCGGCTGGGGGCTTTAACCGAAAACGCTGCCTAATCCTTTTGAGATATAACAGAATAATACATGGAGGAATTGTGTACCTTTTATAGGACTAAAGAAAAGTCCGCGATGGCATATGTCTATCTTTTATGGATAGCTTACTATACCTATTTTTATGTTAAAAAAATGGTGTCATATGATGAGGTAATTGGAAAGCAATTTATACGGATTTATACAGGTATAAATTAAGTACGTTATTTACCTTACAATATATTATTTAAATTAATATCTTAGAAGCTATAGCGAAATATAAATATCTCGCGACCAGCCGGGGGCTGCACCGCGCCGGCAAGCCATACGGGACGACGCGACACGCGTAGTTAGATTAGATTATATGTATTTATTCTTTACTTTTTCAAATTAACATAGAATTGGAAATAAAATTTTTTAAAAATACTCCAAGTAGGAAGAACTTACGTAACACTTAAATGTAGTTAAATCCAATCCACATGTTCGACTTCGACGCAACAAGCTGATATGACACTAAGACAGAAAAAAACATTAGGGCTTACGTATATGCTCTGCTACCCGTGCGAAACCGGGGCCGATCGCTATTCAATATTCATTTGGCCGGTTTTTGTGTGTTATGGTTTGATGATTTGATTTATAATAATTTTTTTATCAACGCATGCCGTATGGCTTTACTTAAACTTTCACTTTAGATTTATTGACAATTTTGAAATTACCTGTCAGCATTATGCTTTTATGGTTTAGCTGGTTTAGGCGGATGGAAATTCGTATATAGGACAATGTAAATTACTTATATAAAAATATAATATAAATTATAAACATTATTGTTTTATGGTTTTCACCATTCATATTATTTATTTTTAATAGCTTCTCCATATTCGCTAAGATTTGTATTCGGAAGTGAGAATGGAGTTAGCCAATGATTCAGACAGATGAAGACAAATTTGAAACTAGGAATATTTTGTTCTAGGGAAAATATAGACACTGAAGTAGGTATTGTTTTTGAATTACAGCAAAATCACAGAAACAATATAGTGTACTTGAAAACTCCGAAATAAAAGCAGCTTAAACCCAATTCCTGCTAGCTTTTTTACCAATGATAAAAACAATAGTTTTGCAAAGTTATAATTATTTCCCACAATATCAAATTTCGTGCCGAGAGGATCACGTTCAAGCATTTCATGAGCTCATTATACAAGAGACACTTGAAAAACTGTAGTAGCTGCCTAAGTACATAACTAGTCAACTCTGTAGGGCTCATATCCTGAGGGGAGCTGGATCTGAATACTCTATCGTGCGAATATGCTTGCCAACTAAAACCCACGATTGTGAGCATCCGGTATACCAAAAATGTGCTATTGCTTGTATTCCAAGAACGGCTTGGCTTGATTTTATTTTAACTGATCATATTTTGTTCTGACCCCGTTCTTTGTAGATCATTTGATTATATGTGTAATATGTTTTATATAATACATAATAATATTATAAAATCAAAATATTTTTATTCAAGTAGACGCTAATACTTTTAAATCGTCAAGATTTACAGATACAGATTCGATTTTTTTTTGTTACTAACGGTTCAGAATGCAGCTTTTAATACCGACAAGAAACTCGAATCATCAGTTACTCTTTTCAAAATATTAATATTAAGTATTAACAATAGTATCTACAAAAAAAATAATTTCAATGTATGAAGAAGTAATGTATAAAGTTAAATAAAATTCAATTATGCTGATTGCATAGAATTAGATCCAGACATCTCGGTCACTTAAATAATCGTCAATTGAGTAATAAATAGCCTTTTTCAATTAAATTTGCTTGGAGAATTTTTGTACAATTATTTTATTACTACTGAATATATTGAGATGCTACAACTGTTACCAAAGTCCCGAAATTGCTCCCGATAGGGAACCCGAGCTCTACCAAGTTATGAATTTTTCGAACGGCTCTTAGAGGTCTTTCGCACATGCACAGAAGAAATATAATTAATTTAAAAATAAATAATAAAAATCATACTGCGTAACATTACTTTTCAGGACAAGTTCAGATACATTTATAAAGAAAATTATGGAACTAGTCGAGCCAAAGATATATTTATGAAAAATTTGTTGAAAATATTTGCAACAACTAAGTTACAACCAAAATTGTTTCATGGTTTACTTTTAATTCTAATTTGACATCATAATGTGGCTTACTTTTAACGATTTCAGTATTACTTTCCACATAGCTTTCATTTTGTTATCAGGTAGCTTAACTTTCTTACACAGATGCGCTGCACATACTTTCTTCATTTAAAAAAATTGTTATTAACATATTGCAGTAATGTCATATCAATCATTTATATCAGAAACCTCCTTCTATGAATTTCGATAGTGGCTCAATTATTTATTAATTATTACACGATTTTTGTTTAAAAATAGGTATATTTAAATTGAGTTTTTGTTACTGTCAGTCGTGATTAAAATTTTAATTTGGGTAATTTTTAGCTTATATTTTATGTTTATTTAGGTCTAAGTTATCCTGGAAAATTTGACTAAAGTACGTTTCTTTAAAAACTATTTTAAATTTATCCATATCCTACTTGTGTAAGATTCCTCTAATTAATCACAGAAAAATTATTGAGAAACAAACATTGAACATTTCATTGACAATTTACTACAACATGACTTCTAAGCAGAAATCAAAAGTTTTTTGAATAATTCTACGAAATTCACCTAAAAACACATATCTACCTCTTCGTATTATAGTATCAATCACGAAGCCCGTCACCGTGGGTGGTCCTCATTAAATAAATAGCATAATATATACGCGGTCAGTACAGAATGCTCAACTACTAAGTCTTGTGTAAAAACTTTACAACAATGTAGCGAGTGTCTATCGAAGCCACGATATATTAGGTATCTCGTGGAAGAATAGGAATTTTTAAATTGGACTACCTAAGTACCTTTTAAACGACATAAGTACGCATACGATGCGTTTCATAAAAAAAAATATTATCTACTATTTGATACAACTCGTTGGCGCGTTTCTACGAAGTTTGGACGTTTGCCATTAAAGGCGAGGAATCAACTCTTAATTGGTTCTCAGTACGGTATGTTTCTTAAAATAATATTTACATTCAATATCAATCAAGTTTCCTTTCAGATGGCGTCGCGGCGTCGTCGGTTGTCGGCTCGCATTACATAAATTTCAAACAAAATATTGTCTTTGAGATCAAACACTTACGTGGTTGCATGCGTTTTTCCGGCTGTTATAAAATTAAATTGCTAAAGCGCTGTAGAAATTATCTCATGGCGTAGTTACAGCAATTCAGATAAATATTAACTGTTTATTCCCGTCATTTGGAAAAGTACTGGTGAAGGTATAATCTTTTAAAGCCTCAACTCTGATAAAAATTTTTAGTTGTTATTTTTCAGTCACGTAAGTTTCAGATTTATATATCTTTTACGTGTAAGTACGTTTGAATATATGTTAAGAGAACAAATCAATTTTAAGTAAAAAAAAAAGAACAAAAGCCTGCCCCCCACCCCATCATTAAGGGGGAGGCCTAAGCCCCTGCAGTGGGGTAAAAATGGGCTGATGAAGAAGATGAAGTGAAACAAGTCTATTAAAGAAGAAAACATTTTAATGTCCCCCCTACTAACATAAATGAAATGTAGAGCAAAAAAATAGTTTAGTTATAGGCATCCGGATGTTATAAATGTCCATGGGCGAATGCTGGCATATAATAAAGTTGAGGAAATTTCCGTGATTATTTATGACCGACGATGGGAATTGACGTCTAGCATCTATCGAGAGAGTCACGTCGAGAGCGTAATTGCATCCGGAGTGCAGCGACTGCATGTTCCGGTCGGGGGACGGACCACCACCGCGACTGCCTGACGACGACGATGGATCCACGCCGCTAATCGTGTCGCATCACGATTAAGCGATTCTCTTTTTTCGGCAGTAAAAATATATAAACAACCGTATTCTTTTACATGTAAAGCTCAACTTTGTTAAAATCTTTGTTAAATCTTTGTTAAATCTTGTTAAAGTAAGTTACAATTCTACGTCCTTGTTATTGTGTCTGAAATGATCTGAAATCTTCAAGTTTACATAGGTCAAAAATGAAAGTTCAAATTTATCCAGTTTATGATGTTTACACACGATTATTGAAAGTCGTAATGAATGTATCTTTGTCGGCTCGGAAAACTGGATTGAGAAGAACCGGCAAGACTTTACAAAAATTTCAACGAAAATATTATGTATGTACATAAAAATATGGAAGCTTTCTCTAAGGTGGGCGACACGCGACGGCTACAATACCAATACTAACCGTAGACATATCTACGCAATCATACCTTAATGGGCAACTGTGTTCGTTTTTATAATAGACTTCCAATTTAAGTATTACAGTTTAATTGCAAACAGTCTAAAAAATATATTGTAAAAAATATCGGAAGGAGCTTCTTGCCGACTCTTCTCCTTCTAGTATTTTAAAACCCGCGATAAATGCATCCATTTTGAGTCTCAAATTTTGAGTGTAATACATCATAAATTAAATCAAAATTTTTGGGTTTTGAATCTGGAGTATTGAATCGAGTAGTAGAGGACGAACACAGACAAGTCAACCTATAGACCACGCTTTGACAGGGAGTAGCATTCGCCAAGGCTATGTAGTGACACTACATAACTACGTCGCTAGTGAGCCGTCAGTTGGAAGCACGTTGGAAGCCATTAAATTGTAAATTTTGAACGAGCCAATGAAAACTAGCCGACCTCTCCCCGCACCCCGCCACTTTTTGGCGATTTCGTTTTCGTACTGACGTTTATTAAAGCGTGGTCTATAGGTTGACTGGTCTGTGAGGACGAATAACATAAACGAAATATTTGAAATTCGGCCAGATGCCTTGATGGTCTACCATTTAATCGTAGACCATAACATAAACTATTTAATTCTTATGTTTTGCTTGTGACAATGCCAGGAGCGCAGCGAAACAAAGCCACCAAGAAACTTTCGAAGGAAATTATTTTGGCCGGATATATAAGAAAAATATGTTATTCGTTTTTGCCGGACGATTAAACTCTACTAAACAATGTAAATGTGTTGAATTGTTCACTCGTTTTGAAAATTAGTACTAACTCGGCTCCTTCCTCCTATCCTCGCCTTAGATCATCCCCAGCCAGATTCGCTGCAGTCGGGTAAAAAGTTTATGGGACAGGCATTTTGCAAAAGATTCCCGATGCCTTAAGCCTTATACGCAGTAGCGGTTTGCGGAGCGGTTGGCGGGGCGGATATCTGCCAGTGTTGATTATTTGTATGAAACCACCGGTTCATTACGCATTACAACAATGGCAGAGCGGTTTTCGCGGCAGGCGAAGTGGACGGCGGTGTTCGCCGCGATTCCCGTTGATCCGCCCCGCCTGTTCAGTTTTTCGCTCGGCGTTTTCGGCGGCGGCGGACGTATAGGATAATTTGGAGTGCTATCGCAGATTTGTGTGTATATGTAAGTAATACATGCTGCCTCTATGGAGTCCATTTTAAACTGACAAAACACCTGCTTAAAACCCGCCTATGGAGGCGAGAAGACCAGCGGATGGCGGGAAGGTTTCCGCCACGGGGAACCGTCCTGTGGCCCGTCATTTCCAGTGGTTCGCACTCCGCCACCCGTCCCGTTGTTAGTGCGTATACAGCGTCATTGTTTACATGTTTTGTGTGAATTCCACAGTATTTGGTAAGATATCACGCTCCACAACAAACAGACATATCTTAATAGGAACTATGTTAATAAGATGAAATGTTACCGAATACTGGAATTCAGAGCAAGGAATGTGAGTAACACCATAAATTGTGTAAAATATATACAATAACACATTTTAAGACTGCCTGTAACGAATTAGTTGCACAAAACCGTTTTCATTTTATTAGATTAAAATCAGTTACAGTTCTTAAGAACACAAAATACCTGTCAATTAAGAAAGTAGCACCCAGGAAATCTGATATTTTGGTATGGAAACAATGTCTGCAAGCGTCACATATTAGGTGGATCTAGCAAGCTCTTGGTAAAAGTGAGCAATTACCGAAACGGCGTGGTGCGGAGGCGGCGCTATGGGTGGTCGCTGGGCGCTGGTCGCCGTCACCAGCCTCCCCCTCCCCGCCCCTCCGTAATCACCGTTGATGACGCCGCGTGCTCTCCCCGATGCAGTAATTATGCCTTCAAACCGAATAGTTTCATACTCATTGTTGCGTCATGATTTGATACCCGACGTGTGTGGCGAGATCAATTTTTTCTTCACATAAATATAGTCGACAAACGCGTGTGCAGTCTCTGCGTTGATATATTTGATAAATAGTTCCTTATTGATATTTAAAAACGAAACCTCTTTTTGTTGTTCTACTGTTACTCCTTCAAGTTACGACCAGATGACGAATTGAATCTTTTTGCTTGTAATACTTACGCACAAACACCATCTGAGTTGCGTCGCTATTCTTCAAATTTGAATTTTAACACAATACGGTATGATTAGACCGGTGGATTAGACCGAATGTGAGTGCAGCAAAGGTCTCGAAAATTCGCGAATTGCATAGCAGGATTTCGTATACTAAAGAAGACTAGACCTTCATGTTCTAGTGTGTCGATTACATAGTTACCTACTCTTTTTGAAAATTATAAATGTTATCTAAAACACCCCTATTCTAAAGTTTTTATCAAATTGATAATGGTGTTCTAGCTAACGCTTATGATAGTAGTATCTATTCTAATATCCATAAAAACCGGCCAAGTGCGAATCGGACTCGCACACGAAGGGTTCTGTACCACCGCACAATATAAAAAAAAAACGAGCGCGACGTTAATCGAACTTCACCATTAATCGTTATTATTATGTAATTTAAGTATTGTATAAATATATTTCATTTTTATTTCATTAGTTATTTAGAAGGCGCTCGATCCTCTCTGGCTAATCCGAAAAGTAATAACGTGAGTGCACTGATAGCTAAAGACAATTTTTATTACTTATTTTACTACAGTGACCCTTTGACTTTCAGTATCGATTGTGAAGAGAATGAGCTCTGCAAAGGAAAGCGTAAATTCATAGTATCTAGTAATACTATGTAGTTTCTGTTATAAAACGTTTATTTTTTAAATTATCTTTTATATCACAAAAATAAAATGCATCTAGTTTTCACTTATTGGCTAAACGCTATCTGTCATTTTCTATGGAATTTTTACAAAATTTTTATTTATAAAAGTACATTTTATGAGTTAATCTATTATTCGTTAAATAATACAGTCTAGTTAGCTGTGATAGATTTCCTTTTAACTACGTTATATATACTCCTGTCACAAAATTTTGTCAGACAGACAGACAGACGGACGGACGGACGGACATGGCGAAAATATAAGGGTTTCTTTTTTGCCATTTGGCTACGGACCCTAAAAAATAGCTAGTCATTGTTATTTATTATTTACAAAACTGACAAGGTTTGCACCATTTCCAAATTTGTGATAAATTAAAATCGGTCTAGCCAATTCGTATATAAATGATATGTAGTAGGTACGGTAGATTCCGTGCTTCAGAGGGCACGTTAAGCAGTCGGTCCCGGACACTGTCAATAGATGGCGGTCGTTACAGTCCCCAACCCGCAGTGGAGCAGCGTGGTGGATTTATGCTCCAAGCCCCCTCCTCATCCCTGGGGGAGGCCTAAGCCCCTGCAGTGGGGTAAAAAATGGGCTGATGAAGTGAAGAAGAAAGAAGAAGTAGGTACGAACAGTACTATGGTAGTACGAAACTTCAGAGCTTCGGGTCATTTTTAATTTATAGTCATTGACGATAACTATATAAATTTTCATATGTTTCCAATATTTGGTGCCGGTTAAGAAGGCGTATGTATATACGCCTGTAGTATCATTATGATGCATGAGAATGATCAAAGATAGTAATAGGTTAATAGATATAAGAGATTCGACAGAATGCAAAAATAAATGAATTAAATGCGAAAAGAAGCAGAGCTGATATTCTATTTTCAAAGAATTCAATTAGTGCTACTTTGTTGCATAGCGACCATATAAGATAAGAAATAGATAGGTACTATGAAATACAATAATAAAAAATTTTTGTCCTTCCGTATGCCAAACTATTATTAAGTTGCCTATCAATAGGTATGTCTGTTACAGAATTCTAACACTTATATTTCTATCCTATTTCTAGTAAGAAGTCATTTAAGTTATAGAGTGAATATAGCCGGAAATAAATCAAAAAGAAAAACAGGCGCAGAATAAATGACAGGCCTACGATATTCCTAAAATCGTGGGACTTCAATGAGTAACACCATAGTCAACTATTAGGTACACATTACATAAGTCATGTTGGCTCGTATGGGAAACGACTATTACCAAAACTGAAATCGAAAAAGCCGTTATATGTCAGACACTATGAGTCTGGTCATAGTTGCCTATTAGGTTAGAATAAATAAATATAATAAATGAATACAATAAAGGGTAGAATAGGAAAACCCGCCGAAAGTTTAAGTGTATATGATAACGTTTTAAACTTCAGCTTCATAGTAAGTTTAGTGAATGTCACGGAACTTTGGTCTCGGGCCAGTGACAATCACGTTTCGAAATCAAGCAGTGCGTTAAAATTAAATGTATCTGCGATTGTAGTTTAGCTCTGGCTTCATGCTTCACGTAATTTATCGTTTCGACTTCATCAGACAGCGGGGAGCCGCGATACCAACCGCAAAACAATCTTCTGATATCGAGCGATACTGAATGGTTCATCCGATCGGAAAAATTCTGGTGACAATTTGCGCGTCAAAAACAATGAAATCAGAATAATAACCAATTATAAAATATTAGTTTTTTTTTAAAATAGGTACTTAATTTAAGTTTTTTAATTATTTAAGATGTGTGTTTAACGCATAGACAGTATACGTTTGTTAAACTGTATTCAAAATTAAAGTCAAATATGTTTATAGTTCATACATACATACCTACTGTACATAGTATAAAAGTCTTCCACTTGTTTTTGCTTATCATAAAATTATAAATACGTTATAAATTATAAAAATTCAAAATATAAAATAATTTTAGGTTTAAATGGTGATTTTTTAACAATAATATTTTTATTAGCAGATTACAAGCGAAAAATATTTAATAATAATTACGAATTAAAAGAAAACGGCACAATAATTGCCTTAAAAAGAGTGTGTAGTGGAAAATTTCCATACAGACGGTAGTAACAGTTACATCCCATTAAACCTTACCCGATTGAATTAATTTGCAATTATGAGATTAATTTCATGTTAAACGTGTTGTAAAAAATGAGACAAAGTGGAAGGAAAAAATCCCTCGCATTTCAGTTTTTTTTTTCTTATGATGTCTCAATATATTTGAAAAATTAAAAACGTATACCTAGTATTCGTTAATTTGAATACCACATTATTTTTGCGTTAATCCGTTAAGGTTTAATGGGGTGCAACCGTCAACTTAGTTTGTATGGAAATTTGCCATTACACATTCCTTGTAATAACACGAATGAATAGTACTCGACAAGACGACTGGAACACTAAAGGGAAGCAGTTACGTTACGTACGTCATTCTACGTCATGCAAATATAGCGATTACGTCATCATCATATGCTACATCACGTAACGAAACTTAGGTTAAACAACAACGTCAACCAGGCGCGCCGATAAATCATGGAAAAACCGACGCGCCTCAGGCCCCCATGGCCCCATCCCATCCAGAATTGGGTTTTCGTCGGGCTAAGATGCATGTGCTTGCGTCAAGTTTGAGACTTTGGTTGTTCGTTGTCTAATCTGGCTATGGCTGGAAGCAACTAAGGGTCGGTATATCAGTTCTCACTTATCCTAGGAATAGCGTTAAGAGAAACAAACAAATTGTTTGTTGTGTTATTGGCAATTTCTGGTAACAGCTATCTAAAACTAAAAGATATTAATTTGTTTTCAATATCGATATTGGTAACCGTTGCCAAATATCGGCATTAATGTCTCGGCTTTTTATCCAACTGCTACTAAGAGGACTAACTACTAACTCACGTCACGTGTCTACTAGCTGGTGTATCGATGTTGTCTTACCAAAGTACCGATATTGTTTATTTGATGTGTAATTTTGTATTTTTATTTACCAACCAAATCAACGCAACTCGCAGCGCTCCGGCTAACCGGCTATGTCAGTTGTGTTGTCGGCGACCGGCGTCGTCGATCGTTTGACAGATATTTGGTAAGTAACCTATAAGCGCTGCTAGCTATGACAACATCGATGCTGTATGTTAGAGGCATGGCAACTGTTTTCAGTTACATTTTGCTATAGCGGGCTCATGTCTACAAACAATTGAAAATTTGTACTGGATTTAGAAAATTAAGCTTCACTTAACGTTATTCCTAGGATAAGTGAGAACTGAAATACCGGCCCTCAAGCACATTCAAAAGTAGAAAGCAAAGGGCAAATTCGATCTCGTTTCATATTATCGCGAGCAAGAGAGAAGCAATGTGCTTGCTTCTGCTTTGGTATGAGTAAATTTTTTTCTAACTACCATTTCTTGTGGCATTATCAAAATTACAATAAGTATAGTGTATGTATTTGCTTAAGTAAAAAGAAAAAAAACTCCTACCGGGCTTACTGGGGTTTTGTCATTTATATTTATTACGTAGTTTGTTTCCTGCTTTAGGACTATTTACCGGATTATCCCTTTTCTAATGGAGCACTTTTAAACTCCGCCAAGTGATTATTTGGTTTGTTGTTATGGTGGCGGCATTGTACAAAGCTCTCGATCGCGTGAGATTCTTAGAAATAAAAAAGTATTGGTTATTAGTAAGTTTTTAATTATTGAAAATGTAATAATAATTTATTACATATGCGTTTTTATCGTTGTCTGCTTGACGAAAAGTATCACCTACATTAACCTGCAGCTTAATATTTTATTTTTTATTTTCAAGTGTATATAGTTTCGTTAACGGTACTAAGAGTAAATTTCCAAATATAATTAGATTTACATTAAAAATAAATTTATATGCACCATACATTAAAGATTAATTTAGTTTGTGATTTAATGGGACTAAACTAAACAGAATTCATAGCTACATATTAGGTAATAAAGCGCGAACGAGACCAATCTTTAGTCTGTGTACCTACGTACGTATGCAACTAAAATTGTAGCAAAAGTGAAGTAGGTACTTTACAAAAGTCAGTCACAAAAACGTCACAGTAACATAATTTCATAGAATCGGAACGGCGGGAAGTATGGTGGACCTGTGCAATCAGGCATACCTACACATCGCTCTTTATTAGCCGTTCATGCATATGGCAAGTACCTACCTACTGAAAATCATGGTTAGCGCCGCTAGCAATGCGCCATGAAAATCGTATAACGACTTTCTAATGGTAAAAAAAATTAAAGGGTGTATGTAGATTAAATGCACTTAATGTTCTTACATAAAAGCTATAAAAGATAACTTTAAATTTAATTTTCAATATTTTTGAAGTAAAATACACCCGCGCAGAGATTAATCTAAACTGTTATGTTATGAAAATAACGATAATAAGTGATTGTATTAAAGTTACATTTTATTATGCACGCATTTCATTACAATACGCGCGACATCCGGCGCACGTGTGCAGCGAAGGTGAGTGGGCGAGAAGTTATTTTTTTTTGTCATTGTCCACTCCTACACTTTGCCGGCGTTAATTCGTTTGTCCTCCCGACCGGATCGATTCGGTCCCACGTAATGAAGATGTTATAATTTTTTGTTATAAAGATTCAAGTCGGTAGCACTTTTACAAGAACTGCAAGAACCAAACGAATCAAATAAAAAATAAAATAAAGCCGGGAGATAATGATACAGCGCAGCCGCGGTACCTGAGCCGAGCAGCTTGCCTCCACCACACCGGTCTGAGCTCGACGAGTTAATCAGATGATGAAAATCAGTAGTTCTCAACAAAGCCTGTTTTATAATTATCCGGTAAACTTTTAAAATAACCAATATATTTTTAGAGAAATGTAGATGAAAATGTCTTTTAGAATATAATATAGTCGTTATTTCACACTGACATCACGATTTGAATTAATTAAATTATTTTTCTTTGTTTACATATTGAGTTACCCTGTACTTTTTACCGAACTGGCAGTTCAGGGGAAATTGGTTTAGTATATCTGCATCGGACCAGCAAATAGACGAGTGATCCCATAAGACTATCTAAGTACTACTTTGCCGGATGATCCTAGAAACAATTAAAATATCTAATATAAATGAAACCCTTTTTAAATACAAGCTTTTAGTTAAAAAATGATGTACAAAAAATTAAATAATAATAATAAAGGTTTTGCTGTTTTGAAATGAAATAAAAAGATAAGATATCAAAAAAGATTTACAGGTATGTGGAACACATTTCAGTCACAAGTATTAGCCAAAATATTGGAATTTCGTTTATCTATTTTAGTGAAATACCTACATTCAATAGTTGACGTCATAGAGACAATATAACTAAAGTAGACAAGCTCGATAAAGTCCTATATGTAACGGTTGAGCATCGGTTGGACATGGGAGAAAAAAGAATGGAAAATAACTGTACCATAGTATAAATCAAGATATTCTTATTCTCCGTCTCTTTTTGTTGAGACTCGCATTTCGGACTGGCTATTCGGATATATATATATTTATAACTTATATAAATGTTAACCATAGACGTAATAGAATAGAGCAAGCGAGCCATATATATATATACACATTATAAATTTCATTGCGTGAAATGTGAAAATTAACATGTTACATAAATATTATCATTAACAATATGTTGCCGTCATCAGATGGCACTCGTTAAAATCCACCAACCTGCACTGAAGCAGCGTGGTGGACTAAGCTCCAAGCACCCTCATTGCAAGGGGAGGTTTAAGCCTCCTGCAGTGGGGCAATGGGCGGATATAGTACATATAAATATTATATCCTGTTAATTTTCATATCTTTGTGAAACCAAATAATTTGTGGTACCTATATACTGAATCATTATTCGTTTATAAAGTACCTACATCATTATGTTCCTCATCTGCCTACGCTTCCATTTATTTCTTTCTACGTTGATGCTTCGAAGTCAATCATTCAGTTGAGTATGGATTGTAAGGTATACATTTCCAGGCTACTAATACACACGTGCTTGAACTTAAAACTGGATTATGAATACATGGCATTACAACATTAGACAATAAGATCCCAGTTGACATTCAAAATCTTCCCCTTAACATGTATAAGACTACAATAAAACGAAAGCTTTATGCAAAAGCTTATTATAAAATATCGGACTACTTAGATGATAAAAATCGATGGGTCTAAACCGCTCACCTGTCGGTTTGTCTCAATAATATTAATTTTAATAACGTATTGTTTAAAAAATTGTTTATAATATTGTTAAAAAGAGCGTCCCTCAGTTTCTTGCTTATTATTCTGAGAGGAACCAGCACTTTTGGTTGCGCCTTTGTGGTGACAATAACTTCACTCTTATGACGTATTTCAAGATTATGTTACATAACTAGGAAATAAAAATATTAATATATAAATATTAATAATAAAATGTAGAAAGAAGTTTTAGAAGCGCTATTGCACTGCGGGGTAATGGCGTATAATGACTCTATCTGCGGCGAGGCTACGCTCGATCCCATTCCTGAGGTTTCGCTACGTTCTGCGAAATAAACTTTTTATATAATAAAATAAAAAATATAGCGTCAATGATTACACAAATTTTGTTTTTGATCGAGATATTTTTCATCGCCGATGGTTCCGTACGACCACATAATATACTTATTTGTGGTAGGTATTTACCAAAAAAATGTGTTCACATTGTATCCGGGATCCTTAGCGTGAGCTCGACTCATTATTAGTTGTTTTACTTTAGAGTTTGCACAGTATCGACACTTGTATGTATTATTATTTAATACAACCAAAATTCTTTGTAAACACATTTCTCAATATTATTACAAAATAACATTAAAATAGTATATCCGTCATTACAATATAGGTAACTGCATGTAGGTATGTAGTTACCTAGGTAGGTAGGTACCTAGTATTTCATTGCCGCATCAAAATGTTTACTTGAGTCAATAAGAGCTTTTTAAGGTTTTTCTAATTATTCGTTAACGTAATATACTTATTTATTTTGTTGCTGCAAAATACCAAACATACAGAAAACGCGATTCTTAAAATCTCTCTTAGATAACGTAAATTTTCGAGAATATATATCTCTCATTAAGAGATACCACAATGTAATTTGAAACTGATTAATAGTTATTGTGCTGTCAAATAATCGGCGTTTGTATCTCTATACTTGAAACAAATAACGAATGGTAAAAGTCGGCAGTGGGCCAGCACAAAGGGAGCGCGGCGCTTTGATCTGTGACAGTGCCGACACGACGACGCCTTCATAAGAACTTAATGATTTATTCCGACCGACCGGCGTTAAGGAGCTTTTGAACGCAACAGCAACGGCACGACTTGTCGATGGTACTTATATTTCCCATGGTAATACTCCGTATATAAACACAGATATCACTCAAGGGAACCGGACACTAGGTACAACATCTAATGTACCTATCTTAATAAGTTGTGAACCAGTAATTAACTGTAATTTGTAACGGTCAAACTTTTTTGGATTCGTCAGTGTGAAAAAGCGTTCGTATTCAGTGAAAAGTCTATAGCTGCGAGTTCGGGTGCGCTTGCACTCGGCCACTCCATAAATTATCCTTTAAAAGAGAGAAATATTACCGGGGTCTCGATTTATGAGAATTCTAGCTGACACGTAAAGTTGAATTGTTCAAGGTGTTAAAGCTCACGTTTTATTTATTTTTCTGTACAAAAGTACATATATATAATCTGTAAGTTATTGTTCCTTTGTACCTAGTTTTCTTTTCGTCAATATCAGTGTAAGCTCGTATGACTGTTAGGCTGTTATATATTATGTTGTCGTTGCCATGTGGTTAACTTGTTTGTCACTTGTTTATTGATTAAACGTCGACATTAAACTAGATGACTAGGCTGTTCGTTGAATGAATTGAGGTATCTCAACCTTCAACATATTCGCTGATTGAAAAGTACCTAGCCCTTTTGAAACGGCTGAACTGAATGCCACAGGACCACCTAAATTTGTTTTTTTTTGCCGTGGCCAGATCCACCTTATGGTTGACTTCGGGTTGCTCCGTTTCGCACCGCGCATTAATATAAACAAACCTAACCCAATATTTAAATTTAGAAATGGTGAACCATCAACCGGTGCCATCAATCTATTTTAGCCGAATTGCAATTTCGAATGGACCCGAAGCCAAACACATCCTGAAATGATTAATCCTACGATCTGTCGTCCTGACAATACCTAATACATGATGATTTTATTCACCTAACCAAGAGGCTATTTTACATATATTATAATATTTGCATACATACACACACACGCATACAGCGCTGCACATTTGTTCACAAAATCCAATGGGTACGTACCTACGTAAAACACGAACGGTGTCAGGGACTATACACGTATTGTATCTCTGTGATTGTATCTAATGTAACGTTATTCAAGGAATAGTCAAATGATTTCATAGGTTTTCTGTAGTATCTACAGGTGCGAGTATGTACATAGTTTTACAGAATTATAATATGACAGAACTACCTACCTACTTACTGACTCATACGTTAGTTGCTAAATTTTAATAAAATATAGTAAGTGCAATTCTTAATTGTACAGCTAAAATACTTCAGTATTTACAGTGATGTCATTTTACATAAAATTCTGTCACATTACACGGACTAGGTATAGTATGGTATAGGTATATTATGTTATAATTATAGTGGTGCAGCACGAAATTGTGTATTTTAAAAATTGTACCAGGACGACTGAGCTTCTCTCTGTATATTTCTAGCATAAAAGTTAGGATTTCAGCTCATCCGTGTTTTTTTTTTTTAAAATTGTTGCTGTTAAATTTCAGACCCATATGCTAAATTAAAACCTAAAAAAAGCAAACGAATAAACAGTTATTTTATGTTAGGCATTTTGTATCAAGTTGCATGAAGTGTATCAACATAGATACAATTGAGAGGCACGTTAACAACTTCATAGGCGCTGGCGACGGCCGTTCGTGTCGTGAACACGACCGCTTGCGACAAACCAGTTCCGCCGACATTACGGCGTCGACGTTGAAGTCTCGTGCACCCTTTTACGTAGTTACCTACACTGAGCGTAATTTATAATTTTCTCTTTAAAAATATTTACATATAAAATTGAATCAGTACTATGAAACTCATATGTTATGTTCACATTCTCGACATTCATTATCGACATTTTCCAAACACTAGATTGGTTTCAAAATGTCGCTTAGGGCGAAAAATAAGTCATGAACAATTTAATATGACAAGATTTTTATGGAAAGCGTCAAAATTAGTCAGTACCTTCGAACGTTTGAGATTAGTAAATTTATTTAGCTTTAAACTGTTATAAAGAAAAATTTGTTGTATATTCTGTTGAATATTACATGAACCAGGGGACGTACCAATTTTTGGATTCCAAAAAAATCAAGAAAATTTATTGGAATATTAAAGTAAATAAAAAAATCTCACAAAACATAAATTAGAAATAAAAGCGATAAATCCAAAGCATATTACAAAAATATATAACTTACCTAACTAAATTTTTATAGTCGACAAACAAGTTCATATTATAATGACTTGAGTTTATGACAAGATTATAAAATAAATGTACACTTATTTTATTACTATAAAATTCCACTTCAAGGAACCAAATTTTATAATTGGCGCCTGTGTGCGTGAGAGATACGGCAGATGAGTGGCGGGACTGGTACCCTTTGCCGTCAATTAAATGTTACAACTTAATTTTTTCTCCTTATTACCGCGTGTCTGTAACGGACGGGCAGAGACAGCTCGATCGTGGTAGGTACCGTCAACAAAAAAAAAACTTCTATAGAAGAACTACCAATTTATTTTTATTCATATTTATAACGATTTTTTGCTCCAATTATTTCTGTTGCTGAACTTTATCGCTACTTATTGCCATGCATAGACTTCGTGACTAGTTTTTTGGAATTATCAAGAGAAGCAATTTGCTTCTTTTGCTAATTGCTTATAGTAACTAAACTAAGATTTTTTCCTTTGTCACAGATAAGTTATTTTTAATCCCATTTTAAACAATTTTTGATACATTTTACTGTAGTCGAAAACTGTACAATTGAAATGAATTGAACAATGTTATATTTTGTTTTTTTTTTGAAGTGAAAACTTCTTTAGCGCCGTTGTGATTTAAAAGTAGATGAAACGAAAAAGCGACAGTAAAAAGAGACAGATATATAAATTCATAAGATTTAATGTGGGAGAAAACGAAATAGGAAGCATTATACAGTGTTTCTTATGTTTGTGGTTCTCTTTGTGCTCTGCTTCGAACCCCCTCCACTCGTGTTTACCAGGGCATAGTGGGAGTTTTGGGCCTCAGCGTTGTACGTACGTTAATACATGTTTGTGCGCGCATGCTTAGCACAAATCTTGAGAAAAGGCATCACAACAACCGTGGTGTTTTATATCCGTGTACGTACTTTTGTATCATTTATCGAAAATGTAAGCTCTGAGTCTGAATAAATCTATGTAATATATACGAATAAAATGTAAAATAATTATCTTACTTTGTATCACTATGATCATTATTAAAACCTACAATTATCCTCTTCCGGAAATTTTACATTCGTCTCATTATCTTGAAACCGAAATTTTTGAAGGTTTCACTTCTACCACGTGTAAATCGCACACATGTTTTTTAGTTTTTTTGTATGTTAATATTTCGTCAATAAATTCATACAAAAAGAAGGTATTAAGGCCTTCTTGTATTCTTTTTAAGGTTTATGCGTACCTAACAATATACATGTGAATGTTATAACATTTCTTACAATATTTATTCTCAAACCACGGTAAGCACTCTGATGATGTCTTTTGTGTGTATTTGTGTATTGTGTATTCCTTTAAGTTAGTGGTTATACTAATTGACAGACCAATTGATTTAGTGGTACAAGACGCTAACTGCAGATCCAAAGGTAGGAAATTCCCGGGTTCCTACCCAAGACAACTATTTATGTACGTAAAATACGTAAATACGTCTATTTGTTTCGTGACGGGGTGTAAAATATCTATATATGTGTTTAAGTTGTATATCTGTTTTCTAGTATCCATAATACAGGCTCTGCTTAGTTTGAGACTAGATGACCAAATTTAAAATGTCACAAATATTACTATTATTATTACTGTACTATATAGATCGATTTAAGAATTTAAAATTACATTTCTTTTTGTTTGACAGATGAAAAACCTACGTAATGTTTGATGAAACACCAAATTTTTATAAAAATATACTATAGTTCTGTTACTAAACGTATTGGAAATTGAAATTAAATTTACGATAATGTTGTGCAAACCCTACGTACAGAAATATATGTATAGTGGAATTACTTAAGCCCTTGCCGTCTTGGCTGTGTTGTAATCAAGTGGAGGGTCTCCGTAAAAGGGCCGTCCATAAAAATGGTTGAATATTTTATAACCGGATAGAATTTGGATAGTTATTACGTCGTTGCGACACTCGGGTCATAAATACAAACTTGAAATTCCGTATTTTGTTAGTAATTGTCAACTTATAATATTTACTTCCTAATGTACAAGATTTTCAATAAAAAGACGTCAGTTAAATCGAAAAATTACAATTTGGACTTTAACAGATTCGGTAAAAAATATAGCTATGTATAGATTTTCTAAAATCTGGAGATTTATTTGACTTGCTAAACCAAGCTTGAAATTTGATTATTAAAAACAATAAATTGTGATTTCTGGTAAATACAGGATGCTGATGAGGAGAAAACAAATAATGCAAAGTAAATAAATACAACATATAAAAGGCAGTGAGTGGCGAAAGATGACTTATAAAAAGGGAATCCGACCGCGATAATTTAGGCAACAGACACTTATTCCGACGGTATATTCTGATGTTTAGGGTTCTTTGGTATAAAAACATTCAAATAGAGCATCATATTATTAACGACAGAGTTTCATATCACTTGGATTATCGTAAACGGATACTTTTTTAATGTCATCTCTCGCCACGAGGTACCTAACTCGAATGGTCTAAAAATATAAGGATTTCCACTTAATATATTACTAAAACAACATATAAAACACATAAAATAAATGAGTGTTAACAAATTCGTCTTTTACATCTCGGATAACATAATCGTTCCTATAAAAAAAGATTACTCAATCCAATAAATTGAGATTTTTTAGTTGTTTTGCCCTAGCAGCGCGTTGAACTCTTTTTTATGGCAAAACGTTACGTGATAGTTTAAAGCACATAAATTGGGAAATGAATGTTTAAAAACATATTTATGAGACGTCGAATAAGTATATACCAGTTTTTAACATATAGACATACATAAAAGCAATATATTCCTATTACTTTTGAAACTTAAAAGCCATTCTCAGTATCCGGTGAAAGTGCCTGATTGTCATGTCTATACGGTCAAGTTCCTGTTATATTGAAACTTGTGCTCGCAGTTTGATAAATTTTACTTATTATACACAGTTATTAAGGTTTTTTTGTAAGATAGAAGCAATACTTATACATAGGAAAAGGTAAATATTGAAATAATTATAATCAAGTATTATTAGAAATCACACTTTATTTTTGTATTTTTCAGAGAAAATTGAAAAAAAAACTACTTCTTTTAAAACGCATTAAAGTTCTAAAATGAAATTAGTGCTAATACAATTGAAAAAGATAAATAAAAATATTTCTTTAAAACATTTGTAATAGAAATCATGACATTTTGAACCTTAAATGTATTTAATGAGAATGCGGAGTTTGTTCAAAAACCGAGCAATAAATTCTACTGTATGGAATAAAATAAAATATAAAAAGACCACTTTACAAAGAGAACTTTCGTAAAGAAGCTTAACTGGGTATAAGAGTGTAAGAGGCAGCAATACTTTAAAAACATAAGAGTAAAAAGGCTAGCCTATTGCCCGACCATGCGACACCTGCTGGACGCCAAATGAAGACATCGCGGCTGGAGCAACATCTTGGGCAGGGAATCTCAATTCGTGCAACGTTTATTTATTTATACGATTAATTATATTACTGAACAATTATTTTATGACATGAAATAACGTAAAATTTTCATTAAATATATAATTGTTTCATAGTTATTTCTACGGGTTTAAAATATATTAAAAATTCCATTTACGCCAAAGTTTTTAAAATATAAACGATTATGTTATACTTACAGTAGGTATGCATAGTTACGGTATACTTTATAATAGTAAAAATAACTTTGTGGCGCCACATCTCAATTATTTAGTACTGAGTGATCCTAAAAGAAAAACACGTATTTTATTATTTTCTCAAAAGATTACAATAATTTTTTTTTTTACATTCGTGACCCTGCACTTGGTAAACCTGACGAACCCATTGTACTATAGTACCTACTGTTAGAGACGAACATAATGTATAGAAGCATACAGTTTATAGTAAAGGCAGCTGTCCCACGGATACGCACGGAAAAAATAAAAGTAACACAAATTCTCGCTACTCAAAGATTGTTTTTTTTTTATAGTTTTCAATTATGATTTTTAATTATTATTTTCAATTAAATTTGTTAAGAGCACTTAAAAATTACTGGATAATACATTTAGAAACATTTTACTAGGAATTCTCTTGGTAATTAAAATTACATTCAATCTTATAAGTGTAGTGTTTTTAAAGATGTTTTTTTTTTTTAAATATTGACAAGTCACATTCAATTTTATTCATATATTGGATATTGAATTTCTCAATTGAAACCTTTTTATTTTATTAAAATAAAAATTATTATTACCTCTCTTTTAGTAACAAAACCATTTAATCTTAATACACAAGCCAGCCGTCAGTTGGCAGAGCGGCAACGAACAAATATTAGTAGAGCTCGGGACGTCAACACGCGTAACGTAATCTGGTGTCATGTTGAAATAGACCGGATTATCTTATTTCCATTGCTTGATGGGCCGGAAACGCAAACAGAGGCACATTCGGTGAGAGCTAATAACAGTGGATAAATATATCATCAACGAACGTCAAATACGAAGAATGTTACAGCAAAGAAATAATTAAAATATTTTGAACGAACTGAGTATTTATTATAGTCCCAATGGATTTATTTCATTACTAACAATGAGTTATAATATTCGGAGATATTAATAAAGCAGTTTTTTCTTCAATAGAGAATCTTCAGAATACCTGCAAACAGTGTTCGTCCTGTAAACAACAAAAAATGAAAAAATAAATAAATAAATTATACCGCAGTCTCAGGTGTGTGAGATGTATATGTCGCAGGATGATAGTTTTACCCTGTGAGCTTTGAAGCATTATATCACAGAGTTATGAGGGGTTAGAAATAACAATATCGATTATCGATTTATCGATTTACTTTTTATTGAACGTTATAATTACGTAATCTACAAACATACCCTTTAGTAGGTAGATGTTTATTTTATAATAAGATTACAAACATAAACTTCACAAACGTAATACACGAATTATTGACGTTTAATAATACGTCAACCAATTAGAGGAGGTCTCGTTTCAGATGCTTCGATCGACCAATCAGCGTTTTTATTTCATAATAAATAACGTTTCGTTTCGCAGTATTTCTAGAGCGACTCGTGTTTTTGCAAAAACCCTATCTTTTTCCAATAAGATTCAGAAATATTTTCATCGTTGTCTAATTATCCGTGTTTTGGTAATATCCCTAAGGTTTTCCGTGAAAATTCGAATTATCGAATCAACCTACGACATATATAACGATTCCATGTACCCATTGCATTACGAGACCCTAAAAAAAGGATGGTGTTATTGACCCATCGTAGCAAAGGTACAAATTATTCGTGATGATTTAACACAAGTCTGTTCGGAGTGGTGATAAATCATCGGAGGCTGCTTATCATCGTTGTGTATCTAGGTATGTGAGACAACGCCAGTTTTTGTCTGGAGCAAAAAGACAACGGAATGAGTTCGTGCGGGTGTTTCATTCTGACATAGTGGGCGGATCTGTATCGTGATTTAAAATTGTCTTGCAGCAATCGGAACTTGTGGAAGTTTTTTTTGTCTTCATATATAATCAAACATATTAGCTATATCTACTTGTTGAATTAGCTTCTGAATTACAATGACACAAGTCTTCACATGTGTGGATGATAGTGGACCATTTGACCATTTTGTCTTTTTAACCAAAACATATAAAGTCCCATATGCAATGTGCCCAATAACATTTACGACCTTCCTGTCATAGAAACATTCATTCCAATATTCGCAAGAAAAAAATAGTGCAAATTTTTTTTGTATACGTACTATAGTAGCCCAAAATGTGAGAAAGAAAAACCGCCCAAAAGAAATCTCATAAATAATAGTGTTCTCTGATAAAACCACAGCAACTGACGGAAAACAAACGGAAAATTACATATTATCATATTAGACGGTATAATTTTGATGTTATTAACAATATTTATTAGATATAAATCCACATTACGATAGTCGACACTTCTTTAAGTTCGCCCCAAGCCAATATGATTCATCGTCGTTCAATCTTAGGGATGTGACAATTTGATAATATTGTACCGCGTCACATCAAAACACCTCTAAAAATATTTAGTTGTATTTTTTTATTAAATATCAAAAAATTTCTATTAATAAAATGACTTCACCTTTAAAGCCGTAAGACATTGTACTAAACTATAAATCGCTTGCAAAATCAGTCATAGACTTTACTGCTTTATTTCTACTATACGTATTATACAAATTATACATGTTTTACCGGGGACCTTGTATATCAGATGCATAGACCTTAAATCAGAGATAAGTATTCATCTCGCTCTCTTACATTAATTTTAAACATCATCAGCCCACTTTTACCTCACTGCAGGGGCTTAGGCTTCCCCCAGGGTAAAAGTTTAAACATATTTACTGTAAAGAAAAACCTAAGAAACCCATTATCATATCTAAAAACTAACGCAAATCCTTTTTTTGTGTAAATTCCTATATGAAGCTTTTATCTTTACAGCAATCTATCAAAGGATCATTTTTTATTAGGGTTTCGTACTAAAAAAGCCAAACAAAGTCTTGTTGCTGCCGCACTTCTGTCTGTTCGTCCGCCCGTCAGTCTCATCGCATCTCTTGAGTCTTTAGAGCGTAATCAGAATGAATTACAGACTTGTTTGGATATTTCGTATAAAATTTTGACCAAAAACCGAATATTGAATCAGAAATACAATGAAATTATTTACAAGGGAGTCCGTTACAAGAAAAACGAGCCTTAAAAACTTCTTTCTTACACTGGCTGGGTGTTACTTTCTAGAATCCATTGTTTACCTACATAAAGTATAAAAATATTTTCATTATGTTTTAGAAATATAGGGCCGTCAATGTTGTAATTTTTCGATCATTTTTATTACAGGGTCTATCTTTAAAACTAAATTAGTTAGGAATTTGGAATTTTTGTATATTACATGTATTGTTTTTTTTAACGACATTTAATAAAAACACCGATTCTTAATATAGTTTTTAAGCAGTGTCCAAAACAAACATTCTTCCACAGGTTGTTGCTATGCCTACCTCGGAAACAAAGTACGTATATATATAGTCGGGCTCGTGCTATGGATCCCGAAGTGCATTAAAAAAAAACTATTTTTGCTTTGGTAAATACGTAAGACAAATATATTGTGTGGTGGTACGAAACCTTCAGTGCGCTAGTCGAAGTCGCGCTTTACCTGTTATTTCTTTCATCGTATCTCAGAAGTGTCGAATTATTATCGATTGAGTTGTAGCGATGGTTGTGTTGTACCCTATTCTAAAAGACTGTATATAATATGACTTACATGGAATTGTGTTTAAATGAAATATTGTCATTTTTGTTATCACTGAAAATGTTTAGGTATTTTGATCGCACCACATTCAATTAGAATATTTTAGGATATTTTAAATAACATATTTAAATCGTTCACCGATTTAAATGAAAATTTAATTGGAAATATGTTTTTCAATAGTTGATCAAAGTGGTATTATAGTTTTAATTAATCCACCGAAATAGTAATGCTATGCCTGAGATCACTTAATACAATACAACTTCTTGGCAGATACCTTCACGTTTTTCTATCGCAATGCCTTTGACGTGAAAGTAGTAATTACGCGGATTTTATGCGACCGTATGGTAAAGCTCACGCCATCTGAGTTTCAAGCTTTGTGATGTGAACAATAAGCAGAATGACGAGGATGCTTCGACTGACAACTAAATTGTGAATGCGCTTTTATTGCTCTCAATACCTTTTATACCGGAGAAGAAAAAAAGGAAAAAATATGTTAAAGTCTATACTTAAAAGTTCTTTTTTTTATTATTTTCTATAGGAAGCCATGGTACTATAGTTTATATGATTTTTTACGTTCTATTATGTAGGTTTTGGGTTTAAAAACAGATTTCTTTTTTTAAATTTTATATTAGGCAAATGAAGAACTGCTATTGTGGAGTTTTCATAATTTGTTGCCAAAACTGAATAAAAATTTTATAAGACTTGATGTATAGAAAATAAATCATTAGGTTTAGCACCCCCATTTCTGTGTTAAATGTGTACCAGACCACACTTAGTTTAATTTTTGGCAATAATTAACATGAAAATTTATATTTGATATACCTACCTCTTTCACGTCCAGTACAATTAGAGGAATTTAACTTGGAAGATGAATAAAAACGTAAATGATCCCAGTATTTTTTTGTTTTTCAAG
The DNA here is from genome assembly GCA_949709985.1 of Luffia ferchaultella. NCBI lineage: Eukaryota > Metazoa > Arthropoda > Insecta > Lepidoptera > Psychidae > Luffia > Luffia ferchaultella. The sequence goes on along the minus strand of OX453255.1, from coordinate 6,614,059 downwards.
GAAATTTTTATTTCTAAATAAATGAAATGGATGTAGTCTGACAAACCATTAAGATAAGATCGAGTATATTGAGCTGGAGGCATATGAAACCTATTATTTTCAGTACGCAAATCACAATATGTGAAAAAATGAACTAAAAATTAAGAAATAATCGTCAGCGTTTAAATTTCAAAACTATAGTATTAAAATATGAAACAAATATTTTAAAAGCATAAGCTTTATTTCACTTAGAAATCTTCAAATTTGTATTTATTACGACGCCAGACGTCTCAAACTTTTAAAATATATATTTCATGTTATAATAGGGCTATCCTTCTGAAATTTAAACGCTAATCATGATTTTGTAATTTTTTGGTCATTATTTTTTTACATAAGCTTGTTTTTAGGAAGATATTTTACATGTCTTTTATTTTAGGTTTTTTATTATGAGAATACCTAAACTTATCTGTATTGCCTATATGTATAGTACTCAGAGAGTAGTACGTTAGTGGCATACTATGTTTGCTACTCCTGGCTATCCAGCTCCTCTACACGTACCCCACCTGGAGCTTAGGTAGTTAATTAAAGTAAATTAGATTTGCAAGATTTGATTGCAGACTGACACCGGGACAGGTGAAGGTAAGACGCAAACAAACAATACGTGTACACTGATATTCCTTTTATTGCATTAAACCTTATTTAAAAATTAAAAAGTCAGATTATACCGCTTTTGCGTGCAGCCGACTGTACTCGATTCATGAAAATACACAACGTAATTTAAAATGTCCATTTTAATAATCTAAACAAACTACTATGAGACAACTAAGCCACTTCCTTTTCACTTCATAAATTCTAAGCCTTCCTAGCTGCTATATTAAAAGCGTACTTAGTATAGTACTGTACCTACCTAAGTATATTTTTCTGTTGCGACGACTGTCAAAAAGGTACGTTATTTAGAGGTGCGTGACCACGATCTATGGGATTCCATGTTTATCGTTTCCGAGTCAAAACCAGCTTAGTGCACGGTAAAAAAAGATTTCTTGAACCAAGAAAATTAGTTTCATATATAAGGAAGAGGATATTTTTTTTAAATAAGAAAATATATTATTGTTGCAATACATTTTTATTGGTCTGAGTATGGATAAATTTAGACGAAAAAATATTTACTTGTTTTGAGAGAATATTCTCTTCCGTATATATGAAACAATATTTTCTTGATTCGAGAATTTGTTTTTTCCGTGTGAGATAAAGGATGCGAGATAACGAGCAGTAAAGTTAAATTACTAACCACTCACGTTATAAATATTCAAGCATGCCGCTATGGCCACGACACGCCTTTTCGGTCGACCAAAAAAAAGTTGACGTCTCAATTATCGACCGACCAGTGCGGGGGTGTAGGGGGCGCGGGTAGCAATGGACCACTTTTAATTTATATTATTCTCACGTTTTTTTATTTCCTGTTAACATCTACTCAAATTACGGGGACGTGTAAATTGTAGTGTGAAGTATGTAGGTAGTTTTTGATAAGTTTAGATATTTGAATTCAGTGGATGTTTGATATGTTATTGAACTGTCATTTTGTAATTTTTATCAAGCTGCTATTATTTGAAAGAGAGAGAGCAGTAAGGAAAAAGTGTTTCAAGTTTTACATTCAAGGGAAAAAGTTTACATATTGAAACATGGTAATGTCAAGCATACATTTAAATAAGATGTGTCTTTTTCGAGAAATTCGTATACTTCGTCGGCAGTCTTTTTCATTTTTGTTTTGTTTCGTGCCAGTGTGGCCCACTCCTTGTGGTCTCAGTTGTAGTAGCCCGTATTTCGTCTAAGCATAGTATGCTGAAGGCGCTCATGTTAGTATATCTCCCCCCCCCTCCTCCTAAACATTAGTGAATTGTTTTCCACGTATACGTTTTGATACGATTGGTGTTTCTTTCATTGTATTATTTAGAAATGTTGACTTGATCTTGTCAGAGTTTTAGTGGTCTTGAACGAATTCGGCTAGGTCTTTTCTAAACAATTGATATAGTTAGAACTAGAAACTGACAAAAACAACCTATGCTCCCTACTGTTATTTATCAACACACTTGAATATCTCTCTCCTCTCCTGGCTCCGATTTCTGGCTAAAGGTTGCACGAATACCGGCTGGCTCTCATTCCCTTCACTCTCAATTCAGACTATAACTTACACTCCGTCCTTTATCTACGTTCCCTTCGGTGTATCGGAACTTGTCCCTTTCAGAAATTGCGTCTGGCTGAAGGTTGAACGAATTGATTGATTGAAAAGGAAATAAAATTACAAAATAAAAAAAGGTTTATATTTTCATTTCCTAAACTTTTATTAATGTTTAGATAGAGCAATATACGCTCGTGTAGCCAAGCTGACTATGAAACTAACCGTTTATGTATGAGCAAATTATAGCCGAATAGTTAGGTGGTATTTATACGTACGTTTCTTAACGTAGAATATCCATGTAGAGATGTATATATTCAAAATTCTTAGTATAAAAAAAGGCCATGTGCATATCGGACACGCATCATACAGCTTGGGTTCCGCAGCATGTACCTACTACAAGCAATCGCCTTATAATCACCAATCTTACAAAATTATTGGTAACTGAAAATTGCCTATTTCTGAAAAACTGGTTGACGTATATTACTTAAAATAATTTTCGTGGAAACTGTTTATATTTAAAATCGTCTGCCTGTGAAATTTCATCAGGATTGATGGATAAGCCCTTGACATACGGACAAATGGATAGATAGACAGACGAATAGGACGAAATTATAAGAAGTTTGTTTTTGCCATTTGGGTACGGAACCCTAGAAAAAAAACGAAAGGTAGTGCTGTGGGCCCAATATAAGTATATATTTATTTAATTACCAATATGAAAAAAAAACCGAAAACATGCTAAAATAGCGTTCGTTTTTTAAATGATTCTTTTAAAGGTAAAAATTGTCTTTCCTTAACAGTGACATCTATGTACAAAGCTTTAAATTTTGATTTTTGATGAATGCTCAGATGAATGAAGTATTGACTAGCGCCCTCTTAATTTTTCCGATAAAACAAATCTACTTATTTTTTTAATCGTAAAATGCCGACGTTTACGAATTACCAATTTATGTATATTATTTATATTCCTTCATATTCTGTTTTTGTTTTATCCTCAGGTTTAACCCGATCGCGGTGGTTACGTTTTTCGAGGGTAGGTATGTATTATGTAAGTAGATGTATGTACATACGCTGTATGTATCCAAGATACCTATACCTATTTATTTGGTAGGCACAGCCTGTAGTGTAGCCTAAACGACTAGACGGATTTAATTTTTTTGTTTTCGTTATTACAAAAATATGGGTATCAATTATCGGTAGTATCAAGTGAAGCTTAGTAAATAGCCTTTTCTTAATATGTATATACAATATCTTATACATCGACTTTCGGTGATCTTATAACAATTCCATGCTACCGTTTTCATACTAATTAATAAAACAGTGCGTTTAACATAAAAACAGAGCGTTATAGGTAGATGACGTTATATCTTTGTTGGGCTCGTGGACCTAATAAGTACTACGTACTACTGGAATTTCAACTCTATAACATCAGCATAGTCATACGTATACTTACTGGTGATTAAAAAAAAGTGCTAAAAGGAAGTAACAGGGTGCCTCACCGGATGCCTATCTAACTCTTTCTACACTCTTCTATGTGGCTAGCATAAAATATTGTACCACTACACTGAGAAAAAGAAAAGTAGTATCACAGGTCTACAAAAAAAAAAAATTTCGAAATTTGATTTGATAATATTTTCTAGTGTTTACGTTTTTTAGTGTGCTGAAACCTAAAACACGGTAAATTTTTCTCCATAACGTACAGATTTCTTTAATTTCGTGTAAGGACAGTAGTTATAACGATAAAAAAATAACAAAATTTTGATTTATTTCCATCTTATTCACAAAATACATAACTATGTACATATTTCCGCTTGTCAGATTAAACAATAATGCATACTTAATTATTATTTTTATAAAAACGTTTTTTAACATTGGAAATGTTTACCAGATCGTTTTCGTGGGAGAGTGTAATTCGGTTATAAGTCCAAAATTTATGATAGTAGACGAAGGGCAGTGTTGTCAAAAGATTGTGAGGGCATTGTATGATACCAAATTTTCTAAAATCGGTTGGTAACTTTTTTCGGAAAATTTATAATGGTGAAAAAAGACACTATTTCCCAATTTTTCGAACAAAAAGTTGTATGTTTGGAAAACTAAAGCCAATATCGAAAAAATGAAAAAAACTTCCGAAGCAGGTATCTACAGTTTGAAAAAAAAAATTGAATCGGTCGAAAGCTGTGAGCTGGGCAGATGTAGATTCGGCTACATTTCAGAAAGTTATAAAGGTAGACGGAAGGTAGTAGTGTCAAAAGATGCAGGCGCTCGCGGGGCATTGTATAAAAGTAAATTTTTGAAAATTAGATTTTAAATGTTCTTCAAAAATTTAATAATATTGTTTGACAAAGATGTGTTACAAGTTTTTATTTTTGATGTTCATTTTTAATGTCCTCAGATAGTTCCGAGAAGCACGAAATATGTATATTTGGAACTACGACCTGCTGCTATTCAAGAACATGAACGCAGCAGCCGTGTCTCCTGTCGTGTATCTCTGACAAAAAAATACTCAAACTATTGCAACACGAAGACATCAGCTGCAGCGATTGTGCCCGATACGACAACTACACATATGCTGGCGGCCAACCTGCATACTACGGACCTCTCCAAATTCTTGGCACGTCAAACCTCCATAAAGGAGCTTCCGTCTTATTCAGGTGATCTTGAAGAATGGCCAATGTTCTTCAGTCAATTTAAAAGTATCGCACGTCTCTGCAAGTTTAGTGACGCAGAAAATATTGCACGACTGTCAAAGTGTTTAAAAGTTAAAGCTCGGGAGGCACTGTCTGTTCTTTTGGTAAGTGCATCGAATATAGACAAGATTATAGACACATTAAAACTACGATTTGGACGTCCTGAGTATTTAATTGAGTCCATGCTTATGAAGATACGCACAATGCGCTACATACGACACGACGATTTTAATCAACTCGTTGAATATGCGACCGCTGTACAGAATGTTGTAGCCATCATGATCTCCACAGACGAGTCAGGACATTTGACAAACACGACGCTAGTGAAAGAGATCATCGCAAAACTTCCGTCTTCATTGAAATTGCAGTGGGGGTTTCATATACAGGACAATTAAATTAAGACGATCTCTCTCACTGATGTAACCGATTGGTTGATGACGGCTGAGGATGACGGTCGCTAATGCCGCTGTACACGTCACACCAATGACAGTTTCAAGGCCGATGAGTTCTCATCGAGATAAAGACAAAGATAAGTCATTCAAATATTCTGTATTAGCCATTGCGAAGATATCACGTATTAGTTCTGAAAGCAAGGGTGACCATGATTTTAAAGATTGTCCGAAATTTTTGAAATTGAACATTGATGATCGATGGAAGTACGAAACAGAAAAGAAGCTATGCTTTTCCTGTCTATCGTCCAAACATCAGCTCAGAGACTGCAAGAGAAAAGTTAAATGTACAGAAGCAGATTGTTTTCATCGTCATCATCCTTTATTGCATGCGCCCCCAATTTCTGCAGTAACCAACACGAAGCAGAGTGACATTTCAGTTACTGGCTCGATCTCTATCAACCACTATCAACAACCAAAGCATCGTCTCTCGTCACTTCAATGTTTTATCGTCATATATAGTATTGTAGTATATACCTACTATTGCGTTTATGTTTGCTTTTGGTATGTCCCTATCGCGAACAAAACCAAATCTTCCTGTATTAATAATGGGGATTCATTAACTCCGTTCACATTTGCTTCTAGGCTTTGAAATACAACGCGTTATCTGTTAAAATTCCTTTTTATTTAATGTTAAAATTTTTTAAATACAGATAATTTAGTGACATTGGCAACATTGTCTCTCACAGAATTTGTGTGATCTGTGTTTTCGTAATTTTGTTATTCTGTGATCATTTTGTGCTATGATTTTGACAATTAAAAAATATTTCATAAAACTCGATCCCAATTTTATTTTGTATGATTTTGTAATCGAGGTGTGCGGTTCAGTATGATCGTATGATCTGTAAGTGCAATACATAAATACAATAACGAATAGCAACGAAGTGTTAATTAGACTTTGAAGATAATTTTTATAAGAAGTGTGAAGTTTATCAACACATGATCTCTAGAATTGTTATGGTCAGACTGACCTCATACTAAAATAAATTTCGACACAATTAGGTATAGCTTATTTACTTTTACCTGATTCTATTAGTCAAAAATGAATATTGGAAGTTTACATTGCCTTTTTGTAATGTGGTAAATGGTTTGACATATCCATTGAATGGTGTCAGTAATACTTTCTAATTGGATTTAGAGATTAATTATAATCAGACAATACAGTCACAGATAATTGGTGACTGTGCGTATTCTAATTTACATACAGTACACAACATTTAGTGTAATTGTAGAATTAAAAATTAATTCTAAATTGTCATTTTTCTGCTATTTACTTTTTATTGAGAGGTTATTGATAATTATTTAAAGTGTATGATAAATGACGTTTCTTTATATTACAGCTTAACAGTGGATAATGACTAAGTAGTAGGTGCTATAATAAAAATAATACAAAGTGTATCAGTAAAGCAATGTCGGCTGGCAATACAAGTGGTCCACAGCCAATGAACAATTTACCACCTGGTGTTAATCCCGAAAATAATATTCTGCCTGGTGGAGCAGTTTTCAACACAATGAATAGAACAAGAAACAATAATCAAAATCCTCTTTTTAATGTTAGAGAGAGGCTTTTCCATGCTTTATTCTTCAAAGTGGCAGTAGCTTATGCTCGTACTTTCCCTCGACCTGTTAGACGTTTTTTTGAATTTCTTGTTCTTCTTAAAGCAATTGCCGCTTTCTTTGTTTTGGCTTATATACATATGGCCTTCTCGAGAACACCAACTACTTGCCTTAATCATGTAAAAGATTCATGGCCTAGAGATGGAATATTACGTGTAGAAATTCTAAGAAATCCTTCACAAGACTATAGCATTGAACAGAGCTATGCCAAAGAACGCAAATTAAGAAAAGAGAAAGATGAACTCAATACTATGTTAGGAATGCTAACAACTGAGGGGTGAGTTTTTTTTGATCTAAATATGTTTACAATGGTGACCTTACCCACAATTTTAGACAGGTTATGGACAAAGTATTGCCTAATTGGGCTTAGGTAAAATTTCATGTTGATATTAAATAATAATAATCATAAAAATAATACATGGCACATACATCAATATGCATCAATAGTTATAAAAATTACAAACAGTACAAAAGAAAGGAAATCTGAAAAATATCATTATTATTACATAGAAAATAAACAGCTATTATGCAGCAGTTTGTAAGCTGTTCAAACAGGTCCCAACAAGTAAAATTTAATTTTTCCACTTAGTCACCTTATATTTTAATGCATTTATTTTATGACTTACAGATACATTTTTATATTGAATTCCTTGGATGTGTCCTTATAATATGAGAAATAGATAAATTCACTGACAATGTGATCTGAAATGGGGATATTGGGTATTTTATCTATAAGGGTGTGTTGATGAAATCAAAACAAAAGGTTCCGCACAACCTTAATAAATGGTGCCGAATTTTACATTTAAGTTTTAGAATTTCATTACTTCACCTAATATTCTTACTAAAACTTCACTTATGCACTGTTTTGTTGTCATTAATGGTATACATTGGGCAATTTTTGAGGTTTATATTTTTTTCCTGTTTAATTGTGTATTTTTTTATGATTAACACTTGAATTTTGTTGTCAGTAAGTAATAAAAAGCTTACATTTATTGTTTTAAATTTCATGATAGAAAGTCTTCATTGAAACCCTGCGTTATTTTTAATGCTAGTTATCGCTGACTCCATGCTTCGGAGAGCACGTAAAGCAGTCGGTCCCAGACGCTGTCAATAGATGGCGGTCGTTACAATCCACAACCCGCAGTGGTGTAGCGTGGTGGATTTAATTTAAGCTCCACACCCCCTCCTCACCCTGGGGGAGGCCTAAGCCCCTACAGTGGGGTAAAATGGGCTGATGATGATGATGATGATGATGATTATTTTTAATTAAAAATGTACATTTACTTTTAGAAAGTTAATACAGAAGATATGGAATCGCGTTGGAATGGAATTGTTTCCTTGGGTGTAGAAATAAAAAAAATATAAGTGATATGCGAACGAGTTGTATTCATTATTATATTTAACTTGCGATATTAAATTATAAAAAAAAATTGTCAAATAGTATCTACAGGGTCTGTTGGCCTATCACAAACTAAGAAAATGAAGCTTTGAAAATAATGCATCGGCCTCCCCATGGTGACACGGCGCGGCGTGTGCGGCGGAACGTGTGGCGCGGTGAATGATAGAAACAAATCGAAGAAAAACATTCAACTACGCCACGGTGGCGAGCGGTGTCACAGCGGTGCGTCCAGCGGCATTTGGGCGGCAAGAGGGAGGTGGAGGCGGTACGAACAAATGTTGTAAAGATTCCACAGCGTCAGTGTCACCTTGTTTCAAACGGCGGAAGATGCAGCATCGCTAGCGGCGAGCGGTGGAAACAAATAATTTTGATTTCTGATTGTCACTAGGCCTTTGTATAATATATTCGGAATAAGTATCAGCCCATTTCAAATTATTTTCAATATTATGAAGAATGTAATCATATGTATTTTTATTCTTTCGGGTGTCCTCGAAAAATTCAATATTAGATTTTCAAATATCTTCATACAATGTATGGAATTCTCTGTATCGATGTCTGTCTTTATGTCACTGACACCTTAATTTCTGGAATATAATATCTTGGCAAAAAAAAAGTACTAGATTCTAGCAACCAAGTAAAATTTGAAAAAGACATGTTCAAACTATTAAGTTTTGATAATCACGATAGAAAAAAACTTCTCGCCGTCGCGATCACCGTGCCACTGTGGCGTCATTTTGTTTCTACAGAATCACTACCTGCTATAGTTACAAGCCATGCTATTGAAATTTGGCAACATTGCGTGTAGGCCTGTAGCCTTTGTATTCTTCCATTTAAACGTTATGTACACAGAGATATTCATTGAAAATAATAAGTCAGTTTCAAAAACTACTTGTTGCATCGTGTTTATTAGTATTAAGCAAGGTAAATTGATATTATTACCATAATCGTTTTTCATTTCACGTCACAATCTTGCCACATTTGGATAGAAATTACAATATTTTTTTATAATTTTTCAAGTAGATTTGATGCTATGGAGTCTGGAGGATCCCAGGGAACTATACTTATACCTGTCATGGTCACTTTAACCGCATGCTAGTCACTAGCAGGTCCGGCGAGATTGATTACCCATGACACAAGCTAATGCTTAGTTTCGGGCCTAGACGTTGTTGTTCATGTATACGTTATTATAATTTTAAATCCCATATTTTCAATTATTAAATCAAGACAACTTATCAGCTAACGAAGTTCATCGGTTTACATGTGACAGATAATGCGACGTTGCCAAATCTAATATCATGGCTTGTAACTATAGAAGGCAGTGAAAGAATGTGTATCGCCGCCCCACCCGCCTCGCCGCGCCACCATGGGGAATGCGATAGGTGTTTATGTAGATATCGCGATGTGACCATAAAGATGTGAGCAAATAAAAGAATGCCACAGATCAAAATTATGGCACTTGAAGTTTTGATATAGCACTGTGAAGTCAAATTTAATATGATGCACATGGAATAATCATACTGGAAAAACAAAGATTCTGTAGCTACATTTCATGTGCAATTTAACAAAATGTAAAAAACCCACTGATTATGATGTATTAGATGGTCTGTGTAATTTATGAGTCTGTCGTTTTGCTCAAGTTTTGATAATTTTGGAGAATGACGCGACATCTTGATGATTCTGGTAGGTATCTAAGATTCTAATACATTTTCTTGTTTATAATTATTATTTTTGTGTTTATTTCAGATTTATAAATATTGAATCTTCATCATCAGATGATATTGAAGAAGATGAATATCTACGTGATGGAACCGATTATGGTAATGTTACACGCCTACATGAAGAGGGTGATGTAGATATTTCCACTGAACCGTCAATGGAAACAGCTTATGTTAGTACACAAACTGGTCTTCAAGCAGATGAATCAGAGACAGATTTGAATGCAACTATAGTCAATGAAGAGGAAATCGAGCCATCCAGTTCCATTTGGGATGGAATACTGGGTTTAGTTGAAGATATGGACAAAGATACAAAATTGCTTGATGTTCGTACCCCTTTATGATTTTTATTATATTGTATGCTTTTCGCTCTTAATCATACACTGATCTCCACAACAGCTCATTTCACCACTTCCTATGGGGTCCACATGGCATTTTTATCCTAACAGACAACACCTTGAGTGATGCAAACATGCGTAAATCTGAACTACATAATTTTTTAGGCTTACAGAGATATTTCAGTTGTCAATTTATCTACATCTACATTAATATAAAAGGGGAAAGATTTGTAGTTTTGTAAGTTTGTAATGAATAACTCAAAATATACTGGACTAATTTCAATGAAACTTTGCACACGTGAAAAAGAGGTTATCAAGAGTGACTCAGGCTACTTTTTGTTTGTGTGTTTGTCTATCTGTCGGTTTGTACAAGAAAATAGAGTATTAGGTATATCGCGACTAACAAAAATGATCAAATGTGAAATGACCAAGCATAGCATGTATAAGACATGTGTAATACAGTGTATTATACATGGTGGAAACAAGGTACCAGTTATCTCCCTACCAAATTTCACCAAGATCGGTTTAGCGGTTTAGCTGTCAAAAAATAACAACAACACATGTTTTCGAAGTTAAACATAGCCTATGTCCTCCTTCAGGGTTCAATCTATTTCTATACTAAAATAGTGTTGTGAGTGACTTTTTGTGGTTGTAAAATATAGCCTATAATAATCTCTGATAATAATAACATATACATCACAATGACGTCTAGGCCCCAAACTAAGCATTAGCTTGTGTTTTGGGTACCAAGCGAAGACATCATATATATATACATATAACAACCAAGACCTAGTACCAGTTTCAATATTCATCATATAAATACTGACCCGACCTGGGATTCGAACCCGGGACTTCCAGCTTCATAGGCAGGGTCACTACCCACTACGCTAAGCAGTGGCTAGGTAATCACTGGACTATTACTAAGAAATTAAAAAAGAAAAACCTATGTATCGAAAATATAAGTAGTTTTTGCAGATACGCATTATGCACCCAGGAATGAAGCGATTTACGAATTCATAGTCGGCGCTACGATGGGTGGTGGCGCCACCTACTTAAGCTTTGCGTGTGGAGCCGGAAATCTTTTACACTGTCTCAGTTTTCTGCTTGCCCTTTTGATAACTGCAATATCATTCCTGTGTTCACCCATTTCACAAATTTTGCCATTTTAGTGTTTACGCAGTCACTCTCAGCTTTGCTTCAGTCATGCGCTTTTCACGACATTTTTGTTGTAATTATTGCATTGTGTATAAAGTACCTACAAACAATCAATTAGAAAAAGCACCTGTTAGTTCATTTCAATAATCGTGATTTTTTTTGATTTTTTGATTCTAAATGAATAAAAATAAACATATGTTTATGTACCTTTGTTTTGAACATCAATACCAAATTTCTAAAATCATTCTATATCTTTTTATTTCAGGAAACATTTGATGATACTTCTAATGAAACTTCAAAAGGTAAGTATTTTTTATTAAATACTAGCTTTCCGGCCTGTGGCTTCGCCCGCGTAGACTACACAATTGTACCGGGTCTTCTAAAGAAACGCAACGCTACAGGATACTGTAAGAGTTTCTAGAACGTTTTAAAACTTGACTAGGTACCTAAAAAATGTCTATACGTTACTTACTATACCAAATTTAATTAGAATCCGTTGAGTCATTTTAGCATAAAAAAAGCTATCGCAAAGGAACCGTGCCTTTCCCGAATAAAATGTAGCTTATATTACACTCCAGCCAATAAACTATACCTGTGCAAAAAATCATGTCGGTCCATTGTTCCGTTGCTGCGTAATTAACCGCCAATCATAAAAACATGCCAACTTTCACCGTTGATAGAAACAGAGGTCACTGGCCTTTGGTTGTACTTTATAAGAAACAGACAAAAAGTCTTTGTCACTTTTTAACACCTTTTTATGAAAACTGGTCCAGCTGTTTCGGAGATTAGCCGGAACAGACAGACAGAAACTACATTTTCCATATATCACTACATATTATAAAACAAAGTTCCTCCGCCACGTCTGTCTGTCCGTCTGAACGCGATAAACTAAAACACTACCAAACGGATGTTCATCCAGTTGTCACCAATGGATGGATTGATTCACGAGAAAACTTTATGTGTATAATTCATTAATGTTTTGTGTAAATTGGTTGAAATATGATGATTAATGTTAAAGATGTCAGAGAAAATCAAGCCGACCAAGAGTTTTCATCGGAAACGCTGCCTAATTCCTTTGAGATATAACAAAACAATGTATGGATGAACTGTTCCTCTTTCATAGGTCTGAAAAAAGTCCGCGATGACATATGTCTATATTTTAAGGATAGCTTACTATACTTATATTAATGTTTAAAAAAATGGTTTCATGTAATGTGATAACTAGAAAGCTATGTACACGCATTCGATAACAATCCTTATCAAATTGAATATGTTAGTTACCTTAAATATTTCATACATATTATGATTGCCTTTTACCATACAATTTAAATTACTATCTTAAGAATTACCGCGAAATTAAAACTATCGCGCGACAAAATAAATTCAAGCGCACTCACACCGATGTGACACGCGTGCTGTAGGTAATTAGGCAGAAGTTATCAATGAAATATTTTAGTTTGTTTTTATGCATATGAATAGTCTTTATTTTTTCCAATATTTGCAGAATTGCAAGTAAAATACATTAAACATACTCAAAGTAGGATGAACATGTTGTATTTAAATCAAATCAAATCTAATGCTGTTCGACGCAACAAGCTGATACGACGTTACGAGAGAATTTTTTTTAGGCATATATGCTCTGCTACCCGTGTGAAACCGGGGTGGGTCGCTAGTAGAAACATAAGCCTATGTCACTTCTGACAACCTTCTTTTTATGTCTGCAAAGTTTCATTGAAATCGGTTCAGTCGTTTTGGAGATCAGCCCGGACGGACAAACAAACAGAGAAACGAAAAGTGGCCTATGTTCTTCTGCAAAGTCTAACCTATCTCTGTACCAAATTTCATCAAAATCAGTTTAGCGTTTAGGCGTGAAAACGTAACAGAGTATTTTCACATTTATAATCACTACATATTATAAAATAAAGTGCCTCACCGCGTCTGTCTGTCTGAACGCGATAAACTCAAAAACTACCAAATGGATTGGCATAGGGTTGACACCAGTGGATGGAGTGATTCAAGGGAAAGGTTTATGTGTATAATTTTATAATGTTTTGTGCAAATTAGTTCAAATATGACGATTATTGTTAAGGACGGCAAAAAAAAAAAAACATTTGCCGGCCGGGAGCTTTCATCGAAAACGCTGCCTAAGTAATCCCTTTGAGATATAACAAAATCATGTATGGAGGAATTGTTTCTTTTTAATAGGACTACAAGAAAGTCCGTAGTGGCATATGTCTATTTTTAATGAATGGCTTACTATACCTATTTTTATGTTTAAAAGAAATGGTGTCATATGATAAGGTGATTGAAAAACAATTTATATGGATACTGTATTAAGCCTTATCAAATTAAATACGTTATTTTACCTTCAGAATTTCATGCACATTATAAGTGCCCTTTCCACCATACAATTTAAATTAATATCTTGGGAGTTATCGCGAAATAAACACTATAGCGCGACAAGCGCAGCCGGGGTGCCAGACAGGCGCGACTCGCGTGATGTAAAATTAGGCAGAAATTATCAATGTTGTATACATAGAAATATTGTAGTTTGTTTTTATATATTTATTCTTTACTTTTTCAAATATTTATAGAATTGGAACTAAAATACATTAAAATACTCCAAGTAAGATGAATTTACGTTACATTTAAATCTAATTAAATCCAATCCACATGTTCGACGCAATAAGTTGATAGGACACTACGACAGAGAAAACACTAGGGTGTATATGCTGCGCTGCCCGTCCGAAGCCGGGGCAGGTCGCTAGTATTATATATAAGCATAATGCATAATAAAAATACCGGTTCATTAAGTACAAGAAGATTTTTGGTTACATTAATAAATATAGAAATACTGACAAACATAATTATAATAGCTTTTATCTTATAAAATGTTGGAAAAAATAAATAAAGTTGCAGTGGTAGATGTATATAAACCAATTTTGCTGAGTAGAAAGTCACCTGGCAGTAGTTTTGTGTTTTTTTTTGTGGTAAATATATTTACTAATATATTGGTTTTGTATTCAATTACTATAGGACATGATTATTATTGTTTTACAGATGATGACTATATTCTTGAATATTCTCTGGAGTACGGCTTCTTAAGATTGTCACCGAGTGCTCGTCTCCGTCTTAAAATACCTGTCAAGATAGTGACGCTTGATCCAAGTCGTGATGAATGTTTTGGTGATACATTCTCTCGGTTCGTTCTTGATGAGTTCCTGGGCTATGATGACCTGTTGATGGCTTCTATCAAAACGCTTGCTGAACAAGAGGACAATAAGGGTTATTTAAGGCAAGAATATTTTTTACAAAACTAATATACCAATGACTTCTTGTGGTATCTGACATGTGTCAATGCTTGTTTTTTTCTATCTATCTATTTATCTATTGCTCTTCACTTCAAACGTGATATAATTATAGCATATGGGGGGTGTTCAATAAAATGCTCCAAGGGTTTTACCAATTTTTTCGGGTATCAAACAATTTCTTGCAAATAAAAAAAAAATTCCGTTGAGGCAGTCTAAACCGCCTGCAAAGATTATATTCATTTTCGCTCCCATAATTTTCTAGCAAAGTAATCGATGAAATACCTATACAATGGCGAAAGTGCATAGATGACAACGATATATACTTTTATTGATTAAATATGTAACTTCATACTTTATTTTTGTTTTTGTTTTCCATACAAAACGCCAATTTCATATGTCCATATCATATCAACCCATCATGCTCCACTGCATTGGCTTAGGCCTCCCCTAGGGATGAGGGTGCTTGGAGCTTAATCCACCATGCTGCTCCAGTGCGGGTTATGGATTTTAATGACTGCCATCTGATGATGGCAACCGGGACCGATGGCTTAACGTGGCCTCCGAGGCATGGAGACAGTGATAATTATGTATTTAAGTCAGAAAAAAATTCATTGGTACATGTCGGTGCCTGGGATTCGAAGCATGACTTTCTAATCAAGAAACAGGCTTGCCACCACTCGGCTATCACGACACACGTAAGGACCTAATATAATGACAAATGTCTGAGCTATGCCTCCCAGTATTTTTTTTACCAAGGACTGTCTCATTCTCATTTCTTATTGGCCACCTCTCATATATTTAAATGTTCTATTTATTTGCTTTTCTTTCATAAAACTTTACCATAGAGAAAGATCAGTCAGATTTTTGGTTTTGCCTTTGCATTTGACGTGTTGAATGGAATGAAAATTATTATAAAATTATCACATCAATATTATGTATTTCAGGAATGTGATAACTGGCGAGCACTACAGATTTGTGTCAATGCTGGCAGCACGCAGTTCATACATAGCTGCATTTTTCATTATGCTTGTTTTTGTAAGTATCTTTCTATTTTTTAATGGTAATATTCTGTAGTTCCTTTAATAGTAGTACCACTAGACTACAAAGGAACTAAAGATTATTAAAAAGGTGGTAGTTTAAAGAAAGTGAAATAATGAACAGTAGTTTACTTTATATGTCTATGAGGTAAAACAATAAATATTAGATGTTAACTAACCGCCATGCAGGTCGCGAACTTTAATATTAATGTCACCATGTACTGTGGAGTTTAGCTTCTAAGGTTTCGCGATATGGTTATATTTCAACTGATCAAGGGTCAAGGATATTCGCATTAATATATTCTCGAGTCTATCTAAAGATCAATTAATTAATATGCAATAATATTAATTGATAATTGATTTATTTAATCAAGGTATCGCACATTGGTCGATAAGATTCCACACCGTATTCCATTTTCCTCTCTCCCGTGTCAAGAACATCTAAAAGTAAGTTTAAAGAAGCCCAGGTATACCGTTGCCTAGCGCAACGGTGGCTTAGGGTCAAAGGCCGGTCGTTAAAATACGATCACAAGCAACATAGTATACGACATACAAGTACATGAGTGGATTGTAGTAAAATATCGAAAGTACTATATAAGGTATATAAAAACTCTCATCTGCTTCGCATTATCAGTATCTCTAAATACTAGCACTTAGGAGCGAATCTGGTGTCCATCTAAACACACACACATATATGTATATATCGCGCGGTGTGGACCCTTTAACCGCTATGAAGAAGTGACTTCCGACCTCTAACTCTGTATGATCTCAACCAATCATTGGTAGAAGCGTTCTGAGGCATCTTTGTAACGGTTTGTTTATTGAAAGTTACGTAATATAACGTTGTAACGGTTACACAACTGAATGTTACGAGATGTAAGGTTCTAAGACTGATCTTCAGGGTTCAGGTTCGATTCTATTTTACTTTAAGTTCTAAACAGTTTAATACTTACTAGATTTTTAAAGCCGCGGCTAGTCAGCGCCCCAAAGTGGATGCTATTGTAACGACTTAGTTTCAAATTAGCTAAACAAATATCTCAGGGTATTCGTGGGTTCATTTGAGCTCAATACCTAAGTCGTTAACATCAAGCTTAAATCCCGGAAGTAACCTTCAGATGAGTCAATAAAAATACAGCTATACAGAAAGAAGTAATATATTATAATGAAAACCTCAATTACAAAAATTATGAAATAGGTATAATTTTATTTTAAAAACGATTATTATTTGTTGACTCTAGTTTTAGTATTTTAACATTAAATTTATCAAATCAAGTTAGACTCTAAGTTCAAGTATAGATTTGAAATATACCAGACAAATTATATTACTAATTCAAAACAAATGAGTCTCAAGAGCTTTCAAGAGATAAGCTTATAGAAATACGAAATTAGTAAATTAAAACGGTATTCTAAATTATAACTATAACAGTAAATGCTTACAAGTTACCCCAAGTGACTGCGTTGGTACCAACTCTTATTTAGGTATAATCAGGCCTTTTCCTTCGGGTTTATTAGCCATGTATAATTCCAGTTTCGAGATATAGTGTTCGGTTCTTTGCAAGCGACTGATAACGGTACATAGACACCGTGTCTAAGTGGCTGGAGGGCGTCCTGATTCCCAGGTTACAATCAGGACTGTATAACAGACGTCGGCAGTTGGCAGCAAACATGGTACTGTTTGGTACCGATACATAACCAGCACCGGCGAGGATCTAGGCTGTTCTTGGAATGCCTAGGTAAATCACTTTAACACACAACTGACTTTGCACTAGATTGCACACTTTATTTTTTACATAATAAGCTAGTTTACAAGACAATGGGCACGGTCCAGGGTGCTTTTCAAATACTAGATTTAATTAATTCTGTGACGGCGACCGCACCTCGCGGTGCCGTTGGCCGAGTGTCTCCTCTGTTGCGTCATTGTTGCCCCCACTCCTCGGAGCATAGGACACCTGCCTTCGAACGCGGATTGCCTTTTATGGTAATGAATTTTGGTCGCGAACGCCTCGGCCAATCACGAGCTGGGATCCTAACGGTACACGTAGATATTAAGTAGGACCGCTGGCCAGCTAAAAAGCTCAGTTGTACGCAATTTTGAATCTAATGGACTAATTGGCTAAGGTTAATACTAGTTACTCTCCGGATTTATGTGTTAGTAAAAATTCGTTAAAACTTGTCCGATCAAGTGCGACCCGTGTACCTATTATTTATTATTTTTAGCATATAAGGATTCGAAAGTGTATGGTATTTTAATGTTATTATTAAAATACCACTACAATACACCCTTTGCAAAATAACAAAAAAAGAAAATTACGAAAAAGAAAAAAAAAATATCTGAAGCCAGATGACCAATAGTTTAAGAACTAAACTTATCCTCAAGAAGTTGTTTGATAAAGACCCGAAATCCTCACTAAGTAGTACCACGCTAAAACGTACTTATTGATAAAATTTTGCGCCGATTTGTTATACAAAGGCGACTTTATTGCAGAATTACGAAAGTTTAATTTAAGAGGTTAACAAAATAAAAAAATGTGGTATATATAACCCTAACTGTTAAATCCCCCGACGCCACTGGTACCCAGTTAAGACAGAAGGTCCACAAGGTTTTAAAATTCAGGGGAGGCCCTAACTAGGTGTTTGCTAGACAGTGCTAGAAATGATTTTTTTGATTTTTCACGGTAGTGACCGCGATATCCTACATCAAGGAAAAACATGACGAGGCGACGAGATAGTTTGACCAACGACAACAGCGTTTGCGAAAACTAAACGTCAAAAAAAAAAATCAACCGTCGGCCTTGCGCCGGTTTATCAACGCTTAACTTGAGCCATATGACCAATAAAATTGCTAAGCGAGTGTGTGATACGCCCCCAAAAACCAAAGGTTTGATAAACCTAATTATTCAAACTTATCTATATAATTTTTAAATACTAGAGTAAGTTAGAAAAAAGGAGAGAAAAATTTAAAAAAAATACAAAACTTTAATTATATTAAAAAAAAATTACCTACTATGTTATACTAATTTTTTTTTTATTAGTACTCGTTGTGAAGAGTTACTGAATTATGTTAAATGTTTCAAAACCTAAAGATTTATTTACAGTATACTAACTTTTATTTGTACTCTTTCGTAGAGATACAAATTATTTTTATGTTGTTGAAATTTGTTTACAAGATATCACGATCTACACTCGATTGTAGAGATGTAGTGGCAATTTAAAGTTTATATACAAGAAATGTGATTTACACTCGACTTTGAGATGTAATATCAAATTACAATTATTTATAAGTTTTATGCATATTACACTCGGCTTTGAGATGTAATATCAAATTACAATTTTTTACAAGTTTTAAGCATATTACACTCGGCTTTGAGATGTAATATTTATAGTTTATTTAGGACTAGGCGCCCTGTACCCGTTACGAAAAAAAAAAGGTACCACGGCTAATTGAATGACGTCTACCCTACCTACGAAGTTATAGGCCCATTTGGCCGACTTAACGCACTGTAAAGGAACCGCGCGATATTATGCATTTATTATGCTTGCGGCTTCGCGCGCCATTGCGCTCTGAAGGTTTCTAAACTCGTGATGCCCGCAATGTGTAAAACGGGATACACGCCAAGATAACTTTATAACTACTTTATTTATAATCCTATGTCAGACTAATAGCTGTTAAAAAAAAATGGTAAATATTATTCTAGTTAAAAGAGATAATTAATTATAAATTCTTAAAATTAAATGTTTGTTTACTGTAAGATTTAACTATCGAAGGGAGCTATAAAGAACGTACTAGTTCCAAACTTTACTAGTGGGTATACCTAACCCAAAACAACAAAATAATTCAAAGAACAAGTGTATGTGTATGTTGAGAATTGTGACCTTTCGCGCTTCAGACATACTGTCGCACTAACATTCCAAGTGTTAAATCGTTAGGGGTGAGTTAATACGAAAGACAAAAGTTAATCAAGGTGTAGTGCGTGTATGTATTTGGCCGTGTACGTGCATGTATATGTATATAACCAAGTAAGGTTTGGAACATAGAATTAGAAAAAAAAAATTACACAAAAATTTTATGAAAGAAGTTAAACTATGCTATTATTTTAGAATACTAAAAGTTTATAACCCAGTTATATACAAATTATATACAAATTTCCTTTATCCGCCTTTTACGGATCACCTGGAAAACTCGGTGGACGGATTATTCTAGACCCCGACCCGCCACGGGGTTAGAACTATATTGCTAACCAGACATTTTAATAGTGGCCGTTTGGGTCCGAGTAGACTCCTCCAGTCCGCAAACAACACTGTTTGAACCTAAGACAATGTTGAAATCGCTAGGTGTCATCAAATGTGGCAAGTTGCTTAAAGCCATTTTGTCAAAGGGTGCCATTCCCGTAAAAAGGAGAGAGAAAAAAAAGAAAAAAATAATAATAATAAGTTATCGCAACTTTGATCTAAAGTTTTAAAATTTTAATTTTATTGTAATAAATTTAATTTAACTCCAATACTGAACTAAAATCTTAGAGAGCAACAAGTATTATTAACAACGATTTGTGTAACCAAAATGATTATCGTAAATAAAAAAATATTCCAGATTATTAGCGAATTGTCAAGTGACTAAATAACTAACTAGACTTTTTTTTTTTTTATTTATAACAGTATCTAAAATCAAACTAATTAATTATTTTAATCTAACCTAATTGAAAAATATAATTACGAAAACAAAAGAGGGAAACAAAATTCCGAGTGTCTAATTTATAAAGTCAATACCTAAACTAAATATTTACGTACCTAATACGAATGTAACTAAAGAAAAATTATAAAGTTAATATTTTCTAACAAAACGCACTAACGAGTATAGTGTACTAGTCCTAATGTGGTTACGAATTATTCAGTAAAACTAAGTATATATTCTAACATCTAAATATTTTCCAAACCGAGTACCGAATGGCATATAAAAATTCAAGTGTGTTTATTAACCAGAGTTATTAACATCGAATTATTTTTATCAATAACTAGTATGCTTCAAAAGCACCCAAATTTTCGCAAGTGTGCTTCCTAGCACCAAAATAGTCTCGAAGATCTAGTGCGCTCACGAGCGCTCAATTTTTAAATGTGCCCCGACAGCACCAAAACAAGTTCAAGAATCTAGTGTGCTTATGAGCACCAAGTTTTTCTAGTGTGCCTAAACACCAAGTGTGCACGATCGCACCCAAAATACTTTCCAAAATCTAGTAACAAGTTCAAGAATCTAGTGTGCGATATGCACTCGAGTTTAACCAGTGTGCCGTATAGACACCTAACAAAAGTCTAATGTGCTTCAAGCACCCAAATCTAACAAGTGTGCCGAATTGACACACAACAAGTTTCAAGTCTAGTGTGCGGTATGCACTCCAATATTTCACAACTGTACACACAAAAAAAATATTAATTTTAAGTTTAATGTGCCTAGTATACGAGAATATTTTCTAGTGCCTGATTTAGGCTCCAAACTAGTTTAACAAAAATAGCCAGTGTGCTAACTGCACTCAAATTATTTTCCAAATATGCGCGCGGCATTAGTATAAATTTAAAAAAAAATTAGAGCGTCGGGATCTGCCGACACAGCACTAACAAAAATAGTTAAATCCAAATTGTCGAGTGCGAACGAGACCTCAACAGCGATGCAATGAAATAATTATTTTCAAATTATTGAACAAGAAAAAATAAACACGCTTGACCTATGTTTTACGGTAAGCTTCAAGTAACGAACGAATAAACGAACGAATGAAAAAAAAAAAAACGAACCGCGAGTTATAATATTCCAGTAATTATCAAGTTTCAAGCGCCCTGGACTCACAAAAATTTAACACTAGGTACACTCTAGAAAACACAAGTAATAAAATGTATCAAATTACGGTTTTAAATGTCAGCGAATACCTGACTTAAAAAAAAATTAGCATAATTACACAAGACTTAAAGTTTGCGGAGAAAAATTTATCATAAAAATTAATTATTTCAAAACCGAAACTTGTGAATCTAAAACACGTCATATACACATAAACCAAACACATGGAATATAATAACAGAACTGGCAGGAACCACCTACCTTGTGAGACTTACTGAAAATTTACACAAATATTTATGCAGTTTTAAATTAGTATTACATACAAAAATTTGACCATCTGTAGGTTTATTCCGAAACTAAAATATAAAATACTATTCTATCAAAACAAAATTAACACACGTGAGCGCCATTGTAACGGTTTGACTATTGAAAGTTACGTAATATAACGTTGTAACGGTTACACAACTGAATGTTACGAGATGTAAGGTTCTAAGACTGATCTTCAGGGTTCAGGTTCGATTCTATTTTACTTTAAGTTCTAAACAGTTTAATACTTACTAGATTTTTAAAGCCGCGGCTAGTCAGCGCCCCAAAGTGGATGCTATTGTAACGACTTAGTTTCAAATTAGCTAAACAAATATCTCAGGGTATTCGTGGGTTCATTTGAGCTCAATACCTAAGTCGTTAACATCAAGCTTAAATCCCGGAAGTAACCTTCAGATGAGTCAATAAAAATACAGCTATACAGAAAGAAGTAATATATTATAATGAAAACCTCAATTACAAAAATTATGAAATAGGTATAATTTTATTTTAAAAACGATTATTATTTGTTGACTCTAGTTTTAGTATTTTAACATTAAATTTATCAAATCAAGTTAGACTCTAAGTTCAAGTATAGATTTGAAATATACCAGACAAATTATATTACTAATTCAAAACAAATGAGTCTCAAGAGCTTTCAAGAGATAAGCTTATAGAAATACGAAATTAGTAAATTAAAACGGTATTCTAAATTATAACTATAACAGTAAATGCTTACAAGTTACCCCAAGTGACTGCGTTGGTACCAACTCTTATTTAGGTATAATCAGGCCTTTTCCTTCGGGTTTATTAGCCATGTATAATTCCAGTTTCGAGATATAGTGTTCGGTTCTTTGCAAGCGACTGATAACGGTACATAGACACCGTGTCTAAGTGGCTGGAGGGCGTCCTGATTCCCAGGTTACAATCAGGACTGTATAACAGACGTCGGCAGTTGGCAGCAAACATGGTACTGTTTGGTACCGATACATAACCAGCACCGGCGAGGATCTAGGCTGTTCTTGGAATGCCTAGGTAAATCACTTTAACACACAACTGACTTTGCACTAGATTGCACACTTTATTTTTTACATAATAAGCTAGTTTACAAGACAATGGGCACGGTCCAGGGTGCTTTTCAAATACTAGATTTAATTAATTCTGTGACGGCGACCGCACCTCGCGGTGCCGTTGGCCGAGTGTCTCCTCTGTTGCGTCATTGTTGCCCCCACTCCTCGGAGCATAGGACACCTGCCTTCGAACGCGGATTGCCTTTTATGGTAATGAATTTTGGTCGCGAACGCCTCGGCCAATCACGAGCTGGGATCCTAACGGTACACGTAGATATTAAGTAGGACCGCTGGCCAGCTAAAAAGCTCAGTTGTACGCAATTTTGAATCTAATGGACTAATTGGCTAAGGTTAATACTAGTTACTCTCCGGATTTATGTGTTAGTAAAAATTCGTTAAAACTTGTCCGATCAAGTGCGACCCGTGTACCTATTATTTATTATTTTTAGCATATAAGGATTCGAAAGTGTATGGTATTTTAATGTTATTATTAAAATACCACTACATCTTTCACCCTCTTAAATTAGAACACGAGCCGGCCATTATGCCGACGTCAGCGTTTATACAAATCTCATGAAATATATAATATTATACAAGTCTATATTATGCTAGGGATTGTAGATATCGAAAACATATTATTCGACAGTATTACAGGTAAAATATAATCACAGTGGGCATCAGTTGGCACCACGTGCGCAGCATATTGGATATCATGCCTTACCGTGTTGTTGCCTATAAAACCAATCTCACACAATCTAGGTGTTCGATAATTAATTGAGCATATCATTACAAAATAAAGGTAATTAATAATCACTAGTGATCGCCCAGCGGCGGTCGAATTTCGACTGCACTCACTTTTTGAAACCACCAATAATAAATAGGCGAGAATAAGTCAATCCAAACTGCGTCAAACGACAGACTATTAAACTTGTATGGTTGACAGTATTTGTAACACATTAGGTATATATACATTTTAGCTTTTGGTACTCCTTTTCCATATAAACTTTACTTTTGTTAAACCTCACACTCCTCTGTACCCACAATATGCTTTAAAAGGGATACAAAGTTTCTTCTCCACATATTAATATATAGATTACCAAATCAAGTGGTTTGATTCCCTGTTAAAATACCAGATTTTTGAAAAATATACGTATAAAGTTCTGTTTTCTCAAAAATAGAGCTCATGGTTCCTTTGAACACTTTTCGCTATTTCTCATGATTTAGGATTTAGCCATACAGTCCCATTTCATAAACTCATCCTGTATATAGATTTTAGCTTTCTGCACTCCTTCTCCACATAAACTTTTACGATGCCAAATCTCACACTTCTCCGTGCGCGTAGTATGCTTAAAAAGAATTCTAAAGATTTTCCTTCACGTATTTATATAAAGAAGATTAATATGCCATAAAACTCAGCAAGACTCACCTCGTGGTAGCGGCGTCGCTTGCGTCAGGAGAAAAAGTAGTGTTTGTTCTAAATTGTTCTAAATTCTCATACCATTAATCGTGACTGTGCATGCCTCTAAGTTTATCTTCAATTTTCGGAAACAAAAAGAAGTCTCATGGTGCGAGGTCTGGACTGATGGCGGATGCGTCATCAGTGTTACATTTGAACCCTTCAAATACCCTTCTGTTACCTTAGCGGTGTGTGAGGACGCATTACCGTGATGAAGAACGACTTTGTTTCGAGGACGCTTTTCCCGAACCTTTTCTAAGACTCTAGGCAAGCAAGTGTTGACATACCAATCTGCAGTTACTGTTCTTTGGTCTTCAAGTGACACTGTTGTGTAATGTCCTGATTTGTCGAAAAAAGAAGCAACCATTTTCTTGCCAACACGGTTCGACTTTCCTTAACTTTCGTTGGCAAATCTTCAAAAGGAAAAACCCATTCTGCCGATTGAATTTTTCTTTCCAGTTCAAAGCAGTTTTGTCCAGGTGTCGTCACCTGTCACGACATTATAGACAGCCAATAATAGCCCGCCATTAAAGTTTGCTATCATTTTGCGACACCACTCTACATGCAATCGTTTCTGGTTTTTCGTCAAATCTTGCGGTATCCATCGAGTATAAAGCTTCTGTACCTTCACATGCACATGTAAAATCTTTTGCACTTGACTCATTCCAATGCCTAATATAGTACAAATTTGCTGACATGTAATTTTTTTTATCAGTTTAAACTAATGGACGTACAGTATCAATATTAAATTCGGTAACCGCAGTCACTGGTCGACCTTCACGTGCATCGTCATTTAGATAATTACGTCCACGTCTAAAATCACTGATCTTTATGATGCAGCTTTATTACCAAATGCCTCTCTTAAAACCTACCTATTTAAATTAATTTTTTCTTTCTTATAATGTGTTAAAATATTTAAAAGATTAAAAATGTATAAACCTAGTTTTTGTTTATCTGAATACCGTATATTTTTTTTTGTGTCAATTGGTTAAGGGTTGATGGGGTGCTACTGTTAACGCCGCTTGTAGGGAAATTTTCTACTACACACTCCTCTTAAATTGCTAAACAAATGTTATATAAGTGTCCGATAATATTTTTGCTCTAATGATGAGAGCACTATCAATAAATATAATAATATCTGGGACATCCCACACAGCACCATCTAGTCCCAAAGTAAGCAAATATTATGCTTGTATTATGGGGTACTAGTCAACTGATAAACATACTTAATCATTCTTCTTTTTCATAATATTTTCCATATATAAATATTTTAACACCCAGTCACGGAACAAATACACATGTTCATACACACAAATATTTGTCCCGGGCGGGAATCGAACCCGCGACCCTCGGCCAACCGGTTAGTCAATATAATAAATTCGTAACGAAGTAAATTCTGTACATATGATATTTTCTCAAAACATTGTTATGAGTCATGTAGACGATACTGAATTCAAAACAATATTTTTTGGAATTTTTATTTGTTTTGTTTGTGCAAACACAATAAACTCAAAAACTATTGAACCGATTTCGTTATATCTTTTTGTAATCTGTCTGTCGTAACCTAGGGTCTAATCTAATATACAATTTATTACGCTTTGTAGGAACTAGATAGGGAACGATTTTCTGAATAGTTTTTCAGGACGGTGGGAACTGAGAACTAAGTAGTGTAAGCAGTTAACGCAGACGAAGCTGCGGGTAGCAACTAGTATGATATCTCGATAGATTTTGAATGTTACGTGAAATTTTGAAAAGTTTCAGATTTTTCTATAGAGTACATAAATTTGACAGCAGTATTTGGTTTTAAATGTCATTTCACAGTATCGAAAATGTCAAACGCAATTTCGCGGGGGTGAAGACCAGCCTGCGAAGACCTCGCGGACTGCAATTTGTCATCTTGTACCAGCTAGCTAATGAGTGGTTAGACGGTAAACGCAGAAGAGGGCTTATAGTCAATTCGTACTTTTATGGATTTTCCTCATAAATACTTATTTTTGAAGATAAGTATAAAACTTTATGTAAAAACAAAAAACGCCTATAACCAAAAAGGGTATAAAAAAGACTTCAATATCGATTTTTCTTCTAACACTTTCAGATTAACCTTTACTAAATACTATAATGTATAATTAGTATAAATATCGGTTTTAGTAGTCACATATCTTTAGTAAACATGTCAACTGATTTCTTTGGATATAGACTAATTTCATATTGTCGGTCATGGATTTTATTAGCTGTTTTACAACTAACGTTTGTCCAAGTTTATGCTTTGCGAGATTTGCGGAACAGTGGAGTTATTTGAAATTGCAAGTGAAGCTGTTTTAATAAAAATGTTTTAAGTATGTTCAATTAGTAATTCTGTTAGTGTTATTAGCCGTTGCCATAAATAAAGTAAGTATAGAATATTTTTTATCGGCAACCGTTAGTTTGAGCCACCTGTTTATTTGCAACTCAGCATACTTTATTTTTTTGATATATTTTGAACCGAACAGGGTGTAGTATAATGTACTTAATAATTAGACGACCGCTTAGCCTAGTGGGCAGCGAACCTGCCTACGAAGCTGGAGGTCCCGGGTTCGAATCCCAGGTCGGGTCAGTATTTATTTGATGAATATTAATACTGGCACCGGGTCTTGGTTGTTATATGTATGTGGCGCCTTTGCTTGGTACCCAAAATACAAGCTAATGCTTAGTTTGGGACCTAGACGTTGTTGTGATTGTATGTGTTATTATTATTAAGACCTTTGATAGGAAACCAAACATATTGTGATCATTACTTAACTTTAGTGGTTGTACTTTATATCCGCAATGCGCCGCCATGTTGGATTTTATGCGACGCTTATAGTGCCCAACAGCACGACGCGACGCTTTCAACTATACCTCATGCGTCAAAATACGACGAGTAGTTTAGGAGATCTGAAGGTACAGATGAATTGTAGTTTTAAAAATCTAGGCTAGTATGTTTTAAGAGTCCTTCCCACCAACTCAGTTCTAATTTTTTATATTAGTGTAAGTATTTAAGTAGGAAAAAAGCAAACTCTTCTTATTCTTTTGCTTAAATTGTGGATATTTTGCTAATATCAACTTTAATTATTTTTAATCGAAAATAATGAAAAAAGCTGGGTTATATAGTTATTATGAAATGTTTTCAAAATGCCTTCAGAATTTACGACACTCTACGTACACTATTTCGAAAATACTTCTCACAAATTGTTAATTTGAATTGAGATTTGAATGCTCGGTATTTTGAATGTTCTTAGCATTAAGTTATTAGTGACATTTGGTTTCCATGTTAAAAGGGCGACATCTATCAGTATCATCATCAGCATAATTTCAGCCTTTACCTGTAGTATCCACTGCTGAACATAAGCCTCCTCCATAGGACGCCACGCGACGCGATCCTCCGGTTGTTGCATCCAACGGCGACCTGCCGCCTTCTTTAGGTCATTGGTCCAACGATTCGGGGGGCGTCTGACGCTACGCTTTCCCATGCGTGGTTTCCACTCGAGAACCTTTTCTGAATATCACTTTTGTTTAATTAAATTTTTAGTTATCTAAATAGTAATTTTGCAGCTGTACCAATAATGTGATAATCAACAGAAAAAAGACAAATACACTTCAAATAGAACCAGTGATCGCCCAGCCGTTCAAATTCAACTGTATTTACTGTTTTAAACAAACAGTAATAATTAGGCGAGAGCAAGTCAATTCAAATTGCGATAAACGACAGATATAATGAATTCTAAATAGTAAAAAATGTTACTAGTTCCCAGTATGAACGTATGACAAATAGAGGCTTGTAAGTATAGGCTTCGACTCTACGTCGAGGGTGAGGAAAAAAAAACTGTTTCCAAAAAAATCATTGATTACACTAGAACTCTTCAATAGCTATTAAAAAAAAAAAAAAAAACAATAAAGTATATCAGTTGACAAACAGATGAGGAAAAAGTACTGATCTGGTTTTGTTTTTACCTATTAAAAGTTTTTTTTTATGAATAGCACCCTCTGTCGTCCAATAGAATAACGTCGTTGATCTAATTTTCCATTAGTTTCGGTACCAAATACAAGATGTCGCTGTTTGGGAATATGATTTTATTTGATGTGCAATGAACATAACAGAAAATAATTTTACAATAAGTTGTTATTAATTAAATTATCAAAATAATAGTGGTCCTGAAGTGAGGAGTTCCGTATGGATAGCTTAAAAGTTTATATTGTATTCTTTGCAAACCATTCTAGTTTGTGTTCTTTTATATGAGATTTGATATACGACGTATATCAAAGAACCCTGATTTAATAAAATCTATTAATTATTTTTCATAATTGATTTTATTATTAGTATTACTAAACACCGTTACTAAATTCATTAACAGCATATATAGGTGAACAAGTTTATTCCTTATCGGTATACGACGTTACCACCATGCCACGAAACATCTAGAAAAGTATTGATAGCATAGAAGACGGTACGTGCTAAACGAATCACTATCGCGTATGTAATACAGACCAATTAACGCGAGCACGCGAGCGTAGGCCGAGGGCGGCCGGCTCGCCGCCACTACAATCAGCCTCTCTCCCTGAGTTACAGTTATTGCTCTTTTACAGCCCTTTCAAACTTTATTGCGGTTCCAAATTCCACCTTCGCGGATACTATACCTTAGTGACGACGCCACAACGGCATCGGATCGAAATATCCGCCTCTTATATTTGTTTTGGGGTAATCTAATCGGACGTTAGCTCTTATAATTTTTATGCCGTTTATTTCTTTTTTTTTTACGTCACCCGCCCGTTTTATGTTCCCAACACAGTTATTTTCCCACAAAACACGAATGACACATGGCCTAGGTTATTCTCCAGAGACTGGAATAAACTACAAAGAAAAAAAAAAACAGGCTCGATGTTATATCAAGATTAGTTTTATTTTTATGAAGCTCAGGAGGAATTTGTACATGAAGGAATAAGGAGCAATGCCATGCTAGTGATTAAAATTTTTTCCCAAATTAAAATCTAAAGTTATTCAAGCATGTAATTCGTAATGTTTTGACGTATGCGAAACGGTTCTTACATATGAAGGTTCATAATTTAAATATTATGTATTAATTTCTGTTTACGTAATGTACTTTATAAAACCATGTCAAAACCAATATTTTTTTCATTAATTGAAATTCTAACTACAGCGACACAAAAACCAACTCGCTGTCACAATATTGGACTCCAAAAACTTAATATTCCGACTAAAAAGGAAGCAAATAGCAACGATTTAAGTATTTGTGAGCCTGATGCCTTGTCGCGCTTGCCTATAATACGCCTTGGCTAGGCTTGGCTAGGCCAACGTATGGAGCAGCCTTTAAGACGCTATCAGACGAGCTTTTAACAACAGAGCTGCAAGGTTAATAATACCTTGCAGTTCTGCTGTCAAAGTCTCGTCACCTCACCACAGAATTCATAGCTATTGGTGAAAGCCCATTAAGTTTGGGATCATTGTATTTGTATGTATGACCACTTTTAATCGCACGTGGTAACGAGGGTCTGAGGTGAAATTTGGATATCAAAACACTTCAATGGCTACTCGCATACCTACACTTTGGTGCCCTCGGCCGGGCTAAGTAAGGCAAAGGCATGGCATGGGGGACACCATGTTGCGAGTATTCAAACATATTCACGCCAGTTACATACCAACCAACCTTAGGGCACTAAACACTACATATGGATTGGTTTAGGTACTAAAACTAAATAAATAAATAAAAGACGTTCTCGTACTAAAAAGTCTAAAAGGCTTTTATTTAAAAAATCACTCATCTAAAAATAAAAAAATACGCATCAGCGTTTAAGTTTAAGAGTATAGCTATTAAAATATGAAGTATATATTTTCGAAAGCTCAAGGCTTCAAAGGTCTTAAGTACCTAATAAATACTTATTAGAAACTTCCTATTTGAAATAAAGCATCTAGCTTTTTAAATATATACTTTTTAAATTTGAATACATACAGTAATTAAGTAGTCAACTATGGATATTTTATTTAGGTTATCTATCCTAGTGGCGTTGATTTAGGCTGGTCCGCCTTAAATTACCTAAGTAGTTCCAGTGAAAATGTATGTGGACTGTTAGGAAAACTCAGGCGAGTTTCTCTTCGCTCCACGGGGGAGCAAAACTAACACTCCTCC
This sequence comes from Luffia ferchaultella, assembly GCA_949709985.1. Taxonomy (NCBI): domain Eukaryota; kingdom Metazoa; phylum Arthropoda; class Insecta; order Lepidoptera; family Psychidae; genus Luffia; species Luffia ferchaultella. The sequence goes on along the minus strand of OX453255.1, from coordinate 6,583,388 downwards.
GTCCATTAGCCTGATAGTTTCGTAGTTGATATTGTGGATAAGTCACTCCCGCTGTATCGATGTCGCTGCGCTGTTTGGAGGGACACTTCCGCCCAGTGCTTTTATACGGCTATCTAAAATACAGTGTTACATGGATAAACATTTTCATGAAATATTAAGTTACGGCAAGCTTTTTTTAACTTACACTTTCATATGTTGTCATTTGTTTCGTCAATATTTTAACTAAAGTCCAACAAACATATTGAAGTTTGTTTTTCGAAGCTAATTACGTTTCATTGTTCCTCTGCTAGTTAGGTATGATTAGTTACGAATTTTATATTTTTATACCACTATAATTCACTAAATACTACAAAAACCTGAGTTCGGTGAGTTCCGCAGGTGAAGTTTATCGCGCATACATAGAAGTAACTCTCAGAAAGATTTCCGTAATGTTTCATCGGCGCTGCGAGGGAACAAACAAACTCGGTCGGCTGGTTGGAAACAATCGAGCGTTTCGCGGCTCGGTCGCGAATTGATTGATCGGCGCGAGGGAGGCCCGCGATAATAAAGGCAGCGGCGTTCGCATTAACCACGCTGCCTTTTAATATTAACGGCGCGGGGACGATCGATGTGCTCTCGAGTTTACGGCCACCGTAAAAACTAACAGCGTGGGTCGGTGGACGCCGCACGCGGGATTACGCACGGGCCATTGCGCCTCCCACTCGCCGTTGGACGTCCAACGCCCGCTTGACATTCACATGCTGCGTCCACGATTGCTCCTATCGTGGACGTCATTTCACCCTTTCTTCGACGTAACGTGGTTTGCCATTTTCACCACACAAAACATAATTCATTTTCATTTTGGCGCTGGCTAATACGTTGTGATATAATTGTTAATAGTCAGTCCCTAGTTTCGTCAGTATAATTCGCGAAGCGAAGTCGTTTTCTTAATATATTTTTAATTTTGTAAAATATTAAACATCCATGTAGTAAACACTAGACTGAAACATTGTCGGGCCCGCGTGCACTGTGTTCAGACTCCCACGCATTCGTAATAAATTCTAAAATCACACAATATATTTATTATTGTGTTAGGATTTAATTGAGCATACTTCATGCCGATCATAATTCTGCTTATACTAGAGTTGCTTTTAAAAGTTATTGGGTCTCAGAAATTTGTTCAATTTATGCGTAGTTGACAAAACTTCACGATTCAAAATCTCATTGAAAGCTCACAATATTCATAATTTTAAGTTTAGCATAATACAGATAACTTTATTTAGATTGAGAATAAATATGCTCCAGGATGCTATTCTGAATAGCCTTTTTACAAAATTACAAGAGCTGATAGCCGTTTTGTTGATTTGGTATCTCGCTCTCTTTGATTATATACATCAGTAGATGGATATTTGGCATCAAAAAACATAGATAAATATATCACCTATCTGTTCCATTGAAATTTGCGTTTGAGACGGGTTAGTACATGGCTAGAATGGCGTATAGGAAGTATAAAGGCCTGTTCAGTCATACACAAGCATATAAAAGTTGGTTCTTTTTGTCGTTATTGTACCGTTTGGCTCTATCAAGATATATAAATAAGCTCGCTTTATGTGTCGAACAATTGTAGCACAGATGTAAAAGGCGCGACAGAGTTCAGCGTCACGCAGTGAGGGCTATTATACGCCTCATACGATGTGCATTGCGCTTCCCATTTAACTTATTTATATAGGAATCTCGTCCTATGTCCGTATCGAAATGTATGTTGAAGCGCATTATGAATGCCATAGGAAAGTTTCCAGTAGCGCCCCTGAGTTGCGCGAGGCGTGACGCGACGGTGGCGATGGTCCTTGGCACGGCGCGTTGCCATCAATCTTTTCGCCACATCATTTGCTCCCTGCGCCGAGACGCCTCGCTACTATTGAATTTCATTAATGAAACGCTTAGCGCTGATTGAATCCATTTAAGTAATAATGCGGTGGCCCATCTCTAAATGTTTCTTCGCGTACGTTCGCACCGAAAAGGGATTGACCGTTTCTCTATTTACGTTTCTTAACCGAATGCAAAGGGTAATGTTTTTTAACTGTATGCATGTATGTATGTCCGACCCATGACTAAGACGAATCTAACTGTCGTCTTTGATTCGTGTTAGTTGTGGGAGTGACGTAGGGTAGTATATAATATTTGAATGTGGTGTCCACGAATCAAAAAAAAGGGGAATAAATAAATTGTCGTTACAACAATATGGGTATCAAGCGAATAATTAGCCTAGTATTATAATATAATGACTAATATTATAATACTTTCGTGCTACCGTTTTGACACAGACTAAAGAATAAAGCACCACACTGGATCTGTCCGTTGCAAGGGCGGATCCAGTTTTCAAGTCAGGGGGGGTCCCATAGTCGATGTCTAGTCAGGAGAGGCTTCAATTCGATTACAATAATAAATAAATGTAGTATTTTTGTAGTTGTAGTAGTGTATTTTTTGTGTCGTGATAGCCCGAACGCAGCGAACCTGTTTCAAATCTATAAGGCAATATGACCGTGGTTCGAATCCGGGCGTGTACCAATGAGTTTTTTCTGACTTAAGTACATTAACTATCACTGACTCCGTGCCTCGGAGAGCACGTTAAGCAGTCGGTCTCAGTTGCTGTCAATAGATGGCGGTCGTTACAGTCCGCCAACCCACATTGGAGCAGCGTCGTGGGTTTAAGTTCCAAGCCTCCTCATCCAGAGGAGAGGCCTAAGCCCCTGCAGTGGGGTATAAAAAGAGCTGATGGAATGGAATGGATGTAGAATGGATCTTATTGCTATACCTTAAAATAATTTTAAACAAATAATGAAATCAATTTTTTCGACGAAAGTTATGAAGAAAAAGACTATAAGCGGAATCGACCTAGAGAGGGACAACCCTGAACAGAAACTTAATTTTAAGAAAATTTCCGTATCTCATGAGATAAGTGTTTGATTTTATTTGTGGAGTAGTGTATAGTGCGGGTTTTCAATTAGTATAAAGATCAGACGCTCATAAAGCAGGATTCCGATGAAAATAAATAAAATACAAATTCATAAAATATCATTCACATTTTCTTACGTACTAGAGATTCACAAAAAGTTTCTGTGGACACAGTTAATAGTAAAAAAACTCACACTTGGCCCTCTGTTCGGCGTTTCAGGATTTTATGCTGAAAATTTGTATGCAATTGACATTAAAAATCACATATCTCAATCATCGTCCGATTGCGCGTTATTTCCTTTTAGAATTATTGAATTTTTCGATATACTTTACGAAACTGAACAGACGTGGTTTATTTTTAAATCACAAAAAAAAAATTCTTTTTCTGACATAGTTTCTTGCTAGAATAACCAATGAAGTATTCAAAATGTATGCAATAACACTGACAAGGACTAAAAGCACCTTGCATATGCATTTCAGTAAGGAAATCAGTAGATATTATCGTTTGAAATAAACCTACTTAAACAAATATTTTTCGAAAATGAAATTAACCCTGCACAGGTCGCGCATCTAAATAAAACGGCAGTGGTCGCACAGACTATATACGTAGTTCATTTTTAAATTGGAATAAAGAAATATTTAAGCATTACAGATGACAGCGCGATGCGCGGCTTAATGATTTAATGGTATTCGTTGATTGTTTGTCTGGCGCCGACTCAAAATTATTTACATTAGTTAAGAGCCCCTGTAAGTTGTCCGTCGTCGCCAAGCACTCGAACACGATTGAACGCAGCAAGCGTGTACATATGTTTATAAGGTAATTTTCGAAATTTTATTACAAAAAACTTTGCATATTAAAATATAATATATAAATTGTATTTGGGAGGCAACACCTACAATTTTAATTTTCATAGGTGTTTTTGTTATTTTGATTGAATTGTAACGCATAAACGACGATTTCGCGCAGGACTTTTTTTTGCGTTTTTTCAGCATAGAACACTTTTTTTACAGTACTAATTAAATAAATTTTAAGACAATTTGTAGTACACTTACTAATATACTATATGCCTCGTACGTTTGATTTTTCTGTGATTGGTGATCGCTACCAGTTCGCTAAAAAAGAACATTAAAATATCGCATGTTTCGTGCTTTCTCAAAAACCTATGTCTAATTTTTAACTTATTTATACTATGTTCTTATCTAAATGAAATTTCACAGACTTACTATATATAAATAGGTGATGTATGATTGCGCATTAAAAAAATATGGAATATCTTAATGGTTACTGAAAAAATTTACTTCAGAAAATAGTGTTTTTGGTTTTCAGATCGCGAAATCAGTAGGGGGCCTTAAGCGGTTTAGTTATTAGGACTAAAAAGGTTTATTTTCGCTTTTTAATTTCTTTTTTCTTGAGTTTAAATCTTTGTTAAAAAGTTTTTAAGTAGTCTTTTCATATTGTTATGCTTTCAATTTGTTTGTTACAGACCGTGTCGATATCAATGCTTCTTCGTTATTCACATCATCAAATTTTCGTGTTTATTGGTGAGTAATTTTCTTTTGATTGCATATTATTTGTGATGAAATAATTTATTTAACTACTTAGATTTTTGTATCCTCGAATAAATATTTGTGCCTTATAGGTGAAATCATTGATTAATTAAATTAATAAAATACATATAAAAATATAGTAGTTCACAATTATTAAGAGGATTGCGTAGTGATAAATTGCCATATAAACGGAATTAAGGGTTGCACCCCATCAAACCTTAAACCATTGGCACAAAAAAAAAATTGTATTCAGATCATCTAAAACTAGGTTTATACGTTTTTAATTTTTTAAATATTTTGATACATCATAAGGAAAAAACTTAATTGCGCGGGATATTTTTGTTTTTCAAAATTATTTCATTTTTCATAACATGCTCAACCTTTAACTAATTGCATTTTAACATGCCATCGAAATTCATAATTATGTAATTTATTTAATTTTTCACATGTTGTGAAAGTGCAATTAGGTTCATGTTGACCATGTGAAGAATTAAACAATTTCGAAAATAAACCCGGCCCATTTAAGTTTTTTTTTATAATGAATAAAAATATTTGATAAATTGAAGACGTATAAACCTAGATTTTGTTGATCTGAATACCAAATATTTTTTTGTGCCAATCGGTTAAAGTTTAATGGAGGGCAACCGTTAACGTCGTTAGTATGGAAATTCGCCACCACACAACCCTCTTAATCGAAATACTTATGTATCACAGCAGTTGCGTTCGTGAAAATTATTTATTGTATCTTCTACGGTTTAAAATTTTCTCGTTCGGTCCAATTTAAATGAAACACTGTATGTATATATATGAGAGAAATTACAAGCCACATTATAAATTTCGAGAAAAATTGTCGAGCCGTGAGCCGGCTCGGCGGCAATCTCTTTGTAATAACAACAATTGAAAATAGCGCCCGAGGCCCCACTCATCCCTTTTTACGTTTGAAAATAAAGTATAAAAAAAAATGCGAGTCGGATTTTCCTAGAAAATTTCCCCCTTGATCCGTCGACAATTAGCGTTATAGAAATAATTTGTTTCTTTACCTATTTGCATCTCGGGCACTTTGTGAGGCTTAGCTCCAGCGAGTTGTTATTGTTATAACATCCAATGGGGCTTTGAGTCGCCCGCCCCACTGATGCCTTCAATTACGGCAGATCTCGAAATTCAAGCGATGGAAATCGGGCACTTAATAACTTCTTCAACATCATTATCGGTAAAAAGTGAAATATTTTATTGTGAAGCTTATCGACGGCAGCTGCGGAAAAAAAAACCATTGTTCTAGTTAATGCGTGAAAACCATGGAGATAGAAACTTGTACTTTGCCTCTTTCTTTTATTATAATCACGAAGCTTTGTCTATTGCCGTGATAAATGCAATAAGCTATTTGACAATTTTTTTTTATAAGTTTATATGAAAGAGTTTTCTAAATTATTATAACTCGTATTATAATTGTGAAACAATTTAAAAAAAAAATTATTATTTACAAAGTTATCAATTTTAAAATATCCTGTTAGACAGAGAGCGCAATACCGCACGGCGTACCTACATATGTGTGACGTCTGGCCATTTAAAATAATGTTAAATTTCGTTTTGCAAGAAAGAGACAGAGATAAAATTTTAATAGCTGATAATTTCTATAGTCTTAATAGAATAAAATTTTGTTTATTTTTGTTATCTTATAATTAAAATATATTTTTAGATTTTCTTGATGAATAAAATATATTTAATATTAGTCAAATACTCTATTGTGGGAAGTCATTATCGCTATCAGAATCTCTATGCATTACGAACAATCCTCCTACGTGATGACAAACGCAACACTGTCGGTAGGCGGGTTTTCCACTAATCAAATGAAATTATTGGACGCTAAATCGTAGTTAGCCTGCTAACTTCGGTGCGTTCCCACACCTGCGTCGGTCGTTGTAGTAAGATTGTAGTTTGAGACGGGCGTGAATTTATTATTTCGTATTTTGTTTTTTTAGGTCCATGTTAAGGTTCCGTACATCCGTGATGAAAAAAGGAACCCTTTCATTTTCAATCTGGTGTCTATCTGTCTGTCTGTCACAGCCTATTTTCTCCGAATCTATTGGACGAAAAAAGTTTGAATTCGATACATATACAGAGTTAAGTGACCCAATCACCGACGTATAGCATAAATGAATTTTCTTTAGTGTTGATTTTGGGGGCCTCGTGTGACATTAAATTGAAATGCCTATTAAAGGATGTTTATAATTTATTTTTTAATAATTTTTAATATGGTTTAAAAGATATTAAAGTAAATATACGAAAATGAACCATTCTCCCCATTTATCTTCGACCCGGCTAAGCCAAAAATTTTGCAGAATTAAAAGTAATATAGTTTTTCACTAATATTTTATAGGAAAACTTAAGCGATAAAGAATTCTCATTTCGGGAGTTAATTTCGGAGAATAAATTAAGAAAATATTTTTCTCAAATTCCTTATGCTACATACCAAGTAAAAATACTCGTTATGACAGATACAAATGTATTTTTATTAATAATTTTAGAATGCAATACGCATAAAAGGATATTAAAAATAAAATATTCTAAATTTGTCCATCCTCTCTCTTCCACCCGTAACTCCGAAACTGTTGAGTCTAAAATAAAAAAATAAAACGGAATATAGACCCTCATTCATAGTCTACAGAAAAACTTAAACGAAAACTCTGTCTTAAAAATTCCTACGGGAATTGGAAAATATTTATAAAGAGAAAATACGCTTAAAATGTGTTGTTTTAATTTCACTAAGAACTAATACGTATAGTTGGTCATTATTTAAGTGGTCACTGTGGTAGCCAACATACACGAGCAAGTCAGATTCAACTGCTAACTAAAATTTGATTCAGATTAAAAAAAAACATAATAGATAATGTGATTATTTATAGTACGGAATCCTCTCCACACATTTTTTTCCCATATTACTTACCTACCATATTACTTACATGGATACCTTACCCACAATCTGTAATAATATAAATGTAAAACAGAGGTCAAACTGTTAAATTTATTGTTTCTTGAAATAATTACCATCTTACTGTTTTAAGAGCTCTTAATAGCAAAATATAGCTAAAAAACAATTTATCTCTAAAAGGTTTTGGAATCGGCTTAATCTATTTTTTACTTTACATACATACCGAAAGTGTTGGGAGCTTGAACTATCGCGATAACTTTTAACGTATCGCAATAAGTTTGCACAATAATTTTAGTACGGCAAGTAACCAAAGCTTCGCTACGCAGGTTTGTCCGTGGCATTAAACATCCATATAGATTATAGTTGCAGTTTTGCAGGTAATTGTGTTAGCGATTATTACTGACTGATATATATCTTTATTTAAATTTTAATCGAGGAGAACTGCGAGACAGTCATACTCTACGTTTTATATTCATATGAGATGGTATATTAGATATGGAACAATCAACACTATAATTGTGTGTTATCAGTATAAGGAAAAGTAGTTTGTTATTCAGCCGTATATTTTCCCGGATCTTATATATCAAGCCCACGACCGGAGCCACGCATCGCAAAACTAACGATGTCTTTATTAATAACATCTTGAATTTGTTGCAAACAGAATGGAATTTCGAATCTAAGTTGACAAATACAGTAGTTACCCAGAAGTTCGCTAAAAGAATTACCAATAATACGAGTGTTATATTGATTTCATACAAAAACTCCGTTTCTGCTTCACTTAGGCTTATCAAGAATTGGACATGTTTTACATACAACACACGAAAAATGCCGCTCTTTCACTTTTCATTAATGTCAAATTTTATGACATGAACTTTTTTGATACCGCATAATGTTTTGAAGTGCAAATCGTGTTGTAGCATCTCCCCAGCTCGTATCCTGCTGGCTGAGAAGAGAGAAGATCTTCGATAGCTGAGACGTATTTATTCAACGATTTGCCACATTTTTCCTTTTCTTGTTTGTAGTAGCAGTTTGTAGTTGTAGTGGCAACAAAGTAATATTTAATTAAAATCTCTTAATTATTTCACAATTGAAGAAAGAAAGAAACATATAGACATTCAGATATGCTTATCACAGTTATGATATATTTACTTCATAATTTTAAGATAAATCCTGAGGTATAGTTACCGTGTGTAGTGCGATTATTATTTTATTTAATATCGCTCAGCTCAACAACCTATTTGTTACACTGCCTGCGACTTATCGAGATCTATGTGTGTTTTCAATCTTTGATCATCATTAGAGCCATTCTCAGATACACTTTCCATGGATTGTTTGGTTTCACTGTTTAGAATCTAAACAGGGTATCTGAAAATTAATGTTCTAAATTTTAGACGGTTGCATAACTCATCGGGTTTGCTATAAGACGGCTCCAGATATTTCATACGTGCGGCGACTAGTGCGTCACATTCACAAAGGATGTGTAACATCGTCTCCTTTGCAACCCCACATGCCCTGCGCCATACGAAGATTCTATCAGTCTCAGTGAACGGTGTCTTGTTAAAGACTTCTTGAATATCCAAGAATGCTACAAAGTACGTGAGTTTCTTGTTTGGTGAGCAAATCGCATTGAAGACACATTGTGTAAAACATTGTTTGTCATCTTTCTATTTTTATGAACTAGTTAATCGCTCATGATGTTTAATTTGTTTATATGCGATGATTAGCTCAACGTTGTGATGTTGCTCCTTTGATCGTTTACGTAAAGCATCGCAGGTACCTAATCATTTGTGTTATTTAATTTTTCGGTCGTTAAGTGCGAACTCACCACTTTTACTGTGAGCGTTGTGCCTCAATCATCAGTCGGCCAAGCTGCGAACTTTCGAAACCTACCCTCGTAAATTAGCGACGACACATTTTTTAAATGGTGAGTTTTTGTCGTATATAATAAGGAGTTTAAATGATCCTGGGTGCGACTAAACGTTCAGGTGCTCATTTAATAGTTTCTTTTTTGTTTTAAAATAATGTGAAGAGGCACCAAATAACCAAGTCTGATTTAAAACCACTTGAAATTATGTAAAAGATCTTCGGATTAAAATAAACGATCGTTTATTCTAGCGGATTTTTTTGAAATTTGGTACATAGGTTCCATTTGACCTCTAGTTCTGCAAGTACTATTTTGGAACTAATTGGAGCTCTTGAAGTAAGGATATTGTTATTTTTTAACGAAATGTTTTGGATCTTAGCACGGAGGTTCCATTTGATTTTTAGTTTTGCGAGTACTATTTTAGAGCTGATTTGAGCAACGCAATTTTCTCATGGATTTTTTTGAAATTTAGGATAATTATTCTACTGACCTCTAGTTAGGCATGTATAATTTTGGAGCTGATCGGAGCAAATGGAGCCAATGGGGCACATGGAGCAAATGAGGGTTTCGTTATTTGTTAACAGGTTTTTTTTGAAACTTGGCACAGAGTGCCTCTTTAACCTGTAGTTATGCAACTACCATTTTGGAGCTGATAGGACAATCGGGGCAATTACAGCAAGTAATGTAGAAGTTTTATTATTTTTCAATGGATTTTATTGAAAATAAACAGGGGATCCTTCTCATGACTTTGTGATATTTCATGACATTTCATTACCTTTCATGATATTTCATGCCATTTCAACACATTTCACGACCTATTATAACACTTTATGACAATGTCATGTCCTTTCACTATATTTAATGAGCTTTCATAACCTTTCATGATCTCTCATGATTTTATGACATTTCAAGATCTTCACAATATTTCATGACACTTCATAACATTTCATAACTCTTGACATTTCGTGGTCTTATATAACCTTTTGTGGTCTTATATGACATATCAAGACATTTAATGATTTTTATGTTACTTCATGGCTTTTCATATTTTAGACGGTACATGAAATTTTATAAAATCAGCGGTACTTACCAATTTCATACGTTTGACTTGTATTTGTATATCCTTGCTTATTACAAATCTTTTTAAAAACCCATTCATATTCTGAAATCCTCACTTATAATGAAGCCCAACTTTATGTACGATTTATTCCTATCGTTTCTTTCAATTTGATGATCTTAGATTTTATTTCAAAATTTTGTATATAAATAGGATACAGATAGGAGCATGGTATTTTGTAATATACGATTCAGTTGATCTCTATGGCGACTCATCCGTTCCTGGCCCCTAATCTGATTGTGTGGCCCACGAACAGGTTAAGTAGGCAAAGGAATAGAAAATATTCTATAATATTTCTTTAGGGAGCTATTCTGATCATTGTATATGCGTTGCTTGTTGGTCGAGAAAGTGGCCCTTTGTAATAAATAACAAAAGGAAAGACGTATGCAACTCATCGGATGATAAATATAATCAATAATTTTGCAATGAATTTATCACTATCGCAAATATTGTCCATGAAATGACACCTGACATGAAATGATTTATTTAAATTTTTTAATTGTTATGTAATACTACAAAAAAATATTTTATGTGCTGTACTCTCTCAACAATTGGTGCGGAACCTTATGTTCATAAAATTATAAATAATAGAGACAAAGTTCTGGGAGATAAGACTTATTAAATGGAAATTTACTCTTTAATTTTTTTTTTTTCAATTTTTGCTATCGTTTATAGTTTTTGATAAATTGGAAAAATAATGAGCGGTTTATTTTGCGTTTGTTAATAAAAAATGCAATTTTTGTTGTTTTTGGCTAAAAACATAATGAAAACATCTTTATTGGGATATTTTTACGAAATCTAACGAGTTATTGTTCATATTTTTTTAACACTTACAATTATTCTCCCCATGAAACTCACTTTTCGACACGACTAATAGTATAGTTACGATTGTTAAGTACCGCTAGATACTTTATGGTATTGGTAAGGTAATTAGTCCGTCGTTGTTTTCCAATGGATTTTTTAAAACTTAGAACGGAGGTTCCATTAGACTTCGAGTATTGCAAGTACCAATATGGAACTGACTGGATCAAATGGTTTCTCTATTTGCCCAATTTGCGAATCGTTATTATCTAACGTATTTTTTTGGAACTTGGCACAAAGGTTCCATTTGACCTCAAGTATTGCAAGTACCAATATGGAACTGACTGGATCAAATGGTTTCTCTATTTGCCCAATTTGCGAATCGTTATTATCTAACGTATTTTTTTGGAACTTGGCACAAAGGTTCCATTTGACTTCGAGTATTGCAAGTACCAATATGGAACTGACTGGATCAAATGGTTTCTCTATTTGCCCAATTTGCGAACCGTTATTATCTAACGTATTTTTTTGGAACTTGGCACAAAGGTTCCATTTGACCTCAAGTATTGCAAGTACCAATATGGAACTGACTGGATCAAATGGTTTCTCTATTTGCCCAATTTGCGAATCGTTATTATCTAACGTATTTTTTTGGAACTTGGCACAAAGGTTCCATTTGACCTCAAGTATTGCAAGTACCAATATGGAACTGACTGGATCAAATGGTGCTCTATTTGCCCAATTTGCGAATCGTTATTATCTAACGTATTTTTTTGGAACTTGGCACAAAGGTTCCATTTGACTTCGAGTATTGCAAGTACCAATATGGAACTGACTGGATCAAATGGTTTCTCTATTTGCCCAATTTGCGAATCGTTATTATCTAACGTATTTTTTTGGAACTTGGCACAAAGGTTCCATTTGACCTCAAGTATTGCAAGTACCAATATGGAACTGACTGGATCAAATGGTTTCTCTATTTGCCCAATTTGCGAATCGTTATTATCTAACGTATTTTTTTGGAACTTGGCACAAAGGTTCCATTTGACTTCGAGTATTACAAGTACCAATATGGAACTGACTGGATCAAATGGTTTCTCTATTTGCCCAATTTGCGAACCGTTATTATCTAACGTATTTTTTTAGAACTTGGCACAAAGGTTCCATTTGACTTCGAGTATTGCAAGTACCAATATGGAACTGACTGGATCAAATGGTTTCTCTATTTACCCAATTTGTGAGTCGTTATAATCCAACGTATTTTTTTAAACTTGGCACAGAGGTTCCATTAGACCTAGAGAATTGCAAGCACCGATAAGCGGAGCTGACTGAACCGGATGGTTGCTTTACTAGCCAAATTTGCGAGTCGTTATTATCCAAGGTAAATTCTGCATGCCAAAGGCCTGGCCAAACCGCAGCCAGGGATTTAGTAAAAAAAACTTTTTTTTTAAAACTTGGCTTAGAGATTTTATTAGACCTTTAGTTTTGCAAGTTTCCATTTAGGAGCTGATTGGAGCAAACGAAGGAAGCGAGGGTTCCATTATTGGGGGATTTTTTCGAACCATGGCATAGAGGTTCCATTCGAGTTCTAGTTTAGCTCGTTCCGTTTTGTAGCTGATTGGAACAAATGTTGCTTAATTTGGGAGGGATTGGTTATATTTCAACGGATTTTTTTGAAACTTTGTTAGGATGTTTCTTTTAATCTCTAAGTTTTGCAAGTACCACTTTGGAGCTGATTAGAAACCAGCGGTAATTACTGAATTATTACGTTTGACTTGTCAAGAAATTGCTCTTTTGAATATTTATACGTAACCGACACTTGGGCAGTGTGGACAAACATCCACGGTGCTTATTTTAAAGTCACGGTGAGCTTTGTACTTTTTTTTTTTTTTTTTTAATTATTATTTTAACTTCAGCTACCATAGACTCGAAGTCCATGTTCTTATATGAGCTTTATTACTAGATTTTATGAGCAAATTTCGCACATGCACCGCGTTTGCAGTGTTCTCTTGCGTCAGTGAGTTTGCCCTACCTATATCCTATTTCCTATCCAATATCCTATCTAATCACATATATACATGCAGAGCTTTGTACTTGGAAACAAAGGGATAGAAATTAAAGCGTTTTAAAATTATTCGTGATCGTTACAATTAGCATAGGAACGGACGTTTTTCAATGAACCGCGGAGCGTTCAAAAGAGCCACACACAGACCACATCAAATAACTGAGCCGCGCTTTGCCGCAGTTAATTTATTATGCGTTCATTAACACATTAGTGCAACGAAAAAAGAAAATGTGTATTGACACATTTAATTTCGTATTCACATGCGAGTTTCCAAACAATAATCTATTACAAAGACTTTTTACGAAATCCAAGGTAAAATGTAAAACAATTTCTGAGGTTGTACATAGTAATAATAATTTCATTCCAATCCATCAGCCCATCATACACCACTGCATGAGCTTAGGCCTTCCCCCCCAGGGTGTGGGTAAATGCCTTGGAGCCCCGTGGAGCGTAAATCCACCACGCTACTCCAGTGCGGGTTGGTGAATTGTAACGACCGCCATCTATTGACAGCAACCGGGACCGACTGTTTAACGTGCTTTCCGAGGCATGGAGTCAGTGATGGTTATGTACTTAAGTCAGTAAAACTCATTGGTACACGCCCGGATTCGAACCACGACCACACAGTCTTATAAATTTGAAACAGGTTTGCTGTACTCGGGCTATCACGACTCGACACGAGTAATAATAATAACAATAAATTAAACCGAACGAAATATGAAGCTGCGCCTTTTTATTGTTTTCAAGAAAATTTCTAAGACAACCCTTCGGCGATGGAGCGGCCGAAGTCAATTCTTTTGAAATATATTTCAAATAATTCTCTCTTCCAACTCACTTAGCTTAATTAACTATAAGAGCTTTTCGTTTCCGACCTCGAAGAAAAAAGTTTCAACATTTGTGTCTTTAAATATAGTGATTATGAAGATAATATTGAAACTGTATCGTAAAAAAATAATTAAAAATTAACTCTCATTTCTGTCATCGAAAATATTGATTATTTTAATTTTCTAATTAATATTGGAAGTACTGCTTGTTCGTTCGTTCGTTTGTTTGTTTGTTTGTTTGTTTGTTTGTTTGTTTGTTTGTTTGTTTTTTTTGTTTGTTTGTTTGTTTGTTAGTTCGTTCGTTCGTTCGTTCGTTTGTTTGTCTTTTTATAATATAGTGGCGCAATGATATGAGGTGATTTTTTGGTTAAAGATATTTGAAAGAACTTAGAGTAACATAAGCAGATGTTTATTATACCAGTCGAAAGTTCCTTTCAGATAGAAATATAAAGTAATCAAATTCAAAGTGAATTACGAGCAAAGTTCTTGTTAGGTGCTAGATGGATAAGTCGTGTAAGTAGAATTCAAGAAGCGGTCTAAAACAGTTTTAGTTATGTTATGTATGTCCTGGTGGGCTTGCCGCAACCAACAGTTGGTGCGCGGTATGAAGGCTTATGGAAGCTGCCCAGCGAAGTTAGTGTTGAACCTCGCATTAATTCTGAACTTCTTTTTGAAGTATTTTGTAAAGCTTTAACGCTGTCCATGAAGATAAGCAATTCATGATCATAAATCAGTTAAAAATCAATGTAATGGTTTAAATTAAAATATGAGGTATTTGGGCGCTTGTAAACAAATTAAACAAAAACGTGCAGGCTAATAAATTCACACAGGTAAATAAACATATCTATTTGCTGTCAATCAGTACATATTATAAAATAAAGTCCCCCGCCGCGTCTGTCTATCTAAACGCGTTAATTTCAAAAACTACCGAACGGATTGGCATGTGGGTGACACCAATGGACGGAGTGATTCAAGAGAAAGGTTTACGTGTATAATTCATTACTGTTTTGTGCAAATTAGTTGAACTATGACCATTATAGTTGAAGAAGTCGGAAAAAAATCAAGCCGGCTGGGAGCTTTCATCGGAAAAGCTGCCTAATCCCTTTGAGATATAACAAACTAATGTATGGAGAAATTGTTTATTTTTTACAAGACTAAAGAAAAGTCCGCGATAGCATATGTCTATCTTTTATGGATAGCTTATTATACCTATTTTCATGTTTAAAAAAATGGTGTTATATGATGAGGTAATTGGAAAGCAATTTATACGGATACAATATTCGTCAGATTATGATTGCCCTTTACACCATACAATTTAAATTAATATCTTAGGAATTATCGCGCGACAACTACCGGGCGCCGCGCCGGGCGTCGTCCCCATACTGATGCATTTGGACAGAAATATGTACAGGTGTATTTAGACAGAACTTAAAGAAATATTTTAGTTTGTTTTGATGTATATATTCTTTACTTTTCAAATATTTACAGAATTGGAAATAAAATACATTAAATATACTCGCAAGTAGGATTAACTTACGTTACATTTAAATCTAATTAAATCTAATCCATGTGTACGACGCAATAAGCTGATAGGACATTATGACAGAAAAAAACACTACGGTTTATATGCTCTGCTACCCTTGCGAAGCCGGGGCGGGTCGCTAGTACTTATTACTAATTTTAGTATTACTAATTTTATTTGTGTACTTTTGGTCAAAATAATTATCAATTTAAACAAATATGGGAAACGTATTGTAATTTTACAATAATTGGTGTGAAATTACGCCAAAAACAAATTAAATAACTCCTAAAAAATTATTTAGGTACGCATTTTCAATATTTGCTCATTTATATTTACGTTAGTAATATATGAAGACACAGTTAACTAAACACACTATTGATATTTTATTTTTATAGGTAAATTAAATCTAAGAAAAAGTTATTATTTTTTTGTAAATATAATTTGGCGTCGTTTTTAAATACTTATTACTAATCTATATTCCATTATTTATCGACGAAGAACTTTTAGCATTTTTGGAATTAACATTGGTTTTTTTTGGTCATCCTTTTATTTAACATAATAATAATAATACCTGGGATATTCCACACAGCGCCATCTAGTCCCAAACTAAGCAAAGCTTGTATTATAGGTACTACACAACTGATACATACTTAGATATTCTTTATAATATCTAAGTATGTATGTAGATATTTTAGACCCAGACACGGAACATATAGACATGTTCATGTACAAAAATGTTTGTCGCGAATGGGAATCAAACCCTCGGCCCTTGGCTCCGCAGTTAGGGTGTCGAACTACTCGGCCAATCGGTCAGTCGGATATTATGTTAATTAGAAAAAATGGATCCGTATGATTGACCCTATCGATTTATGCTTTAAAAGTAAAAGTTGTTACGTTTTAAATATTCATTTTCCAAAACTATTTAAATGCCATTTTTTAGGTATTTTTGAAAAAAAAAACTAATGTTTCCTTTCAGTTAAATTTTACTCCAACTCCCGGCTTTTATTTCCAACCCGTATATTATATGAATATACTTACACACAGACAAGCGAAGCTAAATAAAAGCTTATAACACGAGTGCTTACGTGGTAAACAACTAATTTGCCTTTGAAAAATAGCGTTGCCCTTCAAACAGATCATCAGCTCAGAGCTTGTAAGTATCTAATTTGGCTTCGATACTTTGAGGAGATTTTAGCAGTAATTTGTTCAATTATTCCGCTCCCGAATTGTGGGTAATTTTCCATGGCGAAAAGCATCAGGCGATATCGGAGCGAAGACGTAAACAAGCTGGTAATATTGATGTGTCGAGGTCAATAAAATTAGATGTCTATTGCTGAGAAGGTTCGAAATTTCATGGAAAATTTAAATGTATACTTTTACAACGCACAAATTACAACGCACCGGTTTTAGTACTATTATATTTGAAACGCATTTTTTATATATTAGTTTGCACCCACGGCTCCGCCCGCATGAGCATGACAATCGTGGATTTAGTATGTCATCGAATTTACGTGCTCGCGACAGTAACTACCACTTCTTCTTTCACAACTTGTTTTCTGTTACTACAACTATTCCATCTCACAAGTAAAAACTTTGCTCGACATTAATTTCCAATCTCGGTTTAGTTTTGTAGCTATGGTAATCGTCAATCAAGACAAACATTAGCTTATGCATCTCTCTGTCTGTCCATTCAACTAATTACGTCTACAAAATCAAGTTGTTTAGTTTTTCTGCCCGTCATGATTTAAAGAATGAACAAACGGACACACGAATTTATATATTCTGTTTGTACGTATATTAGTAAAAAAGTATATGCCATAAATGTTATCTCGGCGGTATGAGCGGGCGATCGTTCCGGAGAGCTCGTTTTTTCCGGGCGTCCTCGTGTTTCTATCTAATTAGAGCGCTGGTGGGCATCGGGTCGGTCGGATATCGCGCCAACGCGCCGCTTTTCCGACCTGTGCGCTCAGTTAACAACTGCGAGTGGGATTTAATGCCGATTACATTATTGTGATTGGTTCCAAAAGTGCTGTCTCTATAGCATTATGTCTTTTTGAGAAACATTTTGTTCAAGCCAAAATCAGATATTTCGATCGAACTTAGCAGTGTTTGAAATGATGAACGATAATGATATTGCCGCCCAAGGCAAATTTTAAGATGAGAGTATAGTCAAAGCAAAAATAAAGAATAGCATTAGCCGATTTACGAGATTTTAATGTTTAAATTTTCCTCAAATTATGACGTGAATTGCATATAGCAGTTAGATTAATTAAATATACCAGACTATTCCTGATATCTATTAAGATGCTTATGGCCGTTATTAAGACGAGTAGGTACACCTACCTACTTTAATTTGAGTCTTTATTATGTGAACAGTGCGAAAATGTGTTATTTTAACATATAACAGAAAACTTGGGATGTTAGAGGATATTATGTCGTGATACTAGAAAATCCAACACCAACACAATTAGTTTCACTTGGCTAAAAATAAAAAATAAAAAAAAACTCGATGTGAGCACCAAAAATTTTTTTCGTTTATTTTATATTTTTCTTCCATGTTTTAAATTGAAATTTTGTAAATTCTATTCACTTTTTACAATCAAAATAATATTTTACGTTTTGTCTTTGGGAGTTTTGTGAGACAGGCAGATTGCACGAAGAGTTTTCGAGATATCGGGATGAACGTGGTGTCAAAAGACGCAGCTCGGCGAGCTCTACAAGATGGCAAAAGACAATTTGGAAAAAGTTCAAAAACAAAAAAAATATCGGCATAAAAACAAAAAAAATTGCAATCTTTCCCCCCGATTTTCATTTTGAGAGCCCGATATCTCGAGAACTAGGGCCGAATAAGAAAAAAATAAAAAAACGGCTCGGCGTAATTAAACAGGGGATTGATTGAGACTAAAATTGTTAGAATCGGACAACCGGAAGTGGTGGTTAAGGGTGCCCTTAGTTGGAAGTTGGATATGCGTCGGTGTTACATTTCGTACTAATTCGGTTTGTTCGATTGAAATGTCGTATATAATGTTATATTTCGAAGTTTTAAGTTTATTCAGATACAGTTGTGTTACTTTTTTTTTTTTTGCGAAAAAAGTTTATTTCGAAAAATATTATCCAAAATATGTGTATTTACTTTATCCGTTAGGTTCATTTCCAATGTCGTAAGAAGTTCGTGCGAAAGCAGGACATCCGTTGATTTTTGATGAGTTATCGCAGCCTAATTGACCATTTTAGAATAAGATCTTGCATGCTAAGCTAGACTAATACATATCTTTCTTTCTATTTGCACTGTTCACATTTTCTATGTCATAGTTCGACAGTTCGAGTCGCGAAAACATACGCGTCGAATACAGGCACGCGTAGGTACGAACTCCTATTTAACCGACTTCAATGAAAGGAGCAGGTTCTATATACTTTTGTCGATTGTGTATGATAGCGTTTAGTCATCTAAACTATAGCGCACCTATAGAGAAACATTATATACAGCATCTAAAAGTTCCGTTCGGCGGCAACACGAAAATATATTCATAATGATTAAGATTAATAATCAATGGAGTCATTTCTCCCGGAAGACTGTTCTGAACATTTGTCGTCTGTGTCCTAAAATGATCGAATCTCAAAACAGGACAACTCAGTGACCGGGGGACTGGGACATGGCACTATTTACCGGGACATGTCCAGGTCTACCAGGACGTACGGTAGCCCTAGCTAAGATAGTGTTACAGTAGACAAATTATAAAAAAAAAAACAAATAAAATCATGTGTAATTTTCAGTTAGGTATAATTACAAAAAAAAACCGATACAAAATAAAAAATGAATTTTTTCGTCGATTCAAGTACAAATTACACTACAAAACGGGAAAACAAAAATCGGTTAGCTAACGATTGAAAAAATCGGGGGAACAATCAAACGGTGAAATTAATTTCGAGTGATGAATGCGAATACTGTGGCCGACGCGACGTGGGCGCCGCCGCGGCGATGCAATTTACCATTTCACGGGAAATATTAATAGGTACGTGGCAAATAAAACAAATACGTTCGATTACCGTGACCACAAACGAAGACTGTAAATTCATCGTAGTATACATTCTGTTCCATCAACATTTCAATCACACTACTTACACGTGTACATATTACTATCGGTGAGATCCAAGAGTGTTACTTAAAGTAGGTGATAATCCAAGAAAGGATTAACTAATCATGTGATAATATTAGCTTTTGAAATTCTAGTAAAGCGGGTGCTAATTTGCAATGCCTTTTGCAAATCAAAAAATGAAACAGTATAATGTAACCACGCTACAGAGAAGATTGTTTTTGGTTACCCCACACACTAAATTATTTCTTGAAAGTAAATTAGATCCCGCAAAATTTTTACGTTGCCGCGCTTATGAACCCGTCTTCAAAAGTACGAGGATATAATTCTTCCGAAGTAAATATTATAATGTAAAAATTTGGCATACCTATATATTATTTCTTTATAAGATGAATCTTTTAGTCCTTCATTCGACGTTAAATAGGTAACAGTGACAAAGCATACGTATAAAATACGTAAACCATATCGGGATCATCCGATTGTGAGAAAATAAGCGCCCACAAAGCTTCGCCGTACAGAGCACATGTGAACTATGCTGGTGAAAGGATTATAAAACCTTTTGGTAGAAGTTCTTCGCTCCATATTTGACCATATTTGTGCGCTTCGGGCTTAAAGCATCAGATTTCTTCCGTGTATAGGATGGTCTTCGACGAACATTTTCAGATGTGGACGGAAGCCTGCTTCATCCGCTGTGTGCGGAAAGTGAATCACACATCTAAGTGATTGTTTTCATTATTTTTTTACTGTTCATTAAATGTTACTAGAACTTGTGTGGTATCGTTTGTATATAAAACAGACACAATAAATTCGTTTTTACTCCACAATAGGTATGATTCCATACAAAAAAATTATATATTTAATGAAAAAGTAAAGCGATTGCCTCATTTTTTTTTAATATATCTTTTTTAAATTCAGTTAATAGGGAAGGCAGCTCCTAAGTGTTGACGAGGGACTGACAGAGCAGATCTGCTTCCCTCCGCGCCGCGTACATACCTAAGGCGCGGTACAGCGCTTCTGGTCAAACTATAAACAAAATTTAAAAAAAAGATATATTAGTCCCACATTAATAATAGAAGAAAATTCTTAAATAAAAGTTATTTAGTCTAATCTCTAAAAATACAGTATGAACTTGATGGACAATTATCATACAATAACTTTCAGCAAAAAATCATTTATGCGTCGACGTAAAATAGATATAATTCGTTCACTGCTGAGTTCCAGTGACGGTTTGAAGGTATAAGGTTGTAACTTTATAATTTTCGTTACTCTACCGTTGCTAAAACCCTTGTAACATTTGTTGAACCAGTTTCCAACGATTGTTGTATATTAATTTTTCTGACTAGAGAAGCTTGACCCATTAAAAAATGACCAGGAGTTAATGCTTCGACAGTTTCGGTTTGTACTAGTGCTCTAGAGTTCAAACACGCCTCAATTTGAACGAGTAATGTGAAATATTTCTCATAGGTTAACATCTGTTAACCGATAACTCGCCTGATGTTGTATTCAATTGAGTTGACACCTGCTTCCCAAATTCTCTACAAAATGGGAAACATGCTCTATCTGAATTTCTATTCTAAAATTATTACTATAGTATATTCTTCATTAAACCAACAGAATTATAAGTTACTTAGTATAACGGCAAGCTTTAGCTTCTAATGATTTCAAACCGTCCCGTAACTCCGGCTCGTGGCGGGCAGTAGAACGTTGGAGTCGTATGTTTTTATGGGTGTCTGTTGTCGCCTCGTAAAGAATGATCCTGTGCTAGTGCGACGCCATTACCTCGCGTACCGCATGAAAAATTCATACAGCGACCGTTTGATCGTGTTAACGCGGACAACGCGCCGTCCGCGAGAGCTCTTGGGGACCGGGGTGGCGCACAGGGCGGCGGCGGCGCTCATCGCGAATAGACATACGGTTGCGGATTATAACGACAAACTATAACGGGTGACGAATGTTTTCCTAGGCTTGTCCAATCACTTGACGATCAACCTATGTTTGACGGAATTCGTTTTACAGACTATACCAGAGATAAGATAAATCCGAAATTATTTCCAATGTCAGTATATGTATAATCTGTCTTTTTTAGGTCAAAGTAAATGGATGAATTTTAACAACCATAATCGTGCTTTTTGGGCCTTAATAAATAGACAGTCCTTAACAATTAATTTTAATTCAGTAAAGGCGGCCTCGCACATTGGCCAAAAGTCTACTAGTAGACTCAATTCACTTAATATGGTGAAATTATAGGATTTGGACTTTATTGTGTACATTTGATTCGGACTTTATTGTCAAATCTACTCTACTCTATTACTCGTTAAATAATACAGTCTAGTTAGCTGCTGCTGTGATAATTTTATTTTTAACTACGTTATATATATTCCTGTCATAATTTTTTTCCACATATCCAAAAACAACGGTTTACCTAGTAGAGGGTGGGAGGGGGGGGGGGACAAATGACTCTAATAAAAATTTGGACTTTATGAGTGCATATCTCAACAACTGTTGACTTAAATAAAAAAACATTTGAAACCTTGATATAATTTTTTAAGACCTATCATTTGGTACCTCTCACGTTAATATATGATAATTTTTTTTTCGTACTTCAGTTACATGTATGGCAACCTATCCCAAAAAAAAATAAAATATTTCACTACGTCATTGTGTAGCGGTTCATAGATTACACTACCTTCCAAATTTTCATCTATATATTGCCAATAGTTTCCGAGAAAAACCACAGACAGACGGACGGACGGACATAGCGAAACTATAAGGGTTCCTTTTTTCCATTTGGCTACAGAACCCTAAAAATGGTCCAAACTTTGGACCGCGTTTGCATCTTGTTTGCGTCGGTATTGAGTTTTGTGCCGAATCGGATTCTACAAGGGACGGCTGGAAACAAATCTACCTAACAATGAAAGAATTAAGTCATAAGTCATTAAATTAAGACACAAGTCATCGTACTCGTTCCTTGCCGATGCCAACATCCCTAGCAATCTCCCATTGCTTAATTTGGCGGTCTGCGAGGATCAGTTGCTTCACTTTGTCCACATTATCAACCGTAACTGCTGAAACATGCCTTCCCCTGCGGGGGTCGTCTTCTAAGCTCCCACGACCTTGTCTGAATTGTTTTGACAAAAATTTTGTAACGAATTCGGAAGGATAAGAATCACCAATCACATTTAACATGCGCTGTCTGATTTGAGACGGCGTATTCCTTTCCTTTGTGAGGAACTTAGTCATAGCACGAATCTCAATTTTCAACATTTTAAAATTTTCCTCCGACCATGTTTCAAACAAAGTCGCGCCTTTAGTAAACTAAAACCCAAAAAGAATAAACAAGGAATACAGCGCAATAGTGGCCAGTAGCATTTTTAGTATTTTGTTGAACAAAGTAAATTTCTTATCAGCCGCCCCTCGTATCTCTAATGTGGACGCTATTTGGCTTAACTTGGCTTTATCATCCAATGAAATCCAAGCGTGTGGCCGATATGCGGGCCTAACTATGAAAATCACCAATGACGATTTGACAAACCTTTGAAATGATATTAAACTTGACGACCGCTTAGCCTAGTGGGCAGCGACCCTGCCTACGAAGCTGGAGGTCCCGGGTTCGAATCCCAGTCCCAGGTCGGGTCAGTATTTATATGATGAATATTAATACTGGCACCGGGTCTTGGTTGTTATATGTATATGGTGTCTTCGCTTGGTACCCAAAATACAAGCTAATGCTTAGTTTGGGGCCTAGACGGTGTTGTGATTGTATGTGTTATTATTATTATTATTATTATTATTAAACTTATCTGCGCGTAAAAGAATATGGATGTGAAACATTAAGTGAGTAATTAATTGTATTGTTTCTTTTGCAGTGGACTTGCTGCAGATGTTGGAGTTCAACGTGACGGTGTCTTTCCCGGCGGCGCCCCTGCTCACTGTCATACTGGCACTTGTCGGTGAGTTGAAATCTTACATTGAAATAGACATCAGAAAGATATTATCGCTGTTTGTCGAACCAGATACTTTGATAATTGACGCAAAACATTGTACAAGCAGTTATGAGGAGTATAGGTACGACGAATTTGTAGTTTCCTCTAGTCATAGTCTCAAATCAAATCGAATATTTTTATTTTGTAGCTCTGTAACATAATCTTGAAATAAGTCGCGAGAGAACTGATGCGTGGGAAAGTTTGCAATTATTACACATCTTGCTGTTGCATTTCTTTTTGCGTGTCTTTCGTGACCGTTGAACATAATGTTATGAAGATTGTGGTGAGGTCGTATCTTTTGTTTAATAGTTCAGATTCTAGCCTGATATTCATTTTCGTTAGATTTTGACACTAATGCATCCTGAAGAAATACTTCACTGTTACGTCATGAAAATCCTCAAAGGAACTCTATAATACATATATGAAATACTTGTTTTGATCGGCGTATTATGTGTGTAATGAAGGCACCTTCGGCCTCGGTGTTGCCGGGCAGCGTTAGTAGGTCGCTCGATGCAACAAGTCGGTCGGTGGCGCCTGTTGCTTCGTTGGCTGGCTCGACCTCGGAGAGGGGGTGGGGGTCGACTCGCCTGTTGCGTCGCGTCCTCTCCTTTCCCCACTCCACTCTGACATTCGACACATCTCGCGACTTGTTTGTGTTTCCCGTTTTATTTATTTATTTGTATTGTAACGTATATAAATTACGTGTTTAGAACGCGCTGTTTTGAAAAGCTCAGGGATTGTTGTGTTTAAAACCTTGTATTGGTTTGAACTTCAACTCTCAAGTAAAATATGGAGCGGTTACGTGATACGGATTATTTATAATACTTTTTTATATTTTGTATTAAGTTTTCTATTCAGTAATAACAGTAAAAGACAAAAAAACTTGCGTTAAAAGTATAGTATTTATATGTAAATATTTTGATGACTTTAACATTGAAATACGTTTAATGAAACGATTTTCCTAGAAAAGTGCAAAGAAATGTCGTTACGCAAATTACATCCGGAAATGATGTCATGCAAACAGCAACAAATATCGTCGTGGTTTAACAACATGAAATATGATTTTCTTTATTGACATCTTGCGCGTATATACCTAGACTATGTTCGAATCATCGATGTTTAAAAATGTTCCTTCCAACCAAAAAAGTGGTCGGATTTAAAACATGGATTTTATATGAAAACTTCTTTCATCAATCTATTGGTGTTAGTGTTGTTATCTCTAACGAACTTTTGACTATAAAAAATAAGAGCGTGGAATAGGATTTTAACCCGTCACAAGAGGAGGGACATTTAACTCACGAAAAGTCCCTCGCAGAAACTCACAGAAACCCCCTCAGGTATTATTTGCTATATTATTAATTTCAGTACTTATAGAATGTTTAAAACTATTAGAAAAATAATCATGTATTAATATCATTTAAATATTCCTTTACGGAATGATGAGCTCTTATATTGCCCGTGAAGGATTGACTTTTGAAAGTCTGCATCTAGAAATTTACTACTTACCTCTATGTTTTCATGTACATGCATAATATTTTCGCAAAGGATATATCACATAGGACCATAACAATGTGCGTTCTTTAAATTGTGTCCTTGGACTGCATAAACAGCCTCGCTTTAGACACCTCAGTTATTCTCATTTTTCTTATTGCCAATAAAAATGCAGAGCTCAGTTTACCAGCCATACCCTGAGAAAAGTATTCATCATCAGTTGTGCAATAGACGACCCCCGTAATAAAAAACGAGGAATACGAAGAGAAGAAAATTCGTCATTAAAAGAAGAAACAAGTCATGATAAATTTATCAAAGAATTTAAAAAAAATATTATTAAACAAATGTTATTATAATTTGAATGAATACCTGAACGACAAATCTATATAGTATTAATATTAAGCTAACGTCTCAAAAAAATGTATTACCTAATTATTGATAATTATTGTTATGACATTATTGTTTTTAATTATTATCGCAGTGACATTATTTTAAATATTATTGTGGTGATATTGTTATTGTTTTAATTGTTATTGTGATTGCATATTGTTATTTCTTTTACATTGAAACTGTTTAAAAATCATTAAGAAAATAGTCCTCTTATATTGCTGTGCTTTCACGGGGCGTCACGTAGTGTCTAGATGATTTTGTCTGACCGCCTAAAAATTTACATGTGACAATGCAATAAATAGATAGAAATAGTAAAAAATATTGTATTGTGTTATATTGTCGTGATAGCCCCGAGCGCAACGAGCCTGTCTCAAATTTGGCCCCATCGGGCCATGGTTCGAATCCGGGCGTGTACCAATGAGTTTTTCTGACTTAAGTACACAATATCACTGACACCGTGCTTCGGAGGGCACGTTAAGCAGTCGGTCCCGGACGCTGTCAACAGATGGCGGTCGTTACAGTTCCCAACCCGCAGTGGAGCAGCGTGGTGGACTTAAGCTCCAAGCCCCCCTCCTCACCCTGGGGGAGGCCTAAGCCCCTGCAGTGGGGTAAAAATGGGCTGATGATGAGAAAAAAATATATACATCAGAGCAAATTATGGTTAACGTAATTATGATGACGCATAGTTTTTCTTCCTCGGTTTCCTCGTATTTATAATGATCTCGATCGTCAATTGTCCTACCGATGTTGAACCGTCATGTTTTTTGTAGAACACTTTTCTCAGTGTACCCTCATAAAATGTGGACCCCGCTGTAATTTGACAGTAAGGAATTCAGTTCTGTGAATTCTTTTTCATTTCTGTTCATTTCAAATACAAGAGAAGTGTCATCAAATATGATATAATGTCGCAAAATATGGAATCATTTGATTAAACATGATCTTTTCAAAAACTTATTTCATGTGTTTATCGGATTGTTGTATAATTTGGAGAGGCTTTCTTGTCACTTGATTTAAAAAGAGGCATTAACTTTATATTTTATTAATATTGAAAATTTGCCTGCTGTACCGAATACCGTATTTTGTATCAACTATCATAAAAATTTTGTCTTGTCTATGTATTGTAAGCAGGGACGGAAACCGATATTACTTTGGTTGCAGTCTCTATTATTTTTACTCACGACGCGACGGGACGGACACGGTATATGCGTTTGGGGTAAAAGGCTGTGTGTTTGTTTATTTTCCTTAAAACTACTGGACTGATTTCGATGCGATTTTTCGGATTACTAAAGTATCACATCAGAGCAGGCTCTTCGACATGTTTTACGGATAATGAATACTAGAGGGCGCTGCTATAAATGTTTAAAAAAACACGATTTGATTCCGTACGGTGCTGAATGTATGGGGACGGACTACGAAATGGGATTAAGTGAATGACTGATTACGATATGGTATGATTTATTTATATAAAAAGTCGTCGAATGTCTATAACTAAGTTAAAATCTTAAATTAATTTTTTTTTTAAATCTAAAAAAACCCTGACTCAAAAAACAATTAACATTCAAAAAGTCTAAAATAATGCTTTTTTATCTTTAACGTCGTCGGGGACCGCTAAGTAACGTTACTATCTAAGTTCCTGCTTTTCATTACGTTAGGTTATATCACAACAAAATATATGTATGTATACTTAGTTGCTTAGGTACAAGTGTACATAACGATCCCCGACGCCTTAAAAAAAATTTAGACATTTTACATTCAAGTTTTTTTTTGTATTGGATTTTTTTAAATATTTAATAAAATTTTTGGTTTTTGTTGGTAACATGGCTATGAAACCCTACATTATTGCTGGTCCGTCACACACTTGACAGGGTTTTTTTAATGCAAAAGTATATAATGGTGTGAATCCACACTGTATAGGTGATTTTTATTTAGATTTAAATGAAATAACATTCTTAAAATTGATTAAACTAAAAAAAAGAGCTTTCTAATCAATTCCGTTTTAAAGTAATTTATGGTATAAACTTTTCGTCAAAGTTCTTCGGGTATTTCACGAGCAAATTATTTCAAATTTTGTTCAAATTCTATCAACTTGATTGTATCTTAATGGTACTGGTTATTTAATTGATGATATATTGTCCCATGTATTATTATTATTATTATTATGTGATATCATATCATTGAATAGGAAAATCCCTCAAAAACATCTAAATTAAAACAGGAATATTTAATACTTTGGTAACATAGTAGTTTTATAAATTCCAAAAACCGTTATAAGTTAGTATCTCCTCAGCAAGAAATCTCAACCTCTGCGTCAAGGTATACTTGTACGCCGTTATTGCTGCACGTTTTCTGATTAATATACTTTGTAATATCGCGTCTCGACCGTGCTCTGTCGATTCCTAGACATCTTTCATCTCGTTGACGTATTTACGGTTCAAGGATGTTTTATACACTGTACTAGTTTCTGTTCACGACTCCGGTCGCACGATGCAGCGTATGCATACTCGTAGTTGTGCAAAGTCTCAAGTTCATACGTGCGTTATTTTTCCATACATTCTCGAACCCTCTAAATATTGAACTTCGAAATATATAGCTGATTAAAGTTCAGTATATTTATTTTGTGCGTTTTACCTATAGTTCTAAAATAGTTTTTACATAACATTGAATTACTGTTTGATAATAATGCTGTTCCTGATTTTTAATAAATAAATTACACAAATAGGTTACAGGTCTATCATAAAAGTAATGTGACTGGACGTACCTGCAATTTGAAATTTGCAAGACAATTTGAACCAAACGTATTTAGTAATAAAGTTATTTTTACAGTATTTTCATTACAATTTATGACTTTTCTTATTAAAATTATTTCATTGGATTACTTCGGGCAAACCGGCGCGTCCGATCTCCGTCCGTCCGTCTTAACCGATTCTCATTACTTTTCTAATATATTTGTATATGTGTTAATGAAATATGCAACACAGTACAAATATAAGAGTTCATACTGTATTAATTTAAAAAAATTGGTACCCATTTATAAATATCTCTATTTACCGCTATATTTAGGCTAATAATAAACTTATTTTGACTGCTTTTCATCACTAATCTCTCTGTCGACATCCTGTCAGCGAAGTCATTTCGGTGAAGCCTTGCGCATTTAAAATTTCAATCTTGATCGAGCGATGGTATCTCGCGGCGGCGAGTGCCCGCCGCACCGCACCACTCGTGAACTGAAAAATGTCTGCCGAAGAGATTATTTTCAATCCCTTCTTGGCGGCCTCCAAGAGGTTCGGCATATTTAATAAGCTCTATTATCTACGTCATTCTGGCCGGGGGACTGGCAGACGTTTCAATTAAGTATACCACTCTGTCGGATCGCGGAGTTGTTATACCCGTTTCGTGTAGCGATATCGAAATGGTTCTTGTGATAAAAAATCGATTTTCCTCTTTCACTAGTCGATATTATTGTTTTTTCAATACACATTTTTTTTTGTGATAAATTACCTGTAAATATAAGTACTTATTGCCCTACGACGTATAAGGTCACTTCGTTAAGAAAGCGACGGTAGACCACGGAAAACATGCACATAACTCGAACTCAATAGAAAGCCCGATGTTATTCTACCAAACGACCCTATATGGCGACGGCCATATAGTCGTGTATATTAACTGTAAATATTTGTCTTTGAAATTATCAAAATAAAATTAAGAATTCAATAGGTACGTACACATATAAAATATTTTTCAAACCGAGAAAATAATATTTCATATTTGTATGTATTATAAAAATTATCTAAGTATTATTATATTGTATTACTTATGTCTAGTGCCCAAAATAGAGGCTTTCTCTAGTTGGAGACTAGATGGCCGTGTGTGAGATGGCCTAGTTATTAACTTCTGTATATTTTAAATAATATTCTCAGGATTTAACGGACCTTATTACAATTATACAGTAAATATATTATTTAAAATATTGGTTTGAATGAAATTGTTGACAAGTAAGGGGAGCACTGAGGAGGATATAGAAAACAGGATTCAGGCGGGGTGGCAGAAGTGGAGAGCGGTGACGGGAGTGCTATGTGATCCAAGAATACCGATTGGAGTAAAGGGAAACGTTTATAAGCGGGCGGTCCGACCGGCGCTTCTGTATGGTGCAGAGTGTTGGCCGATGCGTAAGCAAGACGAAAACAGGATGCACTGCACAGAAATGCGTATGCTGAGATGGGCTGGTGGTGTGACATTGATGGACAGAGTAAGAAATGAATACATACGGGGAACATTCAAAGTAGCACCAATTCAGGAAAAATTACGTGAGGGTCGTTTGCGTTGGTATGGCCACGTAATGCGCAGAAAAGAAGACAATATGACTAAGACCGTTCTTAGCATTGCCGAGGGAAAAAGAGGCCGAGGGCGCCCTCTCACGACTTGGACCAGCACTGTAAAAAGGGACATGAAGACGACGGGTGTAAGCCCTGAAATGGTGGCGGATAGAGAGGTTTGGCGCAATAAGATACGGAGGGCCGACCCCAAATGATATGGGATAAAGGCGAGGATTGATGATGATTGGTTTGAATGAAATTGAAGTAAATTTATGAAGCATGCTGTATTATTATGGAAAATTGTCGTGTAAAGTAATGTCATCATTTCTAAATAGACGTCGATGCTAAATTGTGGCACTATAAAGATATCGAAATCGGTCCGGATCTTGAAGTAATCGGTGGTACTACAGTGTTAATAACCTCATTCTGTATTCTCATAAAGAACTACAATTATCACTAGTTTGATTCCATGTTGTTTAAAATTTCATATTATATTTCGCTCAATAATTTGAACGTGGTCCGATTTAAATGTTTCCCGTGCATGGTTTTTTATTGGCGTATAAACAGAGTTGCCAATTGCATCTATATTAACAGATATTATTACAATTACTATCCCGGTGACCGGTCCTCTATAGCTTTTTGCTTTCGATCCATTATTATTGTGATGTCGCTTATCGATACTGTCTATTAATACACACCATTTGTTCAATCTGAATGCACAATTGTGGGCCCTCAAAGAATCCCTCTTTCTACTATTTTACAATTAAAGTTCCACACGGATTAATCGCGTGGTGGCCTATAAATTTGTACTACAACTAGCTAAATATTCACAAGTTGCGATAGTTGCATCTGAAGCATCCTTGCGTTGATTGTGAATATATTCTTCTTTTTAAAAGACTACCACAGTTATGCAACAAGTAGACATATCGAGCAAGACACGAGAACTCAACAAAAAATATTTTTGGTATTAACTGCGTCTCAACTTACATTTTTAAATGTTTTCATAATTTAATTGTTTTTATAGAACGATTTTTAATACTATTTTTCATATGTATCTAAATAGACATTTACGTGAAACACTAGAAGCATATTTAGTCAGTGACAGTCTTAAGCCAATGGGGACAGGTACTGATTCGGGTAGAGACATTCGAAATCAAAATAAATCTCCCGTGCCGGGCCGTACTTTATTTCGGGTGTTTTTCACGGGAAAACAATAAGGGTGTAGTAAAAGTGACGCTGGGCACGGGTCGGCCTACGGCTAGCCGTAGTTTTTGTTTGCTCGCGCGTCGCATCGTGTGTGCCTCGTGCACGTACGTCGGGCCGCGTTCTGAATACTGATCGCTGGAGCGGACGCGCGGGACGAGGCGGCTCGCGATCCCCGAAATTGGATTCCCATCGCATCCAGTGCACCCTGAGAATTAATGCCTCGGCGCCTGGAACAATGCCCAATCAAATGTAGTGCGTTGAAATACCCGGCCGCGACTTCCTACGTGCCGCCAGATATTTTCGCATCTGTTAGAGGTCTATATATTATTTTCTACAGCTATGGACAATAATTGTCTATCGTCCACTTTATGCAACGTCCAAACCCGTATAAGACTTTGACCGTCCTGATTGTTATACTTTTAAATAAACGAAATGACAGTGCTATACGCTAAATTAAATGGAACACCATCACAGCATCCGATTTAATGCGTGATTTAATTTCGTCATGGTCCGTCTGGTTAGCGTGCATAATTAGGCGTGTCGGGCTCACGCTACGAATTATAATCGGCTTGAACGCGTAATCCCTGGACAACAGTACGCGACATGATCGCGCATACCTTGTTTTACACTCGCTTCTGCGTTAAAACACAACCGCATATATTTGTATGATTTGTTTTATTAATATTTTGTATTCGAATCGTGATTCGAGTGTCGTGTTAGCCCAGAGTGCAACGAACCTGTCTCAAATTTATAAGGCCATAGGGCCATGGTTCGAATCCGGGCGTGTACCAATGAGTTTTTCTGACTTAAGTACATTTACTATCACGGACTCCGTTCCTCGGAGAGCACGTTAAGCAGTCGGTCCCGGACGCTGTCAATGGATCGGTCGTTACAATCCCCAACCCGCAGTGGAGTAGCGTGGTGGATTTAAGCTCCAAACCCCCTCCTCACCCTGGGGGGAGGCCTAAGCCCTTGCAGTGGGGTAAAATGGGCTGATGATGATGATGATTCGAATCGAAAACTTATGGTATGAACACGCTGTCCATCCATCTGTCTATTACAATTTAATAACATCTTAAACACTTCACCTAGCTATAATTTCATATGATTTTACTGCATGAACCCAGTTATAGACGAGAAATAAGAATATAATTTAAATTAATAAGATCGTACTTAGAGACGATATGGAAGGATATTGTTTTGAACTTATCGAATCTGTTATAAATTTTAGAACTAATCAAAAATTGTGTTTGTTTTCCCAAAAATATAATTTATTTAAAAAATGTTGTAATATAATAATAAAATTTGTTACCAACTATAGCGTAAGTCCAGTTTACATTTAATCTAACGTTTTTTATTGCCATGGATTCAAAGGAAATCCTTTCACGAAGGCGGCTTATTATTTTTATACATTTAATTTATAAAATACGGTCCCATTAAAAATCCGAAATTCGTGTAACGAAATGTACAGGTACGTGAGAATTACTTGGTAGCTCGGGTGAACGCCGACAAAGCTACATTCTGGGAAATATTCTGAACTTATATCTTTTATTAAACTTGTAACTCACTATAATAATATATTATGTAATTTGCATTAAATAAATAAATCAATAAACATGCAAATAAATAAATTATTTGAGCTGATGTAGTCACCAACTGACTAAAGTCAGACAAAATTAAGTTTGAAAAAAATATACAATTATATATATATATATTATAGTGAGTTACAAGTTTAATAATTTATACTAATTTAGAACATTATGTGCAAAAGGTCTTTTCCTAATTCACCCGATCTATCGAGTGAATCATCGCGCAAAACGTAATAGTTTTGAAATAGTATTTTTTGTATTATTTTACAGTCGCTTCTAATGTTTTAGACGAGAGCCAACCTTTAAAAAATAAATATTAATTTGTTGGTTAATTGGTTCATTTAAAGAACATAATTGTGATTGGCCATTAATCGTCGACTATACTAGACGAGCGGTGGCCGAAGCACATAAGCTCAGTACAGCCTTCCGTGCGGCGACAATAGAGGCACGTGCGTTGGGCTCAACAGGGGGATTAAGGGGCTCCCTTCAGTTGCTCTACCTCTGCAGATGGGGATTTAATTTGCTGCGCCCGTAAACACAATAATTTGGAATTTGTTAGTCCCGTCTGTAGGCGTTCCGGATCCAGCGGGTGTTGAACGTACAGAGAATAAATAACACGTTCTTATACATAAAAGCTTTTAATTTTCAGACCTCGTGTGCTCTCATACCATACCATCAGTCCTTTAATGCCACCTCTAAGCTCAAAAGCAATGTGAGGCCCGCTGCCATTTTTTCTGTCAAGTAGGAATTAGTAGCATATAATATAGAAAAATTCTTAAAATCTTGTAAATTGTCAGTTTTTTATTTTTATGGGTTTCGTGTTGTCAAAAACATTCATGTTCCGATCAGCTTTCATTAGTTATAAATATCGGTGCTATTTTTAAATCTTATAAATGTCTATCCTATAGTTATAACTAATAATTATTGATCCCAAAAAAAAAAGTATCTTTTGTTTCGTGTAGCCGGGTCTCCTACTATGAAAGCATTTACAGGCGTCTAAGTTAAGCGCCTTAAAGCCTAAAGTTAATTAGTTTATTTGAATTTCAGCAACTGTAAAGTGCAGCTTTTAAAAGTTCTGTTTTTTTTTCTACAACTTTTCTTAATTGTTGCTTAAAAGCTTATTTGTTGTTAAAGAAATAAAATTGGCGATGTTATAAATGCATGGTAGTTTGTAAACAATATTCTGTTTCATCATAAGACACGTTATACGTACGTGTGACATAGGCCGAGACAAGGTTTGCGTAAAACAATAAGCCGTGTGACACTGCGGCTACGCGAGACACCGATGACGTCGCATTAAAATGAAATCCATACGAGATGATTGATGAGCTACGCAAACAGTGAGGCATATACCTACCTCACGAGCGACTCATTCAATTTACTGCCACGCTGTGGCGGGCTACGAAACTACAATATTGCATGCGACAGTATCGATAGATACACTATCATATTCTGTACTGTACATGCGACTCTATCCGCGTAAACATACTGAGTACAAACGTGTAGTTAACACCACATATATGTTGGTTTGAGTCTTTAATATCTCAACTTCGGCAAAATTTTTGATTATTATTAAGTCCTATAATAAATAAGAAGTAAACTCCAATATTAATTATTAATTAATAAATAATAATTATTGATTATATCAATATTATATTATTAAATATTAATAAATTTGAATAATATTATATTATTTAAGTTTTTTTAACTTCCCGCTATCCAAGGGAAGTTATTGATTTGGGTCCGATTTTCGAAAATCGAGTTTTCATCAGATCTCCACGTTTTGAGGTCCAGGGAAGCCATTATGACCGTTTTTGGCTGGACCTCCGTATGTGTGTTTTGAAGTCAATCGGTCGAGCTGTTTCAAAAATATTCAAAAAATAAATATCAAAAAATTAATTTTTTAACGGTTTTTTAAATAACTGAGATTTTCCAGCCGTTCTGCTTGAAACCTTATATACGTTTTTTGTACATAAAAAACTGCGTCTAGTGCCGATAAAAATATCAAAATCGAACGACGCGTTCAAAATATATTGCAGTTCACAAATTTCCGAAAACGTGTTTTTTAACATAACTGAGATTTTAAGATCAATAGATTTTTGACTTTACACAAAAGTTTTGTGCTTCCAAAATTGCATACAATGCCGTAAACTGCATTAAAATCAAACGAAACTTTCAAAAGATCGCAGTTCAAAAATTCCAAAATAACGTATTCTTTGCTTGAGCTCGAAGAACCCTAAATGTATAGAAATTCTATTTTTTAGCTTGCATAACATAACTTTGAAATTTTATGACCACTTGATTTTTGGCTTGACATAAAAGTTTTGTGGTTACATAATTACATATAATGCCATAAATTGCACTAAAATGAAACGAAGCGTTCAAAAGATATTGCAGTTTAAATATTTCCAAAATAACATTTTCATTGATATGTCCCAGGTTTCTGAGCTTGAAGAACTCTAAATGTATAGAAATTCTGTTTTAGGCTTGGAGAGCTCAGAAAACGATTATGAGCTCGAAGAGCTCAAAAACCATAAAATTCAATATTTTGAGTTCGAAGAGCTAATAGCTTTTTTTATTAGATATCTGAGAAATACGACTTTTTTCTTAAACTATGAAGTATAGTCGATTCAAAATGATTGTTCGATGATTAACATTTTAACAAGGCACAATAAATATTTTGAAGATATTTCAAAAACATTCTTAGCCGAGTCCTGTACTTCGAAAACTGCGTTTAAATGGCTAGATCATTTTTGTAGTTATACCGGACACTCACGGCTAAATTTTCAGACTGTAGCAATAGTTGGTATTGTAATTGTAAGCATATACGCAGCCGGCCTCGCTTGAATGCGTGGTAGGCGGTGGTAACCCGACTCGTCCATTTGTCAGTCTGTCAGCGGCGTGACGTAGATGCATTCACTGAGTAACCGTAGCGCGCCGGTAGTCAGCCTCCAATCTGTTCTACTTTGGTCTAACCGTTTCTATGTTGGCTATACATAATTTCCATTTTCGTATAGCTGACAGTTTTTGGATTTCATAGTCAAATAACAAAAAACGGGACCCTTATTATTAACAGCATTGTGCAGTGGCAAATGTCCATACAAACGACGTTAGCGGTTGCACCCCATTAAACTATATTCAGGTCAGCAAAACTAATAGGTTTATATGTTTTTAATTTTTTTTTAATATTTTGATAATTGATAATTTTTCACAACATGTTCAACATGAAAGTAATTGCATTTTAACATGTATAGTCGTATTTTTAATTAGACGAAGTCAACTGACGTTTACTGTGTTGTCAGTTTTTGATGAAATAAAAATAGTGTTGTGACAAAGTGGACGATTGAAAAAACTCCTGAGTGAATGAAATTGCCTCGATTGTCTAGTGAATAGTTAGTGTGCCGAACTGCCGATATCGGGTTCGGGGTTTAGTCGTGCTTTGTACATACCAACGAGTTTTCGACGACTATGTTCCTATAGTATCTACCTATACTGTATACCGAGTGTTTTAAACATTAAGGAAAACATTGCGAGGAAACTTGTAAGACTGTCCTATTTTCAATACATCATGTAGTTGATACTATAGATGTATAAAATATAACAATTATAGGTAGGTAATGAAAATAAAAAAACATCGGTTATTACATAATTTGTTTTTATTCATCATCAGATAAAAAATCATCACTATCGCTTTCGGTGACATTAATTATAAATCTGTCTGAAACATTGTCGATCATGTGGTCGAGACCATACATTTTGTCTTCTTCTTTAATTATATGAGACACGCAGCTACTCCATTTTTCAGGTGTGATATGTTGAAGTCCTTCTTCAAAAAGTTTTTTTACTTCTGTCATTTTGAAGGTTTTGTTATTTCTTGCAACATATCCTTTAGCTTGCGCCCATACCAACTCAATGGGATTGAGCTCACAGTGGTATGGGGGCAGACGTAAAACAATTATCCCATGCTGCGCTGCCATCTCGTCCACAACATACTTATCGCAATGTTCTTGTTTGTGCTGCCGTACAATGTCTATAAGAGTAGCTTTAACCATTGTTGCTTCGAATGAAATATTCTTGCTCGTTCGCCACTCTTGTATTCTAGGTTTAGTCCAAGACATTTTAGGCAGCGATTCTAGTTTCCTGGAGTGGTAGGGGGCATTATCCATCACTACTACGGAATTTCGTTTTAGTTTTGGCAAGACCCCCCTAAACCACTTTTCAAAAGAATCGGCATTCATCTCTTGATGATAATCTTCTTTTTTTTTTGGCTTCAAATATTAATAAGCTGTCTTCTACGAATCCTTCTTCCCCGCCTATATGGCCGATAATTAATCATTTGCCCTTTCCTGAAGGCTGTTTTAAGCCAGTGGTCAAGCCATCTAGGAAGGCCTGGTGGGACGATAACACTGTCTGGTCAATCCATGTCTTCTTCGGTGCATGACCTTCAAGATAGTGAAAAATATCAATTAATTATTGAAAATACAATTTAATGTAAAGAAAACAGAAAATTGTAATTACCTTCGTTGATCCATGTTTCATCTTGGTAATAAATATTACCTTCCTTCCCTTCGATACTCTTTAATTTTTCGAAGGTATCGCTGGCGCCATAAGATAATGTCCTGTCTGTCAATTAAAATGCTTTGTCTTGATTTTGTGACATATTTGAAATTTAAATGTTTCATAACATTTCTTAATGTACTCCAAGAAAAATTGGGTAAGTCTGGGTCTTCATTGACAACCTTAACAATCTGTAAAGTAAAAAAAAAAGTTTTTGAGTAAGGAAGTCTACGCAATCTAATACTTTGGTTTTACAAAGAACATTATGGTGGACACAGAATATAATGCAGTAGAAGGCATAAAGTTTAAGTTACCTTTATAATGGTGGGTGACTCATTTGCATAAAAAAAATTATGTACTTTTCGCCTTATAGCGGCAAAAGTAAAATCGTCTAATTTGTCTTTGTAACTGTGTTTCGGTCCACGTTTCTCGGGAGACTTAAATTGTTCATTTTCTTTGTATTCTTTTAACACACTGTAAACTGAGGTCACACCAATTCCCAAAATGTCAGCTGTTTTTGAAACACATTCTTTTTTTTCGGGAGCTTCAATAGGTAATAGTGAAGTAGCTTTCTCCTCAAATACGTGTTTGTAGACGTTTTGTATCATAAGTTTTTCGGTAATGCTTAGAGCAATTCGTGGTCTCTTCTTTCTTGGAGACAAGCTTTGGCTTGACGTGCTTGGTTGAGGATCCATATCGTTTGTACGAAACAATATAGCAACAAATAAACACAACAATTACCACAAACACAACGTAACGAAAAACTTAACAAAAACAATAACTAAACAGCGTGAGCGCAGAAAAAACATTCCTGCTATCACTTATCAGACCAGAGGTTAGAAGCCGAATTACAAACAAAATGGCGACCGATGCGCACGGCGTTGATCGGTGTTGGCACTAGTCGTCGCGCCGCGCTTTGTTATAAGCCGTCCAAAAACTGATTGTAGTTACATACTACTAGTAACTTATATCAGAGCAGTTTTATACAATTTTATTGTAAAATAGAAATAATATTCTTTTATAGTTTGAAACGATTAACTATTCACACTCATTGTTCATTCATCTGATTAAACGAGAACTGAACGCATCACTATTACTTTGAATATGGCAACATTATTTTACAAAGTGACATTAGCTACTGTCAATTGGTTTCGTCTAATTAAAAATACGACTTTAGTGAAAAATAAAAACAATCGAAAAATTAAGAATTTCGATGAGATGTTGTGAAAATGCAATTAGTTTCACGTTGCACATGTTGTAAAAAATGAAATAACTTTGACAAAAAACCACGCACTTTAGTTTTTTTTTCTTATGATAAATATTTCTTATGATAAAATAAAAAAACGTAGTGTTTGCTGATCTTAATACTGTATATCTTTTTTGCGCTAATCGGTTAAGGTTTAATGGGGTGCAAACGTGTACCATATATGTACAATTCTGTGGAGAAAAAAATTAAACTATATCATTTAGAGGCGGCTATCCATACATTGTATTAGGGATGAAAGCGTTTTTTTCGAGAACCCCATCGTGTAGAGTATTGTTTGAAAGAGCTTTACGAATGCAAGTAGTGTTCTTAATAATGGTCTAGAGGTTTGAATTTCCATACAGTCGTAGTAGTAGTATCTATATTCATTTGAAATAGACTAATCCGACTTGAATCATATTTGATGTGTAGGTTTGGATACAATATATTTGTTTGTGTTCCGTGTCACTTTTTTGAAAAAAATCATAAGCAATAGAAAATGATAGCCATCGAAAGTTTTTAATTTTTTAACGACTAAAACGCATATCCGGCCTTAAGTACTCTATAATGTAAAAAAATATCTTCTATATTGATAAAATTGTAGTGTCTGTCTGTCTGTTCCGGCTAATCTCCGAAACGGCTGAGCGGATTTCAATTAAACTTTGCAGACGTGCAGAGGGCATTATCCGGGGTGATATAGGCTACTTTTTGTTTGTCTGTCTGTCCATCTATCTGTCTGTCTGTTCGAGCTAATCTCAGAAACGGCTGAACCGATTTCAATGAAACTTCACAGATATGACAACCAGATTATCAGAAGTGACATACAATACTTTTTTTTATCTGTCTGTCCGTTCGTATGTTTGTTCAAACCGATCTCCGAAAGGACTAAAGTGATTTCAATAAAACTTCACAAATGTGATTAGAAGATTGTCAGGAGTGATACAAAACTTTTTGTTTATCTATCTGTCCGTTCGATTGTTTGTTCAAACTGATCTCCAAAAGGGCTGAACTGAATTCAATGAAACTTCACAGATGTGATTAGGAGATTGTCAGGAGTGACATACAATACTTTTTGTTAGTCTATCTGGCCGTCTCTCTGCCTGTTCGAGCTAAACTCTAAAACATTTAAACCAATTTTAATGAAAATTTGCAGACGTGAAACAACGGGTGTGAGGAGTGACATACGCTACTTTTTGTTTGTCTGTCTATATGTATGTTCGAGCTAAACTTTTCAGACATTAAAAATAGGTTGTCAGGAGTGATTTAGGTAATTTTTTATCCGTGTGATTGTCTGTCTGTCTTTTTGTTTAGGCTAATCTCCAAAACGACCAAACCATTTCTATGAGTCTTCGCAGACATAAAAAGGATGTTATCAGGAGTGATATAAGTTGGTTTTTGTCTTTGTGTTTGTCTGTTTGTTAGGGCTAATTGTCAGAACGGTTGATAAAAAAATAATGCAAGTAATGGTCAAAACCGAATAAAAAATATTGTTATGGCGTCGTGGTGTGTGTTTACTGATTTTTGAAAGGAATGCATTAACCGGCACTTGCCTGACATATCAGTATAGCCATCTATAATGGACAAAATCCTGCTCTGTGCGAAACGAGGAAAATACGAGTATATTGACAATTAAACTCGTAAATTTCCGAAACTTTTGGTCCTCTCTTTAGTGTATTTTGTTTTTAGGTCAATATTTCTTGAAAACCTTCGTTCTGGATTATCAACTGTGTGATTAAAAAATATGAGAAAATTGAACAAGATACGTTTACCAGTTATTGAAATTCTCATAGTTTTTAGACCAATAGAATGTGTGTGCTTAATTTAGCTTGTAGAACCTTAAGTGAATGCGTGTCCTATACGCATTTGGCTAGTTTTTTGTGTAATAATAATAATACATGGGAAATCCCACATAGCGCCATGTAGTCCCGAAGTAAGCAAGTATTATGCATTTATTATGGGGACTAGACAAATATTTTTTTTTATAATGTAATCATGTCTAGATACTTTTACACCCAGACACTGAAGAAATAGACATATTCATGCATACAAATATCCACCGGATTGGATTCGACCCCGCGGCCCTCGGCTCCGCAGTTAGAGTCTCTAACCACTCGGCTAATTTGTCTGTCGATTATAATAATAATAATAATATTGTATACATCACAATAACGTCTAGGCCCCAAACTAAGCATCAGCTTGTGTTTTGGGCACCAAACGTAGACACCACATACTTATAACAACCAAGACCCGGTACCAGTATCAATATTCATCTTGTAAATACTGACCTGACCTGGGATTCGCATCCGGGACTTCCAGCTTCGCAGGCAGGGTCGCTACCCACTAGGCTAAGCGGTCGTCGATTATGGATATACATGCATTAAAAAAATAATTAATATAATGAAAGTAAACTAAATGATGAAAATTCCTCAACTGAACAATAGAATGATTGAGTCTGACGATTACATTTGCGGACGATTAAATTGTGGATAGCTGCATGTAAAATTTTAGGTCATATTTTTTAAACTATTAGCGGTACTAGTGTTAAAACAAGTATATACCAACAAAACACAGTGATGTTTTCTTACGTTCAATCAAGTTATCGTATTCCGTCAATGAGTTAAACACCGGTGCAGGTAGCGTTTTTATGACTCGCCTGCAACAAACTGCCGTAGCTTTGTGTCTCGTCGGAGGAAATTAACCGGAGTGCTTTTTTATTGCGTTTAAGGCGGGCGACCACGTTAAAATGTAATTTGGTGACTATTACGGACCATGCGTTGTCCGCTGTGGACAGGATGTCCGAAATTTCATGTATTTCATCCAATAGGAGTAAAAAGGGATCCATGTATAACTGTGTAGTTCACGCGGGCGATATTATGGGCGGAAAGCTATTTAATTCAATATTATATTATTAATTTAATTAATTAATATTATAAAATGTACATCGTTAAAACAATATCCAATATAAATATATTTATGGTTGACTGTTTTGGATAAAAGAGCTTCGCATAAAAGGTATTTGGAATACATGCTATCGCGGATTTTTCAAAAGTACTTTGTATAAGAGAAATAATCCCGTTATACATTACCTTCATTTAACCCTAATGGTTCATGCCGCGCGTGGCGAAACTTGAATAAAAGCAAAAGTTTGTGAGGACGGATGGATGTTGGTTAAATTTTCACGCAAAAACTATTACATTATCTTCATGTACTATACGCCTATACGTTATTCTAATGTATAAGCTATATTACTGTAGAGTTTCATGAAAATTCGTCTAGTGGTTCTTGCATGAAGAAGTAACAAGCATCCATCCTCACAAACTTTCATGTTTAATATTAATGGGATAGCATGCTTGGAATAATAATATATCTGGGACAGCGCTATCTAGTCTCAAAGTAAGCAAGTATTATGCTTGTGTTATGGTGTACTAGACAACTGATATACATAAGAATTCTTTGTAATATATATTTATATATAATAGATACACCCAGACACGGAATGAATAGACATTTTTATGCATAAAAATATTTGTTGGCCCGGAATCGAACCCGCGACTCTTGACCGTAGTTAGGCCTCCAACCACTCGGTCGATCGATCAGTCAATAGTCATTTTAAGATGCTGTATACGTTATCCTAAATGGCCGTTGTTGGAAAATGTTAAGACGCACCGGTGTATGTTGACAATCACCAATTTGGTTGATGTAAAATTTAAACATTGCAGGATTTTTATGTTTGGACAAATCAGAAATAAAGTGATTTTTAATGTTCTCCAGTGTTTGTTTGGAAAGCGTAATAATATGGCTATCATTTGATCCGCCTCGCACCTTCCATTGACTTCAATCTAGCCTGACCTGTAAATTTAAGAGTGGTGGACCAATAACGTATCTAAGCCAAATTTCAAAAGGATTTTGAGTGGCTCATCATACCACTCTGCTTCGTTCCTCATATCGACATCAAGTTAACCTATTCTATCTATTTATAAGGGAAAGAATTTTTCTTCTTTGATTATCTAAGCCTTTGTGGTGTACTTTGAAATTTCCTAATGTAATAAGTTTAGAATTTCGGATATTCATGGTGATATGTACAGCAAAGTTCTTTGTCAGTTTTAATTATAATAATTTTTTGCTCTCATTCCTTTATTTATACCTAAAGTCCTTACCTTACATTAAGTACCTTAAATTCACCGATACATTTAAATTCTGAAATTGCAATCGGTCATCGATATCTGATTGAAACGTGACCCTTCAAATTTGTAACATCAACCTATTGTGCTAACTAATTTCATTTTTTTTCGTACTCGACGCATATTAAGTCACCTTTTACGAGTATTATGAAAACAGGCGCAACTCAAATGTTAAACAGCTGAATGTTAAACACATGAATGATATGAATTGAAAGTTTGTCCTGTCATATCGAAGCAGATCGTCAGTGTCATGTAGTGTTTATAATGCTTTCGGTCTTGTTAATCATAGACGCGAAAGAAACGTACACTTGACTGAAAATGGAAAGACGAATGGCAGCGGGAATGGGATGGCTAGTTTATTAGAAAGGAAACGGAACCAATTAAGTACGTCTGAGAGTGGTCGGTACGAGTCTCCAGTTTATAGGATAGTTATAATTCCTAACTTTTAATCTCTAACATTTGATATTAATAGCTTGCTAATCAACGTAGGGATATAACTTGATAAAAAGTCGAATCGACTTTTATCCTACGTAGTTTCGTTCGCAATGAGTCGATTTGTAGAGTCGCCGGAGTAAGTTTTAACCACTATCTGTTAGTAGAGGGAGCCTCTACTCTGCCAATAGTAACTTCATTATTATAATAATCCCCCTATCGGCGGTGAACTTCCGCTACACGCCATCCCATCTTATCTCCTACCAAACTTTGCTCGAAGTATTTTTGTTAAAGAATTTTCGCTTCCTAATTCATGCAAGTACTCAAAATTTCCAAATCGTTTGTTAATTGTGATTACTGTCCAATTACTAGTTAACATTTAAGAAATATAATATTTTATTTATAAATAAAAATGCTTATAAAGTCGCATATCGATTGAAGTCAGGTAAAATTATATTTATTTTTGTCTGTTCTTAGGAAATGAAATATTCTACGACGTAGCATTGGTGAATATAAAACCGCCTACGAAAATTTACTAGAATATTTGTAACGTT
Organism: Luffia ferchaultella; assembly: GCA_949709985.1. Classification (NCBI taxonomy): domain Eukaryota; kingdom Metazoa; phylum Arthropoda; class Insecta; order Lepidoptera; family Psychidae; genus Luffia; species Luffia ferchaultella. Next base: position 6,539,751 of record OX453255.1, on the reverse strand, counting down.
GATCGTAATTTTACCAGTGTTAATATTTACTTGGGTAATTTTTACTTTTATGTATTCCTGAAATATGGAATGTGCTACGGCGTAGCATTGGTGAAATGTAGACTCAGGTACGCAGATTCATTCGTATATTTGTGGAATTGATCGTAATTTTATCAGTAATAATTTTACCAATATTTACTTAGGTAATTTATTTCCATTTTTCTGAAATGGAATAGGCTACCATTTAGCATTGGCTATTGGTTATGTAGACCAAACTACAACGTTTCCGAAATTTTAATATAAATTAAATAAAAAAATTAAGAAATAACATAATATTGTTAAAATTACAGATTTTTTTAGCGGTTTCTAAAATGTCATTTAAATCTTTCTTGAAATGGACTTTGTTTAGATTTAACGGTCTCCGTCCTGTATATAAGAGGGTTTTGAACTTTTTTATCTAAGAGTCAAGTTACAGTATACAGTATATAAAAAAAAAACATTGCTGTGTATTGTCGCTGACCCAAAATTTGAAACTAACAAAAGCATACCAACAATTATGGTTATATTATGATAAAAGGTATGTCAAACAACTATTGGAAGAAGCTGAATTATAAACATTAATGTTTTTGGAGAAATTATAGTACAAAACTTTCAAAATAAAAAGATTCATCCATTAATTAGTATTATCTTTGTCATATTCTATAAATTCGTATACCAATACATCATTCAGAATACCGCACAGTTAACTGTATGAGTAATTATTACAATTTTATAAAATCATGTCAATAATTTCTAGTTTCGTCCTCATAAATAGTGTTCACAGCTTATTGTATTTTTTTAAATAAAAGTAATGCAAAATCGAGAGCAACGAATCACAACTGCATGAAAATATTACATTTGACAGTAGATGTTAATGTCGACCAATCAAAATTTGACATTTTTCTATCAATGGCGACGAAGGTCCTTTATTATTATGCCTAAACCTGTACATAAAATCATTAAAAAAAAATGCTTTACAAAAATTGTTTTTAAATAGTTTACCATCAAAATATTTCAAAATGAAAACGAGTAATCCCTTATTTATTTCTCTACTTTTAAATATACAAATGAAATTTGCGTGTTAAAAAAAATAAAATCTTGGCGATTACAAACATATTTCTTTTAAAAATTAAAATTCATTTTCGCTTTTAAGGATCACCACGAAACATTTTGGTAATTGATTTGTCCTCGTCTGCAATATCTTGTAAAACATTCAAGTCATATTTATACGACAATGTCTTTCATTCACATTCTAAAGATTATAGAGATTGTTTTTTTTTATTTCAGTCAAATGTTTATTAGTTAGACGAGTTTTAAATTTTTTTTCATATTACTGTTTTCTGTCCTTAATTTTAATTACTTGGAGCAAATAAAATTTAATTTTTAGATAGTGCGCCTTTGTTTACTGCTCCAATGGATTCTTACGTAGATTTATGGCTTTGCATGGACTGAAGACAATGTTTTACATGTTTGAGATAAAATTAAATCCAGACGTTGTGTTTACCTTTTTTGCATTTACGTCGGGTAATGTTTACAACAATCTCTGAACCGTACCGTACGTTTCGAGGTGTAAAACTCGCTTATAGTGTCCGACTTAATCTTACTAAGTGAATCACTCAGAGCCCCTCACCTCGAGGGTATCGAATACTATCCCTCCCGACAAATTTACTACTATGTACATTGCACTGCAAGTTCAGTTCTGGTCAGATTCATTTTATTGTTTAGATGGATAGAAAGGTTCACGAGAAAACGTTTTTGATTCTAAATAGATTAAAGCTTTGAAATAAACACATTAAAAAAAAAACTTATATTCACGTCATTCTATAAAAACCCGTTTATGATTAGCAGCGTGGAATCGTCTAGTAGTACGTCTCTGGTGTAAATCTTACTTCTCTTGTTCCAGGTCCATTCGTATTTTATGGGTATATTAAAACTATTAAAATTCAGTCTTAGTGTCTCCAATAGTTTTTCATTAAGACTCTACTGACCTTGTTGTTGAAATTAAAAATATGTTCGAAAATTTTATAAAGTAGATGGCCAATATATTATCACAGGCTAGCGATCCACATATTTTTGGAGGCACGGAAACACCGATTTAAGTTATACTTATGCTTTATTTCTCAACAAAATCGCAAAATGTTATCGCACTCGTATCGGATTCGCAGATATGTTCGCTCGTTAACTCTTCCAAAAATACTCACTGGCGCCGGCGCCCGGCCTCCTTATATATGCGTCGGAATCTCAACACCGAAGTATCCGAAATTTCCATCATCGAACATTCTATTTTGAAATTTTATTAGTAGTTTATTATGAGAATAATAATTCACGGCGCCGACGCTTCCTTTGACCATGCCGCAGCGCCGCCTCAAAAATAGAATTTCCAGCGGCAGCGATCTCTTTGGCGTGAGCCGCGTCTAAAATAAAAATGTATCTCTAATCAATTTTGATCTCGATTTTTTCTGAATTCGGCCGATATGATTGTGAAACCGCGTGATCTTTCTAGTACTTTCTAAGATCGACGTGTTTCTACGCATACATCCATACATACGTGTATCTTACGTATTCTTCTGTGAAGAATCACCGTTTTGAATCAATCAGCGTTTTTGCGGTGACGTTCTTCCACAAAGTAATAAATTCACTCTTCTGACGTATTTGAAGGTTACGTTACATAACACGAAATAAAGATATTTCATTGATTTATTGGTACAATACGTATATTAGTCAGAACTATAATCTATTCGAATCCGAAGCAACAAACGAAACCAACAGGGCTCGCATTCTTTATCGCGTTGTTAGGGATATCATCATCATCATCATCATCATCAGCCCGTGTCTCTCCACTGCAGGATATAGGCCTCTCCCAAGGCTCGCCACCACACACGGTCCTCCGCCTTTCGCATCCAACTACCCCCGGTATGGTGCTTCAGGTCATCTGTCCACCTGGCCGGGGGGCGTCCAACGCTTCGCTTTCCGGTACGTGGCCTCCATTCGAGAACTCGTCTACCCCATCGGTTATCAGTTCTACGGCAAATATGACCGGCCCATTGCCACTTCAGCCTGCTGATCGCTTCGGCTATGTCGACAACTTTAGTTCTTTGACGGATTTCAGTGTTTCTGATTTTATCCATCAAGGAAACACCGAGCATAGCCCGCTCCATAGCACGCTGAGCGACTTTGAATTTATGGATCAGTCCTGCCGTGAGAGTCCACGTTTCGGCACCGTACGTCATTGTAGGTAGGACGCATTGGTTGAAGACCTTGGTCTTCAGACATTGTGGTAGTGGCGACGAGAACAGATGACGAAGCTTCCCGAAAGCAGCCCAGCCCAGCTGAATTCTTCGGTCGGCCTCTTTGTTGAAGTTGTGTTTGCCTAACTGGACAGTCTGTCCTAAATAGACATAGTCTTGCACAACTTCTAGAGTCGCACCCTCTACGGTTACCGGTCTCGGAAGAATATGTTCGTTGAACATGACTTTCGTCTTGTCCAAGTTCATCCCGAGCCCCACCCGCCGAGAGGCGACATTGAGGCCGTTAACCATTTCGCTGAGCTCCTCCAGCGACTCTGCCATGATGACTATGTCGTCAGCAAAACGGAGGTGAGAGATGTATTCGCCGTTGACATTAATGCCACGATATTTCCAGTCCAGCGTCTTGAAAACATCTTCCAAAGCGTTGGTGAACAGTTTCGGGGATATGACATCCCCCTGTCGTACTCCTCTTCGCAATTGGATAGGTGCCGTTCGCCGGTCCTGGACCTGGACAGTCATTGTCGCGGCTTCGTATAGACACCTCAACACCTCAATGTAACGACAGTCGATTCGGCATCGCTGCAAGGATTCCAGAACAGCCCAAGTCTCGGCGGAGTCGAAGGCTTTCTCGTAGTCCACAAAGGCTAGGCACAGAGGTTGATTATACTCTTCTGTTTTCTGTATAATCTGCCTCAGCGTATGTATGTGGTCTACGGTGCTGTAGCCTTTTCGAAACCCGGCCTGCTCAGGGGGCTGAAATTCGTCAAATCTTTGGGCGAGGCGATTCGTGACGACTCTCGAAAACAGCTTGTACACGTGGCTGAGGAGTGAGATCGGTCTATAATTCTTAAGAAGCGTTTTGTCTCCTTTTTTGAAGAATAGGATGACCGTACTCTCACTCCAAGCACTCGGCGCAACACCACTATGAATGACAGTGTTGAATAGCTTCTGAAGCTCTTTCAGGACTGGCGTCCCGCCTGCTTTCAGAAGCTCTGTCGTGATGCCATCGGTGCCGGGTGCTTTGCCATTTTTTAGCTGCCTGAGAGCTAATCTTACCTCGCCCAGGCTGACGTCGGGAATGTCATCTGTGTAGTGTCGGGTGAGCGGAGCCCTTCGATCACTGTTGTCGCGGGCTGCAGGGGGAGGTGCATGTACGGCATAGAGTTTTTTATAAAAAGTCTCAATCTCAGCGAGAATCTCTGGTTTAGAGGAGACGATTCTGTTGTCGCTAGTCCTGAGCTTCGTCAGTTGGCTTCTACCAAGCTGCTGAACGAACACTTTCGAACCTTTGTTCCGCTGGATTGCCTCTTCGATACGTTTTGTATTGAAGAGGCGGAGGTCCCGTCGTATCAGCCTCTTGATTTTCCTGTTCAGAGCCAAGTCTGACGATACTCCACGTAGCGACTTCTCACGTCTCTTAGGGATATGCCGACAAATAATTAAGAGTGATAATGACCATCATCTACTTTGAGTTAACATGACTTTTAATCAAATGAAATCTTACCGGAAAATTGGTATCGGATCGTTAAGTTCTTGAAGAAGTTTCTGATTTAGATCGAGCGCTCAGGAGATAATTATGATGTTTAGATATCGGTACTTGCAAGTTTAAAAATAGATTTACGCGTATGCGCAATCCCTTAAATACGTCTTTATTGTGTGTTTCTATTTTATATAGGTTGTTCAGGACGTCGCATTAGATTGTTATCGGATCGTAAAGTCCTCGCTAAGACAGTGAATCCGAGCCGGACCCATCGTACGTTCACAATTGCACGTAATCGCACGTCGGGCGCGAACGACCGGTCGGATGCTAGCCGCCCATCGGCCGGCGCTCTCAACTCGTACAATCTTACTAAGTGAATTACCGTGGAGGGAACGATGCCGGGACACTGGATTGATGGTTCCTTTTTCCTGTTCTATATGAAGAAGCTGTGCTGTTTTCTTTTTTATTTCGTCGAAGTTGTCAGTTTGCTTATATTCTGAAATGTTGATAATAAATGAAAATTCTGTACTTGTTGGCTTTAGTATCAGAAGTTGCTATATAAAATTTCTCTTAATGAAAAAATGAAAATTTTTGTAAAAATGTATTAATTTTATTAAAATAATTACCATTTTCTCTATGCGTTTCTGTCGTCTTATTGGGAGGTCATGAATGCCTTTGCAATATAAACTGTAGAGCAGGTCTCGAACAAGTTTGTGAAAGCGATTTCTGTTGCTGCTCGGCAACACAACGTAGGATTAGGCCAAGTCTGCAGAGAACGCCGGGTGACCGAAGGTTTTTATGGGTAACTCTTGTACCGATTAAACTGTACCTTGTGCAATATAAGGTCTTGCGTTATTGTGAAACAATTGTGGTCAACATCGGCTGACTAGTCGGAGCTGTTTTTATTTGCCAGTTTCACCGTCATTGCCCAAAGTTCTTGACTGCAGACCTCAGTTTTTATTGAAATACTAAATCTGAGAAGCTAACAATACCTACTACAGGACCACCAAATGGTTACCATTAGCTTTATGTGAGTAAGGTTCTTTTTAGGGCAATGTTGGAATGGAACTGGTTTCAGAAATTGTGTGGAATCACTCCTAACTGCCCATACTTTGAAGTGTCGATCTTGTATAAAAAGATCATTCAAAAAAGTAACTTATCTTGTTTTTTATAAGATGTCAACTATCTTCCTAGCAAGTTTTATCAAGAGCGGCTCAGAAGTTTAGACGTAAAAGGGTAACAAAAACATCGATGCATTTTCGGGATAAACAGTAGTCTTATGACCTTTATCAAGCTGTTTCTATATCAAATTTTATCAAAACCGGTTCAGTGTTTTAGCCGTGAAACAGACAGAGGACACTTCATTACTACTTCGTTCGCGTGGTTTTCATAATTTCTACAGTTTCTACAACTTTGAAAGTTTACGCAGGAACCCTAAAAATTTCCGGAATGAAAGGATAAATGGTTTAGCCGTTTTGGAGATCCGAACAGACAGGCATACACTACGATTTTATATATATAGATAGATAGTATAAACTTCATTGTAAGCTCTAATTATTCCTTAATAATATTGCGAGCATTGTAAGTCGGATTAGTTTACCCGACGAGCAAGTATAAGTGCTCAAAATCACAAGTTTTCTCTTAAACGAGTACGCTCGGATTTCACCGCAAAAGCAAAGTGCGCTCGGTGGTCCCACACGGTGTCGGTCGTCTATATGCTCAACTTTTGATTATCATCCCGCAGTATCCTCACTGCGTGTGTTATGTACTAAACGAGTACCGGTGGAAGATGGACGTCGGATGTGAATTCGTGTTGTAAGCGTAAAGTCTTTTGGGAGGAGTCAACGAAGAATAATTATAATTTCTTGGAATTTCGTTTTATTTTCGTACGCAAATTAAATTCCATTCTGTGATGAAATTTTTCGTTGTATTAAATTTTTTGTGATTTCTGGTTATTCTTTTTAGGTTCGGATGCGATTTTCACTGATGACTTTTATCGACAAACATTGATTGGGTTTTCTGTGTCATACGTTTGTTGGAAATTTAAATTAAGTCATCCAAATCGGTCTCCACTCTGCAGTGATTCACATATTTTTCGATGAGTGTACGTCGATATCTTGTTTTTGATTAGTTTTCTCGTTGAATCGAAATTTCGATGAATGTTGCAGAAAGAAAACTCTACAAATTAACACATCTATACTATCTACCTAAACTGAAGTAAAATTGAAATTATTTTTCATATTAGTATTTTTATATTTTAGACAATGTATGTGCAAAAATGTCTAAAATATTTTGCTATTTTGTGGCAGCTTTTCTCTTTACATTTGTATCTAAAACTGTTTCCACTGCAATCGTATGGAGGTGGACGCACGGTCGAGCACGAAATGGTCCCATGTTCATCGCATTTGGTAATTCACCTCTCAGTGCAGCAAAATATATTTTTTAAGACACAGAAAATTATAGCGATTTTCTGTTAGACAAGCTTCGGTTTTATTAGCTTTAATTTTTATTATAACAATTATCAGTTAGTTTAATCGTTGATAGCCTGTGACAAGTATTACTTTTACGTTTATTTTACATACAATCTTAAATATAAAAATGAAATGAAGTTTGTTATATGTCTCGCTAAAACTCAAAAACGGCTGGACCGGTTTGGTTAATTTTAGTTTTGAAATATTTCTGGAAGTCCAAGGAAGTTTTAAAAGGTGAGGAAATGTGAAGATATTGTAAGGAAAAACAACAATATAGTAAAACAACAACTTCATTTTCCCATACAAACTGTTCGTACCTGTCAAACATTATTCAAAACAGGTTTTTAAATAGGTTTTATGGATTAAGCACCAGGGGGCGCTGCGGTTAATGTGTATCTTCAAAACGACTGGACTGATTTTGATTCGGTTTTTTGCATTACATGAGTATCACCTACGAATAGATAATTAAATACGTTGTGCAGTTAAGGGCCACCAGGGGACGTTGCAATAGGTTTATATATTCATAACGGCTGGGACGATCTTGACGCGGTTTTTTATGTTACATAGATATCACCTAAGAAGAGGTGCTTAGATCAGGATTGCGGATATAAGCTACTAGACACTACAATACATATACGTCTTAAACTGTTCTAAGTTCTGAGGTGGTACGAAGTTCACCGGGTCAGCTATATTATATAAATATGTACGCCGCGAAAGTGTAATTTATTTGATTAATTTTAATAAACGGGAAGGAAAGTAAGGGAATGAGTTAAGACTAAGATGAAAAAGTTATTGTTGATGAGAATGGAAAAGAAAACGGAACGACACCAAAGCCAAGAATAGAAACAATAGAGTATTTTTGCGATGGGAACAAAAACGGAAAAGTTAGAACGGGAAAGAGATAAGACTGAGATAAAGAAGTGATTCTCATGAAAAACGCCCCTTGTATGTCCCGCAAGACGGAATGAGCCCAATTTTATAAGTAGGTAATTAAATTATTTCATTGTACTTAAAGTTATGAAGCTCTAGGTATTAACAAGAAAGAGATTCATTACTTGAATTATATGCAAATATGTTGATATTGTAGTTGTTTACTCTATAGGAATATAATGACGTAAGAAATATATATATATAAAACAGAATGTAATTCAAAGCATTCAAAGTTTATAAAGATAATTAAAATTTGCCACCACGGGTGTAAGAGTTTGTGTCAAACTATCTTGTACAGATATGAATACAAGTTCCAAGTGAGACACTTATGCCGCTACTGCAGACACGTTTGTTGATTGAGATGCATATCACTCAAAGAGATTGCGGTTAAAATTCGACGGAGTTCATGTCCAGTCTAAATGGACCCGCCGCATGTAATTTGGTGAACCGCGCGGCGGAGGGAGGGTAGGTACCTACGTTTTGCGGTCGTGCGGTTCACCTTTCGCGTGAGTTTGCGGTTTATGTGATTGTTTGAAGGAACGAAATGCTGCGGGCCACATTCATGTGAGCGGAGGATGTGGCCGTGTTTCTACAATACTACGAAAATAATAGTGTTCTGGAATTATAAATTCTTTAAAAATTTTCGTCTGGAAGTTCGTAAAAAAATTATGGTAAACATACATTTACTATTTTCCCGGCTGGTCCTTTTTTAGGATTCCGTGTCCAAAGGGTACCAACGGGAGCTCTAATACTAAGACTCCGCTGTCCATCCGTCCGTCTGTCACAGGGCTGTATCGTCCGAACCGTAATAGGGGTGATACCTGAAACTTTCACATAGTGTGTACTACTGTGGGCGCTATAACAAGAAATAATAAAAATAAAATAAAGTTAAAAATATTTAAAGGGGTGTCCCCATACAAGGAACGTGTTTTTTTTTTCGACGTTTTTGATTATTGGTGGTTGTGAGATCATTGCTTACACTTGAAATTTTCATGAAGTATACGATTGCCACTATAACAACAAATAATAAAAACAAAATAAAGTTAATAATAAAATTAGGTCCCAATACGAGAAACATGTTTTTTTTTTTTTTAAATATATTGTACGGTGGTACGAAACCCTTCGTGTGCGAATCCTACTCGCACTTGGCCGGTTTTTGGTACATTTTTAGTAATTATATGTACACTTTCGTGATACAATAGCATTGGCATTTATGATGTCAATCATTCGCTTCATTTGCGTGGCTCATTTCGGTTTAGTCTAGCCGGAGCTCGCTAATCTCATTCGAGAGTCAGCTCGCATGTCGCTACACCGTGACATACGAGTGTGAAATAAACTCAACTCAACAGGCAGATAGATGTGTGTAGTGATGTGTTTACTTCGTTACTAGCTTCATGATATAAAGTAACCGCTCCTTTTAATGTTACTAAAGAATTTCTTGTCATATTTGCGTTGCGATGTATATATTTTTTTATTAAATTTGTAGTCTAAGGTACCCAGATAATAGCTTACAGTCAGAACCGCATGCATACAAATGGTTTGAGCGATTAAAGCATATAGGTATACGAAGTGCTCGTATGAATGGATGATTAGATGGATGCAGAATGTTATCCTATGTAACTATTTTCTCGCTCGTGTTGTTTTTGTTCTTAATTTAAATTTACGTTACATATATTTAATAAAATATCTATATTTAAGTGTAACACAACAGAAAAACTGTTGTGTTGCAATTAATATTATAAATAGGCTCGTAGCCTTGAAAGCTTTCCTAGTTTTTGCGAATGACTGAAAAGTGTACGTTGTACATTGTCTCGAAGGAAAATTATTGTAAATGGGCAGCAATACACTTTAATCACGGTATATTAAAAAGTCGACGAAGTGTCAGACTATTGAATTAGTGGTGAATTTAGCATTTTTCGTAGCACGGGCGGCACAAAAAGGCGTGTCGGCGGCGGCGCCCGGCGGACGCTGAATCAATTACGTTACGTTGACGCGGCGCGGTAATTCGATCCGTCGGCAAATGTTGATTCGGCCGCGGGCGGTAGGGTGACAGAGGGGCGAGCGGGGAGGGATGTGCTCCGACTGCGCCACCACGATGATCCACTTTCTTCCATTTACAGTTTTGTAAATGCGCCGCCCTAATTATCGTGCTTTAACTGATGAAGGGATGAAGGGGCATTGAATATTAGAATAAAACGAGAAAGAAAAATAAAAACAAAATACAACAAGGAATGTGGTACCATTACTTCGCTCCTACTCAGCACGGTGCAACATTTTTATCTTGTAACCGCATCGAGATTCGATAGCCAGTTTTTAACGAAATCGATGACGTTGAAAAATGTATAAGAACATTCGTCGAAACTTTCATTTACTATTGGATCACTATTCGCTAATATTCTGTTTGCAAGTAGATACTCTTTATTTTTTTTCCTATAACAAAACTGGTTAAAAAAAATTGTTTATTTATTTACACTGCACCGTTTTACAGCAGCAATGTCAAAGTACCGTACAGAAAGTTACTAGATAATGTAACATTATCTATACCGATAGTCACAACAAAGTATCTTGAAAGTCATCTTCTACGATCGTAATACCTTTAGATGGTTAATTTTCGGAAAATGTGCGACGGAATTTCGCCTGTATTTTCCATTGTCCGCGGAGTCTGTAATCCTTGGCGTACGGACGACGCCGGCCGAGCGGTACCGCATTGTGTCCCGATGACAGTAATCTGCTGTACGGTTAACGGATTCGCTGTGAACCGAAAGCCGGTTATCGAAATTAGCCTCCGTGTTACGTCTAACAAGATGCATCGACTGTTATATATATTTGTATTCTTTATGTGTATCTAAGTTATATTTATCTAAAATGTTAAAATCTCAGGAGCTTCTGTAGCTGTAACACAAGACACGGTTTAATACCGCCTTTAGGCTAACAACAATTCATAACAAAATAAATTTACTAAAAATTACTTAAAATCCATTCGTCGTTTTGACAACGCTGTGACAACTTATTTATCTTACTCTTGAACTTAAACTGTCACTTCATCAAAGCGACGTTTTGATAAGTGTGCTGTTTTTTTTATATTCGAAGGTTTGGTCATTATAGCGCTCTCCATAAAACTATCTAACGAAATAAGTTTGTCATTTGTTTTGACGTGAAAACGTCTATCCGTTCGCTGCAGTGATATAGCTTCTCGAACTTTCATGTATTAAATAATACCGTCAGATTTGTACACAAATTTAATAACTACGAGACGAATAATTCGTACTAAACAGTGGCTGAGCTCACAACGGATAGATCATGTCTGTTATCGCCCAGTATTTGTATTGCGTGGGACGTCATCGTATCAGTGTAGGTACATGCACGAGATCGTTACAAATCAGCAACATTATAGTACATTATGATGCAAGTACGGTAAGCTGCATATTATAATCGTGGTGTTTACAGGCACGAGGCGAAGCCAAATGCTTATAATAAACCGAGACTATAATAACCAGCTTACTGAGTACGAGTATCGTGCGACATTTTTCAATACATTTGCGATAAAAATAATAAAAATAATATTTCAAATGTAATAATGGCGGAGCTAACGGCACGAGCGCGTTGCTTTTCGCGGTTTACGCATGCGTCACCGAATGTTCGTTTGTGATTGGTGTAAAGTAAAAAGGCTTAGTACTGTAAAGTACAACATTACGGTACAAGTTTCGATGTCATACAGACGATATCAATAGTAAATGTATTGAAAAAAGTTTTAAATTATTGTATACTGTAAATGCCTTTAGCTAAGATGTTGATTTGAGTGTCGTCGTGAATAACAGTGCGAGCACTACTACAAACTAAAATGAGGCAACAAAAATTTTCGCCAGAATATAAATGAAAATCGATATTAAATTGAAAATTACGAAATATTATAGATATCGTCTCATACAACTCTTAAATATGTTCGGGATTGTGAAAAAAAAAACGCATATTAGAAGAAGCTCGCGTCAAAAAAAAAATGCAACAATCCTAAAATTCATAGTGTACAAGCAAATCAAGATTAACAAAATACACTAGGGCTTAATTTTTCCCCATATTTTACGGTTGGACGTTGAATTGTCGAGTTTAAAAATGGAAGAACTAAAACTAATAATTACCCTCGCTGTGGACGCCCTATGACAGCAGAATAGTTCTCTGACAGCAGTGACCAAAGAAATAATTTAAAAAGTAAAAAAAAAATTGTTTTAACAAAGTGTTCAAAGCGGGCAAAAAGTTTGGCTCGGTCTGTACGCATTTTAGTCTGATAACCTTGGGTGTAGCCGCACTATGGGTTTTAGCTGTAACATATAGATATTTGTATATATTGAGAAATTCGGTTTACTTGACCTCTTCAATCAATCTCCTATCACCCTATCGATCTGGAATCGGAACTAGTCATCTAGTTTTATTTAGCACCAATATCTGCGTGGATAATGCCATGCATATAATTTACCTAATCGAAACTAATAGGTAAGTCATTTAATGGAGACTTGTTTACGTATATATGTGCATATGGCGAGCTCCGCTTACTTGGTACTTGTTAGGACTTAGGTAATGGACGTCATCTACCGGCATGTCTCGATGGACGTACGCTATCTCGTTCTTAACGTTGTTTTTACGTCCACTCTCCGACAAATAAACCAACATTTAAAGAAACAGAAATTAAGTTCAATTGTGAAATATCTTACTTTATGAAATTCACTTTTGGGATTGTTTTTGAATGAGCTAACAAACGTCATTAAAAAGTACATACACAGTAAAAAGCTTAAAAGATAGCGGACATGGAAGACAAAACTGCAATATCATAAAGCTACTGGATGATGTATTTTGTGAATCGATTTCGGCTGACGTTCGGATTATCTGTGCGAAAGGCAGTTCACAATGGGCTTTATTAAAATACTTGTTTTTCCGTTCGATACAAATTAAAGCTACTCATACTCCAAATACTTTTTGATTAAAAAAATTCTTAATTTCGGTATAATAACTATGGCGTATAGTCGATACACATAAAATTGAAAAATTGTCTTTGATTTCTATATGAAATTAATACTAATGAATTGATGAATTTAAGTGAGATGTACAGATGTACATGCATTTACACGGAACACAAGCAAAGATTACCGTTTTTTATAATTTTTGTCTGTCTGAATTTTGGTCCGAGTGTTTGTCTGGGATAGGCTTCGAAAACGGCTGAAAGAATAATGATGATTATTTCAACGATTGTAAGTGTATTTAGATTTAAATCTGCCCTTTGTTTCATCTTGATATTTTACAGGGTTTCGAAACAAAAATATTATCTCAAAAAAAGTCAAGGGAACTTTTTCAAGGGGACTTTCAAGTTACCTCAAAGATGGCTATAGAGGCGGGAAACCGGCGTGCACGAAACAGTTGATGCTGTAATGTTGTCTGTCTGTCTCCATTTTTGTCCAGAATATGCTTCAAAACGGCTAAATCAATTTTGATAATACTTTCGGAGATAGTTATATGTGTTTCTACTTACAATTTATTTTCATTTTATCTCGATATTCTAAAGAATTCAAAGATAAAAATTATTTCGTACACTTGCTTCCGCCCGCGACTCCGTTTGGGTGTTATGGGCATAATTTTCTTCTTACTGGTTCGCTCGTAAAAATAGCAGGGTGATGACACCTTTAATGTTAAACTACGAATTCATCTGTTCCCAAGTGAAAAAATTTCATCAAAATCGTTTAGTTGTTATTTAGTTTAAAGCGCTTAAAGTTACCGTTTCATAATATTGCAGATTCATTATTGCGACTAAATAAAATAAATACGTACCTACTAAATACTGTTTGTGCATACTAGTATCAGCAACAGATAACATTAGGTGTCAGCTTTCAGAAAATTTTAGTTTTTCATTAAAGTAATATTTTGTTTATTTAGTTCATATGTATGTATGCGTGATAACTATCGTGTTTATAAAATATATTATTACTTTCCTTATAATTTTAAAATTTAAATATCAAGCTAATTTTTAAGCTCAATAAGCTAGTTGACTATTTTTATTTAAATTTATGATATATAAAAAAGTTTTCTAAATATATTATAACAGTGCAAGAAATTAAAATAAAAAAAATTTAAAAAAAAGTTATGAATGTTTAAAATATCTTGTTAGACAGAGATGGCAATACCGCACGGCGTACCTATGTGTGACGTCAGGCCTTTTAAAATAATGTTAAATATCGTTTTGCAAGAAAGCGACAGAGATAAAATTTTATTACCTTATAAGTTCCATATTCTTCAACAGAATATAATTTTGTTTATAAACTTTGTTATCCTATGATGTCTATTTTTATATTTTTGTGATAAATATAATGTATTAATAGTAGTCAAAAACCCTAGTGTTGTTTTTGAGCATAATTATCTAAGAAATGATGAAGTGGAAAAATAAATGAATCATACCTCTGAAAAAAACCCAGGTCATAGGTATACACAAAAATTCTAAATGCTAAACTTTTATAAATTCTAAAAACGAGAAAACAGCTTGAGTACCGTTAGAAAGAACTTAGGCCATAGATGTATACAAAAATGTTGATTGCTAAAACTTTTTAATAGGTATCGGCTACTTAGTATTATATAGATGCTAAATACTAAAAGAAAAAAGTAAAAAAACTAAACGAAAGTTGAGAATAAAAATACTTTTACTTTTAAATTTATTACGAATAAAATAATCTATACAATATAAAATCACTTTGAGTGTTTGTATTCAAACTTTCAAAGCTGTAAATACAAAACATTTATTTTGCCATTAAACTGCACTCGAAATTTAATAACATAATGAAAGAGTCGTGTCAGTTTTTCGTCATGTCGTTTTTGCGAGGCTTCCACTCTGTGTGGGGGTTTATTGTCTCTTGTAGTCTATTAAAGTGCTTATTTTTTGTTAAAGCAGCATACATGTTCAACGTGTTCAATTAATAAAGCAGTTGCTCCTGTTTTCCAAACTTAATTTTTCCTTCTGATAATGATAGGCAGAAGTCAGTGCATCTCTGTCAATCGATATTGATGCAGTGGCTCTTCTGTTCAGTTTTAATGTATCGACGCTATCAATCTCGACCTAAAGGTGAATCATTAAGTGGGTAAATGGTTAATGAAAATAGAATGAGCACTAAACATCAAAGCGGAATTTCGCCAGTCACCTAGCCGTCGTTAAACGTTGTTATCGCCCGCGATTAAGTAGCGGAACAACTCTAGGGCGGGACGAGTTCGCGGGCGGATCGAGGGGGGCGGGGACTCGCGAATAATAATCTCAGTTTACGACGGAAGCCGACTGAATCAATAAAAACACTAATAATGCACAAGCGTAATCCGGCCCCTGCAACGTCGCGATTACTGGCGCTAACGAGCTCGTAAAGACGGATCTCCAGTGCACGGCTTAAACGTAGACTTCGAAGTCAACGAATGCTATATAGGCTAGCACAGGACTTCTAAACTCACACTTCAATGGTCTGATCAGGTTAAGTTGGGTGATCACGGAATCGATATTTTAAATGAATATAACAAGGGACTGAAGCATGGTCTAATAGCAAAAGTTGTTATTTTAGGTTATCATATTTGTAGATAGGATAACGTATGAAGGATGAACAGTGCCTAGACAAACCACAAACAGCGACGGATAAACCTTGCAGGGTTTTTGTTCGCTTGTGTTAAGTGCTGAAAACTATGTACATAAAAAAAACTATGCATTTACTGGCACTGTAAATATCAAATTGTATATAACCTAGTAGTACGTTAAGGAAATTAAATTGTAACCTAGTAGTACGTTAAGGAAATTAAATTGAAAAAAAAAATCAACGGATCTCCTGCTTTCACACAAACTTCTTACGACATTGGAAATGAACCTAACGGAATAAAGTAAACACATATATTTTGGATAATATTTTTCGAAATAATTTTTTTTCGCAAAAAAAAAATAACACAACTGTATCTGAATAAGCTTAAAACTTCCAAATATAACATTCTGTACGACATTTCGATCGAACAAACCGAATTAGTACGAAATGTAACACCGACGCATATCCGACTTCCAATTAAGGGTACCCTTAACCACTACTTCTGGTTGTCCGATTCTAACAATTTTAATCTCAATATGATCCCCCGTCTAATTGCCCCGAGCCGGTTTTTTTTTATTTTTCTTATTCGGAGCTAGTTCTTGAGATATCGGGCTCCCAAAATGAAAATCGGGGAAAAAAATTGCGTTTTTTTCGTTTTTTGCCGATCAGTTTTTTGTTTTTAAACTTTTTCCGAATTGTTTTTTGCCATCTTGTAGAGCTCGCGAAGCTGCGTCTTTTGACACTACGTTCATCCCGATATCTCGAAAACTCTTCGTACAATCTGCCTGTCTCACAAAACTCCCAAATGACCCCCTATACTCCAACGAAATGAAAGTCATTTCCAATGACAAAAATGAATGCTGAATTGTATGTACAAAGGTGTCTGCCTTTTGATTGGTTTAAAGGAAATTGTATCTGTAGGCATTTGCTGATAGTGAGGAACGTATTGTCCAGCGGCTGACGGTTGTCTCGGATACGTGTCGGATCAGAGTGAACCCAGAATCCGTTAGTCGCAAGTTTTGTATTGTCACAATCCGCGTGTGGAGGCGGTATTGAAGATGAATACATTTTTAGCTGTACAACATAAAGGAATTTTCTCTCTCTTCTGTCACGCGTGATATGTTAAGTGACTTGTAGCGTTTCTTTTGAAATGCAAATATACATATTAAATTTTTATTTAACCACGTATCCGGTATTATTAATACTTAAAATATATTGATGTCATTGAGTGCACTCTATCCTATCAAATTAATTAAAAGTCACATTGAACTGCCTACAACCCAATTAAAATGTATATCAACAAGAAATAAAGTATATTTTTATGCCATATCCGCGAAGAGCGACGCTTTTGGGTTTTTTTTCCATTTATACATTTTTAAAGTTATTTTGTTGTGATTTTTATGGTTTTATGCAATTAGGACCACTTTCGAGCATAAAAATCATCAAAAAACTCGTTCCGCAAAGCTGAAAATCAATAATTATAAATCCATTTTAATCTTTCTTACCATTTAGTTTTTTATTTCAAATGTAGCACAACAAAGCAAATATCAAAGCCTTTTCTAGTACAATCTGTACTTAATACGATTAAGAAAAGTATCATATATCCAAATACTAAATACGTGAATATTGCTATATTTTCACATATTATTAGACCCTGCTAAAGCAACCATCGGATTTCTTCGTAATTTAAACCAAAGGATTCGAACATAATTTGGAATTATATCAACTGCACAATAAACTAAATAATTATTAAACACCCACACAATAGTTTTTAATTTAGTATATACTATAAAATTTTGTTGTTAACTTTACATTGTCAAAAAGCGATGCACTACCATTATTCTATTTTATTTTATACCCACCAATGCAACTCAAAAACGGTCATGCCTCGTGGATGAGGCAAACGTTATTTATGATTTGTCTAGTAGTGGTTACATAATTTCAGTGTCAGGGTAGTGCATTTGTTTCATACATCCAAGAATTTAATCAAGAGGGACACCCGCGGTGCTCTCCCTCAGACGTCGCTATGTAGCTTTCTCAAGTTACGAAACAAATTGAGAATAATGAACGCGAGTCGCTACTTTTTTTAAACCCTACTACTGTTGGCAATTGATTAAAATTTTATTAGATGACGCATCGAATCACTTAAACCTAATTCCATACGCACTTGGGACTTTTCCTTAATATATTTATGTATCATGAATATGTCATACGTCAGGAACAAGATTAACTAAATCTAAGTTACTTTCTAATAATTTTATATTAAACCAATTCATATGAATAATAATGAATTATTGTTCAAATACCAACTATCCAATGCCGCTTTCAAAACGATGACTTAAGAAATACTTAATTCTGAATCCAGAATAGACCTGATTATACCTAACACGTGTACGCCAACCTAAAGCACGTTAGGAATTTCGTGTAACATCTTAGTATACGTTTATGTGCAAGTATAACGTTGAAAGGAATTCAATAATTATCACCGCTAAAGCGGTAAGTCGAGCTTTCGATGGATGCGTTTTACTGTAGAAATTTTTAACTGACAGGTATGTTGCTATTCTCTTAATTGCTTTCATTAATTCTCTCCGAATTTAATATCGGTTAGTTACAGTACTAAATAAATTTTTGGCGCTATATCAGACATGATATTAATTAATTCAGGAAATGTATAATGGAAATACCTATGTTTCAGTGATGAGTAGCAGTCAGGGATTCTAAATTAGAAATGGGAATATTTCTTCACACTTATGCTGATTGGAATGTTCCTTTTTTTAGTTTCTGGACAAATATTTACATTCGTGAAGTTTATCAATCTTTCTTCAATTCCATAAGGTTTTTTATGTCCCATTTTATGATATTTTTAAGTATTATTTCTATCATCGTAGTTTCCATATCAGAACATTGTGAAGTTTCTCCAATTTCACAATAATTGAAAAAAATAATTATTTCCTATTTATTGCGCATTTCTAATTTTAATTTACAATTATTATTGTAAATTAAAAACTAATTAAAACTACAAATACCTATTTACAAAGATAATAATAATAGTAATAAAAATCTATATACTTATAATTGTAAAGATGAAGAGTTCGTTTGTTTGAACGCGCAAATCTCAGGAACTACTGGTTCGAACTGAAAAATTCTTTTTGTGTTGGATAGTCCATTTATCGAGGAAGGCTATAGGCTATTATTACATTACGCTACGACCAATAGGAGTGGAGCATCAATGAAAAATGTTGCAAAAACAGGAAATATTATTCCTTTTGAGAGCTTCCGTTACGCGCGCTGCGTAAACGGTTGATGTTAAGCAAAAATCATGTATTACGGAATTGTTCCCATTTAAAAGTTCTAACCAAAAGTCCACGACACTATATTTGTGTCTTTTAAGGTTGACTTTATTACCTTTTTTATGGCAATCAAATTTGTTGCTAGACGCGCCAGAGAATTTATTTGTTTGGATGATGACGATGATACTATAGTGTAATGATACTTTATGGTTGGAATAGTGACCACCCCGACTTTGACCGGGTGCAAGGTACTGATACGTGGAACGGGAAGAGGAACGTTTCCGTAGTCCATCCAGGCGAAGCCGGGTACTACCGCTAGTCTACATATACAATTTAAATTGCTAAAAATGAGCATTCCCTGTCAAATGCGACGCAAAGGTCTCCACAACGCTGGCGGCATTACCGCCTTGCATCGCTATGGTGAGCCTCTGCGTCAGAAACGATCCAGAGCGGGGTCATAAGTTCATCTTTAACTTTCGATTCAAAACTGTGACTAGTGAATGCCCTACGTTCACATATTTATTATGACACTTCGAAATTGATTTACTAGTTTGACATGTAGCGGGTATGTCAACAATTAACGAAATTCTTCAGTCTTTCTATTCTTTCAATATCTGAAAAAAAATAAATTACTTTGTTGTAAACAATTTGTTAAAAAATTCAGGTGTACTAAATTTTTGCAGATGTACATGTGATAATTTAATTTCATTTTTCACAATTTGATAATTTTTATGCTTTTGTTGCCTGCGAGAACCAACAGATGAAACCGGGATCTTGGTTTTAATGGGTTCTGTAGTTTTGCAGTGAAATACACATAGAGCCGCTGGTCCTTACTCAGAACAGATATACCCTGGATCCGGACCCTGGCGATAGTCGCGAGGGTCCGGAATTAAAATTAATAGCAGGACGGTCAGTCGACCCAACGACGGGCACCGAGCCGCCCTATTCGCGTAGTAATTTGTTTACACGTCGGAAATTCAGATCACACCCGCATGCCTACTCTAATGACTGTATTTTTACAAGGCAACAGACTTGAATATTAATCTGCGTTACTGATTTCTGATGTACTATTGATGTAATGTCTATTAACTGAGATTTGGCTAAAATAATGACAAACGTACTTACCCATTTATTTTTTTATTTAAAGCGGGACGTCCAGTTATTTATGACAATATTAGTAAAACACTACAAAAATAAATTTCCAACAATGAGTTTTACTATGGATTGAAATAGTGTTGCAAACTAAAGTTAATGAAAAATAGTTATTTTTACACACGCTGTATTTTTCATAAGGGAATATATGATTATAGATAATAAAGTATCCTAGTAATAAGTATAAAAAAAAACGCTAACAACACATCCTCGTAAACAGTATTTAGTGTTAGTGTTATATAAACAGTATGTAATATTATCACTTAACGCCGCGTGGACGTCAGTGTAGCGCAGGGGCAGCTAGCACAATAAAGTAGGTCAATGCGATCGTTGACCTCGTTTGACTAGATGCTAATTAACGCTGCGCCGGCGTCTACCCGCCGAGCACAGGCAAATTTCAATAATTAGTTCAGCACCACAGGAACAGTTTCATGGGACTGATACGGAACAAACCGAACGATAAATAGTCGTTACTTTGTAAAAAAAAAGTTATCCTACTTATGAAGAAAGCTTACTATTGTATTATCGAATATTTAAATGATAAGTGCACATGGACATTATTGTAATAATTATAAGCATTTTAATTTACAAAAAAAAAAGAATTAAGAAAAATATATATATTTAAATAAAATAAATAGGGAGGAGTTTTTTGCCGGTTTTTCTAGTTTTCTGAACCGGTACCTAATCAATTCATTTTGACTTTCAATATGTGTGTATAAACATCTTATATTGAATAATTTTTTTATTATTTTGATCTAATTTTTTTTTATATTGAAAATGTTTATCAGTTCGTTATCATGAGGGAGTGTGATGCGGCTTTATTTCCGAAATTTATAATGGTAGACAAAAGACAGCGGTGTCAAAAGACTACCACAGGGACTACAGGGCATCGTATGATACTAAATTTTCTAAAATCGGTACCAAATATCGGTTTCCAAATTCGTAACTTTTCTGGAAAATTGAAAATGGTGCAATAAATGAAATTCCAAATTCTTCGGACAAAAATTGTTAATTTCGAAAACGAAAGCCAACATCGAAAACATAAAATAAGCCCTCGAGGCAGATAGATTTACCGTTTAGAAAAAGAAATTTTGGAATTGGTTGAAAACTGTAGGCTGGGCACCTGGCCCTTTTCTTTGAATGATTATCAAACCAGTTACCCCGGAGAGTGAGATTCGGGTATATTTCAGCAAGTTATGACGGTAAACGAATGGCAGTAATGTAAGAAGATGTAGGAGCTCGCGGGGCATCGTATGATACCAAAATTTTGAAAATTGGTCCATAACTTTTTTGAGAAATGTAATAAAAATGTTTGACAAAAACGTGTTATAAGTTTCTATTTTTGATGTTCATTTCCAATGGCCTCCGACAGTTGCAAAAAGCACAAAATCTGTAGATTACTATATAACGAAAAATAAAGTTAGAATTTGTCCGAAAAACTAATTTGTTCCAAAGCTGTTGACAATTTTAAATAAAATTAAAATTCATGATACGTGTTTTTCATCAACATCGCTTGAAGAAAACTAAGACCTGTTACTAAATTGTTTCTAACGTCCACAATTTGTTCACCAAAGAAAAGACTCGTTCTACTGGTGCATTTGTGCCAGGCAGACATAAAATTATATTAAATAGACAAATTAGGCGAAAGTGCGCATGGTTAAGATTGTTGATGTGGTAGCATGGTGGTGTTGAAATATTACAACATTGTCGCAATTGCAATGAAACAAGAAAGGGCACTGAATCATCTTGGAAAACGTGACAATTCTGCGTTTCGAGGTTTTCCTCGGGATTCACTGAAACCGAAGTACCAAAAAAAAAACAGTTCCGTTCGAAACGGGACTTTTAATCAAAATCTTTTTTTTTCTGTCTTTTTGCGCACATATAACTCGAGGACCAATCAAGTTATAGTAGTGTGATTTTTGACGTAGAATATAAAATGTATGGTCACTTCTAAAATCACACTGGATGTAGAACAATATCAAAAACATGAAAAAATCCTAAAAAACATATGGTCCTTGAGTCACATAAATTTATGATTAATTTACAATATTTTCGTATTAGACAGAACAAAGACATTAAAACTAAATTGGGGGAAAGCGAAGCGAAGTTTCTGGACAATAAAGAGTTATTGGTATCTAATAAACATTTGTCTTTCAAAGAAGATGGAATTCTGGTTTTCACCCTGTATTTAATTCGGACGCGTAATAAAACTTTATCCTTGCAACGAGATACTCGAGTTATCCATATGTCCAATCGTCTAGCTAGACATTAAGGAAGTACCAGTATGTGAGCACGGCCTAACATTAATGAGTTTATTGTATCAGTGTCGGGTTTCATCAAAATGCAAATAAAGTGAACTCCCACAGTCGCCAGTCGGCCGGACAGATTGTCCGTGTTATATGAAGTTATATCCAAGCTCGATTGGAGCTGTCTGGGAACCCTAATGTATCCAGTTCCCTGAGTCTACCCCTCGGCCTGTGAATATAGATACGATTAGCTGCGACAAGTAACTATTAAATTAGCACTAATACTTAATCAAATATTTTACCGAAACGACGTTGAAATCAATTTTAGAACTAGAATGTGTCTTTTATGACGATCTTTAGCATTTGAATTGCGTATTGCGTTATTGTGGCTGATATTTGAATAATAAAAATGTTTTTAAGTTTATATACTAACTTTTGTATTACAAAACAAAATATTATTTATATTTCTTAAAACTCTTCGAATATTTAATACCTTCGCATCTTACGAAACCATACACGCAAATGTGCATACATGTTTGTAGCTTGTATTTTGCCACTCTATATAAATGCTTAACATTATTTTGACCTAAAATAAGAGTATATGATAAGTACAAAACCCATTATGTACATAAAATCAAATGGAACTAATCAAAGACACGCAAAGCATTGATTTACCCTGGGCTATTCATCTCAGTTAAGGCTACTGGATACATTCCGTCGTCGACTCGTATGCAGACGAAGTCATAGAAATGAATTAGGTCTCGTTGCGACGACGACGCGACGACGTGGAGCTCCCCTTGGCGGGTGCAGTTCACGCGAGCGTTTAATAAGCTCCGCCCGGGCTTGCCACGGCGAGCTCGGATTTCGGTCGTTAGCGGGTAATTGTCGACACCTAATTATCCCGACACCCGACGAGCGGACTCTGGTGTCGTTCTCACACACGACCTACAATATTTAAGGCGGCCCTCGCCTTTCTTTGTCCACGTAAATTGATATGTCTCATTCGTTTGTCGACAGGCATGGAAGCGATAATGTCGGAGTTTTTCAACGATACGACTACAGCCTTTTACATAATCCTCATCGTGTGGATCGCTGACCAGTATGACGCCATTTGCTGTCACACGGCGATCACCAAACGCCACTGGCTAAGGTGAGATTAGTTATTTAATTGCGAATGCACTGGCACAAAAAATCTTAATTCCGATATTCTAAACGATTCATTGTGTATTTTCATTTCTTCCTATGTTAAAAAAAACAAACTAAGCGTCATATTTTTTCAAATATTTTCTGTCGTGAGAACGCTATGCTCAATCCGTTTCACATACTCGTATATTCAACCGGACACAGGTGTGGTGTAGATATCGTGTTTTAAAATAAGATGGTCGCATCGTCTCTGCTGCAGACTACCAAAGGGAAGCGTCGCGCGTCTCCCGGAAAAGATTTAAGGCTATTGCACAACAGTTTGTCTCCTCTCCGCCTTGTTTATGTTCCGCCGTCTTAAGCTGCCGCTTGTGACGATGCGATGCCGGGGCTTAGAATACACGTAAACGTCGGAAACCTGCGGTTCGATCTTACACTAACAATAACACGATAAATGTGGAGTTTGTCTTGGAATATTTGAAGAAAATTGGCTTTATTGTACTACTCGATATTTTTATTTAAACTTTCATGCGCGTTTCGTTCTACGGAAATAAATATTTCGATAAATAATTATACTTAATATTTATATTAATAAATATAATGAAAGCAACAGCGATCTTAAAACGTCACAAGAAAAGTAAAAATATGAGGTATCGATAGAAACATTTTTTTCAGACTGACCGATTGGTCTAGTGATTGGAGACGCCCCGACTGTAAACCCACAGGTCGCGGGTTCGTTCCTCACCCGGGACAAATATGTGTGTGCAAGAATACGTCTTTTGTTCCGTATCTGTGTGTAAAATATCTATATATTATAAAATGATATTTTGGTATGTATATCAGTTGTCTCGTACTGGTATCCAACAATATAGGCTCTATTAGTTTGGGATTATATGACCGTGTGTGAGTTGTCCCAGCCCAGATATTATTATTGTTATTACTACTTGCCACAGAGTTTTCTTGTTAGGCACTTTTAGCTTATGTCATAGGATAACCTTTTGCTGCATATTTAAGTTTGTGTTTTTGTACTATGTACCGATTTTCTGTATGACCCGAAAACATTTGATGGTTTTATTTTCTGGCAGGTAAGCGTGACCACTGAGCCGAAATTCGTCTCCGCGCACTAAAAGGAGATCTGTTTGTGTAATTATTCAGGTGGTCGGGTCACAGAGACCCCGCATCGATAAGTGGACACTTTGTTTTTTCATCTTGTCCACCGATGGAGCGCGTGCCTCCTTAATCGAAAGGCGTCCGAGCACGAAGCAATTTGGCGGGTCGCCCGCGCGGGCAATAAGGAGTGAGCGCTATTAAAACAAGCGCAAATAAAGCAAATTGAAAACAGTACCGGCACCCTCTCGCCCCCCTAAACCTCGACCACCCACACGCTCCGTGACTCGCCCGGGGCGCCTGTGTCTCTACCCTATAAGACCATGAGTTGCTCCGTAAAAACAACCGCCGCTCCTTGGATACTTCATATTTCTCTGGCGGTGTATTTTATTTTCGAATATATAATACAGGCATATATTCTCCATGAAATATATTTGTTTAAAATGAAAACAGAAAAAAATATGTATAAAGAAACTGTAAAAGTACATAGTTAAAATGAAAAACAGCTTGCAAACTCTGCAATATGAACCACTAGATTCCTTTTGTCTTTTACCTGACACTAGATATTTATGTAAAAAGTGCACATACAAAGGCAGTCCTCATTTTCAGTTTTCTATCATATTACAGCAATACGCACGGATCTTTGCCGCTGTGAAATTATTTACAGGAAGCGTCACAGTAGCATAGAATAGAGATGAAGGAGAAGTCGGATAGCTTGCGCTACTAACTCTCGCGCACGGCTTTCGTCTCCCGCTATTACCCCTCGCTGCCAGCGCGGCTATACCTGCGCATTGAGTCATTCGCAGGCAACTCAGAGCGGCAAAGATCCGTAGGTGGTAATATCGCTATGCACAGCAAAGTATTGGATTTAAATTTTTGTTTTTAATTATTCGTAGATACTATTGAAATGCCACTAAAATTATTTTGTGGTTATGGTCTACTTTTACATTGAAACCGATGTATTTATCGGGTGATATCTCAATTGATCGCACGTTATGTTATTTAAGTAGTTGTTTATCTTAAAAACTAAACGGAACGATGACGATTAATAGTAATCGATATTTTATTGTACGTGTACCGATAAGTATCGGTATGTCTGTATGAATTGGCGAGGCGAGGAATCGCCTAGCTGGGTCGGACGAGCGGTGTTTGCGGACGCGCTGCGGTCGTGTAAAATCGCCGGCCACGTGACGACCCGTTCCCCGCATAAATCTCAGCGACCGCCAATTAAGGCCGGGCGCCGACAGTTTGTCTACGACGCCGCCCTGATTGCTTTCGGCGTAGTATCGGGACCAGTAATATCACTTTACAAAGACAAGAATGCGGCTCACGTCACATATTATGCTTCCGACTTCATATCACATGTGTAAAATGGTCTTGTATGATAATGAGTTAGTTCGGTTGACAATGCTAAAAAATAATCAAAATTTTAACTCTTTTGATGTAACCTGATTGATTCTTCTACCCGTAATGTAATAATTAATATGTGTATAATAAATACATTGGTTTTTTACACATTCCAGAGATATACAAATTTACGTAAACTTCGAATATTGGTTGAGGTGAATTTGTTTTGGGGGCATTATAAATTACAGATATATTTTTGTATTTGATTGAAACGACCTATCATCTCTATGATATCGAACATACCCTAACATTCCCAATGGCCAAGGTTTTCGTGAAAAGTATGTGACAGCCGCATTACTCCACTATACTATGTTATATATGAGGGCACTGTGTCCTCTTTTTATACTACGCTTTCGGTTCGCGCGGCGCACACGACGCGGCACGCACTCCTCGATCCGATCGATAGCGAGGTTTGTTTGAACGAGACGCCACTCAAACACCCTTACTGCAAAAACATGACCCAGTCATTATCAAGGGAATTTGTTTCCGGTTGCTATTTTGATTGCTACACCTATTCAACATAGAAAGTTATTTTGTGTATAACTGCATATAAACAATACTTTGTCCTAAATCATTTTTAAAATTGAATTGGAATCTTTCATAGACTAGTTTGTAGAGACCGATAATTTTTATTAAAAAAAAAAAAAAAAAAAAACTAATCAGTAGGTAACTATGGCAAATAAAGATGCAAATATTTTTTTGATTACGTGTATCGGTTTGATCGTAGTTATAACAATAACATATTAGGTCGGGAAAAAATCTTCCCGCATATAGTTTGTATATACTTTTAAGAAAATCTCTTTGGCTTTACGCTCGTATCTGGCTGGTTTTGATGCCATTAAAAAGGTCACATTTCAAAAAAAGGAAACTATTTAGTAAAATATTGTTTTCCGCCGGTTTTAATTTGTTTTTTTTTTTCTGTCGAAATGAGTGAATCTTGAAGAAAAAAGAAAAAAATGCAACGCAAGCTGCGAAAAAAATTTGTGACGTTTATGGCCCTAATGCGAGGTTAGTAAGAGTAGCACAAAGTTGGTTTAAACGTTTTCAATCTGGGAATTTTGATGTCAAAGATGCACCTCGCTGTAGTCGCTCTGTCACGGCTAAAATGGACGCCATTATTGAAAATGTGGAGCACGATTGGCATATCAGTAGTTACGACATAACTGAAGTTCTGGGAATTGACCACAAAACAGTTTTGACCCATTTGAAAAAAGCTGGGTAAACAAAAGCTCGATATTTGGGTGCCACATGAGCTCATTGAAAGAAACCTAATGAACCGTGTACTCGTTTGCGATTTTTTATTAAGACTTAAGATTAAGATTTTTATTAAGACTTAACCAAACCGTTTCTGAAGAAATTGATAACTGGTGATGAAAAGTGGATCATGTACGATAAGAACGTGCGAAAAAGGTCGTGGTCAAAGGTCGGTCAGGCTTCACAGACTATGACAAAACCCATCTATATTAATAAAATTGGAGTGTCTGTCTGTCTGTCTGTCTGTCTGTCTGTTCCGGCTAATCGCCGAAACGGCTGAACCGATTTCAATGAAACTTTGCAGACGTGCAGAGGGCATTGCCGCGGGTAACATAGGCTACTTTTTGTTTGTCTGTCTGTCCATCTGTCTGTCTGTTTGAGCTGATCTCCGAAACGGCTGAACCGATTTCAATGAAACTTGGCAGACGTGCAGAGGGTATTGTCAGAAGTGACATTGGTTGCTTTTTGTCTGTCTGTCTGTCTGTCCATCTGTCTGTCTGTTTGAGCTGATCTCAGAAACGGCTTAACCGATTTCAATGAAACTTCGTGCGTGCAGAGGGTATTAGCAGGGGGGACATAGGCTGCTTTTTGTTTGTCTGTCCGTCTGTCTGTCTGTTGCGGCTAATCTCCGAAACGACTAAATCGATTTCAATGAAACTTTGTAGACGTAACTATGTGACCACGTGACTAAATATTTAAATGCTTATATTGTCGAAACCATCAATCACAGAACTATCGTGTTGGTACTCAAACTTGATGTTTTCACGAGATCTATGTGACCACGTGACCACATTTTTAAATGCTTATATTTTCGAAACCATCAATCGCAGACCTATCGCGTTGGTTCTCAAACTTGATGTTTTGACGAGATCTATGTGACCACGTGACCACATTTTTAAATGCTTATATTTTCGAAACCATCAATCGCAGACCTATCGTGTTTGTACTCAAACTTGATGTTTTGACGAGATCTATGTGACCACATGACCACATTTTTAAATGCTTATATTTTCGAAACCATCAATCGCAGACCTATCGTGTTGGTACTCAAACTTGATATTTTGGCTATATCTATGTGACCACATGATCAAATTTTTAAAAGCTTATATTTTTGAAACCATCAATCGCAGACCTATCGTGTTGGTACTCAAACTTGATGTTTTCACGAGATTTATGTGACTACGTGACCAAATTTTTAAAAGCTTATATTTTCGAATCTATCAATCGCAGACCTATCGTGTTGGTACTCAAACTTGATGTTTTGGCGAGGTCTGTGTGACCACGTGAAAAAATTTTAAAAGCTTATATTTTTGAAACATCAATCGCAGACCTATCGTGGTGGTACTCAAACTTGATTTTTTGGCAAAATCTATGTGACTACGGGATCAAATATTTAAAAGCTTATATTTTCGAAACTATCAATCGCAGACCTATCGTGTTGGTACTCAAACTTGATGTTTTCACGAGATTTATGTGACCACATGACCAAATTTTTAAATGCTTATATTTTCGAAACTATCAATCGCAGACGCATCGGGTCTGTCCTCAAACTTGATGTTTTGACGAGATAGATCTCGTCGAGCTTTTAAAAATTTGGTCACGTAGTCACATAGATGTGACTACGTGACCAAATTTTTAAAAGCTTATATTTTCGAATCTATCAATCGCAGACCTATCGTGTTGGTACTCAAACTTGATGTTTTGGCGAGGTCTGTGTGACCACGTGATAAAATTTTTAAAAGCTTATATTTTTGAAACATCAATCGCAGACCTATCGTGGTGGTACTCAAACTTGATTTTTTGGCAAAATCTATGTGACTACGGGATCAAATATTTAAAAGCTTATATTTTCGAAACTATCAATCGAAGACCTATCGTGTTGGTACTCCAACTTGATGTTTTGATGAGTTCTAAGTTTTCATTTCTATCGGCAGTCCCTATAACTGCCAACAAATTTTTGTCTGTCTATCTGTTTCGGTTAATCTCAGAAAAGGCTGAACCGATTTCAAAGAAACTTTGCTGATGTAGAGAGGGCATTATTGGAGGTGACATAGGCAACTTTTTGTTTGTTTGTCTGGCTGTCTCTCTGTTCGTTCGAGCTAAACTCTAAAACATTTAAACCAATTTTGATGAAGTTTTTCAGACCTGAATAGAGGGTTTGAGAAGTGACATACACTACTTTTTGTTTCTTTCTGTCTGTCTTTATATATGTTCGAGCTAAACTTTTAAAAATTTTAATGAAACTATGCTGACATTAAAATAGGTTGTCAAAAGTGGTATAGGTAACTTTTTGCCTGTGTGGTTGTCTGTCTGTCTTTTTGTTCCGGCTAATCTCCAAAACGACTAAACTATTTCTATGAATCGTCGCAGACATAAAAAGGAAGTTATCAAGAGTGAAATAGGTTGATTTTTGTTTGTGTGTTTGTCTGTCTGTTAGGGCTAATCATCGAAACGGCTGATCTGATTTTAATGAAATTTTGCGAACATGAAGAGGGCGTTGTCAAGAGTGAAAAGCAATTTTTTTATTTAGATACATATAGAAAATCGTAGTGTCTCAGTCTGTCTGTCTGTTCCGGTTAATCTCCAAAACGACTGACTGATTTTGAGACCGACTTATAGGATAGCTATTCTTCATGGTCAGATGGCTAAATGGATTTGTAACAAATGAGGTATAGAAATTTCTTAGGTAGTTAATTTTCAGAATTTTCTAGAAAGTGTCACAATGTTCTGGAGCGTCGCGTTCCTATAACTGTTTCAATACAACTGTGTAGTCAACGCGAGCGAAGCCCGCGGGCGGAAAGCTAGTAATATAATAAAAAATAAAGTAAATAAATAAATAAAGCAAGTAATTGCGAGAAAGTGGCCGGAATTAATCAATAGAAAGGGTGTGGTTATTCATCACGATAACGCTAGACCTCACACGTCTTTAGTCACTCAGAAAAAATTAAGAGAGTTGGGCTGGGAGGTGTTAATGCATCCGCCATATAGCCCCTGACCTTGCACCTTCAGGTTTCCACCTGTTTCGGCCTCTTCAGAATTCTTTAGACAGTATCAGGTTAACATCAAGAAAGGACTACCAAAACTACTTGTCGCGTTTTTTTGATTAGAAGTCCCAAAATTTCTACAGCAACGTGATCATGTCACTACCTACAAAATGGCAGACAGTCATCAAACAAAATGGCACATATATATTATAATTAAATGTAAACAAACTTTGAAAAAAAAAGTTTTGAGTTTTCATATAAAATGCGAAGAATTTTAGCCAATACTAGAGAAGGAGGCTGAGCTTTTTAATTTCAATAAATGGATAAGTTTGCTTCTTAAAATTCTAATGAATTTATCAATAGTTTAGTATAGGTAAAATATAATTTTCTACTCTTATTTAACAAATATAATCAGGTAAGTATTACATATTTATGTATTATTCTACTGATCTGTGATCTAGGAAACACTACGTTCTCGTCGTATATTATTAGCGTTCAGATTCCGCATTCAATGAAAACCCGATAGCGTATCTCCCTTTGGAAAAGACGGTAAAAGGCAAAACTTGAAATATATAATGTATGTGTCGTGGCAATCGAGTGAGCAGGCACGAAGTGTCGCAGGCGAGGTTGCCGCGGCGTCGTTAGGGCGGGCTGAGCGCTGCGCGGCTCATGTGTCATTTTAAGGATGTGCCAAATTGAAGGCTCCGGCGGGCGTCATCGCGAGGGGAGCCTGATTTATGCCCGAAGCCCCTCGCGTCACGCCGCCTCCTACTTCGATTAGGCGATAAAGCTTCGACTGTATATATTGAGGTCAGTTACACGTTAACCACTGTAGTTTTCCTGCTAAAACCTACGTTGATTAGAAGCCGTGAAATAATATGCATTTTTTATCAGTTACTCTTCACTTGTTAGTTGTAATTAACTATTGTACAGCTAAGTAATGTCTTTTTGTGCAATGAGTGACAATTTAATAAAATTTGAAAAAAAATGAGAAAAATCCTACGAATTGTCACTTATACGTAATTTCATCAATGAAAGGTGACATTTCCACGGTCACCAGGTGGCTTCTGTGACATAAGACCTCTTATTTTCATCAAAATTTAATTTTTACATATAAATTTAACAACTTGTAACATTTTAGCACCTCGTTTGTTAGGGTTCTATAATTCGACAAGAAACCCATGTACTCTATGTCCGTCCGTATGTCCGTCCGTATGTCAGTCTGTATGCCATAGTGATTATTAATAATCTTATAAGTAACATTTTTATATAATGCCTTCCTCAAACGCAAAGTGGTAAAAACAATTCTTACGTGCCTCCTCGAAATCCGGATCCGTTAAATAGCTATTTGCAAGCATTTTTTTAAAATTTTTGTGAGGTTCTTCGATGTTTTTTTCTTCGAAATTAGTTCCTGTTTACGAAATATTCAGCTCTAAAGTGATGTTTTCCTTAATATATAGTACGAACTAACCAGAAAATTTATCACGACTACCTAGGATCAACTAGTTCACGAGTTATAGCCGATCAAGTTAATGCGTAGTTCAATTCTGAACTAACTCATGATTCCGGTTTAACTCTTCTTTTGTAAAAGCCACACTTTAAATGAACCACACATTGTTTGCCTATGATTGACTCAAGACCACAGTAAAAGCAGAAGAAAACTTACGACGAATGACTATATATTAATCTGAAAATGAGTTGACCTATCGGTCCAGACGCATTATTCATGTGGCATTACAAATAAAATTCATACACTTTTTCAGTCGGTGAACAGTTTTTTGTCATTTTGGTGGAGAATCGTTAGAATATATCTCAGAATCAGTTAGAAATAATGCGGTGAGATTTTTTTTTAAATGTAGGCATTTAAAATAAAACCTTTAGAATTTAAAAATTGACCCTTTTTATCCATTTGTTTCATTAAACATTTTTAATAATTATTACTAATGAAAATTTATAATTTTTATATAATCAAAATAATTTTCGTGTATTGCCTGAGGCCGGTGCCTGAGGCGGTACCGTTGAATACACAAAGTAAATTAATTTGACAGCAGCGTTTCGTTTTAATAGAGTCATAAATGTCAATTCACGGTATCGAAGTGACATTACGCAATTTTGCGGGGTTGGCGAGGATTTCTCGGGGGTGAGAGCGGCGCGCGGGGACTTTGCGCACTGAAACTCGGAGTAAAACTGGCCGTCTTACACGAGCTAGCTAGAGTATGAGTGGTTAGACGGTAAACGCAGAAGGGGGCTTCTAGTCAATTCGTACTTTTATGGTTGAATACAATGCATTCTAAAAATATTTCGGCATTGATATAATGAGATTAAAGCCATCTTGTCGGCAAATATCTAAAGAGTGAGTAGTATATCCTTAGATTTTTGCTTCCTAATTCCCAACCAATTTTGATTGATTTATATGGAAAAAAGGCACTAATATCCACACGATACCGTCTCCGCACAAAAAATATTATTTTAAATAGTCGGTAGAACATATTTTTCTCAGCAACAGTAAAAATTCTTCATGATCATTGGTCATACTTGAAGTGTTTTCATATGTACATCTATACAAATAAATAAAATTTAAGTGTCTGTATGTGATTTAAAAATTAAGACTTTTCTTGTGCTCATATACGAATATGTTTATTTGAACATAATCGAACTCCAAACACAAGATTTTAAAATGTTTATTTTTGTCTGTTTGTTTGTCCGGGCTAATCTCTAAAATTACTGAACCAATTTTGATGGGACTTCCATTGGCAGGTAGATTTTAAGATAATGTTATAGCCTACTTTTATTCCGCAAATATTTATGGTTCCTGCATGAACATCCAAAAAAAAAACTATACCAATCATGAAAACCACGCGAACAAAGGACACGGGCCTTCGCTAATCTTAGAATGAGAAAATTTATTTTTATAAAGAAACTTACGTTTTTAAAAAGAAAACTGCATGTAGTACAAGTAGATCCATCTACATTCGTGGAATGTTTGATACACGGCATATTATTTGTTTTATTCTCGTATTATAAACATCCTTGTAAAAAAGACTAGTTTGAAAGACAAAATACGTTCAACCGATAACTTCGTTTCGATAACCGTTTTCAAAACGATAAATCTGAAAAACGATATTCCATAGAGAAAGCGTGAAAGTGACATAATCGCTAACAAGTACTTCCGCTGGCAACTCGACGTCTCTGCTGCGGCAGTAAAAGTAGTGTTGCTTCGTATAGTGTACTTAAACACGCTGTACGCACATTGTGTGTCGTTAACAGTTTATGTTGACGTTCGGTTTTAATGGGCCACCGGTGTTGTGTTGGATGTAAGCCTCTGGTGTAGCTTGCACGGACTTCTATACCTAAAGACAATTTGATAAGCGAAATATATTGTTGAATTTAGTTCAGAATATCAATTACACAATGCAATGTTCTGTGAATTATTATTCCCAATTTTTTTAGAAGTTTTTGTAGCACAATTTCGTACACTCGAATGTTGTAGCGACATATTATATTATAATTATTTAGGTTTATTATAAGGTCGTCGTCTTGAAACAATGAAGCGGACGGCGCCACGACGAGTTTAGCGAAGCGTGCGTCGAATGCCCAACGACGTCTGTTCGCGCGCGTTAATTACGCGTGAACGACGCGTCGCCCCGCGACCTGTCCGCCTGACGAGCGGTTTTAATATTCGTACTTACTAACAGTGCTCTCGACCGTTGTTTACGAATTTCGTCATTTACGAAGGGAGATTTTAAAACACGGTTTGCGACTCCTATTTTTTAGCGGATGAGATAAACACATTTAGGGATGTAACATATCATCACCGTTTATTCACTTATAATGTAAAAGTGGTGATTAGACGTCAAAGTAGGCCCTTGTAACAAAAAACCGGCCAAGTGCGAATCGGACTTGCGCATCGAGGATTCTGTATGTCAGGATATATTCGTGTTGTGTCGTTACCAAAAAAATATAAGTTTGTAAGTAATCGCAAAAGAAATTTTGTGAATAACATTTTTTTTCTTTACTTGTGCTGTGAGATCTTGCTTCTTGCCAAATTTCATGATTCTAGGGCAACGAAAAGTACCCTTTAAGATTTGATTTATTTGCGAGTTTCAAAATATGCGCTATAAATGGCCGTATTTTTGATTGCGTTAACTTAGAAGATTAATTTTTTCTTCAGTTTTAAGAGACCGTAGACAAGTATTTGATACCAATTTGAACTTGATAATTGTACGTGTCAATGAGAAAAAAGGTCTTGATAGACGAAAAAAAAAACATGAGATAAGATGCAAATTAACGATTTTCGGAATTTTCCTTTTATTTGTGGTCAGAGATCTTGCTTCTTGTCAAATTTCATGATTCTAGGTGAATGGGAAGTATCCAGCCTGTAGGTTTTAATTTATCTGCAAGTGTCAAATATGCGGCATAAATTGCCGTATTATTTGATTGCTTTTACTTAGAAACTTGATTTGTTTTACAGCTCCAAGGAGCCGTAAAGCCTAAGTATTTGATATTAATTTAAATTAAATACCTCCACGCGTTTCTGAGAAAAAGGGTCTTGACAGACAGACAGAGGGGTAACGAAGTAATCTTATAAGGGTTCCTTTTTTTATAATGAGGTACGGAACCCTAAAATTAGGTGCACTGACAATTTTTTCTTATTTCTTTGTTTTTTTTTTTAATTTATTTAGAAACAAACAGTCATTTACATCTATGTTCATACAAAAATAACTTAATATAGACCTAGAGTTTCCTATATAATTAATATAAATAGTTTTTGTGACTATTCTTTAAAATCGCCTTTATTATTATTATAATTTTTTTTAGGAAACCAAGCCGAAATTGAAAGGTTCCGTACATTACACTTATTACAATTGTTATATATTTTTTTTGTTCTTACTATTATTTGAGTAATTAATATGTAAGGATGATCACAGCATCTGTGGCGTTGATTAGTGTGTGTGTCGGTCGACGAGGCGGCGCCTGTCTTGGCGCGGCGCCGTCCCGCCCGCCTTCATTTGCATTGTGCCCGGCAAAGGCGACCGGAGTTAAACGCCTCTACAATCCGCTTGCCCATTTATAATCATTTACACCAATGTATTTAGTTTAGATTATTTGGATAATGCTACACTGAAATGTTAATATGGTTAGATTTTTTGTACTTATAAGAAATTTAAGAAATATTATGGTTTTAATTACTGTTATATTCTTGTTCCTGCAATATTAATGCGCAATTTGAATAACGAATACAAATCAGAGGATAACAAATAAGACCAACCAATATTCCCTATTCCCTATATAGGTGAAATGAATATTTTGAAAGACAACTGGTGTGCATTCATCAAATTTTAAGAATAACTTTATTTTGGACCTACAAATAAAGATCCGATAAGCCCCGTAATATAAAAGAAGTCAAATAGGGTATAATTTTCGAGTTAGTTTTTAGTGATGAATAGAATAACACCCTGAGAAAAGTGTTCATCATCTGTCGAGCAATGGATGACCCCCATAGTAAAGAACGAGGAATATGAAGAGGAAAAAAATATGCGTCAGCAGAAATCATGGTTCCTGTAACGTACTTACAATTATGTGTAGTTTTTCTTCCTCGATTTTCTCGTATTTATGATGATCTCTATCATCAATCGCTCTACTGTTAGTGAAACCATCATAACAAAATCTGAATTCACTATAGTACTTTCCTTAGCGCGCCATTCACAAGTCGATATTATCACTGGTTACAAAGTTATGACAGGTTTAATCAGATAAAAGCAGAAAATACAACTTCATGAGAGAACGAAAACATATTTTACTTATTTAACGTCAAAACATTTATTCTTTATATTTTATAAGATAGAATCGTGGTTATGGTCATCCGTGTCTTTCTCAATTTGTTGATCTACGTCATCAAAGTCAAAATCAATTAGCATTGTTAATTTTTTATTTGTGTATTGCAGCAGGCTTGTCCCTCACAAATGTTGTACGATGGAGAACAAGATATTCCGCTTTCTTTACAACTGCACGGGGTTTACAAACAATCACCTTTTCAGGAATAAGATACGGCTTCATTATTTCATCAGGAGCAGGACGTAGAGCGGTCCAAACAGGATGCATATCACCGTCTTGGCGTACCAACCCACCAGTGTTCGGGGTTCATTTTTTTTCCAAGCCACTGTTCGACTTGGCGGTAGACCCAAAATTAATATTGAGCGGCACTAACAATAGTAAAGGGAAGGGATTCTAATTTTGATATGTTCCTTTTGAATGACTTCTCAAATTGAATGAAACGAAGTGCATCAAGAGTGAGGTTTCCTACTTTCGTTCCATAGAGATGAAGAAACAGAGTTTCACCCGCTTTTTTCATTTCATCAACCGACACATTCGTTCTATTGAAAGCGGCACCACATTCCTTCTAGGCACCGTCGTTAGCTATCGACTACCTACATGTGAAGCTTTTTACCTTTTCCATATATGAACTAGTTGTGTCACATCTCCTAAATGCATGTGCGAGGACTATGTACGTTTTCATGTCATTGTGTTGACTTTCTAACGAGGTGGAAGAATAATAATTCCTCTAAACACATCCTATTTTGAGTTTTAATAAAAGAATAGACAGGCCTTTCAGGTGCTGCAAGAGCAGTGAGGACCACCAGGACATCAACATCTTGGATAACAATGGTTGGTAGTAATTAATGAGACATTTCTACAGCTATCTGAACAATTAGCACAACTGCATCATCAGAAGATTGTATCACTGAAATATGTTTTTAAGTATAGTAGACAGCATGATGATTAACTGCTTCTTGTGGCCAGAGTGTAAAAATGAGAGTAACATGAAATAAAATACGCAACGTGAAAGTAAAACATCGTTAGATGATATTAAGATCGTAGTTTGTAATAATTTTATTTATTAAACCTGTCGTAATTTCCTAGCGAGTAATCTTATCGACTTGCGAATAATGACATAAAAATTACACCGAAAATTATACTCCTTAAGCAATTTTACCCGTATTAAATAAATTGTCAGGAATTTTATTATACAACTAGCTTTCCGCCCGCGGGCTTCGCTCGAGTTGACCACAGTTGTACTGAGACAGTTAAAGGAACGTGATGCTCCAGAACATTGTAACACTTTCTATAACATTCTGAAATTCAACTACCTAAGAAATCTCTATACCTAATGTCATAAAAATCCATTTAGCCATTTTAGTAAGAAAAATAGCTATCCCCCAAGTCGGTCCCAAAATCAGTCAGACATTTTGGAGATTAACTGGAACAGACTAACACACACTACGATTTTTTATATGTACTTAAAAAAAATTGCTTTTCGCTCCTGACAACGCCCTCTTTATATTTGCAAAATTAGAGTAAAATCTAATCAGCCGTTTCAACGATTAGTCTTAACAAACAGACAGACAAACAAACAAACGAACAAAAAGTAGCGTATGTCACTCCTTACACCAGTCTTTTCACGTCAGCGAAGTTTCATTAAAATTGGGTTACATGTTGGGTTAGAGTTTAGCTCAAACAGACAGAGAGACGGTCAGATAGACAAACAAAAAGTATTGAATGTCGCTCCTGATAATCTTTTATACACATCTTTGAAAGTTTCATTAAAATAAGTTCAGCCCTTTCGGAGATCAATTCGAACAAACAGACGGACAGACAGACAGACATATTTAAAAAATTGGGTCATGTGGTCACATAGATCTCGTCAAAACATGAAGTTGGAGTACCAACACGATAGGTCTGCGATTGATGGTTTTAAAAAAATAAGCATTTAAAAATGTAGCCACATGGTCACATAGATCTCGTCAAAACATGTTTGAGTACCAACACGATAGGTCTGCGATTGATGGTTTCGAAAATATAAGCATTTAAAAATGTGGTTACGTGGTCATATAGATCTCGTCAAAACATCAAGTTTGAGTACCAACACGATAGGTCTGCGATTGATGATTTCGAAAATATAAGCATTTAAAAATTGGGTCACGTGGTCACACAGACCTCGCTAAAACATCAAGTTTGAGTACCAACACGATAGGTCTGCGATTAATAGAATCGAAAATATATGCTTTTAAAAATTTGGTCATGTGGTCACACAGACCTCGCCAAAACATGAAGTTTAAGTACCAATACGATAGGTCTGCGATTGATGGTTTTAAAATTATAAGCTTTTAAAAATTTGGTCACGTGGTCACACAGACTTTGCTAAAACATCAAGTTTGAATACCAACACGATAGGTCTGCAATTAATAGAATCGAAAATATAAGCTTTTAAAAATTTGGTCATGTGGTCACACAGACCTCGCCAAAACATGAAGTTTGAGTACCAACACGATAGGTCTGCGATTGACGGTTTCAAAAATATAAGCTTTTAAAAATTTGGTCACGCTGTCACTTAGATTTCGCCAAAATATCAAGTTTGAGTACAACACAACAGGTCTGCGATTGATAGTTTAGAAAATATAAGCTTTTAAAAATGTTGTCACGTGTTCACACAGACCTCGCCAAAACATGAAGTTTGAGTACCAACACGATAGGTCTGCGATTGATAGTTTCGAAAATATAAGCTTTTTAAAATTTGGTCACGTGGTCACATAGATCTCGCCAAAATATCAAGTTTGAGTACAACACAACAGGTCTGCGATTGATAGTTTAGAAAATATAAGCTTTTAAAAATGTTGTCACGTGGTCACACAGACCTCGCCAAAACATCAAGTTTGAGTACCAACACGATAGGTCTACGATTGATGGTTTCGAAAATATATGCATTTAAAAAATTGGTCACGTGATCACATAGATACGTCTGTAAAGTTTCATTGAAATCGCTTTAGTCGTTTTGGAGTTTAGCCGGAACAGACAGACGGACAGACAGATAAAAAGTAGCCTATGTCACCCCCGGTAATGCCTTCTGTACGTCTGCAAAGTTTCACTGAAATAGCTTTAGTCGTTTTGGAGTTTAACCGGAACAGACAGACAGACGGACAGACAGGTAAACAAAAAGTAGCCTATGTCACCCCCGGTACTGCCCTCTGTACATCTGCAAAGTTTCATTGAAATCGGTTCAGCTGTTTCGGAGATTAGCTGGAACAGACAGACAGACGGACAGACAGACAAAAAGTAGCCTATGTCACCCGCGGTAATGCCCTCTACACGTCTGCCAAGTTTCATTGAAATCGGTTTAGCCGTTTCGGAGATTAGCCGTAACAGACAGAGAGACAGACAGACAGACACTTCAATTTTATTAATATAGATATATATAGATTTTTTGTATACATGTAATAATATGCAAAGTGGCTTTTCGTGATTCATATAATAAATAATAATAATCTTGCGAAAAATCAAACGTTTGATAATTGTTCATCAGTACCTCTTACTTTTTACATATTCACCTAATAATTTTGCAGTTTTAATTTTCTACACGTTGTAACTAACCATTCTGAGTAACCATTATTAAAGCCCCTACACGCGAGGACTCATAGATAAAATTTATAATAATCACAATTAACAAAAACCATACATTAAAAAATAAATGTGAAAACCAGATTTATGTTGATAATTTTGAATTAAACATGAAATTTCAAATTATAGTACTAAAAGTTCTAAGTTTTCACCACTATCGGCAGTCACTATAACTGCCAATTTTTTTTCATTTTACCACCGTCTGAAGACATCGTCAAGATCAAGGATCTAAACAAATATGGAAAGCGAATATTTGAAATAACCCTAATTCCATGACAATATTTTTTCGTAAATCTATATTAATAAAATTGAAGTGTCTGTCTGTCTGTCTGTCTGTCTGTCTGTTCCGGCTAATCTCCGAAACGGCTGAAGCGATTGCAATGAAACTTTGCAGACGTACAGAGGGCATTACTGGGGGTGACATAGGCTACTTTTTGTTTGTCTGTCTGTCCATCTGTTTGTCTGTTTGAGCTGATCTCAGAAACGGCTAAACCGATTTCAATGAAACTTGGCAGACGTGCAGAAGTTATTATCAGAGGTGACATAGGCTGATTTTTGTTTGTCTGTCTGTCCGTCTGTCTGTCTGTTCGAGCTAATCTCCGAAACGGCTAAACCGATTTCAAGGAAACTTGGCAGACATGCAAAGGGCATAATCGGGGGTGACATAAGCTGTTTTTTGTATGTCTGTCTGCCAATCTAACTATCTGTTCCGGCTAATCTCCGAAATGGCTAACGTGATTTCAATGAAACTTTGCAGACGTACAGAGGGCATTACCGGGGATGACATAGGCTACTTTTTACCTGTCCGTCCGTCTGTCTGTTACGGCTAATCTCCGAAACGACTAAATCGATTTCAATGAAACTAAATGAAACCACGTGACCACATTTTTAAATGCTTATATTTTCGAAACCATCAATCGCAGACCTATCGTGTCGGTACTCAAACTTGATGTTTTGTCGAGATCTATGTGACCATGTGACCACATTTTTAATTGCTTATATTTTCGAAACCATCCATCGCAGACCTATCGTGTCGGTACTCAAACTTGATGTTTTGACGAGATCTATGTGACCACATGACCCAATTTTTTAAATATGTCTGTCTGTTTGTCCGTCTATTCGAGCTAATCTCCGAAACGGCTGAACCGATTTCATTGAAACTTCACAGATATGATAAAGAGATTATCAGGAATGACATACAACAGTTTTAGTTTATCTGTCTGTCTGTCTATTCGTCTGTTTGTGCGAACTGATCTCTGAAAGGGCTGAACTTATTTCAATGTAACTTTCAAAGATGTGATTAAAAGATTGTCAGGAGTGACATACAATACTTTTTGTTTGTCTGTCTGGCCGTCTCTTTGTCTGTTTGAGCTAAACTCTAAAACATTTAAACCAATTTTAATGAAACTTCGCAGACGTGAAAAGACAGATATGAGGAGTGACATACGCTACGCTTTGTTTGTTTGTCTCTCTGTTTATATAGTTAAAGCTAAACTTTTAAAGATTTTAATGAAACTATGCAGATATCAAAAATAGGTTGTCTAGAGTGATATAAGTAACTGTTTATCCGTGTGGTTGTCTGTCTGTCTTTTTGTTCCGGTTTATCTCCAAAACAACTAAACCATTTCTATGAATCTTCGCAGACATAAAAAGGAGGTTATCAGGAGTAACATAAGTTGGTTTTTGTCTGTGTGTTTGTTAGGATTAATCGTCGAAACGGCTGATCCAATTTACTGAAATTTTGCAAATAAATCTACAGAGGGCGTTGTCAAGAGTGAAAAGCATTTTTTTTATGTACATATAGAAAATCTTAGTGTCTTTTATCTGTTAGTCTGTCTGTCTGTTCCAGTTAATCTCCAAAGTGTCTGACTGATTTTGGGACCCGACTTGTGGGATAGCTATTCTTCATGCTAAAATGGCTAAATGGAATTTATTAAATTAGGTATAGAGATTACTTAGGCAGTTACAGTTTTAGAATTTTCTAGAAAGTTTTACTATGTTCTGGAGCGTCGCGTTCTTTTAATTGTCTTAGTGCAACTGTGGTCAACGCGAGCGAAGCCCGCGGGCGGAAAGCTAGTTTCTAATAATAAAATGGAATGACATAAAATTATAGATAATCATTTTGCAAAAAATAGCAAAGCACATATTTTATTTTTCACAATATGAATTAATGAATAATGATTCCGAAATATTAAATTTTTAAATAAAATAAATTATTTAATGGAATGAAGGTGGGAGCCTTTTTCATCATTTTAAACTTAGGATTTTAATAATATAAGGAAATAAACTATAATTTTGCATTAATAATCATATTTTAAACTTCAACACATTAATCTTAAATTATTATTAGATTGTATAAAATTTTTAATTTCAAAATCCACGATGAAAATACGATTGACCAACTATAAATCTATTTTACCACGGTAGTAAGAAAACGTCTTAAACCACTGTGAAATAGTAATTGCGTGATGCATTGCAGAGGTTAAAATATTAGAAAATAAATAATATAATGTTATTTATTTTTCATTTTAAAACTATTAGTATATTTATTTTGTACTCCCTTTTGTAATGCACAGTGATTCTACAATTAAATGGGCAAGTGACGCGAATCCATGAAATTTTCCCCTACCAAATAGTGCCCAACGCGGCTAAAGAAGTTTTCACTTCAAAAAATGTTGCGCCAAATCTGTTACTATCGGCCAATCTATAAAAAGCATTAAAGAAGAATTTATTGATTATATATAAGGAATGTGATGCCACAGATAGACATTGTAGATGTTTACATGACATACTTATTTTTTACAAATGCTTGATTCGCACTGGATTATTATCATTGACACAATGTGTTACTTCTCAAATTAATTTAAAAGCCAGTCCTTTTAATGTCTGGTGTGGTGCGAATAACGGTACGGTGTTGTTCTTCGAACCAATTACATTATAAACACGTAATCGCTCGTCGTCCTAATGAAGTTAAGGGTATCTGTGGACGGATCAGAGGGACCCGCCCTCAATTAAAATCACATTATGGCCGATGAGCCACAGACTTAACGCTCGGCCAGATCCGTACTGCTTGTATTGCGGTGAGGCTGCGTATAAATTTCTCTTGAATAATTAATTATTATATTTTTTTATATGATAAATTACATTTTTTAATTAAAACAAGTTTGAACATCATATTCTGTTTGTCCGTCAGTACGTGCCACATCTAAGGCACTTGGAAAAATTTATTTTCGTGCACCTAGTTCTCTATATAGGTACTACATTAATAGTGTCCACCCCTTGCACAATGACAGCTTCTCATAATTTTAAACTATCACTGACTTAACTAACCAGATCTTTAGCGTAGAATGAAACGTTTTGATTCGTTGATTTGCAATTACTGAGTCACAAACATAGGAAAAAATATAATAAAATATTCACGGCAGGTCTAATAAATTTGTAACACCTTTTGTCGTGACGAACCTACATTTTAAGAAAGCTCGTTTACTCATTATTCCATTAATTCTATGACGATCTTGTTTACAGACGCTTGACTTGCTGGAGCGTTTTTTTTTGTTAATTATTTTCCTATCTAAAAATAACTCGTAGTTTTAAGTAATACAACTAATTTCCATCCGCCCTTTTTATACCCCACTGCAGGGGCTTACGCCTCTCCTCAAGATGAGGGGGCTTGGAGCTTAACTCCACCACGCTGCTTCAATGCAGGTTGGCGGATTGTAACAACCGCCATCTACTGACAGCAACCGGGACTGACTTAACGTGCTCTCCGAGGCACGGAGTCGGTGACAGTTAATGTACTTAAGTCAGAAAAAAACTCATTGGCCCGGATTCGAACCACGACCACATGCCCTTATGGTTTTGAAGCAGGTTCGCTGCGGCTCTAATTTACCATGTTTGAATTAACTGTTAGGTGAATATCGAGTAGTGTATATAGTTATAATTATTTTAGAGTAATATATAGTTATTTTATATCCAGTGGTTCTATTTTCGACTTTGTTAGTCTGCCTCAATACCTACCCTTTAATTGAAGGCCTATGATATATTGACTGTTTGCTTAAATTATTTTTACATGACGTTTACCTTGTTTTATTTACTAACTTTATCATTTAGCTATAAAATAACTCATTTCCGAATATAAGTATACGAGTAAATTTGAAATCGAAAACTAAACGTGATCAAGTAGTAATATAGCAATAAAGTATAATTTTTGGTTTGTAACTGTGTCACGTCCGTCCGTAGCGTTCGTACATCAGATCTTGGTGTCTACAGTTACAGATACGTTTAGAAATATCAATTGAAATTAGTACTTTCCATACATGGAATCGTTCTTCGGTTAATATTACATCCATATAAGAATAAAATTGACAGCAGCAATTAATTACAACTTATGATAATTATATTCAAAAGAGATGAAATAATGAGGATCATAGTAAAAAAATATTTATTATAGCTACTGGCCATTAATTAAAATTAATACTGCATATAGTGAAAGTTTTTAATTTGCGACATTTTCAAATGAAAACCACTGTTATAAAAATCAATAAAATAATATGGTAATATCTTTTCAATTGTTTTTACAACACAATCGCGTTCGCCCTCAAAAGTGGACACGTTGAAAATAGCCGTCAGGACTCTATAGCAGCCCATAAAACTTAAACATCGATGCTGTGTTATAAACGCGTCTTACGTTTTCAGAGTAGTCGCTTTACGAAATAGAAATTTTGACTTGCAAAAGGTACCAAGAAGCACGCCTGCCACTAAAGTCAATAATTTGCAATTTGAAATGCAAGCGATGTTGGAAACTGATCGTATCTATATACTGAAGAATCAGCAGCATAGCTTGAGTTTCGACGACGACATCGACCCATTTGCGCCAAATCGACAAAATTATTAAAAAAGCCGTGATTAGCACCGATCTTCACCGTCATTGCTTCACAATAACGTAACAATACACTGCACAAGGAACCGTTTCAACGCTACAGAAGTTACATTTAGAACCCTCCGTCACTCGCCGTACACACTGGAATTGGCCACTATAGACTACAATTTTTTTTTCCAAGTTAGACCACTTTCTATGTCTAGGAGTAAAAATGTTCCCAAAAAGCAGTAGAAATCGCCTTTAAGAACTTTGTTGAAACCTGCTCCCCGAAGTTCTATTTCAAAGGCATTCGTTATCTCCCTATTAGATGGCAGAAATGCGTTTAGAATATGTGATAATTATTTTTCTTA
This sequence comes from Luffia ferchaultella, assembly GCA_949709985.1. Classification (NCBI taxonomy): domain Eukaryota; kingdom Metazoa; phylum Arthropoda; class Insecta; order Lepidoptera; family Psychidae; genus Luffia; species Luffia ferchaultella. The sequence goes on along the minus strand of OX453255.1, from coordinate 6,494,756 downwards.
AGTAAATACTTTTTTTCGTAGCATTTTATATTTAATTTTTTTAAATATATCTTTACATGACTTGATACTTCAATCTTTAATATTAAGTTTTATTTCATATAGCCTATATTGAAAAACAGGCTTTAATATGGTTTGCAGTATAACCCCGCTGAAATACTAGTTTCATTAAAGAGACAATCTGAAAGAATATCTCAGAAGTACGTTGCTTAATGAGCTCTTTAACTTAAAACTACTACGAAGGTGCTCTATTAATATAAGAGATAATAAGATAAAAGGCAATATACTTTTAAATACTATCTACCGATACGTCGACGACCGCTTAGCCTAATGGGCGGCGACCCTACCTGCGAAGCTGGAGGTCCCGGGTTCGAATCCCAGGTCGGGTCAGTATTTATGTGATGAATATTAATACTGGCACCGGGTCTTGGTTGTTATATGTATGTGGTGTCTTCGCTTGGTATCCAAAATACAAGCTAATGCTTAGTTTGGGACCTAGACGTTGTTGTGATTGTGTGTGTTATTATTATTATACAATGTCACGATAAGTCTAAATAACGTTTTCATGAAAAGACTACGTAACCATGCTTTATGCAATATCTGTAGACTTAAAAATTATTATTGTTTTTGAATAAAACATTTGATAACGGAAGACACGAGCAACCAAGGTGGGGCCCCACGATATGGGGTGTCTGTCTGCACTGTCGCAGTTTCATTTGTATATCGTTACGCGCGCCCATCTTGCCTGTTGGAGGGCGCTATGACATGTCATTTTCATAATCGCTTCGATCGACGTGTCGGCTGTAAATGTAAAACGGGTATTATCCAAAATCGAGCGAAAACTTCAACATTTCACGGCATCATTAATATTATACTGCGACACTTCGAGACTCTGCTGTCGATGTTCACACCCTATAGTGAATGATTTCAAGTCGAGGCCACTCGGCCGTGTTATGCCGGGGCTGACCTAGTAAAGAGAGAATGTGATGCCCGATGACGAAATTCGTAGTTATTTTGATTACAAAGTATCTTTTGAATTTCGTGCTCTAAATGATGACCGAAATTTATATCTCATTTAATCTGAAGAAACTTTTTATTGCGTAACATTGAATATGGCTGATATGAACTTGATTTTTAATCGTCCACCCGACCATGTTTGATAGAATAATTCAATGCTATAAATTAAAGTAAAAGAAGTTTTATATGACTGAAAGATTCAAATTTTCGTATATAATTTGATTTGCTGAATTTGCTGAAAAACAAACGACCAAAACGTGCATTTTATAGGAACCTCGCCTCAATCGCACAAACACAAACTATGGTTCTAGGACATAGAAATTCTGTGGCGATACATATTCCGCTACGAAGCAGCCGCGTCGTCGCCTTGTTTGCGATCGGTAAACGCGGTCTGTTTTCTCTTCGAGTGTATGTTAACAACATTCGATGCCCCCGATCGCCCTTCGCAAGTTCGATGACTTATTTCCGCCGCCTAACAATTGGGGCGGGCGGCCGTTCATACCACCCTCATTGAAAACAATGTACGTCGTAATCATTTTCGTTCTTTAATAAATGAATGGACGTAAACATAAGTCACTGGAACAAACGGTTGGTTCAAGTAATGAATTTAACGATCTTTATGTTATGGATGCGCTGGTTCGCCACTTATTTACAATATTTTGTCATTGGAAATGACTTTCATTTCGTTGGAGTATAGGGGGTCATTTGGGAGTTTGGTGAGACAGGCAGATTGCACGAAGAGTTTTCGAGATATCGAGATGAATATGGTGTCAAAAGACGCAGCTCGGCGAGCTTTACAAGATGGCAAAAGACAATTTGAAAAAAGTTAAAAACAAAAAAATCATCGGCAAAAAACGAAAAAAAATCGCAATTTTTTCCCCCGATTTTTATTTTGAGAGCCCGATATCTCGAGAACTATGTCCAAATAAGAAAAAAATAAAAAAACGGTTCGGGGTAATTAGACGGGGGATCGATTGAGACTAAAATTGTTAGAATTGGACAACCGGAAGTAGTGGTTAAGGGTGCTCTTAGTTGGAAGTCGGATATGCGTCGGTGTTACATTTTGTACTAATTCGGTTTGTTCGATCGAAATGTCGTATAGAATGTTATATTTCGAAGTTTTAAGCTTATTCAAATACAGTTGTATAATTTTTTTTTTGCGAAAAAAGTTTATTTCGAAAAATATTATCCAAAATATGTGTGTTGATTTTATTCCGTTAAGTTCATTTCCAATGTCGTAAGAAGTTCGTGCGAAAGCAGGAGATCCGTTGATTTTTTTAAAGCACAAGCCAATTTTATTTTCCGCATTACATATACACGTATATCACTTCAGTGCAGGTTTTCAAATGTGTTTTGAGGTTATAGGCCACTAGGGGCCGTTGCAGTATATGTGTTGCTCTTAAACGATTGGGCTGAACACGATACGGTTTTCCGCATTACATAGTTACCACTTCAGAGCAGGTTTTTAGATATGTTTCACGGTTATAGGTCACCAGCAAGAGGCGTTGCGGTAGATATATTTACTTAAAACGGCTAAGGCCCTTTTTTATGTGGTTTTTTTATAATATGTAAGTGACACCTCATAGTAGGTTGTTAGGCAGTTGGGCGCGACGGCGTTGCAGTAAATGTGTTCCTCTAAACCGGCTGGGTGAATAGAATCCCGTAAAACTGGTTTTTTTTGCATTACATTATGTACCTGTCACCTTAGATCATGTTATTAGCATGGATATTCATAGAGATACCGCGTCACGACAGCAAAAATATAACTAAAAAATATACACCCTAGGCCAAAATATATACACTAATCGATGTTTTCAAATATCCTCGATAAAGTAGAGTTTTGTGTGATCCACATATAAAAGTCGTACTGGAAAAGAAAACGAAAATTCTGAAATTCACATTTCATGCGTAATTTAACAAAATGTTTGTTTACAACACTGATAATGACGTATTGTCTATCTAATCACATGCTGGTCTTACATATGTTTTACGGTTTTAAGCCACCAGGAGCCGATGCAGTAGGTATATTTCTCTAGAACGGCTGGCCCTATAATCGGTTTTTCATATTACGTAAGCTCAGAAAAGGCTTCTACAATATTTTAGCCTATTAAATCGTATATACGTTCCTACATTATATATGTTTCTACATTACATACGTACCTACATAGCGTTCCTATTTTCGTTTACCGCCAGGGGACTAGACATGATCTTCGATGATATGGCTTGCCATCATTTGCCTATAAACGTCGCACTGTTGAGCACAGACCTACTAATTTTAAAAAAAGTTGTAAATACAAGAAATAAAATTTAAAGTTTTAAAAAACCCAAGATAATATAATTAAAATATATAATAATAATAATAAATAAATATCTGTGTTAAAAGATAAAATTTTAAAAATAACGACTATTAAATAATGGTTCTTAAAAAAATTACGTTAGTAAATACTAGATTTTACTTCACAATTTTAAAACAATAAAAGTTAAGCTTTTGATTAACCGTTATGCGTGACGCGTAGACGATTGCATAGATAAGCTTTCGTTGTTACAGTTATACGTACGATGTTTTATCAAAAAAAATTCTGTAATTTATTTAAGTTTGTTTATTTATTTCACTCTCTGTAGATTGAAATAATTAAATACAACACTTTACTATTTTTCAAAATAAAATAGTTTTCATAAATAAACATAGAAAAAAGTTTTCAGTTATAAGTAACAAAAAATTTGATTACTAATCACCTAAAAATAGAGACAACATAACTATTGCTACAAGTAGTCAAACACAGTTGTACCAGCTTACCCACCAGTAGTTAGCATTTTAACTAACTTTGTTTAAAAATTATCAAAGTTTTGCTATTTTCATTGTAACGCAACTAGTTATGTTATCCATTTTTCTCAGTGAATACTTGCGTTTACTGATTTCCACGTTATATCACTATCAGTGACTGACCAGTATACCATGCGATTCATTCCCACGCGCTAACTAGTATGATATAAAATTTAGGTTCCAATTTCAAATGAATTTGCAGTAGTATCGATCACCAAGCCATGTCGGTAGGTAGAGTGTTTGTAACTCGAGGGCTCGGTCGCGCAAGGTAACGCCAACCGTTCATGCCGCTCCTTTATTTGTTGGCCGTGTTTGATCCACTTCTTTACGGCGATACTCCATCGCGATTTGACATAAAACCTACACACTTAAGTGTATAACGTAGAACACGCCCCTAATATAATGTTCGTTTATTAGACGGTGATCGCTTTTCTTGATGACCAAGTTCTCGGTGGTCGTATAAAATTATTATTTGAAAGTTTTTTTTTTTTCAAGCATCACTTCGGTATCATTGTCATCCTCAAATCATCCTCAAACACTATTGATCTAAAAATTAATAACAAAATGACCACTAATTTATGAAAATAACTATTAGCTCAAATGTTTTGGAAAACACGTTGTTTGAATATAGGATTTTAATGCTATATAAAATAATTTAAAGTAAAATTTTTATCGTAATTACTATAACCTTAATTTATGGTAATTAAAGTAGAAAATTCGGTCTAAAAATTTGATAAAAACGATGTTCTTTCCAAATGTAAAGTAGTCACGTGAAATGAAATAATATTGTAAAGTATGTTCATTTGAAAATGTAATACAACCGCGTGAAAGTAGCAGATGCGGAACCGATGTGTCGAAATTGAGTTATGTGTCGATTCTGTGCGACAGCTAATGGTCGAATTGGCTTGCACACACCGGATTACGGTGTCCTGTCGCATCTTCTCGCTCCGTCCAAATGACAAGACAAGCGGAATGATCGCTCGTATGAAATTTTGTTTTTCGTCGTAAACAGTCTGAGCATTAAAAGCTGTTTCTTCATATGTACATGGGGGTCCAAAAATATAGGGTCGTTCTTTAAAAAAATGTTCTAATGAATTTGCGAATTACGTTTTGATTTATTTATAAATAAAAGAGAAAAAATTACGAATTTTTAATCGTACTGTTTTACCTATGTTGTCCATAGAAACGTATTTTGTAAAATAAATGTCTTATAATAAACCGATAGTAAACCAATGACTATAATAGCCAGCTTACTGAGTACGAGCATCATACGACGTTTTTCAATACATTTGCGATTAAAATAATACTTCAAATGTAATAATGGCAGAAACTAAGGGCGCGAGTTTGCTTTTCGCGGTTTACGCATGCGTCACAAATAGAATGCTCGTTTGTGATTGGTGTAAAGTAAAAAGGCCTAGTACTGTAAAATACAACATTACGGTACAAGTTTTGAAATCATAAAGACCATATTAATATTAAATGTACTGAAAAAGACCTTTTAAACAGGCGTCACGACTTACTCTTTTGCTTTTGAGAGGAAAAAAGGGTGGTCTTCCGCCGTTACGAAAATTTCCAAACACTGTTATTAAAGTATGTAGAAAATTAAATATCTACTAATTGATAAGTTTGAAAGTTTCTTGATACAATTTTATTTATTTTATATTGCATTTATTCCTGTTAAAGTCAACACTTAAGAATAAAGCGATATGACGTTGCGATATATGAGATAGTTCTTACGATAAAAATATTACAAATTTCCATACGCTGTGAAGAGTATTTTCATTTCGATCATCCGTATAGTTTGTAATTTTATTTACCATTCCATAATAATATTTTTCGATGAGTCTGTGCAGCGAGAAGCGGCGCGGTTGTTGCATTTTCTCATAGCGTGTATCAAACGCGAGCAGAGATTTGTTCGTCGTGATTTTATTATTTGCTTTCAATCAGAATTATAAGCCATTGCGCCGCCGCGCGTCGCTCTCTTAACTTCGGGTCGGCAAAGCGAATGTTGTTTTTGTTCGTGTTCGGATGCCGTTGATTTGTTTTTTGCCTATGATGACTTTTATTTTATTCTAATTTTATGTAATAATTGCAATCATTTGAGATTTAAAAAGTCTGGAAATCGAATATAATGCACAAATTAAGTACGTAACTAATTTGTGCAAATCGTAAGCAAAAAAATAAACCAATGAATACACTCTTATTCGATTGGAAGGTTTTGTTTTCAGCGTTTACACCTTGAAATGCAAACATTACAATGAATGAAGACCTGTACTGTCATTTAAAAACATTTTTTTTTTAAGTATTAGAGAACGTGCTCGTGTATATAATTTATACAAAATGTTTAAAGTTTACATCTCGGTAAAACAAAAACAAGATTACTATTTCATACAAGGAAAACTTCTTTAGAAATATCGATAAAAATGCTCATCGTAATAATAGAGAGACCAATAAATGGATATCGTTGAAAGCGGTATGACCGTCCAATACGTACTCAATACATCTATCTACCTTTTTCAACATATATCTCGAAAGGATTATGGATCGCCGTATTACACGTATATGTATAAGTCTAGACTTGCCAATAGTGTTAGATTTTAAACGGAATATCAAACGAGTACCTGGTAAGATTTGCGCGGACTTATGACACGACTAACATCTCACACTCGGAATATTCAATATTAAGCACGTTGGTACTGAAACGCACGTGTCGCTTCTATGCAATGTGTAAATGGTATACTCTCAACTGTCTGTGATGAAATGTATCTATATAGGGTGATATTAAAATAGTGACGTGTAGTCAATTTATACAGCACACTGAATAAAGGACCGATAGCTTCGGAAATCTATTAGTTGGATTTTCGATATATTTTTTAGTTTTCGCGCAGATGATATTACTGACACAAACACGATGTGTGTCCAATAAAACTTGACACTATCGGTTTTATGTCTTTACGTTCGAAGCTCACAAATGACTTAACGCTTACTTAAATTACACATTACGTTACATACATACATATACTCACGCCTGTTTCCCATTGGGGTAGGCAGAGACTACTGATTTCCACTTAGTGCGATCCTGGCATACTTCTTTCGCTTCATCAGCACTCGTCACTCTTCTCATACACGCTCTCCGGACACTCCGGATACTCCGGGTACTCTGGACTTGACCCTTCTTTAGTTTGTCCCTAATCTGGTTCCTGTTAAGTTCGTCTAAGGCGACGCATTCCGACCCTACCATTCACCTCCGCACAGTAAATTTCTTTCGTCAGTCTTCTTTCACCCATCCTCTCCAAATGGCCAAACCATTACTTTACTAACAATCAATTGTTTTATGGTTATTATATCTGAATTTGAAATATATGTATATCTATTCCGTAGAAAAATAGCTATGATAAACCGAATAGATGGACACACGACGTTCACAATTTAAGTTTTAGTCTTATTTTTAAATGCTTTTCATTTGGAATTATGACATTTGAATTTGGAGTCATAGAACATGATCCTTTGCAAGTAGATATCGTATTATATTTAGAAATACACTAGATAGTACCGTATCAATTTCAAACAGAACTCTAATAAAAAGGACATCATAAGTTCAATCGAGGCGTATCGTATGACGCGCTTATTACCGGGGCGAAGGAAGTGCGGACCGACCGTGCGAGTGAACACAGCTCAGCGACCGTCCAATTAGGTGACGCTACGAAGCTACGGCGTAGAGCGTCTACGAGAACTATCTGCGCTTGCCAAATAAACAACTAGTTTTCATTGATTATTTATCCATTCGAAACATTACGTATTATAATTAACAGATTTGATCATCGCTGTGACAAAATTATCGATTCAGTTAATGTAATTTAATAAGTCAATTCCAAATTCGGTCTTTGCAGAACAGCATAATAATGTGTTTTTCACATATCAAGTATAAATTTTGTACGCATCCATCTATATTAGATAAAATTCTTTATATAAATTTTTGTTCATATCTCACTTAAAAACTTTTTGACGGATGTGCCACAATGTCCTGGAACGTCTCTTGTCAGTAGTCCCGTGTAAATGCGTAGTCCTCATTAGCGAAGTCGCGGCCAGAAACTTGTATTATATATATATACATAACAGATAAATTTTTTTTCAATGTGGAACATTTGCCTTTAGACGGCTTTTAGAATTTTCGATAGTGATTTGTTCACATTGTGGTAAATCTGAATGATGCGGCCGCGAAAAGCAATAACAAAATTGATCACGTTTTTTTTTTCATGCCAGACAAGAAAATGATTTTTTTCTAATATGGGAAGTTTTTGTACGCTTACGTACTACCGTGTCAAAGTTGAAAGATGAATCCATATGAAAAGGCCAATAGAAAAGAATCCCCGCAAATGGGAGCTTTTTCGACGACTTTTAAATGCGTGGCGACTCGCGTCGAAGCTTTTGTGCCGCGTCGTGTCAATTTGCGATGTAAATTCTTTTATGGCATCATTTTAAGGACGTCGAGGGTAGTGGCTGCTCTCACGCGTCCTCTGGTTTTATCGTTTTTTTTTTACAAGCGAAAGCTTTTCATACGCTATAATATTTGAGAAAAATTATCTTTATTGTCGGTAAGTAGATTTTTTCTCCGCGCCATCACATATACTATATAAGTTTTGTACGGATAGTATTTAGAAGTTGGCCAACTAGAGACTAGTGCGATATTAGGATTTTATGCAAGCGCAACGACGACTCTACGGCCGTCGCCTCCATTAACCGTCCGTATACGCCGATTGTTACCGTTTAAAGGTTCGGATGTCGATCGCGATATCGGGATTATCGTTTAGTGTTATGTGCACTGACAAGGAAAAGCTCTCGGAAAACGGAACCCCCTGTTGCGGTGTCGTGGATCGTCTTGAGTGCCCACTTTTGTTGAGACTCACTGCCGAAGCTTCCAATGCAGTTTCATAACAAACTCAATACTACTTTCAACAAACGTAGCCGTATTGAGTTTGTTTGTAAAGAAAGTTTACTTGTCTAGAAATAACGGCTTATTTTCAACAATATAACTATAGATTAATGAAATGAAATTGACTTAGTGTAATAATAATAATCACAACAACGTCTAGGTCCCAAACTACGCATTAGCTTGTGTTTTGGGTGCCTAGCGAAGACACCACATACGTATAACAACCAAGACCCGGTACCAGTAACAATATTTATCACATAAATACTGACCCGACCTAGGATTCGAACCCGGGACCTCCAGCTTCGTAGGCACGGTCGCTACGTACTAGGCTAAGCGGTCGTCTAAGTGTAAGTTAGCTTTTGATTGCAACATAAATTTAGAAAATATTTAGGATCATGGCAAACTTTCATCGGATTCAATTCAGCATCAATCACGATGAGGTTGTTCGTGGATGAGTAATTTATTTGAAAATTATGTGTGATCAATTGAATGTAGTATTCGCATATTGATTTATCATTCACAATATAATTAATAGTTAATTTAAACAATATGGTCAGCATGGACAAAGGTACCACTATGCCAATCAAAGACAGCTCTTAACAAAATGATATTCACACATTGCCTACAATCGCCGACAGCGAAGTTCGTTTCGGATTTACCAAGGTAAGACTTGTTCTGCCATACTAGTTGACTGACGAAGACTGCGCCTTAAGATACACGCGCTATCTACTTTGGAATGTTGTTTTGACGACCGCTCACTGAGAGAAGATTACCTCGGAAATCTATTGAAACTTCTATTCGTTAGTCTTTGCACAAAATTACCAGTTATTATTTTGACCTTGTCTTTTAATGAGACGATAAGTATCAATTCATATTATACTGTATTACAGTCACTATTGAATCGTTTCAGCCGATAGATTGTCGCGTATTCGTTTTCCCGTATACAAATCAAGCATTCAGAAGGAGGATTATCTAATTTGAGAGCATATTGTGTAGTCGTGCGCCCCGGGGCGCGCCAGTACGGCGCCGCGCCCCCCGCCGGCGATCATCGCCCGCCATTATCCCCGCCTGTATTAAGCCACTTAGCTCAATCATGATTAATGTTTTACCGAACCCGATCCGACCCGACCCGGCGTAAATAGAAAAGTTATTTACTCGTCGCCTTAATTAGCCATTCACGAGTTCGTCTAGATGCCGATGCCGGATGCTGTCTCTGTGTTGGCTTGATATCTATGAGAACTGCGTATGCGAGCTGGCGGACATTATGTTTACGTATTTTCTTTCGATATCGTCATGTCCGTATGTCTGTTCGTGTGGCGCATTAAGAAACTTCGGTTTTTTTTTATAAACTGAAACGTCGTTCTATAATTTTGAATAAATGAAATCCATCCACACTTAGCATCGCCTGTGCCACCTCTGCAATACATGTCGGTCTGCAGCTAGTGGCTTCAGTCTCTCGGTGGTACTAATTATAGGTATTATACCCCGACCGGTCTCGGCGTAGATAACAACATCTCTTTATTCCAATAGTTACCGTACGAATGGCGCATCTCCCGGGGCGCCGGGCATCGTCTGTAATTGTGCACCTTCGTGCGCTGCTTGCTCGGTATTCAAGTGGAGGTGAAACTCAATACGAGTCGACTGTAGTATGTCCTTTTTTATCAGTCTTGTCCACTGCTGGAGTAAACCCTTCCTCAACTTCTTCGAGTTTATGAGTTAGGACCATAAGTCTACCACGCCGGTGCGGTACGGGTTGGTGGCTGTTAACCTTCACCGTCACAGAAGTAACGATGTTGACGGAGGTTGTGGTATTTATTTGACTTAAGTCGTTATAATTAAAAGTCTTTGGTCAATGAGCTTATGGCGGATTTCGAACATACACCCGTTGTGTCAAAGGCGGGGTGCTTAGCCACTCGCCCACCACTACTATGTAGTATCGAATCTTCGTGACATTTTTTTTACAAGTTTTTTTCCACGGCGGATATATGTGGGCTACATAACGGATCTACGTGGACTACATTAACTGTGCGAATGGCCGAGTGGTTAGAGACCCTAACTGTGGAGCCAAAGGTCGCGGGTTCGAACCCCACTCGGGAAAAATGTTTGTGTGCATATGTTTATTTTGTTTTGTATCTGAGTGTAAAATATTTATATATGCATATATTGTAAAGAATATTTAAGTATGTGTATCAGTTGTCTAGTAACCCATAACATAAACATAATACTTGTATACTTTTAGACTAGATGGCGGTGTATGGAATGTTCCATGTATTATTATTATTATAACGGGAACTTTATAATAATAATAGGATCATGTAGTTATAAGTACTAGGAAACAAGTTGTTAAACTACACTTGAAATGTAATTTCGGAATCTTTATTCTCTTTTTCCGTACAAATTTTACACGTGAGTCACACAAAATTTTACTTCACGGTGATAAATGATTTGTCAAAACATCAAATCGTTCGTATATTTTATGCTCACATTTTTGTGGTCACAATGATCTCTATGTATGCCCATGAACTAAGAACACTGGTCTTAAAAATTACAAAATAAATAATGTAGTTTGGCTTAATGGCCTTTTATCCAAGCCATAAATAATATTAAAAAAACAACATTTTGAAACTTTGTATTGTCGGACTAAACATTTTTTTTTTTCAATAGAAAATCTTCGATTTTCTTCACTTCCTCTAATAGGCTGCAAAATGGTACTTGTAAAACTAGAGTTCAAAAGGAACCGCTAAGGCAAGTTTCAAAAAAATTCTTTGGAAAATGACGACATTAGAGCGCGAACGGTCAGAGGGACAGGGCAGACGTACAACCACATCAATATTATGAAGTACCTAGCGGTACTTAAGTACTTTTACCCTTTTTTACCTCGGGTACTGTCGTCAATGTTTTCGATTTACCGTCTTTTTTATTTTGACTTGCATATATGACGAGGTTTTTGGTGGAGTGACTGTTTTAAAAATTTAGATTTTACTATTTTTTTCTAGAATGTTTCAAAATTTTCTAGAAAGTCCCTCAATGTCTTGCAATTTTCCTTTAGCGGCCCCGGTACAAATATGTGGTTCGCGCGGGTGAAGTCGCAGGCGTAAAGCTAATGTTATATAAACTTAAAATTTTGAGCTAGTTCAAAAATTATGAAGCAATGGCATTACACCAACAGAGTACCTAATAGACAAGTGGTTAATCCTGTGATGCTCACAGATTAGGACATTAAATTCCTTTGACATAATGATACCTTTCAAACTTGAATTAAATTGAGTTCTCAATTTTATTAAGTGCTTAATTTTTTTTTAAATTTATTATCAGAGAAATTGCTGATTCCAGGAGTTAATCTTTATCCCAGATGAAAATTAATACCGGCTCAAAGCGGTTCCCGGAGACTATTTTTCAGTCACTTGTATTGTAATACTTTCATTAAGGAAGTTAAAACCCTTTCGAGAGTGTATTAAAAAGGGTGTAATAAAGGAAAATTTTCTGTTTAATTTTCCATTTTCAAAAATAGAATATTAAGTCACTCTCATTTTACCAATTATTATCTTTATGACAAATGACAATGCGTAAAAAGTGGTGCAATTTTTTTTTTCGATGTTCACTTTTATAATTTTGTTTGGTGACAGGTAATGCCAAAAGGTGTAAAAAAAATGTGCTTAGCTATTTCTCTAACTAGGGCAGCTTTTCAGATATTTGACTTTAAACTATAAATATTCTTGAATTATTATTTTTATAATGATAATACTTTTCTTACATATTATATTGTATGACGACCCAAGTAGCGCTGGCAGTTGTGAGGGTGGTTCTGAGGTTGCTTTCTATTTATAGTTTCACGGGTTCGAATTTATATCTATAATAGACATCATCTCAGCTATAGGAAGCACTTCACTGCTCGATATAGGCCTCCTCTTTTGATTTCCAATAGGACCTATTGATAGCGGCCTACATCCAGCATCCTCCCGCCACCTTTACAAGGTCATCTTTCTATCTTGTGGCTAGACGTCCTACGCCGCGTTTGCCGTGGAGTGGTCTCCACCTCAGATCTTTTCGGTCCCATCGGCCATCAGTTCTGCGTGCTATGTGACCTGCCCACTGCCACTTCAACTTGCTAACCCGCTGGGCTATGTCGGTAAATTTCGTTCGTCTACGGATCTTTTCATTTTTGATTCAATCTCGCAGAGAGATTCCGAGCATAGCCCTCTCCGTAGCGCGTTGACCAACCTTGAACTTGTTTTATGGCCCACAAATGGCCTTGACTGTTATATTCGGAAATATAAAATTTTAAACCATCGAATGATCGAACTCTACTTGTTGCGACATTCACTTGATTATATAATTAATTAATGGTTACTACTTGGAATATTAAAATGGTATTTATGAAAATTAAAAAAAAAAGCTATTTCATTTCATTTTCCATATGACATTCCTTTGCACGACTTGATCTTTATTTGCAAAAATATCGATTGGTGCAATAATACAGGATGTCATATTCTTACAAAATCAAGTGCTTTGATTTCCGTTTAAAGTAACAGATATTTCAAAAATGTCAGTTTTTGTTTTTTTCAAAATTTGAGGTCATGACTCCTTTGAATACTTTTTGCTAATTCTCATAGTTTAGGATTTGGCCAAACAGTCTTATTTCAAAAACTCATCTATATAGATTTTATAGTATATAGATTTTCGCTTTCTGCTCTCCTGTTCCGCATGAACTTTGACTATGTCAACTGTCACACTCCTCCGTGCGCGTAGTATACTTAAAAAGGTCTAAAGTCTTTTATTCAAGTATTAATATATATAAACTTTGTAGATATAAGTGCCTAGCAACTAGGTGCGGCGTAGAAGTACTTTAAAAAACCTATGACTACAAAGACCGGTTTTGTGTCGCATCATGCATAATTTTAAGATTTCGTAGATTCGCCGTAAAAATTGTTTTTATGTTTTTGTGGTTTCTGAAAAAATAATTCCTATAAGATCACTTACACTTATGTTTGTTTTTCTGTTTCAAGCTTAATGTCTTGAGGTACTTACGCTATACAGTTAAGGTTTTAGATTGGTGCGGCCATAAACTAAAGTAAATGCGGGCTAAAATAGTGGGGGACGAAGTAAACTCGAACGCACACATTTGATGAGAACTCCTTGACTCAACAATAATAATCGACCAATCAGCTGCTACTTACTCCTAACACTTAGGCTCAATCACCAACTTGGATCATATTGTGGATCAATTTCTTGTTTCTGTCCCCCCTCCATGGCTTGTTGTTTGTGTCTTCCTCTTGTCTTGTTCATGAGGCAAATTATGTGCACCAAAAGCGCATGTCCTCTCTATAAACAGCCCTTGAGTAATCGGCACAAAACGCAAACAATATTTCGTGATAATTTAAATAAACGTGAATTGTAAGATGTTGTCACGTTGAAAATATTGGGTTGGGGAGAAAGTCTTTTTGTATTTTCTTTGTATGAAGTTGTAAGCCAATCTCTTTGGTTGTACTATTTTACTGTTTGTGACTGGTTGGTTATAATACCATTACAAAGGTGATATTTAAAATAAATAATAATTTTTTTAATAATCTCTTTCCGCTATTATTGAACTATTTTTTTCATAGAAACATTAGGATAGAATAGGCAAGCCAGTCCGAAATGCGGACCTCAACAGAAAGAGACAGAGAATAGGAACCGTTACATACAGGGCTTTATGGAAGCTTGCTTACTCTAGGTATATATTTCGAAGGATTTTTCTGTCTAAGGAAATGTGTGAATCTAACGAAAAATACGATATATTTTGCAATTATATTATAAAAAAGGAAAACAAATGCGACACAAGCTGCGATTTTTTTAAAATGTCAAAAATCAATAAGTCTGAAAACTGCCTGAAATAATTAGTTTCTTAGACTATTCAAAAACGTTTTCTAATGAACGAGGGATTTAGAATGGTTTCAATGAGGATTATCAACTAATATACAAAAGCCTAACATCCAACGCGCAAGAAATACGATTAATTTATGAAAGCAGACTTTTCATTTTATGTTTCGTACATATTAGAAAGGTCTATATTTGTTAAAAGTTTACCCAGGTAAGCAGTATTCTGTATCCGGATACTCAATTATTGTCACGTGCCTATGGGCTATGGGGCTCGAGAGGCCACGAATCTGTTCAGTTAATTCAGTCTTCGTGCACGGGTAATTAAATTGTGTACACCTCTTTCAGTACAGTCATGCTGACGAGCGAAGCGTTTAGCGTTTCACTGAAAAAACCATAGAAAAAAAACATGTTTTCGCTTATCTTTTTCATTGTATCATACAAGTTAAACAGTATACCAATTTGGTTCCTTAATCTTACATTGTTCCAGAACGTCGAATAATGTAACAAAATTAAAAAAAAAAATGAAATATTAATATTGTAAACAGTGATGCCCCGAATTAAACTTGTTTAATAAAAAAATGTAAAATTAAGTCTTATTATTGATGGAAATAACTTCATTGAATTATCACTATTTGGAATAGAAGCCAGGGAAAAAAGTTTTTAGTTTTTGCGTGTTGTATAAAATACCTATAATGGATTAATGATATCATCTAGATTCTGGACGCATTTCATAATCTATGACGTTTCATTTCATATTCGATTGGAAACAAAATGTATATTGTAACCGAATTTATAGCGTTATATCGTCATATTGATTAAAATAGAACTAGTCCAGTCATTTCGTCCGAAAAAAAGGCAAATAAAAGAAAATGAATTTGCGCTTCTAATTTTTTAATATGTTGTAGGGGATACCTAGAAAAGCTTAACTTGAGATTGTCGACCAAGCTTTCCTAGGAGCTTTCGCCGCCATCTTGGAAAACGCTTAAAATTTGTCTCTCGGCAATAACTCGGCTATCCGATGAGATTTCGAAAATTTTTGTAGGACACTTTTTGTAGCTTTCTTTGTGCTCTACAATAACGCCCGAACCATTTTTAGCGTATCATGCATCGTTATCGAGATATCGAATAAAGTCAAAAATTTAGGACACAATTTTTGTTTTTTGCTTTTTTTTTCTTTGGGTCTTAATAAATATGAAAAATTGTGGAATTCAAACTTGTAGAGCATATTCAGACCTACAATTTCCTTCTTGGATTTTTTTATGTTGGACAAAAATTACGATCTCCAGCGCGCCGCAAAGTCGGTGAATCCACGCTCAGCGTCGAGCGCGCTCAAGTTAGTATATCGTATCATGTTGAGTTTTTGCTGTGCGTAGTGTAAATCGAGGGTTCCGATATTCTGGGCAAAAATTTCGATATCTAGTTGGCTGTAAACTCGTTATAACGGAGTGCCGGCATAGAGCGTCCGTTGGAGTTGTAGGGGTCAGGTATAAAGGGACCCTTTTGTTAGGGTCTACGTGTTGAGACGTGTTCTTCTTTTCGTAGCATCTCGGTTAGTTGCCTAACTATTTCCACGGTCACTGGGCTTTGCCTAAACTGTGTAAAACATCACGAAAAAATTTCAAAAATACAAGACAAAGAAAAAGACCTTATCTGACAGCGGAAATAAACCTGGCTAGAAGAAAAAAGAAAGAAAGAAAGAAATTATTCCGAAACCTTATGAGAAAAAGAAATAGGTACCTATGTAATATTATTTTTGCTTGACGACGACGACGATGTCTGTAACGATGATGATGACGATGCTCTCATCGAATCAGCATCATTTCCAACGTTTCAACAGACACAACAACTCGAAGAGTTTACGGAGGACGAAGATCTTCAGCCTGGACCATCCAAGCGAAAAAAGGCATGAAAAAAGTCCATCGTTCGTGTCTCGAGTGCAGAAAAAAATATTTTTCTTTCCGTTTATTTTGTTTTGTTTATTTTGTATTGTAAAAAAATAATTTTTTTTACTGCACAAACAAATTATTTGTTTAATAAATTACTATTGTGTGATCCTTAATTTGTTGCTCTATGTACTTATTTTTTATCCCATCAATTTCCTGAACAATTTCCCATTCGATTCGACATCCAGACACAACCGAGCGAGCAGCTCGCTCGACGCTGAGTGTGGATTCACCGACTTTGCGGCGCGCTGGAGATCGTAATTTTTGTCCAACATAAAAAAATCCAAGAAGGAAATTGTAGGTCTTAATATGCTCTGCAAGTTTGAATTCCACAATTTTTCGTATTTATTAAGACCCAAAGAAAAAAAAGGCAAAAAACAAAAATTGTGTCCTAAATTTTTGACTTTATTCGATATCTCGATAACGATGCATGATACGCTAAAAATTATTCGGGCGTTATTGTAGAGCACAAAAAAAGCTACAAAAAGTGTCCTACAAAAATTTTCGAAATCTCATCGGATAGCCGAGTTATTGCCGAGAAACAAATTTTACCCCTTTTTTCAAGATGGCGGCGAAAGCTCCTAAAAAAGCTTGGTCGACAATCTCAAGTTAAGCTTTTCTAGGTATCCCCTACAACATATTAAAAAATTAGAAGCGCAAATTCATTTTCTTTTTTGAATGTACGTAATGACTGGACTAAACTTGAAATACCTTCGGAAAGATCTCACTGAGAAGATCCTGATGAGCCCAAGGACGGTATACAAAAAAGATCAGTAATTTTCCAGGTACAGTTAAATTATAATTTACTAGCGACCCGTCCCGGCTTCGCACGGGTAGTATTCGTTTCTCATGAGAATCACTTTTTTTATGTCACTCTTATCTTATTCCCGTTCTTCCTTTCCCGTTTTCGTTTCCATCGCAAGAATACTTTCTTGTTTCCGTTCTTAGCCCTGGTGTCGTTTCGTTTTCGTTTCCATTCTTATCAAAAATAACTTTTTTATCTCAGTCTTAGCTCATTTCCGTTCTTCCCTTTCCCGTTTTCGTTCCCGCGACACAAATGCTTTATCGTCTCAATTTCTGTCAGTCATAACTCATTCCCGTTCTTCCTCTTCCCGTTCATTAAAATTAATTAAATAAATTACACTTTCGTGACGTACATATTTATATAATAATCGGCGAACTTCGTACCGCCTCAGAACACAGAACAGCTTAAGACGTATATGTATTGTATATTTAAGAACCTGTTTTGGAATGTTGTTTATCTAAATACAAAAGTCCATATAATTCATTAGAGCCGTCTCTCGAGCCGAAAATTGATTTTTGAACGCACCCTGTTTGACAGGTACGAACAGTTTGTATGGGAAAATGAAGTTGTTGTTTTTACTATATTGTTGTCTTTCTTGCAATTTCTTCACATTTTCTCACCTTTCAAAACTTCCTTGGACTTCCAGAAATATTTCAAAAGCAAAATTAGCCAAACTGGTTCAGCCGTTTTTGAGTTTTAGCGAGACATGTAAAAAGCTTCATTTCATTTTATATATAAGATATAATTTTTATCAAAAATTCTTTTCCGCTTTGCGGCCTTAAGCGCACGTAAGAATTCAAAATAAATAACTACAAGTGAGCAAGCCCCTTCCTATCCTAAAAACCTCTAACAGCTCGAAAACTCTCAAAGTTCCGGTGGATGAAAATGAATTTAAAAAACTTTTAGTTCCGAAACGGTATTACTAAGTGCTAATGCGGGACCCAGATATCAAAAAAAGAGTTTATTGGGGTAATTTGGACTCCCATCTCTCGATTGGCACCAGAAAATCCCTAAAATATGATGAAAATGGTGGATTTTAAATCCTAGACCGCACCATCAAAATCCTATATCCAAGCCTCCGAAATGTATGTGTAACGTCAGATCCGTAACTAGATTGACGTTAGATTCGTAGCTCAAATTTTCCATGCGTATAAAAAAGTATCTTGTTAAAATGTTTTTTTTTTTGAAATTTTTATGAAACAAGTTTTGCTAAAAACCCAATAACGTTAAAAGACGTAAAAAGGGGGTGATAGCTTAAATACAAAATTCTTCTTGTGTTTTTAGGCGGAGCGGGTTTAGTAAGTAGCGTCACAAGTAAGTTAAGTTGTCGATTATAGAAAACGAACTACTGAAAAGTCTTACAAAACTAACGGATCGTACTATATTCTAAATTGTTTCAAACATATTTTATTAGATACTTTTTCAATAATTTGCTATAAGTACGGGCTCTATGACATCGAAACTTGTACAGTAATTTTGTATTTTACAGTACTAAGTCTTTTTACTCTCTACCAATCACAAACGAACATTCTGTTTGTGACGCATGCGTAAACCGCGAAAAGTAACCCGCTTGCGCCCTTAGCTCCCGCCATTATTACATTTGAAGTATCTACCTAATTTTAATCGAAAATGTATTGAAAAACGTCGTATGAAGCTCGTACTCAGTAAGCTGTATATTATAGTCATCAGTTTATTATAAGCACTCGGTTTCGCCTCGTGCCTATAAACACGACGACCATACTATGCAGCTTACCGTACTTGCTTCATAATGTACTATTATTTAACATGTTACATGATAATACGGACAATAATAGAATGAGTATTAGTTTATATGAAGGAATGACTCTTCAAGTGGATCCAAGTTGGATTTTTAGTGAAAGACGCTCCGCTAGCCGTGGCGCTTATACAAAACACTGCAAGCGGCTGCGCGAAGCGTGGACCGATTCACGTCACGAGCACGGGCGTTTTGTTTGTGCTCCCGCCCGTTTTAATGTGCAATTTGTCGTGAATACCATGAAATTGGCATACTGACAACCCTTCCTGCTATTGAATACGAGTGCAAATTTAAGGTAAGCCCATTTAGAATTTTAAAGACATTAAATAATATGTCGGTTTTGTGAAAGATTCACTAAATATTTAATACAAAATGTATCTTAAACAAGAAATGTATTTTGCATAGATTGATGTCAATTTTTGTACCCCGTGTATAAAATGTATTCGTTTTATGAAAAATTAGACTTTCGATTTACAAACTTAGAATGAAAAAAGAAACAGGATTCCAAAAAACATAGAGTTAGTTAATAACAAAATAACGTCCAGTACTAGTGTACGTTAATGAGTCAAGTTCTCTCTTACATATTTTACATGTGTGTATGCGTTATAACCGTGTGCAGACTACTGCTTCAGCTGATGCCAGAGCTGTCTCTTTCTTGTCTACTCTTTGATAGAATATAAGCGTAAACAAGATAGCAGTTTGAACATAATTATGACATTCATCACACCCTTTTATTAAATAATCGAATCGTTTATATAGCGGCACTCGACAACGATAGCAATAAGCAGCTCTCAGTACCGTAACCGTGGGGCGCGGTCATCTCACATGATAATAATATCAGATGGGCCCATTGTGCGCCCGCCTCGGAAGTAGCAATTTTTCCGTGACATCCGGCGCCCCGCCGCGCTGTCCGCGCCACGGCCCTGGCCCGGTCCCTCCCTCTGCGTGGAAATATTAACTGTTTCGTCCCGTCAGACACTGTTCTGACACTGCCGACTAACAGCTAGTTGCACTCATTTCAAGTGGTGAAATATTAAGATTAGGTAGTAGAGGTAGTAAATAAAATATTATTAACCTATCTATAAAAAATATACAAAATATCATTTTTATAAAAGTATCCCAAGTTCTGGATAAATGACAAAGACAACTTAGAGTGCAAAAAATATTCAACAAACTAAAAAACTGGCCAAGTACGTGTCGAACCACACACAATGCAAGGTTCCGTACTTTAGTATGGCTATGTGCATTGAGCAAATCCTTATATATTTAGCGTGTTTTTTCGGTTTTTCCTCTATTATTACGAAATTAATGCATTAAGTCGCTAGAATCAATTTTGATTGAACGTAAACGTGTTAATCTATTGAATAGTATGTTCGTTTAGAAGTGCCAGAGGCGAACAAAGGGAAAGTTACTTTGGAGCTGAGTATTTTAGAACCGCGGGGACTAAAAAAGTGGTTTATAGAAACCATATCAACAGAACTTTGATTTGCTACATGATCCTTTCCAAAATCAATGGTAAAAGATTTAATGGAATTGTTACTTTGTATTTATATTATTTCTTTATAAACGTTACTAATTTAAAATCGGATTTTTTTTATCCACTAATTTATAAAAAAAGTTTAGTTTTTTGCTTTTAGCTCTGGAACCCAAGAAAACTACGTATTGCATTGACATTAATTCGTTTAGTTAATTGTGAATTTTATTATATTTCACTTCGTCAAATCTTTAACGTTAACTGACCGGTTGCCCGAGTGGTTAGAGACTCTAACTACGGAACCAAAGGTTGCGGGTTCGCTTCCCGCCCGGGACAAATATTTGTGTGCATAAACATATCTATTTATACCGTGGCTGGGTGTGTAATATATTTATATATGTATGTATTGTAAAGAATATTTATGTATGTATATCAGTTATCTAGTAACCCACTTGCTTGTTTTGGGACTAGATGGCGCTGTGTGGGATGTCTGAGATGAGATGTGATGGGATATATTATTATTATTATTAACGAAACTAAGTTCTCAAAAACAGAGTCTTCAACCCGTAACTTGCATACACTTTATTGTCTATTAACATGGCTCACAGACAAAGAAGATTAATTAAAAAATTTGATCCAGAACAATTTGAATGCAAAGGTATTAATATAATACACGTATCATAAAATATCGAAAATTAATTAATAGATCATATACTGTATTGTGCAAGATTACCTCTCGAACTGAATTTCGTGCATGGGAATCGAGGGGTAAAAAAACATTAAATTAATGAGCTCGGATTCCGCCAAGTACCGATCGCAATGGGTGGTGATCATCTTATATTGTAAATATTACTCCTCCAAAACGCTAATTCATTAAGTAAAATGGAATTCTCAATTTAATCGAACGGAGCCGAGACGCGGCCCGGCCCACTAACCAACAAACTACGAGTACCACTCGAGCATCCGTTTGAAATTCAAAGAGAATACTTTCGATTAATTTCGCCTGGCCGACAGCTCGTTTTAATAATTTACCTAAATTCTACGTGATCGTGTTGTGGTATACGCACGATTGTGGAAAGTGCATTATGCACTCTAGAGCCCCGGTGATAAGGTCTGTTGCGGCTCGACAGTGTGCTGCCTTACCGGCGTTTAACTCTGGAACGGTGTTGGCGAGGAGGGGCGTTAGAACGGTGTAAATAAACAAACATATTGACTGTTAAATAACTCTCAATGGACAAATTATTTCCAACCTTCTACGGCATCTGTAACATTTGCCGACACGGTATTCATTGGATCAGTTTAAGTGTTACGGAAACGCTATAATGTATATTTAGATTAAACATTCAATTAAAACTGCTAAAGTTAATACACAGAAAGACAATACACTGAAAAACTGTTTAAGCAGGTACGCTAAGTACTGTTTTATGGTTCTGTTGATACTGGAAATTTTACTGTTTCGATTTTTAATCAAGTTTGTCTAACTTTTGATGTGCTAATCTTTATTTTATCAGTTTTAATCATGAAATTCCAGAAAAGTACATTTTTTGATATTAAAAAAGCGCAAGTACAGATTACATGTTACGATCACGGATAGTATAAGCTAAATATTTTTTTCATGTGTCCCATCGTGTGGGCTCTGGGTATGAGAATGGATTTATCAAAATAAAATTTTATTTTATATTTTTGTGTTAGTAAGCTCAATAAAATAAATTAATACATTCCAGTATGCTTTATACTCTTAATATTAAAAAAAAATAATAATTAAAATGTCTACATTATATCGTATATTTTTGTAAAAATTAAATTTGTTATTCTTTAACGTTTCATCGTAAAAATGGAATAGAAACGACGCGTGTGAGGATCGCATAACCATCATATGAATAGAAGCGGAACGTGACGGAACGCTTCCTATGTTCCCCTTTAGTCCCTCTACACACTCTTAGGTCCATGGCCACACTTGAAATACATAATAAATGATAATAATAACAATAATAACGTATACATCACAACAACGTCTAGGCCCCAAACTAAGCATTAAGCTTGTGTTTTGGGTACCAAGCGAAGATACCACATACATTTAACAACCAAGATCCGGTAGCAGTATCAATATTCATCATATAAATACTAACTCGATCTGGGATTAGAACCCGGGACCTTCATCTTCGTAGGCAGGGTCGCTACCCACTAGGCTAAGCGCTCGACGCTCGTCTTACATGTTATTGAGATATACACTTGTTGAAGTATATTTTTAAAGATTTTTCCTTGAAAAATATTATTCTAAAAAGATTGGCATCTCTTCTGAAGAAACGGATTCGACAAAGACGAAGATTCGGAAGATCCGAATAAACTCCTTTTCGTCTATCAAAATGCCATCAGTAGTTTGTTATAACGTTATAAGTAAACGAAATATGATATTGTATGACGTTGTAAGGCGTGTGACTGCCGCCGTGAGTCGCTCGGTTGGCGGCCGGAGTTATAGAGGATCAAGGGTAACCATGACGATGTCCCGCGACCTCTCGCCTGTTATTAAGCTCCTCTCAAACAATATGCTACAAATTGAGTTAACTCTCTAATAATGGTATCGCGGGCGTGGGGCGTCTCTCTTTGCCTATTGAGCTCGTCAACGACCTCCCTTCCGTTGCTCGAAACTTTCTATTGCTATTTATTCGATTCCCTCCGCAAAGATTAATAGTCTCGACGTGTGTCGACCACTGTACGCCATCCTAGTAATCGCTGATTGCTTGCTAGTGTACAACTAAGCCCTTTGATTAGTGGTTTATCCTTACAGTTTTTTACGCCCTTCTATCTACATAAAGAATTTCGAGTGATTCTGGATCACGTATAGGTCTGACCTTTAATTCTGACCTTTAGGTCTGACATTCATGTACACGTAATATCGTACGTAGTCAGATTTATTTCTAGAACATGTTGAAATTGTACTAACTAATAATATGAATTATTATTTAGCTACAACTAAGTGCTTCTGGTATCATTATTAATAATTAACTTCATACTTGCTTCTACTCTGAACTTCTATACAGCATCTCCGACACGATCACAGCTAAGACTTCTGACTTCTTGAAACTCCAATATTGTTTTGTCAATCACTTTCCACTTGTGCAAACTCTAGCATTTGATGTTGACGAGGATAATATCCCTGGATCTCAGACGCTTTCACAGCTAAGATCATCTCGTTTGACCTGAAATGTTGGTCAATTTCCACATGTGCAAACCCGAAGATCTGATAATGACCAGGATCATTACCCTTGAATCTCAGACGCTGTTACAGCTAAGACCAACTTAATTACTCAGTTCATTTAATGCATTGACTACAATGATTTTATCATTCACTAACTGCATTTGTACCTTCAACATAAAATCTTCATTAGCAATTTTTTTTATTTTTACAGATGCAATTTTAAAGGATTCATGTTCTGTAAAAAGTTAAGTGAATGCATTATTATATTATTGTCTTGGTCTATTCGTTTGTTCAATTTAAAATGACAACTTTCTAAACTTTTGCCGTCCGATAATGTTCACCGAAGACGCCAAATAAGCGTCTAGAGAGGCTGTAAGGAGAACGCACTGTAAACCCACAGCCACAGACCAGTCAACCTATAGACCACGCTTTAATAAACGTTAATACGAAAACGAAATCGCCAAAAAGTGGCGGGGTGCGGGGAGGGGTCGGCTAGTTTTCATTGGCTCGTTCAAAATTGACAATATCGCTGACAAATTGGCTTCCGACGTGCTTCCAACTGACCGCTCACAAGAGACGTAGTTATGTAGTGTCATTACATAGCCTTGGCGAATGCTACTCCCTGTCAAAGCGTGGTCTATAAGGTTGACTGGTCTGTGCCCACAGCTTACCATATAGTATTTATTAACTGTATTATTATACGATTGCCGTCTGATTCTGATTTTTGACTTCACCTTGTAAAGAGTTTCTGCTAGAATAAATGGTAGGCTCGCTGTCATGCTACAAGTTTTTGAACATCCCAAGATTTTTTTTTTTTTTTTTCATATTACGGATCCAGCTGTAGCAGCATCCTCGCTGTTCCAAGTCTGGAAATAATTTCAAAATGTTCATCGCCCTTATTTCATAATCATAATAAACTTTATCAAAATAAGTTACTATTTTTTTGGTTCGATATGAAAGCAAAAAATAATTGTATTACTTTGGAACGTACTTTTCCTGTCATCGTGCAGAGTAATTGATTAAAAGGGTTTGGACAGCTAAAAAATCTAGCCTCCCCAAAATATTTATTTATTGTTGTATTTAAGAACCGCGATTTTTCAGCCTAAGACAGTTATAGGCCACAACGGGGCCCGGGTTCTTAGATAAATTAAACTGTTTGAAAAATAAGGTTTATTAACATTATTCAATGTCGCAATTTTTTTTATATTCGTCACTATTAGTTTAGTTTACTTAATTAAAGTAAAATGTGTTTATTTACCTCGTAACGTGAAAAGCAAAGAGTTTACTTCTAGTGCAAAATTATTTCCCTCCCAAGCGCCATTAAATCTCATGGTAGGTACGCTCTGGTTTCAATATATCACCCTCGCCGGAAATAAACTATTCGGCCTCCTTGGTTAATAATACTATATTTCAAACAGTGCTTTCTATCGATACAATTTTAACTTCAAGGTGTTTATAGATGTAAGCTCTAGTTAAATTTAATATTGTAGATAGAATTAGCCATGATTGCGTCGACGATGAAATTGTAATTCTAAGATATCGACAGTGGTAAAACGTAAATAATAGTACATTATGATGCAAGTACGGTAAGCTGCAGTCGAGAAACATCTCGACACATCGGTAACAACCGATGATTAAAATGGGTAGCTTACTGAGTACGAGCATCGTACGTCGTTTTTCAATACATTTGCGATTAAAATTAGGTAGATACTTCAAATGTAATAATGGGGGGAGCTAAGGGCGCGAGCGGGTTGCTTTTCGCGGTTTACGAACGCATATGTTCGTTTGTGATTGGTGTAAAGTAAAAAGACCTAGTACTAGTACAACATTACGGTACAAGTTCCGAAATCATACAGACCATAGTAATAGCAAATGTATTGAAAAATGTATTGAGGTATTGTCAATAGTAATTAACTAATCTCTAATAGAGATAATGGAATCAGCAATATTAATATCAATCACTCGTTGTTTTTATAGAGAGTTCTGAGCACTCCGCGTCTTGTATCGCGTTACTGGGTGGCGCGACAGTGGCGAGACATTGACGTGCTTCATACCTGCGACTTGTATTGTGTAGTGCCATTGTGATAGTGAGAACTTAATGGAGTGTCGACCGCGACGCCCTTCGATGATCGGCGACGCGAAGACTACGTCAATATCCGATGCCACGCTCTTTTATTATTTGCCTCTAATTCCCCTATTCGATGAAGAGATATTTACTGTACTGAATATCGAGTGAACGAACAAAATTCGTAGAAAATCACTAATCCAGAGCTCCATCCCCTTTGGATTTAGATATTTTTTTATTAAATTTTTACACGTACCTGTTTTGCTTTCTTATGTCTTTTAAACTATTTCATATAAATTTTTGGGATTCCGTAGTCAAATGGCAAAAAAAAACCGTCCGTTTGTCTGTCTGTGCTTCTGTCACAGCTATTTTGTGACACAAAGTGTTGGCGCTAAGGTATAGGTGAAATTTGGAAGGTAGGTGTTATCTATAAATTGCAATACGTTACAATGGTGTCGCATAATTACGATTTTTTTTTGGTGTAGGTTCCGATACCTGTAACCGAGAGACAAAAAAAAATGTGCGTATATTAACGTGTCGACTACTTAAAAATAGGTACCTATATGATATTATAGAGGTTGAAATACATGACTTTTTTTTATTTAAATTAATAGTTTTTGGGATATGGGCTCCTAAAGTCCTAAAAAGGGTCCCATTTTATTTATTTCAATTTTTGTTGTAAAAGTTAAAATTCTTTTCAACGAAAATTGTTTCCGTTAGCAGTTTTTGAGATATTTGTTTTTAAACTTATTTGAATTTAAACTATAACGTTCATCTCAACCGCGAAACCCTTCACTCTGCCTTATCCGACATGCATTTGAACGGTTTTTTTAATATGTGTTTATTGACTTTGTGATTTATTCCAATTATAAACAAAACTATACTACAACAATCATTCGGACATAGGAAATATACTAAAATATTGTTTCTAACACAATCGTAATATTTGTACGATACATTAAAAGCATTGTGTACTTTTAAGAATGCTAAACGTGAATAATTTAAGGTTGGCCTTTCCAGCGATAGTCTAATGTTCCATACGAAAGGCCAACGTTAGACGGTTTATCTTTAGTAGCTGTTTTATAAGTGATTCGAAACCTACGACGAACAATCGCCACCTGTGACAACGATGCGCGCACACGAACGTAAATTCTCTACCGTGCGCCTTAAGACCAATTTCGCGAAAACAACCGCATGCACAAAATAGTAAATGATGAGTTATATGGTTTTAGTTGCACTCCTTTAAAGTGCACACCATAAAGATCTGTTTCATACGATCTAGTTTCGCATCCAAAACACGACTCTCGCCATATTTTAATACTTTCACGGAAAATAACACTGCGTCGCCGCCGTGCGTTTGAAGAAATTACCGCTGAACAGTTAACTATAGAACAAATTTGTATACTTGGAAACATTTTTATACTTGACTGTGGTTAATATATTGTAGAAAATCTAAAGAATGAAATACTCAAAGAGTCGACGAAATCTTTATCATTGACAGTTTTCATTAAGTACTATAAAATTGTAATTTCTTCTTGAATAAATAGGTACAAAACTTTCTATTTATTATTTTTGATATGATTAATTTTTCAATGAAACCTATCACAATTGAGTTCATCAATAGGCGATGCTAATTGAGTGAGAAGGGTGCTCAGGAAATGTTAAATATGCAATCAAAAATCGTTCTATATTCTATGTATTGACTCCAGGACAAGTTTCCAAATTGAAAGCATAAAAACTTGTTCTGCGCCTAAAGACTAGTTGACTATCTTTTTAAATTTTTTTTTATATGAAAGAGTTTCTAAATATATCATAACAGTGAAATTATTTAAAAAAATAAAACATTATTAACGAAGTTATGAATGTTTAAGATACCCTGTAAGACAGAAGAGAGGGCAACACCGCACGGTGTACTTAGCCTGTGACGTCAGGCCATTTAAAATAATGTTAAATTTCGTTTTGCAAGGAAGAGACAGAGGTAAAATTTTAATAGCTTATAATTTCCATATTTTCAACCGAAAATAATTTTGTTTACAAATTGTGGTATCGTGTAAACTCTATTTTTATTTTTTCTTGATAAATATAACATATTTAATATTTGTCAAATACCCTATGACTTTTGACAGTTGATTGACGTTTTGAGGTTCACTAGAAGCTGTTGGTGCCTTCTAGTGAACCTCAAAATGGTAGCCCCCATAGCGATTTAAAAAAAAATACTCTGCAACATAAGTATTTTTATTCTGAAGTAGACGATCGTGGGAACTCTAATGCTCTCCACAGTTTTAAAAACGGAACATAAGTTCGAACGAAAAGTCGAGGCAAAAGTTGGAGAATAGAAGTTGTGCCACAATAAGTGTGTAGCGAGGACGGCCGAGCCGTATAAGCTCTCGCAGGCGGTGAGCTTCAGGACTTTGTGTATTTTCCCACGAGAAATATAAACAATTTATTCAGATCGGTCATGAAATAGATTTTACATCTGATTATGAATTAATAATTAAATTGTATATTTAGCGCTAAAAAGCGCTAGAGTGTAGTAAGCTCATCTGCTATGGCGCACATGTTGCAAACAAAACTTCTAATCGTTTAACTAAATCGTTTAACCTCTACAGAAAGATCTTGGACAAATTCGGCGAAATATCAAATGTACTTCACTCAATGATTGTAATGTTATTCTTACGTATCGATTATGATCGGCTATATTATTTTTTTCTTAAATAGGAAGATCTACTTCAAAAACAGGTATCTTGGTGAAAACAACGTTAGCGAGTTTGCCACGCTGCCGGCCGTTTCTGCCGTATTTCGTTAGTCAATTTCTCAATTTGTCCTACATATAAAGTCGCCGTAATAATGGCTTCATGATTAAGGTATTCGAGCATTACCATCCCTTGGCTGTCTCAGAAAAGAGAGCCCATGATCTTACCAGCGGATGGAATTGCGTGAAATTACTTAGGGCAACTCCTAAGCAATTTAAGGCAATTCCAACGGTTTCTTGCAAGTTATATATGTTTGATTTTAAGGTAGTAGTAGTGAAACTATGTTTCATCCATAGTTTTTTATGAATCGAACCAAAAATCGGACAGTGTCTTGCTGTAACAAATCCAAACAGCTTTGTGGAATTCTCAGTCAGTCAGTTGGGCATAATATCATAGACAGTATTTGCCAAAATCTCCAGTTTTCAGCTGTCAAACGAACAGTAACACGACAATCCGCCAAAAAAAAATTGAAATTTTTTTTAAAATTTTTACTACCGTGCGTCGTAGGACGCCCTGAGCGTAGGTCCGTCGTTGGTAAAAGTCTTTCCTCGCTTAAACTCAGCACACCAACTAGCAACTGTTGAATATGGAGGAGCCTTAACCTCTAATGTTCCTCGCAAGTTATGATTTACCTGTTCCGTTGTGACATTTGTTAAACAGAGATATTTAATTGCCGCGCGAATTTCAATTTACTCCATTTTCGATAACACACTGCGATACGTAGGAATCAAATGATTATGATCATTTTGTTTTGTTAGAAAATGAAGGAAGATTAAATTTATCTATCTATACTAATATTAAAAAGCTGAAGAGTTTGTTTGTTTGTTTGTTTGTTTGTTTGTTTGTTTGTTTGTTTGTTTGTTTGTTTGTTTGTTTGTTTGTTTGTTTGTTTGTTTGTTTGGAAGGCTATAGGCTATTACTACATCACGCTACGACTAATAGGAACGGAGCATCAATGAAAAATGTTGCAAAAACGGGAAAAATTATTCCTTTTGAAAGCTTCCGTTACGCGCGCTGCGTAAACGGTTGATGTTAAGCAAAAATCATGTATTACGGAATTGTTCCCATTTAAAAGTTCTAATCTAAAGTCCGCGACAGCATATGTGTATCTTTTGTGGTAGACTTATTATAACCTTTTTTATGGCAATCAAATTTGTGGCTAGACGCGCCAGACAATTTCTTTGTTTGGATGATGACGATGATACCATAGTGTAATGATATTATATGGTTTGACTAGCTACCCACCCCGACTTCGTACGGGTGCAATGTACTAATGCGTGGAACGAGAAGAGGAACGTTTCCGTAGTCCACACGGGCGAAGCAGGGTACGATCGCTAGTATTACTATAAAACGGTAAAAGAGTAGTAATGTTTGCATATGGAAGATAATTATATTTATATTAAATGTATAATAATTGAATAATTAGGTATCCCTGAAGCAAAAACTAAAACAAAGAACCACTGAACTGATTTTTACTAAACTGATTCGAAACCATTACTTTCACATTTAATTAGCTAGGTACTATATCATATGCTGCTATTTTTAGTAGAAAAGTAATAAAGGTTTTTAAAAATTGTCAAATGTCAAAAAATCATCTATCGTAAGATGTAAGAATGCCAATCATGCGTGCAAAGTTCAATTTTATAAATATAATATTGTATAAATACCATTCTAGCAAAAGCTAGTATGGTATACGTACGTATGTACTCCAATAATATGTTAGATAATAATAATAATAACAATACATGGGACTTCCCACACAGCGTCATCTAGTCCCAAAGTAAGCAAGTATTATGCTTGTGTTATGGGTTACTAGACAACTGATATACATACTTAAATATTCTTTATAATATATATACATATATAAATATTTTTGCAAAGACGCCACACACATATAACAACCAAGACCCGGTACCAGTATCAATATTCATCATATTAATACTGACTCGGCCTGGGATTCGAACCCGGGACCTCCAGCTTTGTAGGCAGGGTCGCTACCCACTAGGCTAAGCGGTCGTCGAAGATAAAACAAATAATAAGTTACAGTTACTTTAATTTCACGTTACCACGATTTATTTCCACTCGATACGGTCAAGGTAAACAAAGGTCATATTACCTTGTACACTGTTTGATCATTGATTTCAGATTTGTTTTTATTTCGCGGGATAATATCAAATATTCGTGATATCAAATGTTCCCGATGCCTGACGTACCGTCGGCAAAACAAAATATTATGATAACCTGTAGGCAATGTAAACCATCTGACAAATATAATACCTGATTCAAAGAAAAATATAAAGATAATATTTCATTAGCGATGTGTTCAATCGAGTTTGTATATGTAACGCTTTATAATTAGGTAGCGTTTATAAAGTTGAAATTTTTTTAGGTATAGTAATTGTGCTTAATTCGCTGGACTTCTAAAATTCTACGAATACAAAGGCGTCCAGTATTCGATATAATTAAGGCCGGATAGCATTTCTGTAAATTTTATTCGAAAGGTACATAAGTTTAAGTTTAAATTGTTAAACCATAATGGTGTCATAGGTTATATATATATATATATATATAACACTTTTTAATATATTAACAATAAAAGATGATTCGAAAAAAGTTCGTACTTATACAGCAGGAGAATGTTAGAACATGATTTTTCGGGGATAAATAGCTATTTATTTGCCCACCGCGTATTTTCTTGTGAATTTCCAATTCAAAATTTGAATTTTAATAAAGTCACGTAATTAGAGCTAAATCTGTATGATTATTTAATTTTTTATTCGCAATAGAAACAGTGACATCCCATTTGTTCGGTTGTCAATAACCCTCTTGTGGATACTTTACTACTTACCGTACTTGTTGCACTACATTGCATTAAATACTATTTGAATCTCCATTGTAGCTTTCAACTTTTGGAGCGATGTTAGGCATTGAATATAAAAAAAAAACTTTTTATCAGAAATGCGTAAGTTGAAAAAGTGTAATCAAATATATTTAAAAGTTTTCACACAAAATGTTTCAAATTTTATTGGAACGAATCTAAAATGCGTACGACGGACATAATGGAGATGAAAAGTTTTCAAACAAGAGCAGGGGCGCGAGTGTGCGAGACGGATTCGCAGCGGCGAGTATCCGGTGTCCGCTCCGGGCCGCTCTGACACTGAAATAATGCTATTTCCGATGAAGGCCCGCGGGGCGCCTCCACAATAAGATTATGGAAAAACGTCGAGAATTTAATAACGCCGGCGACACATGTCGACGGCCGAACAAAACGGCACCGCCTCCTCGTACCGGTCAGTTGCCGAATGATCGAACTTAGTTGTCGTACATTGTTTTTAATCTCGACGTCACCGTTTCTCAACTTAAAAATATATTCCTAAAAATGAAATGCATGAAATACTCAAAGCTTATTAAATATTCAGTGTAGTGACCCGCGGCGCACGAATGCAGATCGGCGGCGAATGGAAGTGGAAATTTAAGCTGAAATAAATCCATTTAAAAAGCGCGATCGCCGTAGCGGGCCAAGTGGTTCGGGGGAGTAGAGAGCAGTTCGAAAAGCGGAAGTGAGTTAAAAACGTTCTGTGATCGCGAAGCGCGTGACCGCCGCCGCCCGCCTCCCGTAGTAAGCCGGCGATAATTTAATAGGCGAGCGTCGTGAACAACGACAAATCGCTGGGAAGACTATTTTCCCGCTACTCCCGTATTTTGATATCTCTCGCCGAAGTGTCGAAATTTTAATCCGTTAGGAGTGTTTATTACGAGTTTTATTTTAAGCAAGAATCGAAACTGAAAATCATTCTACGTGAGAGTTACTTTAAACTCAAAATCAAACTCTAAGTGTAAATCTGAACTCCAAATGTTTGTACCGAAAAAACAAATATTATTTTTAAAATATCAAATAAAATTAACAGTTCACTTTCTCTCTTTGACTAGTAGATTTATTAACGTAATATTGACGCGCCCTTACTATAGTTGGATATCTAAGTTCTACAGTTTTAATTCATGGTCACAATGTACGTAGTCAGTTACCACACCGCAGCCGAATAGTGTACATAGTATAGAATTTATTATTTACTTTCGTTTCAGCGTTTCAAAATGTCATCGTACTTGATACCAACGTGTAAAAATTTTTCCCCGAACGATATTAAGAAGTATTTACCTATACAAGGAATAAAGTTGTTTTAATAAATTTTATTTTCATATAAAACATAATGATGTAAAAAAGAGATAGCTATATATATATGGCTGCCTTTTTCCGAAAATTCCCGATGACACCAGCGCACAGTATGTAATTACACGCAAAAAAATTGCATCCTCGTTTTTAGCTACATACCGACGGTTATGAAAGTAGACGGATTCGTTCTGAACGATTATGATTGTAAATACAAGATTAAAACTCCCGAGTGCCAATTTTGTTTAGTTAAAAAAAAATAGTTTGAATTTAAGCGATTTTTTGTTCCTGTTTAATTATAGGAAAAGAAGATCCAAGTTATAAAAATTTGGATCCCCTGCAATACTTTAAAAAAATTAATGACTGATTCCCAATATTTGATCCGTAGCGCTCGATACATTAATAAGATGTTGATTTTGAAGAAGTTCGTAAAATTACCAGTATCTCGATAAAAGATCATATTTAGATATTTTAGTAGGTCCGCTCATCAGTCCACAAAGAGTCACCGGATTTCAGAAAACGTAGTATGAACATATCGCGTATAGTCAGTCACACATAAACTAAAAGCGATTTTAGAATTTCAAAAGGAGAAGTTGGTAAAACCTCTGCGCAGAGTTTTGAAACAATAAGAACAGGAATCGAACGGACAAACCAACACTCTCCGCATAGTCCGCGTGGTGACATGTACGACTTCCACTGCGATGCGACCGAACTGAATTAAATCGATCCACATCGAGCTCGAAACTTTGTGGAATTCACTGGACGCGTTTGTGAGCAAGCTTACATGAATATCTGATGACTTATTTGCACCAACTAAATCACAATTTCTTCGAAACGTTAATCATTAATTATTTGAGATCCCTTGAAAGATTGTTGGTAAATAAATAGAGCAAGTTTATTTGGCATCTAAATATAGGCCGGTACCTCAGGGAAATTATCCTCCATGTTGTGGACCTTCCCGTCGACTCGCGCCGTCATTACATCGGACATGTTACATTTTCTTTTTTCTTGCATAAACATCTCCTACTTTTTTGTTTTTCCTGATCGATGTTAAGCTTTACATGTAAAATTTTGCTGTAAAATATACATCGGTGTCTACAGGTTGAATTTTGATATAAATGTAACGTTTGGATGCATGCGTCGTGTTTTTGTCTTGGTTTTCGATTCGTAATCTTTTTCAAAATGTCACCATGAATGGCCGAAATGCTGTCTAACTTAAGATACACACTAAAGGCAGTCTAATTATTATAATTTTTTTGGGACATACTGTACACAGAATGTCTCAAAAATCAATTCCTTGTTCCCGATTTATAAAAAAATGGCTAGGTTATGTTGCGCCTCTATAAATTTTTATCTGAAGCTCGGCAGTCTGAAACTTTGAGCGCCTTCTGTTTCTATCCCTTAGGGGGAGTTGATATCGATGACGACCTAAATTTAAAAATTTAAATTTAAAATTTACTTAGCACCGACGTAAAATCAAAATATGATTTTACGTCTGTGCTAAGTGAATTCATAATATACCAAATGGCGACCTTGGGTGCAAGATAAATCGTACTATATCTTCGTGTAGTTTCGCTGCAGCAAACAACATGTATTTCCTTGTATTCAGAGCGGACATGAAGTTTGGCTCGATCTGTAGTTGATGCGATGAAGAATTTTCGTGTTTATATATACTATAAGTAGGTAAGTATTTAGGATGGATTAAACACAAATATACAGAAAATTGTTTACGCAAGTTAGTTACAAGGACTGCTATAATTTATGACTCCGGAATTGGCAATAGGTACTACTCAAATTCAAATTCAAAAAGTTTTTATTCAATATAAGATGTTTACACACACTTATTGAAAGTCAAAATAAATTGATTAGGTACCGGTTCCAAAATTAGAAAGAGAAGAACCGGCAAGAAACTCCTCCCTGTTTATTTTATTTAAATATATGTTTTTCTTAATTGTTTTTTTTTTTTAATTTAAAGTGCTTACAACTACTAGCGTTTTTAAAAACAAAGTCTGAACTGCATGGTAAAATTTAACGTTTTTGACACTGATCGTAATAATATTTTTTTGTTGTACGTACAGCCTTTGTTTTTAATGGCTTTTACATTTCGTCTCACTGACAAAATATTCGTGTAATGATGTACTATGATTTTCGGCGGCTTAATCCAACCACAGGGCATCGATTGACTCATTTCGACTTTTGGCGTTGAAGCACCATCTAAAACCACTGTGTATCAGTGTGTATCACTGGTTCAATGAATTCAATCGTAAGTGTCGTATGCTCACGGACGAATTTGAAGAAGGTCGGCTGAAATTGTTGTATCACAAAATGTCGACGCTGTGATTAACTAATAATGGGAAATCGTCATGTTATATACCGCGAGATAGAGGTGTTTCTGGTTATCAGTATGACAAGCATTTACATTATTACATTAAGCTGTAAAGGAAATGTGTTTGGATCCCGTACACTTTAACAAGTAATAAAAAACAGGCTCGTGTCGAATGGACTGAAAAAAATATGTAAAAGTACAATTGTGGTGCGTCAAAAAGTTGTTCATATTATCTACACAGGTAACGAATCTTAGATCTATGCGTATGACCCAAAAATTAAACAACAGTCAACAGTGTGGCCGTTCCAAAATGAGCACAACCTAACAAAAGTAATTCGTGTGAAAAGCACTTTGAAGTAAAAGGTAGTCTGTTTTTTTTTTTTAATATTTGGCCATATGGTTACAATGCCGATAAACGTAAAACAGTTAATACGGAGTGGTGCACGACGATTTGTTTGCCGGAAGTCTTTGAAGAAATGTAGAAAAACAACCATACCATAAGCTCATTAGTGCACCACTGCAGGGGCTTAGGCCTCCCCATGAGATGAGGAGGCTTGGAGCTCTTCATCAACCATGACAATGCCAGCTGTCACATCAGCTGAAACAACTCGGTTTTTTGGAAGGTCAAAAGATCGAATAGCCAAGCCAGTCGCGGTACAGCCCTTATTTGGCACCCAGAGATTTCCCTTTATTAAAGATTAAATTACGTGGTCAACTATTTTCGACCGAAGAAGAAGTCATCGATGCTTTCGAAATGCATGTTTTCGAGAAAAAGTACAATGAAAATTTGTATGAACGTATGCAAAAGTGCATCTATCATAAGTGCAAATGTTTTGAAGAACAATAAAGAAAAACAGCAAGAACAACAATATTCAATGATAATGTTTGTTTTCTTTTGCTATTCCGGATCCATAGATAGCAGCCCTCGTAAATAGTGTGTAACAATTTCTTGGATAAATTGTCGATATCAACAAAATTATTTACCGAGGAATCGAAATCTCAATTCAGTTGACCAAGTACTTTTGAAAAGTTTCTGCAGTTATGAATGATCAAAGTTGAAATCTTATATTACAAAAATCATTCAACGATTTATACTATAACCACGTAAAAAATATTCGTGGTCATTTCGGGTCACTACGTTTCACGGCAGCGGCATATGCTCGGTCCTTGTTATATTACAAGAACATAGTATGTATTTAGTCATCCCTTATGTCTCGATTTGTTTATGTTGAGGCGAATCCGGCGAGTCGTGCATGCTATGGCACGAGCTAATTACGTACGTTGTGTTTGCCGTTGGGCCGACTCGTTCTCCAGGAGTTAGCCCGCCGACCGTTAGTCGTCTCGAGTGCTATACTACGGGCTCACCTCGACTACCGCAATTAGTGGATCTAGGAAGTCGTGTGAATACTGTACCTATGTCTAGGCGTTATATATAATGTTCGATTCGTTCTAAGAGTATATGTATAGTTGCAAAACTTACGGAATATCTATATAGCTGTTGATACGATTTCGGCATCGATTTCTGTGTCAGCACATGTTGAGAATACATTAACTGACAAGTGTCTTTTGCGTGTCGGAGTGTAACACCTTGAAGTGTTCGTGAGTCTCGTTCCACTAACCAGTCATACTCAGGGAGTCAGTATGAGATACAATTTTATGATTGGCAATGTGTTTATTGTAAAAACATATTAATAATGATTATTATTATGTATATTTTTAATGTATAGTAGGTATTTATCAGTATTATTATAGTATTCAGTAAACTATTATCGCTAGCGGGAGTGGCAGTGTAGATGCGCGGAATGTTGGGGAATTTCATTTCGTTAGCGGGCCGCAACCCGGTTGCGGATTCCTGTGGCCGAGAGACGCGCCCTCGCGCCTACGACGTCTCCGACTAGACAAACCGACTATGTTCAAAAGTACCAATAAAATAGTAATAAAACGAACTAAGACACGGTGAGCCGCCGAAATATTTTTTTTAACTTTCCTAACCATTTCTTCAGGCACTCCTGTGGTAAGGCAACGCGGCCGAGGGTCATCATTAGTTGAAGTCTTCTACGTTTCAACTCTGCACACTCATTTGCAACCGTAGAATATTGGGGAGCATTAAACTTTAATCTGTTTCGTTTGTCTTGATATATTGTTCAGTATCGAAGGACATTCTAAATTTTGGGCTACCAACGTTGAAAATTTTGGCAATTTTAAATGTATTTTTTTTTCGTTTTTAATTCAAATAGTGGAGTTTTTGTCTATTCGGATTCACATGTTATATTCTTATCGATAATATTGACCGTAGAGGTAGGCGTAGGGGGATGGTGCAAACTCGGGCTGCAAGTGTTGGGCCCCTTCACATTAGGTCGCAAGTACTGCGGCGGCAGCGCGGATGCCACGCAACAACAGCGGATGCCTTCTCATTACAAATACAGTCGCGCAACTTGCGTAGATTAGGGTGGCCAATTCTTTTCAATAATGGACTCCAACGAGGAAACATCATTGTTGCTCCTGCTTTTGTTGCTTCTCCTTCCTCCAATTATGTTCGAACGTGCGTTTGCAACACTAGCTCGAAGCAAACTGATCGCACGCGGCTGCCGCGCTGCCGTCCGCTATGACAATCACGTGTCGCGCTGCTACAAAAGCGCTGCTGCCGCAGTACTTGCGACCTAATGTGAAGGGGCCCTATATCTGATCTTGTAATTATTGTTCATTTAGAAAATAAGGTTAAGAACAAAAAACAAACAGTAAAAAAAAAATATGTATATATATAGCGGTAAGTAGTTTTTAGGGCAAACTTACTAGTTTAGGAGTACCAAGCTGCATAAGCGGCGGATGTGCCAAAAATTTTAGTAATAATTAGTTATTAAAATCTTAGTGATAGAACTTCAATTATTGACATGGACTATAGGTCCATGGTTCTTTAAAGTTATTTTATATAAAAAGAAATTACCAGTATGTTGTGTTATGTAGGGTTAACGCACAGGACCGAAAACAAAAAAGAAACGGACAAGTGCGAGCCGAACTTGCGCCCTGTGCGTTTTTTTTTCATCTGCGGGGTGGAAACTTCTGAAAAAAAAAATTGTACAAGTTAAAAAAAGAACCCTTTCAACGTACTCGCAAATAGATTTAAGTAAGATATGTTAGTAGTTTTGAGATAATATGGGACATTTCCGGTTACGCACTATTTTGAACTCCCCCCGACTCTAACATTCATCCTCATTACAGAACCCTTCATTGTGCGTGGTCCGACACATATTTGGCCGGTGAATAAAATATGAGTGAATAAAAAAATAAAAAAGTTAATAAAAAAAAATAATTGGATTTTCACTCTGGCATTTCTGTTCTGTTTCTATTTCCGTTTCTAGTTTCAGTCTAAGTGTTGCGCCTTCACTTGTTATATTGCTTGGGCTTAAATATTTAAGGTTCAATTTTCGACCGGATATGTCTGTTAGCATCTTTTTATTGCAATTTTATTTTTTGCTTCTGATTCTGACTGAAATCTAGGAACCCAGATAACACGTCAAAGTTGTAAAGAACTTCGAGAAAAATTACAAACAAAGATTGTTGACAATGATTTTTTTAGAAAAATACTATAAAAATGTGATGTTTTTAGAGAAATTGTAAGAACATATCAACGGAAATTTATGTTTATTAATACTGTCATAGACTATTTCACATGTACGAGCAATAATTAGGTTGTTACCGGTTAAGCTTTTAACGTCTAACGAAATCACGAATTTTCTTCGGCGAGGCCTTACAGGCTAAGCTAAAATCCATGAAACATTCCCTTTCATGAATAATGTAAACACGTATAGCGCATCTCGATACCTTGGGCTCGGCCGATGTCATCTTCGACTCTTTGTCGAAGCGCGACTACCAAGAATATGCAAAGAGCTTCGCTTTATACATTAACTTGATTTTCATCTAATATACTAACGTAACATCGTCCTGTAATTTTTTTTTTGTAAATTAAGAAACAAGAGTTTAATAATAAATCAGATCCTTTTAAAAGCTAAACAAAAAGCTCATTACCTAATTTGCGAGAGATTGGTAAATATTGTAGTGAAAAGTGGCTGTAATATTTCCTTAGGGAGTCTCGATGCTTCCCGTACGGAGGTCGTTCTCTCCGCAGGCAGCCGTCGGCCGCTCGCCGTAATATTGTGTTATACTTTATCGAATTTGCATGTTTTTACTGAATAACATTGCTTTGGCGCGGCAGAGATCAAAGGCCGGGGCGAAAGTGATTTCGCACTGAGTTAGTTCAACAAGATTCAGTTTCGCTCCCGCCCCTCGCCGAGTCCTGAATAATTTTGATGTAATAAGGAAAATTGTAAATGGCTATTCCACTTTTGATATTTTATACGGGCCGCGAGCGGTGGCGGCGGCGGCGCTAGTAGGCGGCGCGCTGTTTGTACATTATTATAAGTCCATGATTATTATAATGATGTGAATCGCTGCACGTGGTTTGTCTTTGCCGGCGCGTTTTACGGTTAAATTGCTACCTCGTACGTACTAATGTTGTTTACTTGTTTTGCTCGATTGCTCGCGGTTCGGTGTGTCTACAATTTGTTTGTATTGCTCGTTCGGTGTGACGGAAATCTGAATAATGATGTTTATCGTGTCTATCGGTCTATTACATACAGTTCGCTATGCCGTCGGCAGCGCCCGCCGTTGGGCTGCGTTGTGCCGTACCACACCGGGACGATTATCCTGTAGGCAGCTGTCCATCGCATCTTCCGTCATTTGCATGTTCCATTATCCCGAACGCGCGACTCCATCAAATATTTATGAACGAAATAACATTAAGAAAACGCCGCTCGTGTTTTTTCGCCGCCTCGGCTGCGCATGTATGTTTAATACGTAATCTAGCGTCGATTGATGTCCCTGTTTACGAAAGCGGCCGCCGTCCGCGCCCCGTAAGCGGCTTAACACTTGGACTCTTATTTATTCCTTTCATTTCTTTCGACACTTGTACCGTGAAATTGTTACTAACGGTCGAGGTGGCGCTTCGTGTCTTTGCCACTTCGCAAAAATGCGATCTCGCCTGGACCACGGACGGTCCACCAAAATAAACAATTTTATTTCTCAGTTTTTATATAGAACATTTTCAAATAACGCTTCTTACATTTATATTCTTAAAATAACAAATAGTTTTTATTGTTGCGTCAAAATAGTAATCATCAGACACGTGGGCCAAACTGAAGCTTTCTAGATTCCTATAAATAGGACCTGATATTTTACTTATGATACATTTATTGTTTTTCAAAGTATATGCCGCCATAAGTGTTGACACATTTTTGCATTCGTTGGAACCATTGTAAGAAACAGTTGGACCAATCCTCTTTAGGGACCTCTTCAATAGCTTCATGTAATGCACTCGCCGCCGATTCACGGCTCGTAAAACGTATGCCTCTAAGTTTATCTTTAATTTTCGGGAACAAAAAAGTCGCACGGTGCGAGGTCTAGACTGTATGGCGAATGCGTCATCAGTTTTACATTTGAACCCTTCGAATTCGCTTCTGTTACCTTAGCGGTATGTGAGGACGCATTATCGTGGTGAAGGACGCCTTTGCTTCGAGGACGCTTTTCCCGAACTTTTTCTAAGAATTGCAAGCAAGCAAGCGGGCAAGCAGGTATTGACATGCCACTACTGTTGTCGATTGTATTGCCGAACGAGTGTATGTCAAAATAAAAAATATTACAGCGACACTAACTGGTCGAGCGGTCGAAAAGTCCGTCATCGCAGTTGTTTCGTAGTCGCAGCCTGAAAATGCCTGAGCAGTCGACTGCTCGAGAGTGATAGACCAGACGTCGTTGTAACATCTCATCCACATACTCATATTTTTAGTAAACCTTCGTCTTCACTCCTAAACAAGAAGCAGTAGTGCTTCTTCCTTTCTTTCTTCTTAATAACCCTGGCAGTCGTACACTAAACGGTTCTCAAATGATTGTTCGAGCTGCCCATGTATACCTAGCCTAGCACGTTCACCCAACCCAATTGCAGTGTGTGCATTCTGTGCATGGGGTGGAGCCCACGATTACGTCATTATTTGTGTTTTATCTGTTACATCAATCGAACCGTTGTTTTAATGGCTTCACGTTTAAATTAATATTAATAGCTTATTATTTTTTATCATACTAACCTTCGATATACACACTTATTTTGATACAATGCGAACAAAATACAGTGCAGAAACTTGGTTTAAGAAAAATGTTTTCTCAGAGAATATCGATTTCAAATAAAATTGCAACCTTTTCAGATAACGAGGCGACGACGTTTCCCCTTTCCGCGGCCCGTTTGTCGCCCTCGACGCACATTGCGAATTTATCCACCGAAATAAGCAGATAACGAACCTAATGGTATACTGTCGCGAAATATACGGCGACAACGGAAGGCAACATGACGGCCGGTGTCGTAATGTGGGACGTACAAAAACAGTTCGTTGCGACAAAATCCGTTGTTAATAGATTGTGAACTATCATATTATATAATAATTTGTAAATATTCGGTCATATATAAGGTCGAGTTGGTATGCAGATTTTGATGTAAATGAAAGACAGCCACATT
The DNA here is from genome assembly GCA_949709985.1 of Luffia ferchaultella. Lineage (NCBI taxonomy): Eukaryota > Metazoa > Arthropoda > Insecta > Lepidoptera > Psychidae > Luffia > Luffia ferchaultella. The sequence continues at coordinate 6,453,057 of OX453255.1, read as the reverse complement.
GCATAGGCTTATTATAACACGTGCTTCGTAGAAAAATATATATACATATAAGTTATAGATTTCCATTATTTTTGTCTCATATTCATAACTACTATTATTATTCAACATTATTTATTTTATTTTAATCCCTGACCGAAGTAAGAGGTTATGTTTTTTTTACTATATATTTTATTTTTTATTTTGGAAAATAAACAGAAATAGACAAAATACATTATACAGATAATTTAAACTAATAAAATTAGATAGCTATCTATTTCCTAACGTTTTCACTAAGAACGTACGAAAAAAAAAAAACTATAAAACGCATCTAACACAAACAGTATGAACCTTTGCGTAATAAAAAATAAAGCTTTCCTACAAGTAGGTACAGCAGTAGGTATAGTTATCCGAATACCGTTACATAACAAAAAGTAGAACATTTAAGTAATCAAAAATATCTGTTATACATACATTTATAAATTTGGGTTTTAATATGGTCCTCCAATCTCAATACTTTATTTAATGACAACTAGGAAATATCGTATGTACGTCAATTGTATTGTTTCTATAACTATGTGAAACAAATATATAAACACATTTGATGACAAAATATTTTTGTTTGTCGACAGATTCTTCTACCTGTACCACTTTTCATTCTACGCATACCACTATCGCTTCAACGGGCAGTACAGCAGCCTCGCGCTTGTCACGTCATGGCTATTCATACAGGTAAAGAAACGATATCTTACTCTATGTATTAATAAGAAACAAAATAGTTCTTCGTGTTCTTACATGTATTAATTAATAATACAATAATAATACATGAGACTTCCCACACAGCGTCATCTAGTCCCAAAGTAAGCAAGTATTATGCTTGTGTTATGGGTTACTAGACAACTGATATACATTCTTAAATATTCTTTATAATATATACATATATAAATATTTTTGCGAAGACACCACACACATATAACAACCAAGACCCGGTACCAGTATCAATATTCATCATATTAATACTGACCCGACCTGGGATTCGAACCCGGGACCTCCAGCTTCGTAGGCAGGGTCGCTACCCACTAGGCTAAGCGCTCGTCAATTAATTGAACTGACTGGAATGACGAGTTCTTACTGACCCAGCCCGCCCAGTTTTTTTTGTTCTAAAATTTCTTTATCCTGTCTTATAGCTCGTTCGATTCCAAACATTTTGAGTTTTCATGTATTTTCATATAAAAATCACGATTACGCATTTCTACACCTTAGCAGGCAAACCTAATTTTGAGACACCGTAGCTTTATTTGTAGACCGATCCTCGTAATTCAATAAACTGTGGTATAGTTGCTTTTAGTGTACTCTTACAGCTCTCTCATAAGTTCATTTTTTTTCCGAAGCCATCTAATTTTTTCTTAAAAGCGTTTCATATCAATACCCAAAATTTTGTAACTTCTTAAAATTATTAATTTAAATTTAGTAATTTTTCAAAGTTATTTCAGTAATTTATTTTCTAAAACTTTTTTTGCTCTTGTAGCTCTTTTGATTCTACACAATTCGATACATTAATTATATATCCGTACTGTTATAATTTAAAGAGGAATCTCCATGTCGCACTTTTATGTCCTCGAAGAAGCGTAGGTATTATGTATTTTCGCTTTGATAAGGGTACGTTCGTAATTTATTTGTAAAATCAAAGAAAGATCTTAATTTCGATGTCCAATTCGCTTCCTTAAACACATAAAATTATTAAAGCAATATTTAAAAAAAGATCTTTGCGCAAAAACAGTAATTTCAAGTCTTTCCGGCACTTGAACGACTACAAATGAACTGACTAAGACCGATTTGCACAATCATGTTCCCTACCTAACGTAACATTAAATATATAACCAAAATAAAAGTGTTTTATATCGATTTTACATTTTTAACGAATTTTTAATTTCCTGCAGACCTACAAGAAATCCTTACTATTTCTCCATGCGTTCGTCTGTTCGTCTGTCTGTATGTCACAACCATTTCAGAATTTCGACATGTTTATAATCGGTCTATAAATGTGTATTCAAATCTTCAAAAATGTTCCTCATTCTAAGTGAAGTTAGACTAAAAAAATAATACATAATCTTTCGAGTAGGGTCTTGTTAAATAGCTATTTTAAAATCGTAATGACATTGTTTGACGGTTTTTCAAAATTAGGTCCCCTATTTACGAAATATTCGGCTCTAAAATGGTTTCATTACGTGAATTATATGTCTCCCATACCTTCTAACTCTTAAAAACTTAAAAATGGTATCTCCGTTCAAGGTTCCAAAAAATCTGGACTCTAATAGCACATATAAAGACCAAACTATGGAAATTGTTAAGGCTATGTAGGGTTAACTTTGAACAAACTCGTGATTTTGCTTTGATAAGTTTTTGATGTTGATGTGACGAAATTCTACCACGTATGTGAGCTGACACGCATTACATCACTTTTTTTTTTAAATTTTAATAAGAATTTTTAATTTGTGATGTTTAGTCTTAAATATTTGATGAAGTAAAATTATCATTGTTGTGTACACCTGTAAAGGTTTATAGCCTGGTCTGTTAATGTTGTTGTAATATTTTTTTTATAGCTATAGTTATGAACCGGTGTAACTTTAATAAATAAATAAAAAAAGAAAAACATATAAATTTGATGAAAATCTATATAAGTTTATATCGCAATACGCAATAGTTATGTTCCATATAATCATTCCACAAAAGGATACTTTGTGTATTCCTTAACATTTGAACAAACTACAATCTATAGATAGAACATATTGGTGAATTATAATAATGCCTTTTTGTTAAGTATAATTAATTCACTGTGATCAATGTAATTTTAAATGAACGTACTTAGTACTGCCTAGTGGCTGTACGAATTTATTCTAATATTGGTTTAAAATTACATAAGGGGGATACTTTGAAGTCAAATATTTAACGAACGACTCTTTGTGAAAAATAATCTCCAATGTCTCCCACTTCGCGGGGTGCACGGAAAAACAAATTTTCGTCTTAACTTTTACGGATGGGGAAGTACCTTAAAAGTACTAATTGAGATCTCGACCCATGGACGTATTTAAAAATGTAATGGCTTGCCTGGGCACAATCGCGCTGTCTGTGCGCGTTTTTTTTAAATTTTTGTATAAACATTTAAATTTACTTGTTAAAACGTATTCTGAAATGTTATATTATGCGTTTGTGATCTATTTATAGATTACTTTACGGCACAATTTACCATACATATACATCTGAGGCGCCGTTCATCAATTATAACTATTTGGCCAATTTTGGTGGGACTGAATACAAAGCTACTTTACAACGCTACTTTACCTTTCTTAACATTTTCATACCTTTGTGTCTCCATTTAATCTCTATCGTACTATCTGACTAAAAACACTTCTTACCACCTTCAGTTAAACCGTCGATCATCCAATATACCAGATAATTGACAGATATCGTTTCCACAACTTTTAAACTTACAGATAAAGTCATAAATAACCGGGCAGCCGGTCCAACTGCAGTTTAACCTGAATTTAACCGCTAACTCAGAGATAAATGTATAAGACGTAAGATCGGTTTAGTTTTTTTGTTATTGTATTCTTTGTTTATAAGTCATACAATTAAAATTCATATACATATCTTTTAACTAGACGTGTATAAAAGGCTTTTGAAATTTACAAACTTACCATAAAAAAATCAATTTATCGCGTCCGACGTCGCACTTGCACTACGAGAATTCAGTACTTTTTGTTATATAACGTACTCACGGCCACATAGCACGAAAACGCATGTAAATTTCAAAATATTATAGGTAATAGAAAACCGAAAAAAATTATGCGTATACTTTTTTCACATATATGTTTAACTAGAAATTTACGATTTTTTTTCGGATTTTTTTCCTTTCTTGTGTTGTGAGGTCTTGCTCTTTGCCAAATTTCATGATTCTAGGTCAACGGAAAGTACCTTGTAGGTTTTGGTCATTGACTTTTGTTTTTATTTGTTTGTGTGTCATATGCGACATAAATGATTTTTTTTACAGTTTCAAGGAACCGTAGACTATTAAGTGTTGGATATTAATTTTAAAATTGATACCACCTCGCGTTTTTGAGAAAAAGTCTCTTGGCAGACAGACTGACGAACGGACAACAAAATGATTCTATAAGGGTTCTTTTTTGTTTTTGTGGTGTGGGACACTAAAAAGGACAATCTTATGGTCTAGCAAGAACGTATTACATTCACAAAGTTTCTGTTGCTTTTGTTATATAGTTATTTTACATATTTTCATTTCATCGTAACATTATTTCGATGTTCAAAATGATAATTAAAATTATGAATGAGAAGTCGCAAAATTATGAACTTTTGATCAAGAAGCACTGAGCTTTAGTTTACTAACTGTAGATTAAAGACATTCAACCTAAAGTTAGGTTAAGTTAATGGTGATACCACATCGGGTTAAATGTGACGCTTATTCTCCTATTACAGATAAGTATTAACCGTTTATTTATCTAAATGTTATATGGTACTCGGTGAAAAGCCTTAATGTTACGAATTTTTTGACATGACTATACTAGAAATCGTAACAGTATGACGGATCTATGGGCAGACATAACGGAAAAAAGGGTTCGGAGTTCGATTACGGAACCTAAATAGAAAAAAATTGACAAGAAATGTTTCAAAAAGTAAGAAAATCATTTTTATGCCCCTTTTATTTAAAACTTAATTATTTTTGAATAATCGTAGGATTATTCAAAAATAATTAAGTTTTAAATAAAAGGTAAAATACTGTAGAGTATGACAATTTGACATCATACCACTAAAACATTTACGGTTACTAAATACACAGGTTTAACAATTTAGGATTAAACATAATACGAGCAGCGTGTTTCTATATGCCAGTCATCGGGCGCGGTGCGGTGTCGATGTTTGTTTTGTGTGTTTCCACTTTAACATCCGTCAGCGGATGTGAGGGTGCCTCGGGGTACACTATAAATGTTAGAAACCGACTAGATCTAATACAAACCTTCGGGCGAATGGTGGGTTAATTTAGTCAACGTTAACTAATCCATAAAATTATGCATTCTACTTGTCGTTACAAGTTAAATCTAAGTTCGTTATTCGATGAACTGTTATCGATCCAACATGTTTCAAGAGTATCTTCCAATAGTACAAGTATTTAGTGTACGGAGACAGTCACGTCATTGTTTATATGATGAATATAGATACTGGTACCGGTCTTGGTTGTTATATGTATGTGGTGTCTTCGCTTGGTACCCAAAAACAGAAGCTAATGCTTAGATTGGGCCTAGACGTTGTTGTGTATGCGTTATTATTATTATATTATTGTTCGTCCGTTTTGTTATTTGACTATATCTTTTCGACTCTGTCTTACGCTTCCGGTTTAGGTGATCTAGAGACGACCAAAAGATGGCGTAGACTGGTTGCATAGCGGGTTTAAAGGTTTGAATTTGAGTCTTATTGTTTTTAATCTGAACAAAAGGATTTTATTGTTGAAAGCCGTTCAAGTGCGAGTCCAGCTCGCACCCGAGGGTTCGGTACTTTATATAACATATTTATCGCTACTCACCGCCAGATGGCTTGTAAACGCATATATAAAATTATATATTTTTTAACTTAATATAACTATAAATTATCGATTTTTGGATTTTTGCTTTATCTTGTGCTGTGGGACTCGTTTCTTGCCAAAAATAATTGTAATAGTAGAAATACCCTATAGATATTGATTAAATCAACTTGATACCCCCCTTCCACACGTTCCTAAGAAATAGAGTTTTGACATACAGAAGGTGGACAACGAAGTGATCCTATATATAAATATATTTTTCTTATTGAGGTATGGATGTACGAAACCCTAAAAATTAAAATCTAAGAGCACTTTCGAGCCAAATGTTCTGATGTACCTACTTAATATCCTGATTGCTGAGCTGTCTTACATAAAATACTTTAATGAGTTAGTATGACTGCGATTCATAGAAGTGCTGAATTTATAATTATTATAATTTATATTTCTATTCATTAATTGCATTCTGCTAGGTATGTTATTGATGATTACTCCAAATTTTGTCAAACGCATAAAAATTTGTTGGTTGACATAAAAAATTAATAAATTGATTTTCATAAAAACATGCACTTAAGGACCGACATTTCAGTTCTCACTTATCCAAAGAATAACGTTAAGTGAAGCTTAATTTTCAAAATCTATTACAAATTTTCAATTGTTTGTTTCACTCAACGCTATTCCTAGGATAAGTGAGAACTGCAATACGTGCCCTAAGTATAGGTGTAATAATTATTTGACCTCGCAATATGCTGCAAATGAGAATGCCGCTCAAGCAGCTGTGTAACAGGCAGGTCACGGGGTCGCCGCAGGCCACAGGGAGGGTCGAACATAAGTTGGGATTTCCGGGCACCCACTCCCGCACACAAGCTAATAATTTATCATGTCCGCACACTGACCGTCAAGTTATTATTATTTTTAAGTACACTACGAAAGAAGAAAAAGCTTCTTAGCCCTCTAAGAGTGCGCCCGGTCGGCTCGCGAGCATTTGTCAACGAATCACGTCTTGGTGCGGCGCCGGCAGAAGGGCGCAAGGCAGGCAACACTCGCGGACGCAATATGGACCGTGTGCCATGACCCTAAACAGGTCAAATTGCGGTGCATGCGGTGCCGCGACCGCCAGCTCGAGAGATGAACGTCGAGATCGCGTCAAAGTTTTGTCAAATGTTTTCCGGGACAATTCCCAAATAACATCCGTGCGTGTAATATTTCCCGGACCCCCGGGGCGGTGTTTCCGGAGCCGCGCGGATTTTTTGACAGTGGCGCTTTCGCAGTAATATCATTTGTACTTATATATATATTAATGTAATATTGCCGGCGCTTCTACACTATTATGTTGGGAACTATTTTAATGTCTAATGTGAAGTAATATTATAAAGAAACTTTGTGCGTTTATTCTTTACACAAATCGCTAAATCACGTAATGGATAAAAATATTAATTTACTCATTATAAATAAAACTTATTTCTTTCTGATTACTTGCTATAGGCTACATCGGTTACATTTCGGCCACTAGTAATATGTGCTAAGTAAACAAAATTTTCCTATTCAAATCAACAAACCCTTAATATCATTTGTATAAAAAAATTAATAATCCGTCTTTTTAAAAAAACCATATGCAGAGAATGAACAGTCAGTCGTTCTGAGACGCGTGCGGTATTAGTACGGCGCGGCATAGTGTAGGGGCAGTGGGCGGAAGGACACGACGTCGATTTCCGGTCTCGTTGGGCGGGCGGAAGCTAATAACAAGAACGCGGACGGCACTCGATACGCCAGCACCAAACTTGATTGTATAGCCGGTCTCTGCATCGGGAAATTGACGAGTATATTATTATACAATACACTATATAAAAACGCATTCTATTTGGTTGATTATTGACGCAAACACAATAAATATTGTTATTAATAATCTTCGTCCAGGAATCCGCGCAATTTTTTATAAGTAACGTATTTAAATCATTCTAAAAATAGGGTATCGGTTGTGCTATAGCGTTGCCGGTCGTGTTCGTTATGTTCGACAAGTTCGAATCTATATCCAATAAATCTGCAATAATTCGAGGCGCCTGGGCCGGGGACGTCGTCCGTGGAATGTTTAGTCTCGTCGTCTTGCCTCTCCGTTTATTTTATTTCCCTTATTATTTTAGGCGCAGCGCCCTTGTCTCTTTCGTGAAATTTTTCTCTACTTTGTCTGGCGATGGAATTTTCCCCAAGTTTTAAACATGAAATTTTATGAATGTATTTCATTTATTTTCTTAAATTTTATGAACGTATTATATGAGGAAACGACAAGTAAAACATAGCGTGAGTGAAACAAATGCTGTACAAGGATAGTAAATTTATAAATCTGTGTCAGAACCCAGAGCCAATCGATAAGCTCTGTCGGTGACAGGAAACGTATTTAAAAATACCTATATGTTTCGCTTACGTATTATGTAAGAGTTTACAACTCGGACACTAAATGGTTTTCTTGTAAAGAATTTCAAAGTTATTCGTATTAATTTAGAGTAGATGTTTTCGTAGCAGTCATTTCATAATGAAGAAAGACTATGGCAAATCGTTTGGCGTATATTCGGTGCGTTTCGTCTGGCAGCCCGAGGCGGTAGGCCGACGACGACGGATTAGGGCAAGGCGCGGGGAGCGGGCGGCGAGGCCGTCGAAAAACAAGACGCCCCTTCAGAATGCAAAGTGGGGGCTTATCTTATAATCATCGAGCGTGTCAACTTATTAAAAATCATATTTCAGCGGGCTGTCGTGTGCCAGGCCGGCGACGCGGCGCGCATAACATCGCGAGGCTGCGGCCCGGCCTACATTAATTTCAAACGTTCCGACGACGATGGGCCAATGTTGATAGGAAGCTCCAAGCTCTGATTTAATATTAATAAACAACGCGCCGATGCCGTCTTACGGGACCGATAACATGGATTCGCGGGCGTCGTCGTCGCTCGCGCCCACCCCCCACTCGCCACTCGATGTCAAGACTGATGGTGTGCTTCGGCTAATTTCTGTCAAGTCCTAAATCAACAGACCGACGGTTGCCCGCCATTACAGAAACACTGTAAAGTGTGTAATCTGCCGGATCTCTGGCAAATTGTAGTTAAACTTGGCGCAAACACGCCCGTAGCCGCGAGGCTAGTTCCCGCCGTATTGTTTATCCCACTTCCGAAGGTTCGCCCTGTGCATAATTACAAATGTACATTATATTAAACGGTAATTATTTTACTGCCGCAAACTATATTGTTCCGTACTACAAACGTTACCGGAAATTGAAACAAATTCAGAACAATATGTGTGTCCTTCAGAATATTTATTCATTGTAACAATAATAGCTCATGTGAGTCACAGTTTCAAATCGTTCATCGAAAAATGATTTCGGTGCTTGAATTAAGTTCATTTGTTTTTTAATTGATTTTTGTTATGATTTTAGGGTTTAGCATATCAAAGGGAAGAAACATAATCTATGGTTATACTGAAATTATAACTTCTAAACTCACTATATGTGTTGTTTTAAAATTAAATAATTTACTGCTGTAATTTTAAGGTTTTTTACATCAAAATTTCAAAACGAAATAGACAGGTAAAAAGGGATAAAATCATCGATATCCAATTAGAAACAGCTATGAAGCTAATAATTAATTCCCAGTTAGTCCGAGTGCTGGTAAATAAAAACCTTTTAATTTATGTTTTTATGCGACAAAATATGATCGTTTTTTTTTTTCTTCTATAGACGGATGTGATTCCGTTCCATAGTATTTCTCGACATTTCATAGTAGCCAACTTCGCGCTTGGTCCGCGCATTCCGACTTAGCCCTTCCTTCCCAATGTTTATTTTTAAAAATATTTTAAAATTAGATAAATAATTTTACTAGCCTGCTATATAAAATATATTTCATTTGTAAGTAACTTCATAAACATAAAATAAAAGTTTTATATTAATTCAAAAATATTTCCATATAAAAATATTAATTTTAGATGTGTCACATCCGCCAGGCGCCCCCTGATGGCAGACACATTTTTTTTTCTTATACCTGTGCGAGCATTTATTAAAAATGTAATAATGAAATAAAAAAATAATACCTAAAAAACAATTTGATTCAGGCGTTCCGTTGATAGGTCCCGAGCCCTGCTTTGGCGTCGGCAATAAGTGAGGTATAGGTACGTAATAAAAACGTTTTAAATAAAAATTCTCGTGCAGATTGTTATCTGTTGTAATCCCCTTTTTTAGTAACTTTTTATCTGAAAACTTGATGTTTTCCCTCGTAATTCGTTAGCCCAACTGAGGCGTGTGTCTGCTGGGGGATTAGTTAAATGAAAAGAGGAATTCTTTTAGCAAAATGTGTCCGGCCGGCGAGCCGTCCAACCCCGTCGCGCGCTTGTTTTTTCTTTGCATTTTAAATCAAAATAACTTTATTTTCGTCGGAGTTTTCTACCGTCTTGGCATAATCAACGCCCGGCCGTAACGTGTTTAAGACAATTTTGCGGCTAAAAAATTTAACATCACAAAGACCTCTCGCTTCCCTTTGAAGTATTAAATCACACAACTTTGCGTTGCGGCTGGGTGCGACACGTATTGGCCAAATGCACTCCACACTTTTGCCATTTTTGTATCCCGTTGGCCATAGTGGACTATAATCAACTCAAACCTTCAATTTTAGAGCACTCGTATGAAATAAACAGACATGTTTAGACGGGTGCATTGTAGAATTTAATTTTGTGTATGCAGTTCGGCGCCATTTCGTAGCGGGATGGCGGATTTTAATATTCCCCGGAGTTGTCTAAGTTGTCGTTTAGTAATTGTGGTTACGCCGCGCGACCGTCTGGGGGCAAATTGAGTGCGGCGACGTTCACCCTAAGACTTGCTTCGTGGCGGTGTGAGACTTTTTTAGCTAACTACGGAGGACTATATTTTCATAACATTTGTTTGTCCGTTTGATTGCTCTGCTATAACTGCCTAGACATAATGATTATAGGACGACTGTGTTAGAAAATATTGTCATCGTTTGACTGATATGTACCCTTCGCTTCGACAAGAAAAATATTTTTTCATGGTCGAAGCCTTATACATTGAAACCGGGCGACCGAGCTCTCTTAGGATTTTTTTTTGTAATCGTGTTTGCACAGTCAGATTTGCTCTTACTTTTAGGTGATATTTATGTCACGCAAACAACAGAATCAAAATCCTCCCAACTGTTTTAGAGAAATATATCTATTGTAGGCATTGCACCGCTCCCTGGTGGCCCATAACCTTGATTCTTATTTAAGAACTTTTTCTTAGGTGATATCTATATAACTCCTGATACTTTATTATAACCAATCATTGAGCCATTATTTCAAAGGTTACATACATCGTTAATGACAAAAACCAATGGAAAGGCAACTACAGGGAAATTTTTTTTCATTTTAAATTAAATTTCAATGCGACATTAATTCTTAAAGGGGTGAGGTGAAGGCATCGTGTTGGTTGTTTCTTAATACATTATTTGTATGTATCATTATCACTGTGTATATATTATAAAGAACATTTAAGTATGGATATCAGTTGTCTGATACACAAGCTTTGCTTAGTGTAGGACTAGATGGCGCTGTGTGGGATGTCCTAAATAGTATTATTATTATTTCTTTTAGGTATTCTTTTCATCAATTTGATGATTACCTTCACCGCTAATGACGAAAAAATACCATGGATCAGCAGATGTTTTTAGGAGCCAACAAATGGGGCTAGCCATTTATACTTCAGCGCGAACATAATCTTAGCACGAGTCATCTAGTTTCATATATGTAGATACTTTTTAAGCTAAAAGGGTTGCAATATTTTAGGACTTATAATTAGTGATGGATAGGCATCAAAAACCAGGACTGCATGCACGTAAACATTTGGGTGGTCGTTGCTTTTGTTGGATACGTCAACGTAATCTGCGCTACAAAGGATCCGCCAACGGAAATTGATAAAAAGAGCTTTATATTTAGGTATTGGCCAGGGCGCGGGCGCTCGGCGGATCTCAAAGCGGACGATGTTAATGGACGCATAAAAGGGCACCATCTCTCTCCATTAAATACCTTTTAAATGTTTGATCCTTTTTTGTATTTGCTATGGTGATGATCCGCGAACAGATTGGGGCGGCGCGGCCGGTCGGGTCGCGTTAATTAAGGCCAACCGGGACCACCCGTGGCCGTACTTCGCGACACATATTCATTTTCTCTCCAATATACTTGTTTTACATTACCAACTGGTGGCGGCTCGGTGCGCTTCTAATTGAGTTTTATTGGTACTATACGTACCGTAGCCTTGCCGTGTGAAAATTTGATTTCCAACACTTTCTGATTTCTAATAGATTTATTTCAATGAAAACGTACGTATAATGTTGGTTTACCTTGAATAAAAAAAAATTAAAATAAAAACCTGAGATTTTACTAAAATTGATCATTTAAAAAAATTATGGATATATGGACGTAGTATACATATTTCCGTAACAAATTTATGTATTAGTTTCAGCAAAAAAAGTACTCAATATTGGTTGAGAGGAAACTAGAGAGTCGTTAACTTACAGCACACTTATAAATTATAAAGTTTTCGACGTGAGGTTATGGTCATATCATATTGTCTATAGTTTGTTAAATAATTTTTAGTATGGAATTTGAGTTTTCAATTAATGGGGATCACGAAGTCTCGAGCGAACGAGGACGGGCAGCCGTGCGCCTGTAATAAATCATGAAGGTGTCGCAAGCTGTCCTCGCCGCCGGTAACGGGTTACATTGCGACACGACATCAAAAAAAAAAAAAAATAGCAATAGGGAGATAAGAAAATATAATTTGAAATAAAACTCGAGTCGACGACGATCACAAGTTTCTTAATTAAAACTTACGTTGCGCCGGAGCGGAGTCGGGGAGGGGCCGGCCGCGCCCTGACCCACAAATAAATAAATAAGGAAAAGCGCGTCCTCCGACCTGTCACGAGCGCCTCATTTATTTATCTAAAGGAGTTTTGCTCACTTCGACGGACGTGCTTCATAATGTGCCCCCCCGTCCGCGCACTACTACATTTACGTACTATGGTAAATCAACGCAGCGCCGAAGTTGCGCCGATTACACGCCATTTCAAAAATCCATACAGCCTGCATCGAATCCCTAGTTCTGGCGATTCGGATTTTTGAGACAGCGCGTATTCCATGCTATTTCGGCGCTGCGTAGTACGAATACGCCCGCAGCCCGGGCAAGTATGTTTTATATGTAAATTTATTACACTTAGCCCAAACTGAAACCGCCTCCATACACGTGTATTTACAGTAGAATAATACTAAGAATTTTGTTTCAGCACTCGATGCTGTACTTCTTCCACCACTATGAGCTGCCGGTGATACTACAGCAAGCTCAATTGCAACAACTTTTGCTGCGCACGCATCATGGAATGGGCGGCATGGTGGGGCTCGCAGGGATCGCCGCTTTGGCCAGCGGGGCGGCGTATCACGATGCTCCGGCTGCAGCCGCCGCCGGGACGCAGGCTGCTCCTGACACTGCACAGTCCACTACTCAGACTGTTCGGTCCACGGCACAGTCTACGACTCAGACGTCGCCCTCTGTTTCTACCGCGCAGACCAATACTACCCATACTGGAGAAGTGGCTCCTCCGACAGTGCCATCCGACGCCGAAACTCGCCCGTCGATCGCCGAAATCCCCACAACTGGCACTGACGACACATCAGTACGTACAGTAACGAACGACATTTCGATCGTCGACAAAGAACTGAATATAGCACCGATTCTCAGAAAGAACTCGCACGACAAGAATCCCAGCACCACAAAACCTCCGATGTCTCCATGTCTTGACGAACCGACCGTTTCGCTGTACTCTACAAGGAAGGACGTGAACGAAACCGTTCATAACGACGCCGAGGGTTCCACGTTAGACCGTCGAAAGACCGATTCCGAAGTCATCGATGACGACCCGCCCCTAGTAACCGTTAACAGAGAGAACGTCGCCGGCGGTAGAATAGCCCCCCGTCCCTCTTCCCAGAACGATAACACAGAGTAGTAAAAGCTGACATCGCCACATACTTCAAAAATAGTACCTAATAATAATTAATAAATCATCAATCGCCTATCTTGTGTCACAATATAGATATGTTACCAATTTTTTAAAATTATATTTACAAATTGATGAAAATAAACTTACATCCATCAGATAAAAATTTTCTCGGATTACATGATCCGTTGCAATGGATACGATAGCCTTGCGAGTGTCATGTATGATGTTTGGTCCGTGCTTAGCAGTTTTCCATGAAAATACTTTATTTAAAACATATCTGTATTGTACATAAATAAGTTGACTTTCGACATCACGATAGCTAGTTGAAAAGAACGAATCACGTCTATCCTAATTCACCATCGAATGTTCTTTCGAACAATAGACCCTTCGAATGTGGTAGTCGTTGATTGTAGATGAATTGATTCGGAATACCGTAGATTATTTTACCTGCAAATTTTAGCCTCTATATTTCAACAAATTAGATATTTATGTGTACATTTCTTAGAACTTAATTTAGAAATTATTTGTTGCTCATAATTTTGTTATGTTTTGGTAACCTTATTTAAAACTTCTTAATTTGGACTGTGGGTGTAGCGTTAAGGTGATTGATAGATTTTGGATGTAATAGAAATATGTATAAGAAATACTCTATAAAATTTGGAGAGCAGGTAAGTTTTAACTACTGATATTTTGGAAAGCCTGAATTGTGACGCATCTTTTGATTAAAATACAAAGCCAGGATTACTGAAATCAGTAAGTTAGAACATTGTTGGTGCAAACTGCTTGTATTAGTTATTCTTTCCGCGAGGCAAATTATACTTGCATGTGTGAGTCGTAACTATATTAAATTGTGAGAAATGTATAAAAGTCAGTACAAAGTCCGTTCAAAAACGCGGTTCATGTATAAACGCGCGCCAATGTGCGATAAATATAAAATACATGTCACTCGTCCTACGCCGCTTCAATATATATAGATATAGGTTATATATGTTACGGGTAATGCTAGAAGATTGAGTAAACTTTAGTTTATCCGGGTTTACTTAGAATTACCCAAGGATTTTGGGTAATGTCCGAATAATTGAAATTTTTATTCGGGATTTACCCATAGTCACCTAGGTCAACCCAACGCTGGCTGGATGATGTTAGGTGTTGTGTCAAGAATTATTGTCTGGGAAAGGGTTGAATTGTTTTTAATATATTAACGAACAATATTTTGAAATAATCAATTTTGTTAAAAGTGTAAATGAAGCCAAATCGAAAACTACATTTTAATACCCACCAGTAGAATTGTTTTATTTTATGTTCTCTTGACGCAACACCTAACATTACACAGCCAGTATTGGGTAGACCTAGGTGAGTATGGGTAAAACCCGAACTAAAATGTATTGCAATTATCATTCGGACATTACCCGAAATCCTCGGGTAATTCTAAGTAAACCTAGGTAAACCGAGGTTTACTCAATCTTCTAGCATTACCGTAACATGTACAATATTGAAAAGTGAAGTCGAACAGCCTCACGTTGTTGATATATTATTACAAAGATGCGGTGGGATGCGATAGTTGCGCAAGGTCCACTAATTTTTGTGACGCATCGTCACAACTCCCTACTCAACCCTACCAACCTCCCTACCAACTCACAAACCCTAACAGTCTTTTTCATGGCCCTTATTCGTTTTTGTTTGAATGAAATTGGCCCATACAACCGATCTATATGTATTGTACGTATATATGTATACCTTACATTCAATCAATGTACATGGGCTAGCATAAGGAAAAACCGCCCAAGCGCGAGTTAGACTCGCTTAAAGAGGGTTCCGTACTGTCACTTTACCTACTGTTTTTTAGCTGAATTAAATTAAAGCTCGAAGATGAGCCCGACTTTTTCGTATAAGTGGTACCATAGTAACCAGCACTAAGCCAATTAAAGTTATTAAGTTCTCAGAAAAATTCTCTTCACGAATATTTCCCGTTTCTTGCTGGTGTTTCAAGTCTATAAAGATTTTCTTAATTATGAGTGATATTATATCATTTTTTTTTAATTTAGGTTCTGTACTATTGGTAATCAGGATGGCATAGCATAATAAATTTATATAAAATATGTATTTATGCATCTTTATGCATTTGATAGGTCACACGAGTAACGTATTTTTTGTTACTTTTATAATTTCCCTCCCGAAATGACAATTCCTCTGTTTATGCTACCATTACTTCCATGATTGGGTCATCTAATTCTGTATAGAAATATATCAGATTCCAACTTTTTTCGTTAAGTAGAATCGGAGAAAACTGGCTGTGACGTTCCTGTGACAGACGGACAGACAGACATCGAAGTGATCCTTCAAGTGTTTAATTTTGAATGATATGGAACCCTAAAAATTATCATACAAGCAAGCATATACTTACCGAATTTGTATCTTTGGCGTGGAGTCGTATGTGTATCTACGTCTACGAAATGTTTGTTTGATTTTAACAAAATTATGATTTTCGTGATCGATCGATTTGATTCCCTACGAACCTAATAAGGTGTCGGTTAGACAAACGAATAGAATGGTTTCATACATTAAAATGTTTTTTTTTATGATTGTTGAAACTACTTAAGACCATAAGTAATTGTTTTGTTCAGTTAACGTTAATTGAAAATCCTGCATAGTTTCGAGCCCATTTTTATCCTTTAATACTTGTCTCCATACGTTAAATACATTGGAATGGTTATTTTTATTTATTACATAGGTTATTATGAACGTCAGAATGGTTATTTTTTAGACGTGTCACGTCACATTTAACTGTTCTCTCATCGAAACATTTATAAAATTAGAAATTTTGCCACACCTGTATGCGCTGAATTTGATTAGCAACGAGAAATCGGGAATAGCCTTCGCAATTTCATTGTCCTTTTATTATGTACTATCAAAGTAGAATTTAGTTGAGCGAGACGCATGCGCGCGACCAAATACTTATAAATTAATTTGTTGTATAACTGGTATGTCTATAAAATTAATTTATTTGTTTTATGTACTTATATTTCATAGTAAATTTGGTCGTACCGTCTCCACATTTATTTATAAAACACAGCCATGTAAAGAGTAATTTGTAGTCATAAATTCTGGTCGCGCTAGTTGCGCAACATGTCTCGCCCAACAAACTTCTATCTTTGCATTATTATTGCGTCAAATCTGACTACACGGAAAGAAATAATATGTATTCATATAGTGCCGTTTTGAAGTGCATAGAATTCTATAAGTAGAAGGATTTCTCGCTAAAAAAATTGATTCGTCTATGTTATAATGTGCTTCGTTGGCATATTATGGTGGATTGTATTATCATGCATTCATATCAACTTTGGCTAGTCATCTTCTGACGTCATTTTAGAATGTCATATTTTAGTAGATTTTAACATATTTATTTCCGTGCAGTAATAAGGAGCGCATGCAATATTACATACAGTACGCCTAAGGTCAGATTGGCTATGTGGCGTCGGGTACCATTAGAGGTCGAGCACAATTTATGGCCGATCCGAAGGTAGCATCGTGTAGCGTTCCAGTAGCAACTCTATACCGCCGCAAACTGGCATTCGCCTCGTATTCAGATTGGACATAGTTTTGTTCGATCTATAGCAGATTAAGTATATTTGTAAGCTATCTACTCTAGGAATTGGCATATTCGATTCAGTGTGTAATATATTTTAAATCGACCACATATAAGCTAACAAAGCCTGTATGTCGCGCACGTGCGTGCGTCATCCGGAATTGTTTTTTTTTGTGTTCTCTTATATAAACTGTAGCTTTGTAAATCTTTGAACGGAACAGTTGTAAAAACCGGCAGCGTGGCATGTATTGTGTAAATAGCATATATACTTACTCGAGTATTTCATTAAAACTAAAGACAATCTTTGTTAATATGGATTAATGCTTAATTACTTTGGCACAGAATGCAATCAATTACTTGTCTGTGGTTTATTTTACTACAATTAAAAATATTTTGTTCAAATTTGCGTTTTATTTACCTAAATCTATTCTGCTCATGATAGTTCAAAGTTTAGCAACAGTCTAGTAATCTTCATACAGTCAGTCATCGGAGGCGTCTAAGCAGAGCAATCGTGCGGAGCGCGGAGGGGGGGGGGCGTATGTACCGAACGGCATATTGTGACGATGTTAGTCGTTCGGTACTATATGATTGATTTACGCGTTAGGTCGATTATAAAATATTAAAACCGACCGTACAATATAAAATAATCCGAAAAGTAATAATATGAGTCCACTGATAGCTAGAGACCATTTTCATTACAGTGAACCTTTGAATTTTAGTATCAATTGTGAAGAGAATAAGCTCTGCAAAAAAAGCGTAAATTTTTAATACCCTTGAATATCGATTTCGAACACAGATTCGTCATTGGAGTCCACACGGACCCTTAGATATCGATTTTGAAAGCAATCGGTCCAGTAAATAATAAGTTCAAAATGGGGGTCACTTTTTTCAAATTTTGTTCACATTTGAATTAATTTTTGTTATTTAGGTACTGCGAAAACTGGTATGAGCGAGCGGGCGGAAATCAGTGATCTAAGACAACAAAGTGTAGTTTTTTACTTCTGGTCAAATAATTTGGATCATATACAGGTATATATTCTCTCATGTTATAAAAAAAAATAATTAAATATTTACTACCTTTAACGCATGACAACCCTTACACAATCAAGATGACGGCGACTTTTTCGCAAACATGAAAGGCGATGACTGACTGTATGGATTATTTGACTATTCATTTCGAATCTCGATTAGTTTTGTAACTTGACAAGAAAAAACAGTAACTGTCTTCAATTCAATAAATCAATTTTACGTTATTTCATGTACATAGTTTGGTTTGTTCATCACGACAAGAAGAAAGGACAAACAATTCCCATGAGAGTATTTGAGAATATTCCGAGTTTTTCGAGTTTTAATGAAATGTTACTCTGCGTCCCTTCAACGAGTGATCTGTCTTTCATTAAAATCGGTCCATCAGTTTAGCCGTAAAAAGGTAACACAATACTTTTGCATTTCATAACATTATTTTGGATCGACCATTATTTTTAATTCACGATTTTATTCGAAATTGTTAAAATTGTCAATTTCAAAGTCCTCCGATTCATTCCTCGAATCTGTTCTAAAATCCGTTGAAAAACAACGACGACGTTAGAGCGTGATCGGTCGGACGGACGGACAGACAAACTAATTTCGTTTATTAAATTAATTAAATCAAATTAAATCGTAATTAAGCTAATTTCGAACATACTGCATTAGAAAGTTTAAGGGTTAAGTGTTTACTATGGAATAATTACTACTATACATTTATTAGTTTAAGGAAGTTTAAGTTTATAAGGAAAGAAAGAGATTTTATTTTTTATACAATAAATACAATGCCTGTTGGACTAAAATTTGCGTGTTCAGACACGGATTTAACCGGTATTTTTTTATTTTTTTACTTACAGTCTACAAATACAAGGTTATAAAATAAAATAACATTAAAAATATTCAACTTTTTAATTCGGGAATGAGTACATTGTGTCTTTGTTTACGAACACAATTCATATTTTGCAAAGAGATATTTTATATTTTTACAAAACAATATTAGTGTTTAAAATTACATGTGATTTAATGTTGACCGTAATAATAGTAATCTATTTCTTTTACATTCCATACACCAATATACTTTCATAAATGAGAGTTTCAATAGCAAGTAACATAATGTTCGTCTAAAAAGGACTTTATTTCACAAATTAACGTAGCTCATTTATATATCCAATATAATCATGTCATAGTAAATTTAATTTCTTCCTTAACTATCCGAGTCTTCAATTTGACATAAGAATACATTAATATTAACATAACCTAAATCTTATAAATAATTTCTAATTAATTCATTACTGCCCGATCAAATTGATAAGAGAACTTGGTACAATTTTTGTGATCATCCGGTATTTAAGAATTTGTAAAATTCTCAATCCTATTAGCAATTTCATCGGATAATAGTCAAATACAACATTATAAGGGTCAAGACATACAGGGTCCATTGGTCCAGCGCGCGACGTGTTTCTCCTTGTCAGCTACGTGTATTCTCAAGCAATAACATCTCGAAATGTGTGTTAATTCCCCAAGAATACGCGTGACCTCCAAGTAAATAATCTTGAGCGGTATGCCCTCGCAGTTTCGGTCAGGGCACTCGATTAACGACGGACTATCTAATAGACAGAGGAGATAATTGGACAGAGGTATGCAATAACGTACCAACTGACTGTTTCTAGAATTAATCGAAAGTTTCCAGGTCGTTAGTACTTTAAAATGATTCAAAGAGATTATGAATTGAGATGTGTCATAATTAACGTGAGCGGTGACGCGATCTGTGCGTAAGATATATATTTATGGAGTATTTTTACAGACATCTATTATATAGCGGATGTGTGCGATGAAAGCGTCGGTAACTTGAGCTTTATAAATTCTTGGCGGCGTCTTAAGGGTACGCATAGGTAAAATAATAAAATATTTTATCATTCTTAAATAATTTTGTTTGTGACCACTATAAAACTCAGTTCGTTTTTACATTAAATAGGTGTTTATAACACCAAGTGAATTAAAAACAAAAATAAGTTACTACTTGACAGTATAAGTAATAGATAAAAAATTAAAACTTCTCATAATGTATTGATTAAACTCATTGTTAGTTTTTACCTATTTCATCCCTATAGAAACCCAAGTTTTAAGCACCAGAAACCAACGAGCATGCATGCAACTATTATGAATGGATGAGGTCTGGAAAGCTCATAAAAAGTAAATATTTATATTATATACTATGATAAACGGGCGTAATTTATGTGTACGTAGATATGATAATAATACCTGGGACGTCCCACACAGCATCATTTAGTCCTAAACTAATCAAAGCTTGTATTATGGGTACCAGACATCTGATATACATATTTAAATATTCTTTGTCATATATACATATATAGACATTTTACACCTAGACATTGAACAAATAGACATGTTGATGCACACAAATATTTGGCCCTGGCGGGAATCGAACCCGCGACCCTTGGCTACGCAGTTAGGGTCTCTAACCACTCGGACATGGATTGGCCTGTCGTCAATATGGCGAAAATTCCATTAAAAATCCAAAGTTTGGATTTATGTCACGTTGTAGTGAGGCGTTGTTGATAACGCTAAATTGCACTTTTTCGAGCTGACCGACTATTTATGTTGGAAAAAAGTATTAAGATCAAATAAAATCTGAATTGAAATTCTATAAGATGCCGTAGTGATAAAAGCTTTAAAAATGCTTCCCGCTTATCGTAACTGTTAACCCGAAATAAAAAAGAAGGGGAGGTTTCTCTTTTTATTTGAATCTTTTTATTTCAAATTCTCAAAGGCGATTCGATCGTCCACACTTTCAAGACATGAATTGTAGAAGTTTTCGAACCTAATAAGCTTATGAAATTTTAATATTCTATTCGGTAGTGGGCCTGTGGTAATAATATATGAATATCGGCGCAAAAAAAGATTAATAGATGACGACCGCTTAGCCTAGTGGGCAGTGACCTTGCCTACGAAGCTGGAGGTCCCGGGTTCGAATCCCAGGTCGGATCAGTATTTATATGATGAATATCGACACTGGTACCGAGTCTCGGTTGTTATATGTATGTGGTGTCTTCGCTTGGTACCCAAAACACAAGCTAATGTTTATTTTGGGGCCTAGATGTTGAAATGAAAAAAAAAAAAAATGAAAAGGTGAAATTTTAAAAGCATAACGATTTGGTTGTTTTCGATATGTTAGTTCATACTTTATTGCATAACTCTGTCCAGTTATCTTGCGAGTACATAACACTTTGATGGTGTTAAGTACTAATGAAGGCTGATAATTAGAGTAAAGTGACCCCAATAGTACAAATTGAAGTGTCTACGATAGGTAATATATTTATTTCCGCGTAAAAATAACTATAGTTATGTAGCGATGTACTTATTGTTATAATTTAATATTATTAAATAAATATTGTATTCGGATTATTATGGGATTACCCATTTTTAAAATTTGTTTCAAACTATAAATCATTTGGAGTAATAACTTCACTGAGGCCTAATTAGTATACGGCGAGTTAACGTGGCACAAATCCTCTCCTCAGGTGAGGACTGTAGCGACAGCGTCACTGTTAGGTGCCGTTACACGTGTCTTTGCGTTTTAAAGTTTCCGAGTTATTCTTTTGCTGTTATAGTTATGTGTAACGTCGTTTCAGCCAAGTGTCATGTCAATTAGTAATTATTTTTAAATTTTTAGGAATTATTCAATATATGTCATTGTCAAAATTCGATTTCATCTCTCGGCTGTACTTTTTTGCACTTATCTTAATTTCGCGGTAAAAGTAATCGCCAAAACTCTTAACGACAAAATATAATAAATTACGCAATAGTACTTGACAGCTTTTTTTGACTAATAAATTGATTGCGGTAAGGCCTTCAATGACGTAATAGAATTGATAAATAAAGAAAAATGGGATTTAATAAAAAAAGTCTTTAAATAATTGTATTATTCTAGTTAATTTCTTAGAGTGAAAATATTTATTATTATTTTTGGGAAAAAAACCCCTCTGAGTCATGGTAATTGTACAAAAAAAAGTCTAAACAAAATCCAAAAAAACGCTACTTGAACTCTAGTTACTTTTACGTGAAGTCGATTGTTTTTAACACACCAAATTAATGTTATCTTTTTTTAATGTTTTCTCTAAATGCGTCTTCTTCGGTCGCCATCTAGGATTTCAGTTGCGAAGTGTCGGACGCCGCGCCTAGAGCAGCGCGATGTTATGAAAAAGTGACTCCACAACATCGCGCTGCCCCTCGCCCGACGCCCATAGCCCGTCGCTTGTCGCCTATCGCTTATCGCTAGTCGCCCGTAATCGGATGCAGCTTGTAGCGTGTCGCCTTCAGGTTTCCTGTGCTGAATTCCTGTAGCTGTCATATAGTTCCCAGATTTCGACCGTTGCGTAATTCCGTTGATATGAAACATTTCTTTATGCTAAAAATCCCGCGTTCCTTCCGCATAGGTGGCGGTGGTGCCTGGAAAAGAAACAGAACTGAAATTGTCAAGAAATAAAATTGTACACCGTGGACTCTACGCATTGAACGTAGACAAAATGATAACAAGATGCATTAGCGAAACAGTTTGTTCTTTTTTTTGTCTTTTGATTGACCATAGGGCTCCGGTATCTCTAAGAAAATCCATTATCCATACCCACTTTTTTGCTTGAACTACGTTACTGTCCAGGATAAGAATTACGTGGCTTAGTAGACTATTTTACGTTCTACTGTGTCAGATCAATAAAATTAAAAATAAAATTAATTCAAAACCCGACGACGTAAAAGGATGCTAAGAATGACCACTGGAAATGCTCTCATGCTCGGAACACAATTATCGTAGAGCACAGACCAGTCAACCTATAGACCACGCTTTAATAAACGTCAGCACGAAAACGAAATCGCCAAAAAGTGGCGGGGTGCGGGGAGAGGTCGGCTAGTTTTCATTGGCTCGTTAAAAATTGACAATTTAATGGCTTCCGACGTGCTACCAACTGACCGCTCAGAAGAGACGTAGTTATGTAGTATCACTACTTAGCCTTGGCGAATGCTACTCCCTGTCAAAGCGTGGTCTATAAGGTTGACTGGCCTGTGTCGTAGAGATACCGTGTTGTGACAACAAAAATGTGAGAAAAAAATTTACGTCGGCGACCAAATATATAACAGTTGATGTTTTGAAATATTCGCTGTTAAATAGAATCGTGCGTGACTCACATGTATAATTCGTACTGGAAAAGATAATTAATTTTCTACAAATTATACTTCCTGTGTATGACATAATATGTCTGTCTTGTCTCTAAGTCTGTAATTTTGTTCAAATTTTTTTTCGTTTCGTTATGCTATCTAAGATTCATAATTGTGAAAAATATGATGAGGTCAAGTGAAATTTATCATCCTAATCCAAAACTATATCTACTCAATTAAATGAACTCGAAGCTCGATGAGTCATTAGCCATGCTGTCGTCAATTCCATGAAAAATTAAAGAATGTTTGGTCTAAAATTCAAATACAGTTTAACTCCTTAGAAATAATAATTATGACCTACTATATACAGTTCAGCAGCAAAGTAGAGATGTTTGACAAGAAGGAAGCGTCGGCGTCGCAGTGGGACAAATACGGCAAGCTATACGCGCAGGGTCAGGCCGTCCAACTAATCTTGGGCTCAGTTGCCGAGGCACGCGCGCCCGGCCTACCCTAAGCCCGTCGAATCGCGCTTCGCGAAACACCTATGTTTCGAGTGCACTTTCCATTTATCCATTTTCGATGAAATATAATAGTTCGGGTTCCGATATTCGGTAAGTATTAAGTGGGACATTTTAACCCTCAATATATAGCAAAAAGGAATACACTAGTTTACATGTAGTACACGACTTCGTTCATGTGATTTGTTTTTTTTTTTTTTATGAATACATGGGCTTTGTTAGGTCGGGTTGATTACATACAGGGTTGGTAGAAACCAGGACGCGGCGGTAGTAAAGCGGTGAACACACGCATAGGTAACACTTTATAGGTAAGAACTGACTTAAAAAAAATATTAGCCCATCAAACTTTCGAGGCATCGTTAGTAACATAGACAGTACAACAATAAATTAAATTTCCAAATTTGTAATAACGTTTTGCATTCTGCAAAATAATCATCAAAAATATCTAATAATTTAGTCACTGGAGATAATTTTTCATTTTGAACATTTACTACATGCTGTATCCTACTACCAACAGGTCCAAGACTCCAGCATCGGTGTAAACACTGTTGCCAAGATTCTCACATTTTATTTCTCTATACCAATCAATTAATACGTTATGCTTAAGCCGTAAGAATCATAATGCGTGTCATCTAAAGATGTGTGAAAAAGCCAAATCTAGGTGCAAGCGGACAAACCATTGTTCACGTCGTAACTAGTGAAGGTTTACATGTTTTTATGTTTGATTTTGTGTTGTGATAGCTCGAACGCAGCGAATCTGTTTCAAATCTATAAGGCCACGTACCCATGGTTCGAATCCGAACGTGTACCAATGAGTTTTTTCTGATTTAAGTAGGTACATTATCACTGACTCCGTGCCTCAGAGAGCACGTTAAGAAGTCGGTCCCGGCTGCTGTCAATAGATGGCGGTCGTTACAATTCGCTGACCCGCATTGGAGCAGCGTGGCGGATTAAAGCTTCAAGCCCTCATCTTGAGTGGAGGCCTAAGCCCCTGCAGTGGGGTACAAAAAGGGCTGATGGAATGGAATGGAATGTTTGGTTGCGTCGGCAGCTACGGAGCTATTAGGTCGACGTGATTTTTTGCATGGATATCATCAGCTGGAAAGTGACATAGGCTACTTTTTATCTTAGAAAAGGTACAGTTTCTCTGATATCATTATCCTTCACGTTAAATTGGCTGAACGGATATTTATGAAATGAAGTGCCAAGGTGTCTAAGGTGTGAAATTATACACAGGACAGATTTCATTCCGGAAAAATATATGTATGGTCCCTTTGGTACAGTTATTCTTTCTACTAAAATGGCTTAACTGATTTTGATGAAAGGTAAAGTAAGTATAGAGATTTCTTAGGTAGTTAACTTTCAGAATGTTTTAAAAACTTTTACAGTGTCTTGAAGCGTCGCATTCCTTTTATTGTCCCAATACAACTGTGTAGTTCACACGGGCGAAGCTACGGGCAGAAAGCTAGTTAAAATTAATTTAAATAATTTGCGTGTTGCTAATTTTTTTGTTATAACGTATTTAAAGTCAACATCGTACAAATAAAATTTAATACACCAAAGACTAAATATAAAAAGATTAGAATTCAAAGCAAATATATAGGGTTTGTTGATAACCCATCTTGAAGGAAAGTTGTTACGGGCTTGATTTTTTCGTATATTTGTCATAAACCTTATTAATTTTATTTAACCGTACCTTAATCAGAAAGCCAAGAAATTTTAACTAGTTTTTTTAGTCGTTTGTAGCTCTCCGACGCTTAAGAACTTGAAAGAATTTTGCTGAAACCTTGCATAGGTATTCCTCAGCACTTATTGAACCTTATGTCAGGGTTTCCAGAACTCTATTAGGTATGAGAGCGAAAATAGATTTATATGTAAGCTACGTTCATATACAAAGGAATACACGAAAAAGGCATCGGATCGGAAAAGGAACGGGAACAAGTATGTGAGGATGTTATAAGATAAACATTGCCTATAGTTAAAAAAAAAAACGTAACTGAAATCTGAAGCCATTTGAAGTAAAATAATTGGCAGGAACGTGCAGCACTTTATAAATTTATGACATCCGTTGTTGCTTGTGTCTATGTATTTCTCACTTCTATGTATTCTTTGTTTCAGCTGTATCTCGATCTGAAATACAAAAAAGAAATCTTTGTAAAAAATACCTGCTCACAATAATTATGCCATCAGAAATAATCGGGTATTTTCAGGAAAATCGATATTCAGTTCAAAAATTGCACTTTTCCGGAAGTCTCTAATTTCATACTTTGTTGGATTAATCGATCACAACTGAATTTTCCAAAAAAAAAACATGTTTTTCGAAGATATTCGAATATTTCTAACGGCTGAGGTTTTCGTGAAGCATCTAATACTTCTTCACTTCACTTCACTTTGTCAGCCCATTTTTACCCCACTGCAGGGGCTTAGGCCTCCCCCAGGGTGAGGACGGGGGCTTGGAGCTTAAATCCACCACGCTGCTCCACTGCGGGTAATCATTTCTAAGATTTTCCAAGGCGTAATGTATCTTACTTAATGTCATAATAGCCGAGTGGTAGCGAGTATATCTCTCGTTTAGAAGACCGTGGTTCCAATTCCAGTGCACGTACTAATGAATTTTTTCTAACTTACGTACATAATGTGCCTCAGAAAGTACGTTTAGCCATCTGTCCCGGTTGCCATCTATAGATGCCTGTCGTTGAAATCCACCAACTCGCACGGGAGCAGTGTGGTGGATTAAGCTCCAAACGCCTGCAGTGGGGCACTAACGGGCTGATTAGACAGATAGACCAAAACGTTCATAATAAGAAAATGAAACGGATTCTCATCAGCAAGCTTGGTAAAATTCAAATGTATTAGATCAATTTAAATTACGCAATATTTTGCATATACACAGTGATATAGATATCGAGAGACCGGCTGAGAGCAACGGATTTAAAATTATCAGATAAACTGATCGCCGCGTCGAACCGTCGAAATGTTTAATTAGGATGATCTGGGAGTGCATAATCCCTTAACGCGGACAAAGTTTGCACATTAGGCACGGCGAGCAAGCCAATTATGTCTAAATGGTATAATCCCAGTTTAAGCTGTCTGTGCTCGTTATATTTGTAAACATTAACATAGTAAATGACGTAACGTTAACCGATCGTAACAAGTACGTCAATTAGCTAATATATTTGGCAGTTTTCTATGTTAAAGTGGACACATACCGCTATCGATTTATTAGAAGTTGATTGCCTTTAAATGGAATTTCCAGAGTTTTCATTTAATAATAGCACATGTATATATAAAAATTATCAAAATCTATAAAAAGTATAAAAGATTTTCTCAAAAGAGCTCATCCTAAATTTCATTCTAGTAAACTTTAAAGATTTTTAGACTTGTTCTGAAAATAGTTTATCTACATTATCCCATTCAGTTGTATCCCAAAAGGTCTTGTTTGACAAAAGTTTATTTATTGAAATGTTTTACTTATAGCGTTTATCTTCTTTTATCTAAGTAGAGCTTTTTCAATGGATAGTGACAAGTGAAAGAGGTGAAGAGTTCAAATCCCGCTTAGAGTAGCGAGTAGCTTTTCGCGGGTGTGATCTCTAACCGCGCAATCGGATATCAAACGACATTCATCCGATAGGAAGGTTTTGTCCGCAGCTGAGCCTTATCAGACGGCGGCACGCTTTGATCCGGCCCTTTGTGCTCACCCTTTGTGTAGCTAAACATTGGATCAAAATTTAACCTGTCCATCGACCTGTTTGCCGCCTATGCCTTAATTTTGATAATTTCGCTATTAACGTCCGTTTAATATAAACATATAATAATGTTTGGAATTAGTGTTTTGGTATTCTTAAATTATAAATAAATTTTAGTGGATATGTTAATTAAATAACATATATTATCTAATAATATAATGAATTAATTTTACAGGTTGTACAGTTTTAAATAAATTATATAACATTGAAAAAAATGTTCTCATATCAGAAACTAAAATAACTAATTTTATTGTCACTAAATCGTAATGAAACTGGATTTTTTATACGTAAAAAACGCGGAGTGGTAATTCCCATGTACTACCTAGTATTTAAGCCACGTTGTGTATTTGCTGCCAAATTATATTCAAAATATTAATCTCTTCACTACAGAATCATAAGTGGTATTTAACTGTCACACTAAACAGATTTTGAACGGGGAAAGCGCGGAAAACTGTGAAAGCTCAAGTATTGACGACAATGAAGTTCACTACTGCCGGCGACGCGAGCGACACCTGATGATCCAGAAAATATTGTACAGATATTTTCTAATAAAATAGTTCATGCACTTCTATTTTGATTTATCAAAAGAGATGCCGCACTCCACCGATTTTCTCTTTAAAAAGTTATAATGTTAGTTGCGACGTGTTTGATTTTCGTCAATTTTATAAATAATATATATGGAATAACTTGTCTCTACGACGCCTTCCATAATAAAGACGCACTGGTTTCACTTCAACCTTTTTATGATTTCATGATATTAGTCATTCCTAATTATTTTCATTTACTTGAAATTTTCCATATGGGCATAATGTCTATACAGTAGATATGGACACATCGCCGTGCTAATAAACCCATAACGTTCAATCACAATCCAATAGCGTCAGAATTAATATCACAGGATCCCTGTGGGAACGACTTGGATGCTGGAACCTGTCTGAAACGTTACACCGCGTCTATATATATATATATATATCGTTACACAAATAATAGCTTTCTTTGATAATACCCAATCAGAGTGCTGTTTCCTTGACACCCCGAAATTTAAATTCATTATTTTATTTTATTAAGTATATAATGTATATAATATGATTGACCGGTTGGCCGAGTGGTTAGAGATTCTAACTGCAAACCCAAGCGTCGCGGGTTCGATTCCCGTTCGGGACTAATATTTGTGTGCATGAACATGTCTATTTGTGCCGTGTCTGGGTGTAAAAGTATCTCTATATATGAATATATTAAAAAAGGAATATTTAAGTATATATATCAGTTGTCTAGTACCCCACAATACAAGCATAATACTTGCTTATTTTGGGACTAGATGGAGCTGTGTGGGATGTCCCAGATATTATTTTATATAAAATTAAAAGCAACATTGGTATTCTACCGGTTAAAGTAACTAAAAGTATGCTTCGTCGCTTTTATTTGGAAGATATTCTAAAAGCTTTAAAACATTCAAAACAACAGTTTACACGAATTTAAATGTAAAGGTAATTTTTTCTAGCCTTATTGATACCTAATCTATTTTCTTGTCTAGAACCTCATTTTCTTATCAAACTATATTATTTGTTCCGATGAAAATTTTAAGTACTTTCGATTATATTTTATAATATATGAAATGTAACACTATATAAATAAACTGACTCGTTAACAACAGTTATTTTTAACAGTATGTAAATTTTACAAATATTACAAAAAAAAATATTAAATATAAAAAAATATTACAAATATTACAGTTATAGTAACATAAGTATAACAGTATTAATAGTAACAATATAAACAAAACAACCGTGCTTCGGAGGGCACGTTAAGCAGTCGGTCCCGGACGCTGTCAATAGATGGCGGTCGTTACAGTTCCCAACCCGCAGTGGAGTAGCGTGGTGGACTTAAGCTCCAAGCCCCCCTCCTCACCCTGGGGGTGGCCTAAGCCCCTGCAGTGGGGTAAAAATGGGCTGATGATGATGATGAAACAAAACAACATTGAAGTTAAATCGAAACTTTGTACGCGCTTTACAAATTATGACGATCAAAATACAATCGTAAAAATCTGCTCAATGTTTTAATTTAATCATTGAATAATTCATTTGGATATTCCTGTTCAGCTGGCATAACAGTTTTTTAGTGCACCAGTGTCACATGCTTCGTTTATACGTTTACATGATATACGAATGCAACGGAGTGCGTTGAATCGATTTTTAATCGTTTTAGTTATGGACTATATTGTACACTGTGGTTGTAGTAAACTAAAAGGTGTTCTAAAATCATAAAAGAATTTGAATTTTTGTTTAACTAATCACTAAATATAATAAAAAGCTACGTGTAAAAAATTAGATATTTTTTATTGCTAATAATCGTCAATGTACATCATAAGATTAACCCCATTTTAAATTGTTATTATACACCAAAAGATTACTCCATTTTAATCGATTAATCGATAATGGTTATCCAAATATTTAACATCGATTCACTTACTAAACCCATGTGGCCTTAAAATTGATGGATTTTAATGACATTTTTTCATACGTTTCTTATGATTGAAGACATGCTACCTGCTGGGAGACACAGCACTATAAAATAAAACATATTTATCGAAAGACGTAGTTTTGTACGAAAATATGAATAGAGTACATTTCCAATGTCATCCGAGTACCTATGCGTAGAATGTTCAAATTAAATTAATTTTTTTTACACCTAATCCACATTGTCACTGAACTATCATTTCTAATATATTAACATTTGAAAATTGAAAAACCATAAATAAAAAAACTTTTTTATTTAAAAACTTAGACGACCGCTTAGCCTAGTGAGCAGCGACCCTGCCTGCGAAGCTGGAGGTCCCGGGTTCGAATCCCAGGTCGGGTCAGTATTTACATGATGAATATTAATACTGGCACCGGGTCTTCGTTGTTATATGTATGTGGTGTCTTCGCTTGGTACCCAAAACACAAGCTAATGCTTAGTTTGGGACCTAGACGTTGTTGTGATTGTGTGTGTTGTTATTATTATTGTGTTATTGTTATTTTTGTATAAAAGTAATTCTGAGCAACTAAATTATATAAAACCAAAGTAAATCGCGTTCACTGTCCACCCCCAACGAGCCCTCCCGCAATCCGTATCTACGAATATTACATACTTTGCCATCCATATCCACGCGTTATTTTATGTAATGTCTAGGTAATAAAGTATGAAAAAAATGATATTTCATACATTGCCTGATCGTTTTAAGCATTCTGTAGAATACCTAGGTATTTTATAGAATACCGGATTGTACAAACTGCCGACAGCATATACAATAAGCTATATAAACACTTTTAAAAATTTTAATGGTACATTTTTGTCTACATGCGTACATTAAACAAAAGACCGAACATTTTATTACGATTCTAGTATGAACGAAAAGTATCGGAAACAGAAATTCAATGTTATAATACTTGTAAAGTACCGCAAAGAGAAGTTTGTGGACGTGCATTCGAGTGGCTTAGCGGCCACTTCGGCTCGCCACAAAAGCGAACATAATGTTAAAAACACACAGAAAGAAATTAATTTCCGGTCCACGGAGCTCCAAAAAAATCTTCAGCACGATTCTTTGAGACGACTTAAAAATAAAAAGTTAGTACAAGTGAATACAAGCTTTCAAGCTTTCGTATAGCGGCTAAAAGTTCACAAAAACTGTCAAAGGCATTATTTATTAATATATTATACTATTCTCTTGAATATATTTTTGAGCTCAAAGAACGAAATAGATTACGATTGAATATTTATTAATATATCCTTTGCTTTGTCTACCTTTGAAAACTTTTAATAGTTTTAAATCGGTTTAAAAAACACTGTATTCAACATCTAAATAATAAAATACAGATAAATAATTTTGACATGTATGAATACTTCTACAGCGAAGTTAAGAGAGGTGTCATTCAGTAATTATAAAAGTAGAAATTATAACGAGATATTTATTTCTATTTTATTACTTGTAAGTATCTAGCCATGGAACCTAGGTAGGTATTCAGCTGTCACAATTGTGTTAGAAGTGGAGCTTCCTTGAGGTCAAGTTGATTCAAACATAATGTACTTGATAGATTGACTTTTTGAAATTATTACTTTATATGGTTTATTTTTAGGGTTCCGGACCCAAAGGGTACCAACGGGAACCCTATCACTAATTATACGCTGTCCGTTCGTCCGTCCGTCCGTCAAACGATACAGGGCTGTATCGTTTGAAACTGAAATATATAAAACATAGATTTCTATTAAATATAGATCTATATGTATATATAGTTATACACTTGAAATTTTCACAGAGTGTGTATTACTATGACAGTTATAACAGCAAATGATAAAAATAAAATAAAGTAAAAAAAAACCCTTTAATTTTTCACTTTATTTTACAAGACAAGAAACGTGGTTTTTTATATTTTGCGGTAATACGGAACCATTCGTGTGCAATTCCGACTCGCACTTGACCGGTTTTTAATAAACACAGTTAAGTCTATTTCCGAAAGTCTAAGTACTTTCAAAATTACAAATCGTCGTAAGAAATATACAGAGCTGTTTTACTCCTGTAACATAAGTGCATTGAGGGAATTCCAACAAGATTTTCGATGAGATTGATTTCTATTTTGTACAATATTGATAACTTCTGCCTAATTTTACATCACGAGGGTCACGTCGGCGGGGGGCCCCGTTCATCCGCCTGGCCGCATGTCTTGCTATAGTTTTATTTTGCGATAACTTCGAAGGTATTAATTTAAATTATATGATGTAAGGGGCAATTTGATTTGATTTGAAATTTTTTTTTTTTTGCCTTTGATAGCCTGAATCTAGCGGAGGGTTATAGGCTATATATATTAAAACGAACTGTGTGTCTATTCGAGCAAATAGGCTTCGGCCAAAATAGCTTAACCGATTTTGATGAAACTTTACACATATGGAAAGGATGAAGTCAAAAGTGACATACAGAACTTTTTGTATGTCTGTCTGTACGTCCATCTGTCTAAACCAATTTTAATGAAACATCACAAGTATGAAAAGAAGGTCGTCAAAACTAACAAATGTTACTTTTTGTCCGTCTGTCTGTCTGTACGTGTATCTGTCTATTTGAGCTAATCTCCAAAACGGCTAAACAGATTTTAAGGAAACTTCGCAGACGGGAAAGAAGGTTGTCAAGAGATTTGACATTAGCTACTTTTTGTCCGTCTGTTTGTCTGTACGTCTATGTGTCTATTCAATTCAATTTTATCTATTCGAGCTAATTTCCACTACGGCTGAACAGATTTTAATGAAACTTTGCAGACGTGAAAGAAGATTGTCAAGAGTGTCATAAGCAACTTTTTGTGTTTGTTTGTGTGTCTATCTGTCTGTCGTTTGTCCACACTGATCTATCAACTACTACAGCCAAAACTACTAAGTCTAGGAAGCTTAAATTTGGAACATAGGTTTATTTTATAACGTGAGCATTAAGTTATGAAAGGCTTTTTTAGAAATTTCAAACTTAAGGATGGGAATGGAGGGACTCAAATAATGACGTGTTTCAGGGTTTTTAGATTTCCACATTTTAAGGGTGGGAAACGGGAGATGAAAAATTGTATCGGTTTTTTTAAAGGGTGGAAGGGGAATGAAGATTGAAAGTTTGAATGGGTGTAACTAAAATTGGTTCCAGCAAAAAGTACGTATAAACCATCTCGAACGTTAATAGTACCTATAACAGGAATTCGTAGTCTACGCAAGCGAAGCTGCGGGCGGTCGCTAGTAACGTA
Organism: Luffia ferchaultella; assembly: GCA_949709985.1. Lineage (NCBI taxonomy): Eukaryota > Metazoa > Arthropoda > Insecta > Lepidoptera > Psychidae > Luffia > Luffia ferchaultella. Next base: position 6,419,678 of record OX453255.1, on the reverse strand, counting down.
TACATTACAACAACGTCTAGGCCCCAAACTAAGCATTAACTTGTGTTTTGGGTACCAAGCAAAGACAACACATACATATAACAACCAAGACCCGGTATCAGTCTCAATATTCAACATACTGACCCGACCTGGGATTCGAACCCGGGACCTCCAGCTTTGTAGGCAGGGTCGCTACCCACTAAGCCAAGCGGTCATCCCTGTGTGCTATTGCTATGTGCTCTAAACATTGTATGGGATTGCAGTGTGCAGTTATGTAACTGTTTACCTCGACGAATTGCACCAATCACCATATATATACATGGTTAGTCAGTAAAGCTTTTCCATGTCGCTTCTCAATACTCCACAGTAAAATTAATCCACTCATTTTCCGTCCAATCTTTATAAAATTAGCACGTAATTTTGACATTCTTTATTTCTCCAGTAAACTTTACTTTCTCCGAGCCCCGATGGCTGTCAAGTTCGTCCTTACATATTCGCAAATGCTGACATTCTAATCAGTTTCCGTGAATCGCCTGTTTTCTTATTGAACATGGCCTGTTTTTAATATTTTTTTTTGAAGTCTTGCCATTGATTATGTGCACGTAAAAATATCTTGATAATTTTTAAATTCATCCACAAAATTGGTAAATTCGGAACATGTACTTGACAATTTATTTATAGATAAAATATCCATATTAAAAGTGAACGGGAAATTTTAATTAATTTGTTAAATACCCTATTTATGTTACTAGATCTATGTACAAGGGCCATGAAAAAGCGATTTAAAAGCACAGCGGTCGCAGGTGTCGTCTGTACAAGACGCCAGACAGGTAATTAAAATGCTAATGACGTGCTATCCCATGGACAAGTCTTCCTAGGATACTACGTGTTATTGGGTGTAGTGAGATTTAAAAGATATTTTATATCTGGTTTTATTAATAGAATTATAAAAGTTCTAAATCACTGAGCTGTAAATCGATTATTTTTTTAAAGTTTGTTTTTAATTGTTAACAAAATTATCAGTTTTTTTTTAAATTTCGTCACAAACCAATATACGTAATAAAAAAATATTTTTTTCATATAAGTTTTCGATTTTCAACTATGGAGTAGATAGAGGCAGCTACATACAGTTTGAGTTTTTTTTTTTCAAAAATCGTTAGGTATATCTGCCAAAAAATGTAAGTTTTTATTTATTACAATAACTCGAAACAAAAAGGTTGCGTAGAAATTTGGCATACTCATAAGTAATCCAAACATCAAATAGACATGGAAAAAATAATTAAAATTTGTATGTAGTATAGATGTTTTGAAATTTTAACATTCGAAATGTTAAGTAGAGACTAGAATCCAAAATAAAATAACGGAAGTTTGTCGTGTCAAGAAAATGCGCGTGAATTTAGAACGTGATTTATGATGTGTGCAAAATGAAACATAATTATAAAAATAGATTTTATTTCCAATGTTTTTCGAGTACGTACAAATTATATATAAAAGAGAGTTGAAATAGGGGGCCACTAAAGTGGTAGATTCGAGATTTTATTTCTTATATTTCCCAAATTCTTAACTTAAACCCTTTTAAAATGCATAAATCTAGTAAACGTCCCATAAATAAACACGAAAACAAATATGAAAAATAAGAATAACCCAAAGAATTCGTAAGTAATTTTTTTTGCAATCATATTCGCTTTGTTAGTTACCTGCACAGAGTAAATTAATTTGACAACAGATTACCTGCATCGTTTTTTTAACTGACACTATTGTGTTTGCCATTTACTTACATGATAATTGACTCAGTGCCTGCTAAGTTTAATATTTTTTCAGCACCTATAAAAATGTCGCAGCCAAAGGAAACTATTTATACATCAAACACCTCTCGTTCGAGTGTGGCACGATAAATCGTAGCTAGAAGTTTAAACGAATTTGTTAATTAGAATGGTATTGACTCACGTGTCGCTCCCCCGAGCCCATCAACAAATTAAACCTATAACGCTGAGTTTACGATGTCATACTATAGTTTACCTTGTTGGTAAACGCGGGAAAATTATATTTATTCGATTAAATTTAACGTGATTTAGTAATTACGCGGAATCAAAATCATTACTGAGTCACTAGTAACACATGTATGTTAATGAAGATTGGATGTACTGTTACGTACACACCCTAAATATCGATTGTCGATGTTTCCCTTCACTAGTTCATTTATCCATCACTAAATTTTTTAATATAAATTAAATTTTAATTGACATAAAATTACTGAAATGCCCGAATAAAGCGATTGGATATTAGATACGTTGGAGTGAATGAATTAATAGTAAAGCAAAATATAAAATTGTTGTCTATAATTGTCTAAAATAATGTCAATCTCGGAGTATAAGCTGTCATGTCAGCAACTGTCATTATCAGTTCCATGAACTGTCATGACATGACAGCCAACACTTTGAGAGTGACATAATTTTTATAAATACGCAACGGCAATGGCTGACCTTACAATTCTACCTTTTGGCGTCACGCTATAAGAATTTTCAAAATGATATAACTACGTAAATACCGATATAAAACAAAAAAAAAGTCAAATTAGTTTGTTAACATTGTCTATTCTTTCGAAAAATAATATAACGGAATTTAGTTCAAAAATTTGGGAATGGTCAATTGCATAACTAAGCGTGAGAACAACATCGGGAGATTGAAATGTCGCATACGGCATTCGTGTGAGGCCGTCAAAATAAATTTTCTGTTCTAATTCTATTTTTTAAAAAGGCACAGAATCTGTTTTTAGGGTAACGTAGCTAAATAACACCTCGTTTCCACCAAGTATAATACACTGTATGATACAGTGATACAGTATGGATGTGACAGTATAATACAGTGTATTATACTTGGTGGAAACTAGGTGTAACAAAGCAGGATCTTATATTTAAGTCATATCTGCCAGTCATTACCTCTTAGTCTCTAAAATTTAAGACATATTATGTATATAAAATTATCGTAAGTCCTTCTGCAGAAAGCTCTTTAATAAAAAAATATCTAAGAAAAGGAAAGATATATAAAATTAACAGAAAGACTTATCTTTCTGCTGAAATCTCTTTAATAACAAAATATCCAACAAAAATTCACAACCCTTCCGTACCTTCAAGATATCAATTTCGGTATGTGGTAAAACGGTTCATCCAAAACTTTGGCGAAAATCAATCTATTATGTTTAATCGATGTAAGTAATAATTAATTGTAATTTTTTATAGCATATTATGAAATTTTAAGGAATGGCTACGGACGGACTTCGATTAATAAAAAGCTCTACGGAACTTTATTCTAAGCGCGGCCGCATTGCTAATTTTGTTGTGTCTCAGTAAATATAACTTTCATATAAATTTCTTAACATTAATAGCGATTACGTATTCAATGTCCAATAATTTCTCGATATGAAATTCCGTAAAATTTTTAGAACAACTTCGAAACGACACAAACTTATAAACGCGCCAAGATGAAGCAATTAACGGTACAGGATCGAGACGGACTCAATGTATAGGGCAGTCGGCACGCGTCGATCTCAGGCCGGCTAATCTTCGCCCGTCGCCGAGTGTGTTGACTCTGCCGCTTCGCCCAATAACTAACTTCAAACATAATTATCTCCCTCGATTTAGCCCGAATACGGCGGTCCCTTCAAGGGATTCCCTCAATATCGGCCCGACAAATTTCTTGTGCCAACACGCTTATCGATATCGGGATATTATTGCCCCCTCCCTCTCAGTTTGATCCAATCATTATGAGCTGATTGATTCGATCAACGTTCATTAACTGTTATCATAATACAGGCAAGCTACCAGTAATTTGACTCCAAATGGAGTCAAATTACTGGTAACTTATGAGGCTTTCTATGGTATATACTATAGAAATTATGTTATAATAAACTATCGAGTAATCTCAGGCAACACAATTATACCACTTTACATGCAATGGTTGTACTGATTAGTTTAACTATATTTATGAATAAGTACTGTCGTGGTCGCAAAGAAGTGTTGGATTAATCTCTGTAAATAAGAACTTGGGGGGCGTCCCCACGAATAGATACTAGACTGTGTAGCGTATGTGTCAACTGTTATTATTTCCGATGACTTGTGTTTGTCGCGATATATACCAGAGGAGAAGTTTATAAATAAACACGACTCTATTACTCTAAATATAAGTAAAAGTTAAATCAAATCACATTATTTAGGTTAATATTTCATGACGTATGAGCTCCTTGTCGTGATAGCCCAAAGCGCAACGAACCTGTCTCAATTTATAAGGCCCATAGGACCATGGTTCGAATCCGGGCGTGTACCAATGAGTTTTTCTGACTTGAGTACATAACTATCACTGACTCCGTGCCTCGGAGAGCACGTTAAGCAGTCGGTCCCGGACGCTTTCAATAGATGGCGGTAGTTACTTTCCCCAACCCACAGTGGAGCAGCGTGGTGGATTTAAGCTCCAAGCCCCCCTCCTCACCCTGGGAGAGGCCTAAGCCCCTGCAGTGGGGTAAAAATGGGCTGATGAAGTGAAGAAGTGAAGAGCTCCTTCAGTTATGAACAGTTAATAGTAGAGTACTTATTGTGACATTTAAAAAAAAAATTATTTTAACCGGGATCTATTTGCAAATTTAGTGAGCTATAATTTTCAGTTACCCAAATACTTCCAATAAGCTGTGAATCAAAGCTATAAAGTTTATATATAGACGAAAAATGCTATGAAAGCCTAAGGGAATTCTTATTGGACTTTGGCCAGTTTTTATTTATTTATTTATTTAAATTTATAATAATTTTACTTAAATATATTTGTTGGCTGATAAATAGGTTGATGGCGCATGAAGTAAACGTAATTCCTTTATGTATTATCGGATAAATTACCATACTAGGCCATTATTACCCACTGCAGGGGCTCAGGCCTCCATTCGGGATGAGGGGGTTTGTAACTTAATTCACCGCACGCTGCTCCGATGCGGGTTGGTGGATTTCAACGACTTCAAGAAAAACAACAACCGCGACCGACGACTTAACGTGCTCTCCGAGGAACATAGGTCGGCTTTCTAAACAAGAAGCGTGCCACTCGGTTATCAAGACAAGCCATGAAAATCAGTTTTAAATAAACACAATATGAGGTTTCGAATGTTGAATGAACGCTAGACCTTCGTTGTACAAACGTATTTCAATTTTAAAAATGTTATAGGTGGGCGTGCGCTTCCAAGAACTACCAAATGACTTTTAAAATGCACATCCCCTTGCGACGCACGTAATGCATTTCATATTCATTATACGTGTCATTTTCCTCAATATGTTCGAACGATAAAGGCGTAGGTAATGTAAAATGGCGTTAAGATGTATTATATAGCTTGAATTATCTTCAGGATGTTTATTATTAGTTATAATTTTTCATGTAACCAGGTAAATATTAATAAATTTTTAACTTCTGTGGTTTTTAATTTAACTGTAGTAGATAATTTACAAGTTAAAAATAAGCTTTCATATAAAAAATGTTTTGATTTAATAAAAAATTTACAGTAAAATTAAATATGCATGTACGTTATTTTTTCAAAGAAAGATATAATTTTACTGCCACATCTGATCCTTATTACTTTAGAGTTGCCGTATTCAAGTATGCATATTTGAATCTATTTGAATCTTCATTTATGTTAAAAATTATCAGCATATAAAGAAATTATTTCCAATATCCATTTACATATATAGCAATAGCATTTCCTGCTCATCAGTGTTACTATGTATTATTTATATCAGGTTTGAATATTTAGCACATATTTGATTCAACGTTTCCAATTTTTTCTCCATTTCGTCTTTGACCCATTTTCTGTAACCAAGGTCACAGTAATGCATATTATGGCTCTGTTATATATATATATATAGTAATAAAAATATTAATTTTAAGTTTTACTTTTTGCTTTGTTTATTTAGAAACAGTTTTGAAATCCGTTGTAATTTTTTCTGTAAAAATTTACTTTTTGAGTGTAATATTATTTTGTTTATTTGTTCTTGATGTAAGCTCATGGACGTTTTTTATTGTGATGGCAAATCAAAATTCTACAAATTTTCTGTGAAATGAGTTTTCTTCGTACTTTAATAATTAGTAAGTAAAAATTCTAACGAATTGTATGATCAAGGACTAGAAGAAACACTGCGTGCGTTGTTCAACATCTACGAGGCCGTTTTTTTTTTTAAATATATATGTAAGCATAATAAATAAAGCTCTAAAGTGATATGAAAAATTGTCTATGATATCGCTAGTGATCTAGCTTGAAGGTGTAATTTGGCTGAGCCGTGGCGGGGTTGTGGCCGCGACGCTTTTGCCAGAATTAAACAACGAAATAGCTAATTTTGTAATCTATCAGGAACCGTCACTCAGGAGAGATCAGGCGGCAAATTTTAATTCTAGCAAGGCCGTTAAGGGCGCGCTTACTGAGGGCGAACTTAATGTTTCGCGTGACTCGAATGCTGAGATATCATTTTAATTTCGGTGCGCCGATGCCGACGCGACGCCCGTTCTGTCTCGCCACAGTTCAAGTGTATGATACCAGTGCACACACTTCAACTAATTGGTGAAATGCTATTCGCGTACTTTGTACAACATTTATAGGTGCACTCAGGCATCTCAAGTTATGAGTTAACCGTCTCTTGCAAGTTGTCTTTGTTTTCAAATTTATTTCAAGTGACCTCTTTATTCAGGAGTTCGTTAACATGCTTAAGCTATTATTATAATCTTGATATTTCCCATTTCATAATTAGTCTAATCAATGAACGTTTTCAATTCGGAATCCTCAATTATGTACATTGTTTAAAAATAAAATTAAAATATATTTAATTTTTAACTGATAATAGATTTTTTCGTATTTAATTTCATATAAAAATATTATTTGTTGAAAATCAACAACAACTAAAAGAAATTTAATTTTGAATTATTTTGTTTTAGAATATGTCTTACACCTCACGTTAACCTCATGAAATTTTGCTTTTGTTTTCGGAGACATTTCTCGTTGAAAATGAATTAGTATTTTAAATGTGAATATTATTATAGTATAGTGCCCCCTCGAAATATTTTTATTTCAATACTTGAAACACAGTTTTAGTGAAACCGTTGTTATGCTGAGGATTTCGAAATTTTTCGATTTTCAATCTTCATTGAATCCATTAATCATTGATTATTGCTTTATAATTATAACTAAATGTACGTTTACTATATATTATTTTATTTATTTCTATTAAAACTAAAATGTATAAGCAAATATTATTTCATTGGGCATTCTATCCCAACATAACAGAAGTTTTATGAAAATTCGTTTATCGTTCTTGAATAAAATTAGATTGAAGAAACCACACCACCCTTGAAACATTCTCGTATAGTCATAGTACTTAAAAATTAGTTATACTTTGGTTTCGCAAGCGCTAACTTATTATTAAACATCTTTTTGAGGGAATATAAATCTCTTTTGATGGAAAAAGAAGTGCGCCGCAAACAGAGGTGGGCTAATCGAATTTGGTTCGCGTATTCCACCTTGACAAATTAAGAAGGCATTTTGTTTGGGGGGCCGCAGATCGATGTCTCCGCCGCGAACCGAAAAAAATATACACTCGCATATAGAAAATGAATTATGAGGAATCAAACAGATACAGCGAAATCCGATAGACGTGCTATGAATAAAACATTTCGAATTTTTTTAAACAGCCTTACGCGTTACCTACCGAATTCGGAGTCATTCGCTAAAACCGAATTACGTCTTTTATTCCTGTTTTCTTTACTTTATGGTTCTTTATATATTTTTGGGATAACGCTACAATTTCTTGGGATTCGTGTGTGACAGTTAAATTCCAGTAGGTAGGATAGTGTTTATTGAACAGAATTACAATTTTATTACGACGTAAACATTACCGTTAGCGCCATCAATTAACACGTCACGATATATAAGAACCATAGAGTAAATAAATTTGATAGCAGCAACGTTTGGTTTTAAATGTTTTAATCATGAGTTTTAATCTCAGAATAATTACCTAAAGTAAAGGCATTCTTGTATTTACATATATTTATTTCATTTTTCACATGTTTTCCATATGGTGAATTTCAGTGTGAGTGAAAAAGATGTACGTATATATATCCGGTTTGTTTCAACCTGCTTGTACCCTTTTCTCAATGAGATTAGTCTGACTAGTCAGACGGACGTTCTGATCAAATTCTTTGGATTTACCTCCATCGTTTAAATAAGTTAAAAGGATTTGGGGGCTACGTTCTAATCAAAAGCAGCAATAATTTTGTATCAACTATCTATTTCTTTCTAATGCTTTATTCTACATGTTAGAACAAGTTAAACATATGTAAAATTTACCTTCCTTCTATGACTTTAGGTAATTGTTCTGAGGTTTTAATAGAGCCAGAAATGTTAGTTCACAGTATCGAAACTGTCAAACGCAATTTCGCGAGGGTGGCCGGCGTGCGTGACCTCGCGGAAAAAAACCGAACCGAAACTCGTCATCTCGCCAAACGCGTACACCAGCTAACTAGAGTATGAGTGGTTAGATGGTAAGCGCAGAAGATGGCTTCTAGTCGATTCGTACTTTTATGATAAGAATCAAAAACTATCAACTAATATGATTGGTTTTCGAGCGAATTACGTTCGTAGGAATTTCGAATGAAGATTAGTTATACTACAATGATGGCATCGAATTCGATGCACAGTCATTGTTACAATAGAGTAAAAGTAAAAATCTATTGTTTATAGTACACAGAATATTTTGTGTTTTCATTTGCTCACTTAAATTGTAATTTCCCAAATTTTCGGTTTTTTCGAAATTTAAAATTAAAAGTAAATATTTAAAAGATCATTTGATCATTAATCAGTTACAAATGTTAAAGTCTGGATATGATACTCTGTTGTAAGTAGACGCCTTCACAATTTTGAAAACCATGTATTATGCACTTTATTTATGTTCCCCGATTAGGCGTATTTTAGTGATGTATTTAAATCATTGGTAAATTTTGAAAACCATGTTTTTTTTATTTTGCCTGATTAGCCGTATTTCAGTAATGTATTTAAATCATTGTCGTTTATAAGGATTATAACCATAGACAATTTTATCCAATATTTATAAAGATTGCATATAATTTTATTGTATGCATCTTATTCTGGTTTGTTTTCTATTTGCATGTATTTTTTTATACGAATATTTTAAATTACTTATTCTACTTCTGCTATAAAACGATTCTTCCTACTTCTTCGACTGTTTTTTCGCTTCCACAAATTAAAATATCGCATCTAATCACCTACCCCATATATCTACGCACATGTTTCTCGGAAGCACAATCACGAAAACGTAGTTTCTTAGCGGTTAGATTGCGACCACCTACGGACCGCGATCGCGTGCTAAGTGGATTGGAGTGGGACCTCATCTGTTCGCAGGGACTCGGGGGGCGCATTCTCCCCCTTCCCCCCATCTTGCCGGCGAATTGTGTTAAATAAAGTCAAATTGAGCAATAAAGCCCTGGCTCCCCGCAGTAATGCAATAGCCTACCGACGTTCAAACTATACTCACTAATTTAAAATATATCAACCAAGGAATTTAGGACATGACCCACCGAAAGTAGTTAAAAATCTGGCAAAGTGCGAGTCGTAATCGCGTGCGTGGGTTCTCTAATAAAATGTTAATTTAACAGATTTTGACTACGTGTACTGCTAAGTTTGCGTTTTGCGATTTGACCTGACATAAATGCGGTGTAGTGCAAACAGACAGAAAAACAGTGTTGATGTGTTAGTGTTATTAGTCATTTTTGGGTAATAATAACTGTTAGTCTTTATATGTTAATTATACAATAAGTTTTATTTTTCAGACGGCCTCCATGGCGCAAAATCCTTCTACGAGCTGATGCCTCATCCGAAATGTATATCGGGCTTAGCAACAGAAATGATCTACAAGTACGAGTGTCGTAATTTGGATAATATATTTTTATATAAAAAGAATTGTTATAAGTTAAAAAATATAAATAATATTCAGCTGATTGAAATATATATATTTTTAATATTAAAGTTTTTTAAATCTAGTACCCACATTTTCACATTTTGGTCCCCGCTCATACGGCTACATGCTGTGTATTCAATATCTTTTATTAGGTAGATCGGGGTTCGGATGGAGGCTATGTACTTTGTTAATATCTGCGAATGTTCTAGTGTGAAGACAGTACAAAATCATGAATCACCATCATCAGCCCGTGTCTCTCCATTGGAGGATATAGGCCTCTCCCAAGGCTCGTCACCACACGCGAAAGGCGGAGGCCTTTTGCATCCAACTACCACCGGTATGGTGCTTCAGGCCATCTGTCTACTTGGCCGCGGGGCGTCCAACGCTTCGCTTTTCTGTACGTGGCCTCCACTCGAGAACTCGTCTATCCCATCAGTTCTACGGTAAATGTGACCGGCCAATTGCCACTTCAGCTTGCTGATCGCTTCGGCTATATCATGTGAAATCATGAATATTTCAAGACAAATATGTTTTGCATTACGAAAAAAAAAATTAGAACCAGTGATATTTTGTAAAATGTATTGATTCTTCTTTCTTTTTTACTATTAGTCTTTTTTAATCTTTTTTATCTAGGTAGGTACTGAGGTTGGAAACCAAACAAATGTTCCTTTCTCAATTATTGTGATTTGGTTTTTAATACACACATTGAATGAAATTCAATTAAATTAACTGTGAATACGATTGGAAAAAAAATTTCCTATTAATTCCCTTTACAAAAATTATACTTAAATCTATTTTAAGAGTTGTGTAGCTAAAGATCATTTATAAAAAAAAGCTCTGAAAAATATCTCTTATTCATATTTAGCTAAGTAAAAATAACTTTAATTAACAAATTACAAGATTTACATTAAAATAAAACGCGGAACTTTTCTTTACACTGTTATTTTACTACGATTAAATATTTAACTACCTTTCTCTGAGCCGAAAAATCACTTTAATTATGGCAACAGGGGTTCTCTCTGTTAGAAAAGGATTGGTAATGAATTTTTAACAATTAAAGTTTAATTAATTAATTAAGACCAAAAATTATTTGAAAATTGACAAAAATTTGTATTTGCTTGTTTTACTAGACTCCACCGGCGCGGGCGTACGAGTAATATACGGCAATCAATATACTACGCCGAAAACAGCATACTCGGCTCGACCCGGTCTCGCTTGCAACCTCTGCGGTGGTTTGCGTCACGTTAATGTGCTTTCAAATAGTATGCCGATTCGGGTAGTAAAATTACAATAACAATTCCAGAAGATGAAATGGAGGTGATTTACTAAGTAATTAAAACATTTTTTTTAAATTAATTATTTTTTTATGGTATTACCCTTGTTATCTTTGCCACCCAGAATGAATTTTAAATTATTAAAAAAAAACTATCAAAAGTATGTAAAAAAAAAAAAAAAAAAGATGACTAACCTATGTGGGAGTTTTTTTCAAAATGGCGCATGTGGAACGTCTTGGTTGCTGGCGATATTTTGAAAAAGCTCCATAATAACCGTACTACGCTGCCTATTCTTGTTATTTTTCATTAAAAATACGAACAGAATACTCGACTCTGGCGAAATTGCTATTTACATATGCAGAGAACGCCATAACTAAGAAGAAGAAGAAGAAGAAGATTAACCTATGTGATCTATTTAGACACGCTATAAAAACGAAAGTATGATATACGTACAACGATTTTTTTTTTAAAACATCAATGTTGAAAAATTAGAGAGTAGGTATAATTTTAAACTGGCAATTTTAATCGAGTATTTAGCCAACGAGGTTTCAAATTAAAAAAGTAGTTTAATTTAAGTTGTGTTTGTACAAAACAATTGAGACAGACATCTCTGAAGCCAGTTCATACAGTTTCACATCGACTGATCTTATATTGTAGAAACTACAAAGAGTCGAGTTGGTTAGAGGTGCCATGTGACTGTATTTGTTCAGAGACATGTATCCCAAAAATATGTACTAACACAACAATATAAGTAAAATTATTAGATGCGCATAAGTAAATAGTTTTGCTTCAGATTTATATAATTTTAGAAAGCAGTTAAGTCGTTCATCTCTTTCACTTACATCTTTGGTACGATTTCATGTCGCATTTTAAAATGTAGGTTGTGACATTTGTGTTAAGTATGCAACATACTGCATACTTGAAGGGGACAGCGTATCGCAGCGTATATATAACGTAACGTGCCAACTCTAACCTACTTTAATGTTCTGTGGTAAAAACTATTAAACTATTTTATATAGTCTTATCAGCTTTCACAGATTTCATTTAAAAAAATAATTAAATGTAGGAAGATTGAAAAAAAATGTGAATATAAACAAAACTATCCATTTAATGACTTCTTTTAAAATATATTTTCATTTTTGTAAAACTTGACAGTTCTAACTTATAACACACACATTGGAGAAGGTCAACAATTAAATCATTTACTATAAATATGCAATTTCATATATTTTGCACCCCTGCTTAATTTAAATAATGTGAATTGACGGCGAAGAATGTGGACAATATGACAAGTACATAATGACCCTCGTATATGACATACGAGTAAGCTGTAAGTACTATTCAGTACTTTACCATTTAAATGTAGCATAAAAGAAAAACATCGGAGATGTTATTTTTATTATTTATTAAAATTGATATTGCTGCGATATATACTGCGATATATACTATATACTGCGAAGCTGGAGGTCCCGGGTTCGAATCCCAGGTCGGGTCAGTATTTATATGATGAATATCGATACTGGTACCGGGTCATGGTTGTTATATGTATGTGGTGTCTTCGCTTGGTACCCAAAACACAAGCTAATGCTTAGTTTGGGGCCTAGACGTTGTTGTCATGTATACGTACGTTATACGTTATGACATCGAAACTTTGTACCGTAATGTTGTATTTTACAGTACTAAACCTTTTTACTTTATACTAATCACAAACGAACATTCCATTGTGACGCATGCGTAAAGAAAAGCAACCCGCTCGCGGCCCTAGTTCCCGCCATTATTAGATTTAAAGTATTATTTTTATTATTTTAATCACAAATATATTGAGAAACGTCGTATGATGCTCGTACTCAGCAAGCCGGGTATTATAGTCATCGGTTTATTATATATAAGCATTTGGTTTCGCCTCGTGCCTATAAACACCGCGACTATAATATCCAGCTTACCGTACTTGCATCATAATGTACTATTATGCAACTATACAAATATTACGGTATCGTACAGTAATATTTGTAAAAACGTACAATTGACAACCCTAACTTATTGGAACCCTTTCGCTGTAGCGCGACTAGTGTCGCTATATAGCCTATTTCATCCCCGCCGGCCTCCCGCTGAGAATCGAGCGAAGCTGCTAGGTTTAAAATTCAATTTGTATCAATTTGCGTGTAATCAGAGGCGTGAGGCTTACCACAAAAATACATCGAAACTGCCGCGATGTGATAAAGCGATACAGATGCAAAAGAGTTACAACATTTGGGATTATTAAATGCCGCGACGGTGCGGGGCGTGAATCGACATCCATCCATCATAGTTTACTGCATCACACAGTTTGTTTGTTCTTGGGGATGATTTGCTGGGTATCCATTTGAGTTTCATAGAACTATCCTTGTGGATATATACGCCTAAAGGTTTGTAGGATTTGAGTTTGTAAAATAATATCTGATACATTTCAAACATATTTTGTCTGTCTTTTGTTTCACCTATGTCGTAACTACTGATATGCCGATCTTGCTCCACTTTTTAAAAAATGGAGGCCATTTTAGCCTTGACATCAAAATTCCCGGATTGAAAACGTTTAAACTAACTTTGTGCTACTCTTACTGACACCACATTAGGGCTATAAACGTCACAAAACAATTTTTCGCAGATTACGTTTCATTTTTTCTTTTTTTATAATAAAATTTTAAAATGTATCGAATTTCTTTTTTAGATTCACTTATTTTGACCAAAAGGAAAACAAATTAAAACCGGCGGGAAACAATATTTTACTAAATTGTTTGTTTTTTTTTAATGTAACCTTTTTAATCGTATCAAAACCAGCCGGATACAATTAGTACAGCCAAAGAGATTTTCTTAGAAGTATATACAAACTATATGCGAAAAGACTTTTTCGCCGACCTAATTATCATGTTTGTGTCAATCCTTTTTCCGTATTTACATGGTATTTACACAAAAAATAGTACATATACGTATCAATCTCGACTCACTGTTCATTACTTTGTGCTTGTGTCTTTTGCTTCCTTAATTAAATAAAACACTCATTCTTATTCATTCTTCTGGTATATGTATATGTCGAAGCCGGATTGTAGAATTCGCCGTATTACATAACAGCTAGCCATTTTACAAAACAGCGCCGTTTTGTATTACGGCGGATCAACGTTTAGCCTGATTGTATCACGGCTGAATGAATGTCCGCCGCATTAAATGCAGCGCTTCACGTTCTTCAAAGCGGCTAGCCATAATGTAATACGGGGGGTCTCGAAACGCCACTTTGGCAGTCTTTTAGTTCCGATTTCCGCCACTCGCGGCGCTGTCTACCATAACAACAAAAATGGCATCCAAAGCAAAAATGTTACTACCCAAAGTATAAACACTATCGGTTCTATTGAGGAAAATGCGGCAAAAGTATGTGAAAACAGTTACTTTAAGGACAAATTTAACGTATTGCTAAATGATTTTTATGGTGCTCAATGTGGAAAATTGAAAAAGCCATGGATTAAAGAACGAATTTTGAGGTTATTATGCACATTAAAACCAGTAAGGTGGCTATAAGGTCCAGTGTTCGGCGGAAATATTATTGGTGCACAAAATATGACGTAATTTTATTAATGTGGGCAGTGGGCAGTACGGAAATATGTGGAAAATATGCTCCGCATTTGGATCCGTGACAACAATTCAACAAATTTTCAATGATTAATGTAGCAAAACATAGCACTTTTTGAAACGTATGTTATAGATTTATTTCACTCATTATTTAACACCTCTTATTAAAGAACTTATTAAAGAACTTATTTTTTATTAATAAAACAACAATAGGTACCCCGTGTACTCGTACCTATTTGATATTTTATAATAAGTAATAATTATTTTATTTTTATAAAACCACTTTATTAGCCTACAACTAAGTGCCTTAAGCCCGATTACGCCAACCAGGATTAAATGGATAAAACAATAGTTTAATAACATTGGCAAGACAAATTCGTAATTCAAACCAAAATTTTTCCGGCCCATATAATTTATATTAAATTATTGTTTTATTAAGTCAACCATGGTTCGCGCAATCGAGCCTTATTACAAAGTAAGTACTACCTACCTTTTTTTCTCATTACATTATATTTTTTTATGAAACATTGTTTTATTTTGTTAGTTTGGTCACCCTACAATGCAACTTGGTTACAATGCGGCTAAACGTGGACCGCTGTAATGTAGAACGTATCGCAATGAAAATTCGGCTAAACGTTGATACGCCGTAATACAAAACGGCGTCATTTTGTATAATGGCTAGCCGTTATGTAATACGGCGAATTCTACAATTCGGCTGCGACATATATACGCATTAAAACAAAAATGACATGGGAACAGAATTTTTGTGGTAAAAATTTTTGTACTGGGAAGCTGGCCGTGATCGACATATTTATATAGTCTATCACAGCCAGCTAGATAGACACCTATTGCGATTGTCTATTCTAACATTTAGCCTAAACATTAGGTTAACCGTCGCTACACTAAAGACAGGAACTCTATCGCCTAATTATTGCGACTAGTGTCCTTTTTTATTGGTCACCCTTCGCCACTATGTGTGGCGGAAGTGGGCACTAAAATGGAGGTTTCGCGCTGACGTTGCTCAGTTTAACCTTCGCACGGTAACATGAAAACTCTGTGTTGGATTTAAACCAAACTGTGTTCGACAGATTGAAGTGTAAATTATTGAATTCACGAAACAAAGTAGCGGTAGTAGCTCTACTTCTACCCACTTCGAGTTTTAAAATAATTTTTGTCCCTTGTTTTCTTACGTTGCAAATATGTAATGCACGTGAAACATCAACTCGTACTTGGTCAGTTTGGTTGACTGATTACTAGTCGATTATTAAACACACGGATTAAAGACAATACAGGTTGAGGCTTTAATGACCAGCCAAATTTTAATATAATGACCTTTGATAAAAATCTGTTGGCAGTATTGTTCCTTTTTAGTATCGTTCAATAGGAAAATATTCAGTTAACACTACTTAAACCTTTCCCAAAACTACCAATATTACTAGTCACCGTTCACGAGGACGCAAGTACACGTGCACGCGTTCCGCCAACATGCCCCATGCCCCGCCCTTTCGTATATAAGTAGAAGGTAGCCAAATTTTATTAAAAAATATTTAGGATATAATTATTGATTATGAATATTTGACCTATATTTTTATTTACGTAATGAAGTCTATTGGTGATACGTAACATCTAAAAAAATTTTGGCTGGTGACTAAAATCTCAACCTGTATAAATCCTGAAGTATTTTACTTTTGTCGGGTGTCTTTTGGGGACATTTTCGAAATTGTTTTGAAATTCCACACTGGATTGTAAAATTAAAAAAAATAATTATTAATTAAAAGTATATTTATTTTCAAAAACACTGCAAGAAGCGTCCATTCCATTCCACTAGCCCATTTATGCCCCACTGCAGGGGCAAGGCCTCCTCTCTGGGTGAGGGGGAAGAAACTTAGTGTGGCTTATTTTTTTTAGTGCCACGCTATAAACCTTTTAAAAATTTGTGGATTAGAGCAATTATCTAAATCCCAAGCCTTTTCATAATTTATATATTTTCTGAATTATATAATTTGCTTTGGACATAAGTTGTAGTTTTACATAATTCTTGAGTTAATTTTTTGGGAAGTTATGACATTGCTTGGCAGTTTATAAAACCTTACGCAATTGCCTTTGAATGAATTACTTATTTTATTGAGCTTAGTAATTAGTTAGCTAATCAAATGTTGAACTTATTAATACAGAAAAATTTTAGTTAACAAGTTATTGTAAAGAGGTAGTAACAAGTACAAGAAAATACATCTTTATTACCTATATATATCACTAGCGACTCTCACTTAGGGAAACTGTTCTCTATACATGTTTGCCTAGCCTAGACAATTCTTTTAAAAGCTGCAAATTCATTCTTGTCGCAATAAAATTCGAAAAATCCTAACAACTCACCCCTCGTTCGTTGTCTTTTTAAAAAAGCGTTTTTAATATTCGCTCAGCGTCTCCGTCGGTCGGTAGTATAGCAATTTCGTTTTGTTTTAAAACGGACCAATTGAGCTTTTTTGTTTGTCTAAGTTGAGAGCAGTCGCGGGGTAATATCTTTGCTGTTGGCGGCTACACTTCTTTCCTCGGGCCGTCAACGTTTCCTACTGTTTGTCTACATTTTTCCGCTGCTTATTTCGCAAGCTCTAAAGAAATAGCTCACGCCCGAGCGCGAGTTCACTGTGCGTGTAAATTTTTAAGCTTACTTAGGTCTGTACTATATTCGCTGCATTCTAGTATTTCCTTTCCGAACGAGATTAAGATTTGTGTGTATGTTTGCATTCTTTATATTATATTAAATTGTAGATAAAATCAGTATGATGGAATATGCCCGAAGGCAATTTGTGTTGTATACGTCCATAAATATGAGAATGATTTAAAAACATCGTGTAGACGTGGTGCACGTGTCTTCAAATGCGATCATATGTGCCTATTGAAATCACATTATTGTCATCGTGTTTTTCCGTTTAGGTTTTGACGTTACATATCATAATAACCAAGATGGAGCGTTTCATACTTCGAAACGAATGTTATTTGAATATCTTTATTTTTTCAATTCGACTTTTACATGTCGCTCATGCGAAATTCTACTTGACAGTGAATATTTTTGGTCTGCGGCATATATTTTTAACCCACATTTTTGTTGTTGCAATGCATTACATCTATACACATCCATAGTTTTGACATGAATAGGTTTTAAGAAAGGCTCGACTCTATATCTATAATTAGAACTGAAACGCTTTTTATTGTCCGCAAATATTTCATAATATCTCATAGCTAGGGACCAAGGGTTGCAACGTCGAATAGTATTGTAAAAATAGATCATCATCTTGAACTAAACACGTCCAACTTAGGTGTTTGTGCGTTTATGCCGTCGCTTATTCCATTTGAAAGAAATCAGTGTAATTGATCGAAACTCACTTGGGGCTTCTTGTTTTCGTCCTTAGGCGGCTGGAAGCCCCCTTCTGCGTTTACAGTCTAACCACTCATACTTTAGCTAGCTAGAGTATGATGGCGAGTTTCAGTGCGTGAGGTCCCCGCGAAATCCCTGCGCGCCGATCTTCAACCTCGCAAAATTGCGTTTGATATTTTCCATACTGTGAAGTGACATTTATGACTCTATTAAAACACCTCAAATTAAAACCAAACGCTGCTGTCATTAATATGACTGACCGGTCGGTCGAGTGGTTAGAGACTCTAACTGCGGAGCCGAGGGTCGCCGGTCCGATTCCCGCTCGGGAAATTTTTTTGTGTGCGAACTTGTGTGTGAACATGTCTATTTGTTCCGTGTCTGGGTGTAAAAGTATCTATATATGTAAATATTAAAAAAAAAAATTAATTATGTGTATCAGTTGTCTAGTACCCTATAATACAAGCATAATACTTGCTTACTTTGGAACTAGATGGCGCAGTGCGGGATGTCCCAGATATTATTATTATCAATTCACTTTATGTTGTAAGTATATTTTTTACGTTTTTCAACATTCCACAAAGCAGAACATTTTACACTGTATAGAGATAACTTTAACACCTACACGATGACGCACAAATAACTTGTCCAACTTTGTCCGTGGTATATGACTGATCTTCGGTAGCGCCAAAGTGCGATACCTCTTTTTGATCCTCGACACGTCGAGGTTTTGTCTATTTCAGATACTTAATGCCACCCAAGGAAAAAAAGAATTAGCGCCAAGAGAGTTTCGTTCAGCTAGACTAATTTCTATCAAATGGAACAAATCCAAACATTCGTCTACAGAATGAGTAAGACACCTTCGGGAACACCGTAAAATACAAGCCGGAGGCGTCATTTTTTAACTAACGATTGGGTTGACCAGTTCTAGTAAACAAGACATACCGACGACCAGCAGAAGCAACGGCTACCTTCACCCACTCCAACTTGATCATCTGCCCAAGTTCGATTCGATAACGGAGTGGTTGATATTGCCAAGATTTTTACATATACGTCGAAATAGGTCGCTTGTGACGCAAGGGAACCTACGGCATTGTGGGGCAAATGATAAACGTGTACTATAATAAAAGATTTGCCGTAGAACTGATAACCGATGGGATAGACGAGTTCTCGAACGGAGGCCATGTACCGGAAAGCAAAGCGTTGGACGCCCCCCGGCCAGATGGACAGATGACCTGGAGCACCATAACGGGGGTAGTTGGATGCGAAAGGCGGTGAACCGTGTGTGGTGGCGAACTTTGGGAGAGATATATATCCTGCAGTGGAGAGACACGGGCTGATGATGATGATAATAAAAGAATATATTTATAAAATTTAATGAAACATACATTTAATGTAAATATGAGATTAATTCGTTTAGGCGTACATTAGACCCATGAACTTCTAGAAACGAAATTGACAGCAGCTAGCCTCTGATAGATGTTTTCACACAAAATCACTCCTGTTATTAGATTTCACAATTCTAAAAAAGAACGTCCATTTCCCATACAAACATGGGCTAGGAAAGAAAGTTATTATGGGTACTTTGAATTTTGTGCATGTGGTTTGATTCGTTTAGGTACATGAAGCCTTATTATATAGAGATATATTTTTTTAAAGCTGGACATTGACTGACATCAAGTTATGAAGGGTTAAATAAAAGCAACTCTTCTATTATAGATAATCCTCTAGATAATAACGAGTTAGAAGTTCGGTTTTATTCAAAATAACACCCATAGAATGACTTCTGGCGTCATTATAAAAATTAGAATTCTATAAATCGTGCATACAACTTTTTGAATGGAAACAAGTAATATGAGATTCAACATGACACTGGCAAAACTGTCTAGAACACAAGATAGTTGCCAAAGATAAAAGAAGAAATGTTAACATTTCTGTCATGTGACGCATGTGACCTGAATGACCGTGAATGACAGTCACAAATGTCAATGATGACAGCAATGAAAATATTTATGCCATTATCAAAAAGATTTCGATTTTTTCAAAATGGCGCATGTAGAGCGTCGTAGTTCCTTGTGGCATTTTGAAAAAAACTCCATATTAACCGTGCTACGTTGCCTGTTTTTATTATTATTCAAAAAAAATGGTATATCTCTCATATACTAGACATTGGCAGAATTAACATATATTAAAACGCCATTTAACCAAAAAAAGAAGAAGAAGAAGAAAATGTTTCATCCCCAAGAAACTTATTTACAAAATTTAAATTGTTTTTAGTAAAATTAAAAAAAAAAACCTTGAAAATACGATATTTAACTATTTTATCCATTTTCGATAATAATTATAAGTCTGTTAACAAAAACAATACTTTCATCGTTAAAAGGCCATTTTTAAAGTATACCTGTGTAATATTAATATATTTTTTAATCCGATTGCACGTGAGTTAAATATATTTATTTAATTACTTTCCAAAAAAACCCTTTCTTTCCTTTCTTATTCGGTCCAGAATTACGTGCGATAGGAAAATCCTCATAAATGGTAACCCGAATTTGAGTAATAAACATTGCAAATGGATGCATCACTACATATTACAAAATAAAGTCCCCCGCCGTGTTAGTCTGTGTGAACGCGATAAATTCAAAAACTACCAAACGGATTGGCATATTGTTAACACCAATGGACAGAGTGATTCAAGAGGAAGGTTTACGTATATAATTTATTAATGTTTTATGGAAATTTGTTGAAATATGACGATTATTGTTGAAGAAGTCTGAAAAAAATCAAGCCGGCTGGGAACTTTCATCGAAAATGCTGCCCAATCCTTTTGAGATATAACAAAATAATGTAAGGAAGAATTGTTCCTTTTGTATAGGACTACAAAAATCCGCGATGGCATATGTCTATCTTTTATGAATAGCTTACTATATCTATTTTTATGTTTGAAAAAACGGTGTCATATGATGAGATGGTTAGAAAGCAATTTACACGAATACAGTATTGATCCTTATCAAATTAAATACGTTATTAACCTTTAGCATTTCATGCAGATTATGATTGACCTTTAGGTACACCATACAAATTAAATGAATATCTTAGGAATTGTAAAAAAATAAAAACTATCGCGCAACAAAAGGCCGAGTGTTGCGCATAGAAACAATATTACCATGTAACAGACGGCGCGAACAGTGCATACGTGTGCAACAGTGAGCAGTGCGGGGCAGCTGAATGAGCCGCACTAATGAGTCTAAGTATAGAGAATAAGTGAGATACTTTACGATATGGTCTAAGTTTACCCCCTAATTGCGTCCAATCAATCTGGTAACGGAAACTCGGTTTAATTTGGTTACATAAACCAAAGGTACTTAGCATGGATGAAAACATCCCACTAAAGTCAAGCGCACGGCCAATATGTGGGCCCGTCATAAGAATTGAACTTTTGACGTCATAGACAAGATGCTACCATGGAAAGCCCCACGGATGCCCGTGTGATTCGACAACAATAGGCTCGAAATTAAATATTAAGCTTCCACCGTGCCAACTCCGTTCTGTCGTCGATATTTTATGGTAGCAGAGTTTTGGTTCTGTCGATGACGATATCCGGAACGTGGTTTAGAATCACATTTATATTGTACGTTAACATTTTCTGGTATCCGGAGCGTGGTTACGGTCCACTGTCCTCTGGGGTATGGGCCTCATAGTTTTGATCTACGTTCTATTGTTAACAGTATGTTTGTAGCATTTTAATTTGAAAACTGCTGAACCAATTTTGACAAATGTTCGAATTAAAGGTTTTAATTTACTAAATTACGACATAGGTTATTGACACGGACATACAGAAATCTTTATACTCATGTAAAAAAGTTTACTTCATGTCACAGGTTAAAATATGCTTAGAGAGTTTTGTTCGATGTTAGTCGAAAATTAAAAAGTTCCTGTTATGGTCTTATTTATCCTACGTAACTTTGTCACCCTAATCAGAAAGAGACAATATGGCACCCACTAACGTCCTCGTTACTTTTATCTTTTTAATTCGTTTTCAAGGTCAAATTTCTAGGACTTCGAAATTTCTTTGTAGAGCTTATTCCAGTCGTACGAAGTACTTACTAGAGTTCTATTGATGCTACCTACCCACTTAATAATTGAGATCCTAACACATGTATTCGACGAAAGGTAAATCTAATTCGAAACAGTTGATTAGCATAATTACATGTAAGTTTAGACACAAACACGTGTTGGTAACATGCAATCACAGGAGTCAGGCCGCGGTGGCATATCAATTACGCGCGTCAATACTGCTTGCCGCTACGGACTAATTACACTCAAATATTTGCTAATTTCGGTAATTTATATCTTTGACAGATGAACCTTTAATCAATTGGTACGTGCCGACAGAATATATATATATATATATATATATATATATATATATATTCTGTATCTACACAATCTTACACATTTATAAATTTATAAATATATATATATATATATATATATATATATATATATATATTTATAAATGTGTAAGATTGTGTAGATACGATGTGTACGATGTGTATGAATAGGTGAATGAATATATAATATGTATATAAAAATATGAATAGGCTATGTCTCTATGTAGTAGTCTGTCTGTCTGTGTGTCTGTGTGTGTGGTGTAGCCTTCTTCTTCTTTTTGTCTTCAAACAAGAACGGGAAAATTTGTTGTTTGCGCGTTTGCCGCGACACAGGCCAAATTGGTGACTTACATTTGAATTTAACGCCAATAAAAACAACTCGAAATAATTCATAAAGCAAAGTGAGCGAAATAAAAGTTCACAACAGCAAAGACAAACGGCACCGCGCCCGCTAGCCTCGGGGCGCGCACCGACCGAATTATCTTTTTGCAGCTGCGAGCGCGTCTTCGCTCTTTAAGAATTCTCTCTCAAATTGTATTTTGGTTTTAGTTTTTTTTTTTCATAGAAGTACGACGTCCTTTAGCTGCAGTCGCAGTGCAGTCCCTTTGAATTAATAACTAAGATAGAAGAACACTAGTGTCCGGCTTTTCAACAACTTTTCTACCATGTTTTTCCATTTACAGTCTCTGAGCGCTAACAACCCTGGATGTGGATTATGATGTATTAATGCCCCTACAGCTTTTCCGCTTCTTGAGTTTTGCTGCCAATAATATTCCCAATAGGATTATTAATTAGTTTTGTATTCCATGAAGGAACAAAAAACTGTACTTTCTCTCTCCCTTTACCCATGTTCATACAAAAATCATCACACGGTTTCGTTGCGACGTGAACAAAAAGACAAACAACAAAGAAACGAAAAAATAAAGAACACGATTTCTCATCTACAATATTATTTGGAATTATTATAATTTCTGGGATTTGATTTTTTTTTCTCATTCATAAATTATTTCATATATTCATTAAGTAGTATACAATGTTTAGGGTTTAACATCTCAAAAGGGAAAAGCAACTAAACTAACCAATAGTTCTAACATTTACAAATCACGCTATTGAAGTAGCGGACAAAGCTGGTATTAAAATATCGACCGTTTCATAGTAGGTACTGCGTTGAAACAAAGCTCGGTGAAAAATCACAACGTATACAAGACGCAGTGGGTCCGTGTGAAGGAAGGGGCGGCAGCCACAGATAGGGCTTCTCCTTATCAAATGCAAACACTCGCGTCGTTCCGGCCATTGGGCTCAAGTAACCGCCTTTATTATTTTTACGCGCCTAGCTGTATCGTTTACTGTTGACGCGCCTCTTTCCTTACACTTGTCTGACTTTAAACACCTATGAATCTGTGTGTCAGTGATACAAGTTTTCGACTAACAATTTTATAAATGACACTTGACGTGAACTTTTTGTGCGTCTGCAAGGCTTTATTCTGGGTCCGGTTCTGGCTCTAATTTTAGAAATTATTATTGGACTAAATTTATTTAACTGTATTATATTTTAGAAAATATTTCATTTATTATAATTTATATTTATATTTCATTTGAACGTTATGTCACCCATTTATGAAATGTTATTATAAATATTGATCAACTTTCGAGCAATTAAATTCATAACTGAAAAAGGCAATAACAGTTCTCAGTGTGGCATCGAGACATCGTCAAAATGATAACAATATTGTTAAACATACTGACAAATACAACCCTCAATTTAAAAATAGATTGGCACCTTTGTGCTTTGTAAAAATCCCACGTGAAATATAAACCCGTAGTAAACCAAAATTTACAACACGTATCTACGTATTTCTGAAAGTCCAGTAATAGTGCACGTATCAATAGAAAAAATGGGACCAACAGTTAAAGAACATTCGTGGGTTTCGGTGAGAATGTTAGAGTTAAAGAATTTATGATCCCAAACTTGACACAACTAGTTTATACCATTATTACCAGATTACCAGAATACAGAAGAAACAAGATACGATTAATGTCTTTCTAAAGAGCACAGATTCAGTGAGAGAATTAGTAGTGCAACCTGAGGTGAAACAAGAATTTATCAATCAAATTCAAGCAAACTAAATTTACGGTAATGAAGAAAACACTAAATTTGATTACGCTTCATAAACATAAGGTACAGTCAAAGATCTTGTAGAAGCTCTAGAAAATCACCTACATATCAGTAAAGAAAATAAAAGAAGATAGAGAAAGTAACCCGCAATATATGGATATTGTGACATGTGTACAACATCCATAGGAGAAGATGTATTGACTACCAATGCAGAGGCTGTGAAAGTGGTTATGAAAAACAGCAATAGCTGTATGCGATGGCAGAGGAGCTGCTGTCATTCGAAGACAACCATGTATGGGACGTTGTCAATGCTCCAGATAATGCGAGTGTTGTGTAGTGTAAATAGGTGCAGAATAATAAATTTTATAGAAATTACTATTTTAATAATGGTATTAATATTAATTTAAAAAATGCAGTCAAATAACTTTCACTCGCAATACACACCCTATCATATTTAATTATACGTTAGAAGGTAGCCTTATTGCTAAAGAAAACACAATTTGCGATTTGGGTGTAATGTTAGACAGTAAGTTAACCATGATTAATCATATAGACACAGTTTCTAATAAAGTATATAAAAATTTAGGCTTCACTCTGCGTGTAACCGAACCTTTCAGTAATATTAACTGTTTAAAAATTCTTTACTATGCGTATGTCAGGAGTACACTAGAATATGCATGCTCTGTATGGTCTGCAGATTACATCATTCATAAAAAAAAGATAGAAAAATCCAATCTTTATTCATCAAAAACTTAAATTTCCGAACTAAGCAACACTTCAATACATATGATGATGCCTGTCGAAGTTACAAAATATTAACACTGGAACAAAGACGTCATTTTATGGACAAGCTTCTTTTATATATCTGTAATAGTTGCGTAGATTGTCCGTCTTTGGTGGCTGCACTCGTAATACTCCTCGCCGTCGCACCCGCCACTCGCAACTACTTTACGTACCCCAGTCCAGCGCATGTTATGGCCGTGGCTCAACAATGTATCGAATTCCCAGTAATTATAATAAATGTTTGGGCATCTAGATCCATTCCAAAAATTGAGGCAGGCGTACAAAAAAGATCTGTGGGACTGTTTATGCTCTTGAGATCTAATAATAGTATTATCTGCTTAGATATATATATATGCTATAGATATATGTATATTTGTATCTATGTATTTTATGTGTACCTATTCATATGATGACCGCTTAGCCTAGTGGGTGGCGACCCTGCCTTCGAAGCTGGAGGTCCCGGGTTCGAATCCCAGGTCGGGTCAGTATTTATATGATGAATATTGTTACTGGTACCGGATCTTGGTTGTTATATGTATGTGTTGTCTTCGCTTGGTACCCAAGACACAAGCTGATGCTTAGTTTGGGGCTAAGACGTTGTGATGTAGACATTATTTATTTATTTATTTATTTATATACTTTCGTTGCATATAAATATATTGAATGTATCTATTATTTAATATATATTAAATAGATTGTATATATAATGATTAACTTGTTTATTATATATATATGTATGTATGTATACGTATTTGTGTATATTTATATAGATAGAATATTTGTATTTTATTATTAAATTTAAATTACTTTTATCATTATGGGCATAGAAAATAAGTTTGTTTTTTTGCTAAAAAATTCAATTCTTAATTCTAAGTGAAATCTGTAAATGGCCTTTCCTCTGTGTTATATTTAATAACTTAACTGTTTGTGTTTTTGGCTGTAGATTTTGTTAAATAAATAAATAAAATAAAATAGTGAAAATAAATTACGTTGTCGTGCTAGATTTGTATTAAAAGGCTTAAAGCCGGTATGGACTTGATAGTCCACACCGGCTTTATATTCTCGATAGAAAATTTGAAAAGTTAGTCAACTTCGAGTTTACTATTTACTTGACTAGTTGTCGACATTATCTAGCCGGCTTAACTAATAGATTTTTTATTAGATAATTGATAGAAAATATATTTATGTATTCGTCTGAAAGGTTTTCCTGTCAAACAGTAAAATAAAGTTTTGCAATTTTAAAAAGCTGTTATCCTTTAAAATTGTCATTACCTGCTTTGTACAAGTACCATAGAGTATAGAGAAGATTGTGTGATTTTGGATTTATTAGACAAATTATAACTCTGTATTTTTATTAAAAATCACAGCGATAACAAGAAAACTACAGTAGGCAAAGACTTTGATAAGTTCATTATACTTTTAAATAATTGAAAACTGTTCTCTGATAGAAACAGTCAAAGTTGAAATTTAAATTTTTTAATATGGGGCAAGTCAAAAAATATTTTTGCTTGAGAGTTAAAATTTACAAAAAATAAATTTGTTATAAAGTACTGAACAATTACTAGAAAAAACCATCATTTCTAAAAATCTACAAAAAAAAGTCTGATTGTAATGCGAAAAATCCCATAGAGTGCAAATTAAATTTGGCCAAGTCTGAAATTGGGGTAAATATATTACTTTTTTAAAATTAATAGGTTGTTTTGATATATTTGGCCGTTTTTTTATTGTTCACTGGAATTATCTTAAAAGGGCTTTAAAATATTCATAAAAAACAAAAAAATTAAATTGTTTATTAAAAAGTATTCCAAAGAAAAAAAGGACTGGAAAGATTAGTAGGATTATAATTAACTAACTGGACATTAGACAACAGCTGTGAAGCTGCGTACATCGTTATTTACATAGAGTAAATTAATTTGACAGCAGCGTTTGGTTTTAATAGAGTAATAAATGTCACTTCACAGTATCGAAGTGACTTTACGCAATTTGCGGAGTAGAAGACCGGCGCGCGGGGACCACGCACTGAAAATCGCCATCTTTTATGAGCTAGCTAGAGTATGAGTGGTAAGACGGTAAACGCAAAAGAGGGCTTCTAGTCAATTCGTACTTTTATGACTATTTGAGAATGTCGTAAACCATATATGTAAAGAATTTAGAGTTTGAACTGACAGGTTTTTGCTTGAAGATTGTATTGTATAATAGGAGTGTTCATACAAAAAAATAAATAATTCGGTTTCCAATTGCCTTTCTATTGGATATGTGAAATGAGTCCAAATACGCACATGCCTATTAGTATTCAATTTTTCATTGAATTTATAATTATATTATATATTTATAACAGTCGCATTTGGCTTATTCTCTCCTGCTTTTAAAAATAAATAACACCCAAAACTGTACTTTTTATGAACTGTCGAATCGATTTTATACGACTGTTTTTTTACTGTCAATGCTGTAACTCCTGGGATGCTATTTTCAGAAGATTACCGCACTATATAATTCACATATTACATCATACGTTTCACATTAGCGTGTATATTCATAAGGCCGGGCGTCGGCAGGTCGTAACGCACGCGTTACCGGCCCCATACGTCAAACGTCCTCTTCTGGCCCCGTAAAAGAGTAATAAAAACCATATGAATCTTTACCCCGTGTCGCCCTCGCCGCGTTATTATCACGACAGAGAACGACGTGATCTTTCCAAGCCACTCTTTCACTTCTTCATGTGTCGCAGATTTTCATGGAAATTATAACCGAACATCGCTTCGTCCATTTAAATAATAAAGAAATTAGATCATATATATTTAAACGATAAAAAAGTTACCTAATACCTAATACCCAAAATATTTCGACACAAAAAAATATTTTGGTTCAAATCTGAAATTGCAATCTAAAAAGTTTTTTTTTAATGTTCTGTTAGAACTAGCCATCTAAGCATTTATCACTAATATTTTTCCAAGATTTTTTTTTTCTTCGATACCCTATATATTTGTGGCAATATTAATAAATACTTAGACGGACTAATGTTAACAGAAAAAATTTTTTTGGTCGCTACTTTCAGGTTTAGACTAAAACCGAATGAAGACTGAATGATGTCTTTTGTAGTAGTTACGTACAACAAAAGAAAGAAAAACTGACAAATGGTTGACCTTGCATTTCAGCGAAACTTCCCGATCAAGACGTATTGCATCAGGGGTCTTCGTCTGCAAGCAACACGAGCTGTCCAGAGCTCAGTTTCGTACAGTATGTACCACCAATCTGTGCGGCTCTGAAGTTTCATGTGCAGGTTCGCCATACTTCCCACCGCAAAGCTTCTATGAAGTTCTTATGTTACTGCGACGTTTTAGTGACTAACTTTGAAATAGATAACAAGTAGGTATTGTACCGGCGACGAAGGCACACATTCATTGTGGTACGACCCGCCAACTAAGTCGCAACGGTCGGTCTGTTCACGTTTGATATCGTTGTTTAAATTATGGGTTATTTGTAATTTACTAGTTATAACGTAATTCATTTGTATTAAGTATTAATTTAAGTACATTACCTATCACTGACTATGTATCTCGGAGAGCACGTTAAGCAGTTGGTCCCGGACGCTGTCAATAGATGGCGGTCATTACAATCTTAGCGTGTAGATTTAAGCTCCAAACCTCCGCACCCTTGGGGAGGCCTAAGCCCCTGCAGTGGGGTAAAATGGGCTGATGATGGTGATGATGATGAAGTATTAATTTAGGTTAAATGACGTAATAATTGGTGTTTGATGAATGATTTTGGTTCTGGATTGATCACTGGTATATTCTACCATGCTCATAAACATATAAAGTTAGAGTCCACCCACAGTGTAATGGAAAGCTAAAGTTAAATTAAACTGGGAAATTTTACAGATTTTGAAAAATTAAGGTTATCCACATGTGAAAAGCGCCGAAAATAGCAACACGATAGCAAAGTTTGCGAAAATTTGCTCCGAGAAAATTGCTCTTTAAATAATATGACGATTCACTATCAGTAAAGCAATGGCTGACCAAGATCACCATGAAATTTGAGGAATACGAGAAGGAAGAAATACGCGTCAGCATATTTAAGTACGTCACGAGGATATAAACATAGGTACCATAAGTTATGCTGACGCGTATATTTCATATTCCTCATATTTTATCTTCAATTGTTATACAGATGGTGAATTCCCTGTGATGCTTTATAATGATCCAATACTATTGAAATTAGATTGGTTTAAGTTTTATGTTATCTGAATAGTGTTATAGAAAATTATTGTGAATTGTGGTAGGTACTTTGTTTATATTTTTATTACCCAAAAATCGACTGGCAAACTTCCAAAGTTAATAATATCAAATTACGCAGCCTTTATTAGGATAATCTTTCGCTCGGCGAACGGAAAACAAACGGTAAATAAACGGAAGGATAAGTCTTAAGCTCCCGTTACCGTCGAAACCTCGCAAACTAAACGAATCCAGTTACGCGAAAGATACGTCAGTCAGCCTCTCGGGGCGATTCAGGCTTCCATTTAAATTTGTTCATAAATAGATAATAAAGGCGGGCGGATGAACTTCGGCTGCGGTCTACTAAACTGCTTTATTCGATAAAGATTGCGCCGAGGCGCGCCGTCAAGTTTGCAGTTTGCCCGAACCGCGAAGCTTGCAGCCGACGAAAAATATTTGCAGAGCGACGTGCGTCGCTGACACAACACGTATCTTGAAGAACAAACTTCACTTAGAAACGTCAATGTATTATTAACAAGTATTCTGTTTTAATAACCATTCATTTTTAATGTGTAAACGCCGTATGTTATTCATGCCTTGATTAAATTTTGGGAACGTTGAAAGAAAGTTGAACAGTCTTGAAATAAGATTAATACTATATATCTTTTGATCTCAACTTTTCACTAAATTACTGAGAGTATAATTCTTTCTTAATAATTTAACACCTATTAGGATGTGTCACAAGGATATGCGATAATAATTTCCAAGCTCTTTGACATTCTTAAGAGAACTGATGAAAAAAAAAATAAGTTCTGTACATAGAGTAGTTGAAAGGTTATAATAACATCCTAACTTTGATTAAATATTGTAAATCTCTAGAATGAGATTCGGCATCAAAGAACGCCAATTAAAATATTTTCTGTTCGGCTATTATAGGATATATATATGACTAATATTAAAAATATTATACTTACTAAGTAAGTATAAAAATAATCTTTATATGATTACAAAGTTTATAAACAAAATCATATTCGGTTGAAGGATGTGGAACTTATAAACTATTAAAATTTTATCTCTGTCTCTGTCTTGCAAAACGAAATTAAACATTAATTTAAATGGGCTGACCTCACAAGTAAGTACGTCGTGTGGTATTGCCCTCTCTGTCTAACAGGGCAATTCAAACTGCTATGACATATTCATAAAAAAGTATGTGGTATATCTAGTCACACAAAAAACATGTAGAAGTCGACCACTTTTCTGTTAAATAAGTAAATAAATAAAATTAAAAAATCCAGATACATTACATAGATTTTTTTTTCGAGACACCAGTTGATCCCTATACCTAAAAGTCTTATTACTAATTTCACCATCGTTTAATATGGAAATAAAAATCGATAAAAATAATGGAACAATAAAAAAACCTAAAAATCTACTAGACTTCACAAGAGAATCCATGTTTCGCATGATAGTACTTCAAGTTTTAACGAGTATTAGAATCACCGAACGAAAACCACTCAGTAGTAAAGAGCACTTAAACATAATACCTATTGTGAAGTCTTATTCCGGGAAAACAATCTAATAAAAAAAATGAGGGCGGACATTCGCCGCGTTTCACCCATTTTATTGAAGCACATGAACCATAGGTTATATCTAGTAAAACACATAATATTTTTTTTTTCATTTGTTTTAATAGCAAATACATACCTGTACATACTGTTATCGTATATAGTATTTTTTTTAAAGGTTACCCAATTTTCACTCAAAGTTAATACTTCGTTCCTGCACCTACACTTATTTTGGGTTTTCAAAATTCGTTATTTGCCGGTCTCCGGTCTAATCCCTAATTACTACTATAACCCCCTCTAACTGAAACATATGTGAAATAATTCCGAAATTCACAATTTTCGTTCATGAAAATAAAGAACAATTTAAAATACAAATTGTATTAATAACTTAATTAAAAATTTATTTTTCTTTGATTGCAAAATATATTTAATGAAATTCGAAGAATTTTGTAAACAAAAAATCTACAGTACGTAACAGACAATTTTTCTGGACCCTCTCGAAGCCCGATCAGCCACAGTATTGTGTTTTCAAGTACATCGTAATGCCTTGAGGTAGACAATTTTATTTTCCGTTTTTCGGGTAATCAATAGGGGAAACTCGACGCCCCTTAACAACCGAACAAAGTGGAACGAGGAGACCGTGGAGTCGTCTGCGAGTTTTAATTATTAAGTTTTTAACAATATGTTTTCTTAACCTATGGATATAGTAATGGAACAAATTTAACTATTCTTTGACATTTCATTGATTTATTGTTATAATAAAAATAAATAACAATTATTAATACGTACGTAAGTAACCACCTTTTTCTAAAAGTTTATTTTTTATCCTTGCGGCACACCTAGTATTTTATCCGTTCGTTTTGTGGTACTAGAAAAAATTTAAAGTCGATAAAAAACAAAGACAGTCGGTACGCGACAGACATAAAAAAATTTTAAACAGTGTAGGATTGTAAAAATTAAAAGCGTACAAAAATTGAACTAATTTATGAATGACGTACGTTCTCACAAGTGAAAATTTGATATTTTATGAAATATGTGATTTCCAGTGCGCAAATGGATAAATCTGTTTTGACGTATGCCATATAAATCTTTCAATTTTGTAAGGTTTATATTTACAATTTTATTTACAAATCTTTACAACAAAATTTTGTTTTTGTAATATACCTTGAGAAACCAGATCAAAGAGCAGTCACCAATATTATTTTTTTCTGAATGAAAATTGTTTGTTTATACCAAGAACGTATATGTTCTGCTAAGATTTCCGTCAGAAAATAAAAATTGGTAGGCCTATAGGTAGTAATAATTTTAATGAAATTATTATATTTGGGAAACTTGCAGTGTAGTCTAAAATACTACTGCAATAAGAGCTAAAATTCTATGGCAACACACTGGAAAGCTCCTTCTAAATACTACAGTTTGCATGCAAACATTTTCAAATTAAACTGTTAATACATTGCATTGACATTCATTTCCATACGAGCGTAAGTGGCATACCATTATTGTATTTCTACATATTTATTAAATAGTTTATAGATCTGGCCGCATAGGCTTTGAAAATGTGTAGACGAACCGAACGAATAATTTTAATTAAGTGTTCAAATTTTTTAAACATTTATTTAAAATTTTTCGTATCTAGTTACTGAAAAAATAAATTACACTATCATCAATAACGACTCTAGAACATTCACTGTGCTCCTAGTGAAATCTAATATTCATTTCACTGATACGTATTTATATTAACCGAGTAGCTACCACCCGCTTTTATTCCGAATTTAGACAGGAAACAGCCCACTTCAGTTTTTAATCTTCTCAGGGCGCATTACAGAAGTCAGTCAGTCCTTTCGCTTTTCAATTACTCACGGTATTTTCGTGGGGACTTTATTGTATGCTAATATTGCATTTAATTTTTTGCATTATAGTTTTTAGGGTTCCGTAGCCAAATAGCAGAAGATGAGATCCCTATGATTTCGTCCTAATCACCTATCCGTCTGTTTGTTTGTCTATCCGTCTGTCACAGCTGTTTTACTCAGAGACTATTAACTTCTACTTGATTATTGGAAGGTAGATGCAATCTATAAACCGCTGTACAATGGTTGGCGAAAATACGAAAAAAAATTCTTGGGATTGGTTTCAAAATGATTTTAACCCCAATTCCTAAAAAGAGTGTATTGGGTAGTGAAAATACGAAAAAAAAATTTTTGGGATGGTTTTCAAAATAACTTTAACCAAAATTCCTAAAAAAATGGTGTCCTTTCTCCTTTAACTTTTCAATTATGTGAAACATTCTGTAAACAATTAAGTTTAGTAAATCTTTAAATCTCCGCAGACCCGCACTGGAGCAGCGTGGTGGATTAAGTTCAAAATCTACGCCTAAGCCCCTGCAGTGGGGCATAACGGGCTGGTGGAATGGAATGGAAAAACTTTAAATACGTTGTGTAATTTTTGACATGTATGATTTAAACTTATTTGAATTTTGTGATCACCGCGTGATTGGACACGCGATTAGCCGATTTTTTATTATTAATCTATTTATGTATAGATCAATTATCTTATAAGTGGCTCCAACTACACAATATACCCATAGATGTCTATATACATAAAATATGAAAAAAAAATATACACCAGACCAAATATACGCCACTTTATGTTTTCTCGTATAAAACACTGTGAAGTTGAATTTAGAGTGAAGTTCATGTGAAATTCATACTGGATAATACAAAAGTTCTGAAATAACATTTCCAATAAACACAATAGTCCAATAAATAAGAAGAAGAAAATAAATTAAAAACAAAAACACACGTAACGCGATTTAGAAAAACCGTAAACCTTTACACGTAAAGACGTTTGTTGGCTTTGATGGATTCCAAACAACTTTGAAAAGTTGAATATCAGTATACCAATCACATGGTATATATAAAATTAATCACTTACGAATGTATTTCATAAGCTAACCGCATCTAGATGTTTTTGATATCTATAGATTAGTTTTCGAATATGAAATAAGAATTCTCACAAGAACAAATACACATTAATTAGTTAATTCTATGAAAGTTCAGTTATTTTCATTCTAAAATTAAAGCTCTAAAACATACACAAGTGCCGTGTTATTAGAAAAAGCATTAGTAACCAATTGTGGCAGCGCAGTTTCCTGGCACAGTCTCCCCGTAGACAACAGTGGAAACTTCTCAAGTGGATGATTGAACCGGAAAATGGGGCCGTGTAGTTAGAGGCACTCTTAACTGTGTATAGCGGGACTTAGTATCGACTATACGTCTCTACGCCCCGGCCACTTACATTGTCTTGTGGTCTGTCTTACTTAAGGGTGGGTTTACACAGTAACTTAATGGGCTATAACTAGAATTTTTAACATATTTTTCAATACATTTGCTATTAATATGACCTTTATGACATTGAAACTTGTACCGTAATGTTGTATTTTACAGTACTAGTTCTTTTTACTGTACTCCAATCACAAACAAACATTCTGTTTATAACGCATGTGTAAACGGCAAAAAGCAGCCCGCTGGCGCCCTTAGCTCCCGTCATTATTACATTTGAAGTATCTAAGTAGATCCAGAATTTTTAATCATTTCATCAGAATGTTTCCCACAGATAAATTATTTGAATCATATAACTTGTTGACAGTGAGACAGATATACATTTGGCAAGTTATCATGCATTTTGCGAAACATGTCAATGTTATACAAATAAATAAAAAAATTCGAAATCTCAGAGCAACCTCAACCAGTACATACGTAATACCGTTTAGACGCACAGATTTTGCACGCAGACATTTTTCTTCTATTGCTCCGCGCATGCATGAGATGTTGCCCACTGACGCCCAACAGTACATAGACAATTTTAGAGATGTGGCAGTGGTTGCACCAACTCAGCTTAAACTATTAAGTATCAAAGTAAAAAACTACTTAGTAAATATTGGATATTATGAATTTAAGAAACTATATATTACTTTAATCAAATAATATTATTATAGTTTTTGTATATATGTGATTGTATTATATATGTATTTATGAGTATGTGTGTATGTATATGTATATATATAGGAGTGAGGGTGTGTTTGTGTGTGTGTTTGTGAGTAGGAGGGTGTATTTATGTATATTTTTAGGTGTATAAGGATATATGATTCTTTCAAGCATTTCAAACGCGAATTTAATGATTGCTGTACCGAACGCTCACTTATGTTCAATTTATATTTGGGTAAGTGGTTAGCCCTGACACAGGCCTTGGTCTTTTTGGGCTGCTACTGCAACACAATATTGGTTCAATGCGAGCGCTTACCGGATCTCATAGAGTAATTAGATCTTACCTATCCGTAGACATAGAATCTGCATGTGTTAAATAATGTAACAAAAATTTTGTATTGAAATAAATAAAATAAATAAATAAAATAAAATTTAATAACTTAATCCCAAATGTATTGAGAAACGTCGTATGATGCTCGTACCCATTAAGCTGGGTATTATAGTCATCAGTGTATTATAAACACTCGGCTACGTTTCGTGCCTATAAACACTTCAACTGTAACATGCAGCTTACCGTACTTGCATCATCCTGTACTATTTTATTATTTTTTTGTAAAAAAATAGTATGTATATATTAATTTAAATGTAAAAAATGTGTCATCATCATCATCATCATCATCAGCCCATTTTTACCCCACTGCAGGGGCTTAGGCCTCCCCCAGGGTGAGAAGAGGGGCTTGGAGCTTAAGTCCACCACGCTGCTCCACTGCGGGTTGGGAACTGTAACGACCGCCATCTATTGACAGCGTCCGGGACCGACTGCTTAACGTGCCCTCCGAAGCACGGTGTCAGTGATATTGTGTACTTAAGTCAGAAAAACTCATTGGTACACGCCCGGATTCGAACCATGGCCCGATGGGGCCAAATTTGAGACAGGCTCGTTGCGCTCTGGGCTATCACGACACATAAAAAATGTATGTATTCAGTTTTTTTGGTTGATTATAAAAATATGTTCATTACAATAATTTTGGTTTATAAAGTCCCAATTTTCGATTTTTATATGGTTATATGGTTTAGGGTGAGTTTTTTCGAAAGTTATGATTGAAACTGTTTCAACTGTTTCATAATTCTATGACAAGCTTTATTTATTAAAATAGTAAAATAAATATTACATGTAGTTTTTTTCATGTATTTTAGAGAGTCGTGATAGCCTAAAGCGAAACGAACCTGTCTCAAATTTCTAAGGCCATAGGGCCATAGTTCGAACCCGGGCGAGTACCAACGAGTTTTTCTGACTTAAGCACATAACTATCACTGACTCCGTGCCTCGGAGAGCACGTTAAGCAGTCGGTGCCGGACGCTGTTAATTGATGGCGGTCAATACAATCCCCAACCCGCAGTGGAGCAGCGTGGTGGATTTAAGCTCCAAGCCCCCCATCACACCGGGGGAGGCCTAAGCCCCTGCAGTTGAGTGAAAATGGGCTGATGAAGTGAAGAAGTCTTTTTAGTTCTGGTCAAATGAGTTTTGTAAGGAATTTAGAGGTGTCGATTATAGGGAGGTCGAAATAGTCATAATATTTTGTTTCATTCTTTGGATTACAATCGCTTTTGACATTACAAAAGTACGAATTAACTAAAAGCTTTCTTCTGCGCTTACTGTATAACCACTTTTTTTCTATTTAGCTATTATATCTTTGGCAAGTTTCAGTCCGGTTTCGGTCCACGAGGTCCCCGCGCGCCAGCCTTCACCCCCGCGAAATTGCGTTTGACAGTTTCGATAGTGTGAAGTGACATTTCTGACTCTATTAAAAGCAAACGCTGCTGTCAAATTTATTTACTATACGCTTAATTTACTAACTAACCTTTATACTCTGTTGAAGCCGAAATAATACCAACCTGTAGTCCAAGCGAACGCAACCGCGGGCAGTCGCTAGTCAATTATAGAACGAAATACATTTATTATGATTTTATTATTGTCTTCTATTTATTATTTAGAGAATCTATTCGATTTATAGTTTTATTTTTGATTATAGATTTTAATTAACAAGTTGTATAACATTTTAAATTTAATTATTGATATCAACTAATTTGTTGACTGACCGGTTGGCCGAGTGGTTAGAGACTCTAACTGCGGCGCCAACGGTCGTGGGTTCGATTCCCGCCCGGTTCAAATGTTTGTGTGCATGAACATGTATATATCTTACGTGCCTGGTTGTAAAAGTATTTACATATGTATATATTATAAAAAAAGGTTATTTAAGTATGTATATCAGCTGCCTAATACAAGCATAATACTTGCTTACTTTGGGACTAGATGGCGCGTTGTTGGATGTCTCAAATATTATTGACTGATATTTAATAAATTAAATAGTAATTATTACACAGTTGATTTACAAAAAATTGCAAATATTGCAAAGAATGTTTATATATTATGATAAGAATGGCGTTTCCAATTTTAATGTTCCATGCTAACGAAACCATGAGTTTAATTTGAATTATATTTTGGTGTGTGGTATTTTCCTCCTCTTATTCCTCATATTTTATTGTGCTCTGGTCATCAATTGCTCTAAAGACAATAAATCATCATATAATTTAAAAAAAAAAATACACTTTTCTCAATGCATTAATATCACAAACCTCTATGTAATTAACTTTTTTGTTAACTTTATTGTTTCACGACAGTCAAGCGACAATATAGTTTATGAATCATTAGCACCGTCATTGTATGATAACAGCTCAGCGGTTCCATCACGCCGCTGTAAACTATTAAATAAAGTATAAAAAAACGTAACAATCGCCTAATGATTCTGACAGTACGAGCTATAAACTAGCACGTTCGCTATCCATTGTCCATTAACACATTAAAGTGAATGCCAGTTCACACAACGTTACCTGCGGTATAACTTAAATGTATAAAGTGTGAATTAAGGGAAGTAATGAATGAAATGATCAATGAATGGGCGCGGTCGCGAATGAAAGTCCCGTGTAAGTGGATTAGTACTGTGACAAAGTAGGCGGAAAGACGCTGCGTGTTTGCCGCTATTAAAAAACCACGGAAATTAAAATGGGTTAGAGTGGCATTCAAAGCCTATCATAAGCGGCTATTGAAGCTTAAAGTGACAAAATGTTTGGCTATACAGATATTTGTATGTGTTTGCAACCAATGTATTTCATTGGACAAAACTGAAATATAATTTGCACTGGTACACGTATAAGCAATGACATTCGACTCCATAAAAAAATTCGTATATATGTCAATATAATGCAACATTTCAAGCTTTCTAAATTCATTGGTGATCACAGATTTTGTATGTTTATTAGTTTTTAAATATTAAGCCACCGTTCAAGAAAATGAGCCATACAGCGGGAGACACTTTTAAAATTTTGTCTCCAAATGAAATTAGTTGAGTTGATTGGCTTCTAAAGACACATCTGCTAAGACTAAAATTTCCGGTGCGTTCCTGGAGTTGCTAAAAATCGATTTGTATACGACCTGTTTATGTATAATGCGTGGAAACCACACGTATTTAGCTGAAGATACTAATTTGATTAAAAGTTTGAAATATTTATTAAGACTTTATACAATCTTTATACAACCTATTATAGTAGAATACGTCATAGCATTTGAAATAGTCGCTAATAATAAACATTTTAAATGCTTTGATCGTGTTTTGGTAATTTACTCGATAAAAACATTGGAATTACGGAATATGTCTATTTATTTTATATTCTTATAAGCATAAAACTAACTGCACTGACGATCTTACCTTTGCTCTAGGCCGACTTCCTATTCGAATACATCATTTGACAAAAAATAACATTAAATGTATATTTGGATACTTTGGATTGGAACCCGCAGTTGTTACGGCAAGTGTCCTATTCTAAACTCCATAGTCCGTATTAATCAATAAAATTAAAAAATAAAACAAATAAAAAATAAATAACTTGTTTTAATCGTTAATATTAAAATTAGAGTGGTTTTTATAATTAATTTATAGCGTTATATAACAAATAAACACCGGTTGTAGTCATAAAAAGAAAAATAGTTTTAATAAAGCGCCAGCGGCCCGGTGCGCGGTGTATGTAGAGCACACATTTAAGTGCTAATTTAATTAATTGGCCCATTTCCCGCCGCGGCCACACGCCCCGGCGCGCCCGCGACTTTCCACAATAATTTTCACTCACAGAAAGCCTTTGTAACGTGGTAATACACGATTTTTATAGACGCTCGGTCTCGAAATACGTTTTAAATATTAAACGGTGTATCGTTATTCGTTCTTTATGACGGCAAAAAAAAAATCTCATTTGATCCCCGTAGGAGGGTACCAGGGGTCTATTCTGGTCCCTTGTTATTTAATAAAGGGTAACAGAGAAAGAAAATCAGTTCAAATATTCGTCGACGTGTAGGCTAACCTTTGTAGGTTGTTTTTATTCATTAATCGACTTATTCATTTTTCCCTTAATTCAATTTTCAACATCACGTGACGCTTATGAGTGACTTCGGGCTGATTTCTTGTATTGTTTAATATTGAAAATATTATTATAGTTGTGCCCTTACGAATCGGCGCGCGGCCAGGCGCAGGATAACCATCCTAGAATTTGTTTAAGGCCCCTCAGTCGGTTCGTGCTCGCTCGCACCCGATACCAACCGAAATATGTGTGAGTGGGACGCCGAATGTCGCTTAAATGCACAAAATCAAAACGAAAAATCTATTAATTTTTATCAACAAAACAAAATTATTAAACTTTTCCAAGGACCCATTAAAAACAAATTTTTCTTAAAATTAAATTTGTTTAATTTGACCATACAAGTTTGAATTTAGGGGCGCATATCTCAACAACTATTGGCTTATATGCAAAAAAATAATAATTTTGTAGCCTTTATATCATTTTTAAAGAGCGACGTACAGGCATAATCATCATCATCAGCCCGTGTCTCTCCACTGCAGGATATAGGCATAATAACAAAAAAATGTATTTCCCTGTATCGTTGTATAGCGATCCACAGATTACGTCATCTCTCTTCCAAATTTCATCTTCTTCACTTCACTTCATCAGCCCATTTTTACCCTACTTCAGGGGCTTAGGCCTCCCTCAGGGTGAGTGGGGGCTCGGAGCTTAAATCCACCACGCTGCTCTACTGCGGGTTGGGGATTGTAACGACCACCATCTATTGACAGCGCTCGGGATCGACTGCTTAACGTGCTTGCTCTCCGAGGCACGGAGTCAGTGATAGTTATGTAGTCAGAAAAACTCAATGGTACATGCCCGGATTCGAACCATGGCCCTATGGCCTTATAAATTTTAGACAGGTTCGTTTCGCTTTGGGCTATCACGACGAAATTTCAACTGTATAGTGCCAATAGTCTTCGAGTTAAAAAAAATTAAAATGGCTGTGAAAGACAGACAGCTGGACCGACGGTCAGGACAAAATCATAAGGGTTTCGTTTTTTGCCACTTAGCATATTTTGGAGCAACCTATTCTTAACTAGCGTAAAAGCTGGATACATTATTTTATTAAGTGTATGTAATATCTACCTGCGTCAATCTAATCTGCACTATAAACTAATATTTTTACGTTTTTCAATGAGGATCGATAACTTATTACAGTCTATGTGGATAGATTATGATTCAATCTATCCATAGGATCCATATGATTCTATATGTCCATATCCATATCCATAGGATATCCGTAGGATTCTATATGTTTTCTCCACTGTGGATAAACAGCCATATATGCAAAGATATATCATCTCCGTATCCACATCGACTGCAATAACTTTACCAATTTAACTTTATTTTGTACACAAGTAATATCGGAGACTTAAACAACTTTTATCGGAGGAAATTTTTTATCCGGTCGTTTGTGAGAATCGACAAAAACGGCTCACCTTATCGCTTGAGATATTACAAGAAAATAATTGTAGCTTAGCTTAGGATTTCCGACGTAGCACGCGATTGCAAATTAATTGTGTTGTTCAATACATATCATAACTAAACTGTTGACTAACGCAGAAATGTTAGAATTAATATATAATTTTATTTATTCTTATTTGACCGTCAGAAGTTCCTGTGGAATCTAAAACCTTGTCAGCGAATTTTGTGTCCAACTGACACTAGATTCCTGAAGCCGAATGCCGTGCTCGTTCCGGTAAAGCTGCAACAGCTGAAGTGTAATAGAGCTTTTTTCTGTGTTATTTGTATTTAGGACCTTCAGAATTTGGTCTGTCTCCAGCGATGGTGACGACACATCTGGGTATGCCAGTAATTTATTGATCTGGGTTTGAGGTGAGATCATAGGGTCCGCGTTTGTAATCAATAAAGAACACCTATATTGAACAGGTGATACTTAGTTTAAAGCACTACTTATAGATAGTACTTTCGTGTATATTTTGGGTGTTTTAAATAGCTTGAATTCAATTACTTCGCACGTGAATCGACTAGTTTCTGTTTTACTATTTGTTGCCCAAATAAACTTAGCTCACAAATGGGCGTTAACAAAAAAATTTTGATAATCGAATTGAATATTTTTTTATGAAAATATAGACAACCTGCAGTAGGTATTTTATAATTTATTAAAAATGTAATGTATAAATTTTCTTTAA